>CP021221.1:0-1200000 GCA_003999685.1 Taiwanofungus camphoratus
CCTAACCTAACCTAACCTAACCTAACCTAACCTAACCTAACCCTAACCTAACCTAACCTAACCTAACCTAACCTAACCTAACCTAACGCTAAATCCTAACCTAACCTAACCTAACTGAAGGCGCTATCGCGCCTTCTCCATTTGGTAGTTTTGGGAAATAAGACGCTCGTCACGTGACTTGCCCGAAAGGGCCGGACATGTGATCAGCATCCAGGCACGGACCGGTTGAGCCGCGAGGCTGGACTGGCCTGGGCACTACCTAGTTATGGTCACCAGCGCCCCTCTGCTGTGTTAGTCCATGATCCGGTGATCTGTGAGGTGTAACATGCTATGGCACGGTGCGGCAACTTGCCGGACGCGGTCCTAGTGAATATCCCGCCCCCGCCCCGCATGGCTCGGTGAGGGTGTTCCTAGGGATCCTCAGGTTTGTGCCGTGACATGATGCTTCCTCAGTGGTCCACGCTGCCCTTATCTAGGCGCCCGGAAGTCGGACCGGTCATGTGACTCGGTCGGCACCGGCCCGGATTGTTCTATTCCCACCCTTATCACCCTAACCGATGATAAGGGATCTCTTATCTATGAGTCATCTTAAATGACTCCTTATCTTTACATCTGATTATTATCTCTGATCAGGTGGCGGTATTGGTAAAGGCTAGGGCGTTCTAGCCTGCCTTTTGTCGGCCCGCTGATAAGAGATAAGAGAAATAGCTCTAATGTGATTGGAGCTCACCACTACCTCATGGCCTGGTTGGTCAAATAGAATCAGTCATCGGCCTCCGGCCGATGACTCAGGGTCAATCATCTGATGACCCTGAACCATCGGTTAAAAGTACGACGAGAGTACTGATGAGCTCCTTAGCGAAACAAGTTGGTATCTGGCAACAGATACCTTTGTTTACTCTTGTCTTCTCTATTTTTCTCATCTCTTACTACGCTCGCCCGCCTATCGGCGGTCTCGCTCCACCTCCTAACCTAACCAACACCGCCGCCAAGCTGTCTCTCTACATCCGCCACCGCAAGCCCCTTACCTGGTGCACGACTGTCGGTATCTTCTGCGACGACTGCAATCGATTCTACAAGCCCAAGTCTGAGTCGATCTACTATCGTCCCCCGCCGTTCGCATGGCTCCACCTTCCACACCCCGTTCTTCTTCCGTCGGTCCCGGGTCTGCCTCACTTAGGTCTGCAATTGCCCGGAATCTTGCCCCCGCGAGCTTATCGTACGCTATCGGGGCGGCATCGCTTGAGACTGTTGCCGATGAGTTCCGAGCCATTTTTCACGCAGAGACCATTGACCAAGTCTTCTCAGCTATACCTCTCGTCTATCGAGAGGTGCTCCGTCCGGTGCTGGTTAGCGTTGCGGAAGCGAAGGAACGTTCTGTTTCTTTGCAGAAGCAATTGGGTGACCTTGAGTCGCACAAAGCTAACGGTTCGCTCCCCCACCAGTTACAGGGGCTCAGCGAACCCGTCTTCCAGAGCTCAAAACTCTGGCTCGAGACGTCGCCGGCGGAGCCCGCAGCTCTGATAACCGAGTTCCAATCCTTCCGTCGGAAGGCTCTTGACTTGGCCATCGCCCAAAAGCGAGCAGAGCTCGCGTTCTTTGATCGCGCATTAGACCCGACAGCAATGTTGGAGAAAATGCGGACAGTGGTTGACGAACAGTGGGCGCGCATTAGCCAGTCTAGTCGCGTTCCTGTTTGGAGGGAAACTATCGACGGCGGTCAACGCTTAGATACGTGGACCAATGACCCTGTCCTCGAGTCTGAGTACAAGCGATTCGTCGCTGTGCTCCCACGCTTTGCCTTCCGGGTAGTTAATATCCGTGAATCACAACTGGCACAAGCCGCGGCTCGAGCGCAAGCAAAGTCTGCCGTCAAGGCTGCAGCGGAGGTCGAGATGGGTGACGCCACCGAGAACCCTGCAGCTTTGAAAAAGCTGATCGATGATGCGGTTGATCGTCGTCTCAAAGGCGAAGGCAGCTCAAAGAACGCGGTAAGTTTTGTACATGGTTCTGTTCCAAAAAGCTTACCAGGCGCCGCTCTATCACGTATTTTAGGGAGCAAAGGCAAAGGCGCCAAAACGATCGGTGCGCATGAGTACGGGAGGACGCCCTCCCAAACCTCCGCAGCGCAAGGCCAAGCAGCAGCAGGCCGCTTCCTCTGCGAAGAAGCAGAAGAAGACCAAAGATCGGAAAGGCAAAGGGAGAGCGAAATAATTCGGTCAGTTATTCGCTCGCGACTCCGTTTCTCCCAGCCGTCGTCTTATCCAGACAGTATCCTAATGTTACCCTTGCCAGTTGCAGCTCGCACCCTCCTTTATTTCGCTCCGGTTGCTTTAGTCGAAGCGGCGAGGTTCAGAAGCTGGGTGCATTGTGGCGAGGACGTTATACTACCGCCGGACATTAGCATACACATATCTTGCGGTTTGAAATATATGTTGTACTCCCCCCCGAGCGGGGAACTCATTCAAACAGCGTTCGATGATTTCTGTGAACGAATACGCTGGCGAGTGTATTTTAAAGTTAAACAGATTCAACTCGAACGGCAAGGTATAAGCCAACCACCTTATGATCCAGACTACGACCTTAGGGCTAAGCGGGACTCGTCCGCCCCTAGGGCCACACAATATATCGAAAACGGTCTTAAACGCGGGCAAACATACGTCACTGATTACATACGTAGTGTCGTACCCGGTTTGAAAGCTAGAAGCCACCCTAATCGGCTTGTAGACCTGGACCGTGTTCGCCTCTGGTTGAACGAGCATAACTACCTCGTTCTCCAAACGGACAAGAATCTCGGTGCGGCAGTAGTCACAAGGGAATGGTTCATTAATGGTTGCATGAATCTTCTGTCAAATACGGCTGACTATCAGGAAATTAATCCCGGTCAGCGACAGATGTATTTAGAAAAAGTTACAAAGCGGGTTAAGGAGTTAAGCGATTGGGTCGAAGGGGCTTTGCCTAACGATCAGACACTCCAATTAGCCAAATTCCTCCGGTCAAAATGTCCCGAGAGCGAGTTAGAGGAACCAAAGGTGCCTATCTTTTACGGGATCCCAAAAATCCATAAATCCCCAGTAAAGATGCGACCTATTGTTCCATGTCACTCATGCGCTCAAGGGCCCGCGGCTAAAGTTGTATCTAAACTGTTGAAACCTATTATCGAGGCTGAGTCCTTTATTATACACGGATCAAAACATCTTGCGATCCAGTTAGCAAAGGTCAAAACGTTAAAATGGAAAAAGTATTGGTTAGTGGCTGGCGACGTTGTCGCTTTCTACCCAAATGTACCACTCAGAGATTGTGTTGGCATTGTGTCCAAATTGTACACAAGACATCCTCTGGGTAGTCAGTCTATGGACCAGCCCCAGTTTTATAATGCGCTGTTTATCAGGTGCATGCAAACAGCCAATTACGATTTAATAGTCGACTTCAACGGTCGTACTTACTTTCAAAAACGAGGACTAGCTATGGGTGTGGCGTGTTCGCCTGACTTAGCTAATCTCTATGGATGCCATTTTGAAAATCAAGTATGGCCCGGTGGACAGGTTACTCCACCGTTCCTATATTATGGTCGATACATTGATGATGTATTCGCCATAGTTGAAGCAGGTAGTGCGGCAGAAGCTTTAGAAGCCTGCCAAAGCCGTATATCTTATGATGGCTGCACTATAACATGGGAAGTGTCTGAATGGGCGACGCCATTCCTTGACATGCTTATTTATATAGACCCCGTTTCTAACCGGGTGGAACATAAGCCATATCGGAAAGCACTTAACCATCATGAACGAATTCCATGGGTATCTCACCACCCGAAGGATGTGAAAAAAGGCACATTCATTGGGGAGATGAGCCGTTTAGCTACGCTAAGTTCTAAGTTGGAACACTACCTAGATGCCCTTCATGGGCTTGTCGACCTGTATGTCGGCCGTGGCTATCCCCCTGCTCTGGTTACTTCTTGGCTTGATTCGCATAAAGCGGTACGCTGGAAAGAACGTCTTGGAAAACCAAAATCTTCGACCGAAGATGCAGACCAAGTTGAGGGCGTACTTGCGATTAAGTCGAAGTTCAACCCCTCATGGGATCAGTTCGATGTTCATGAATTAATGACACGTGTTACGGAATCGTGGGTGAAGGATTTATCTTTCTTTAAGTCCTTCTTTTCGGCGAGTTGGGAAAACTCGGCCGCTCCGATCTTTGAGTATTCGTCTGGGGGTCCTAAGGATGCGACCCTATCCAGCACAGTTCAGACCACGCTTGAGGAGTGGTGGGATCCCGCCCGAGTAGCCCAGCGCAAGCTGTCGCGCGAAACGGCGGCTGCGGAAGCAGCAGCAGAACTCGCCGCCGCTGAAGCCAGGCGGTCCGATCAAATCTCGAAACCGGTGGCAGTTGTCCATGACAACCGCGCGGACGAGGGCTGGGTTTGGACTGGGCGGTACCTGAAGAAACCCAACGGATTCATCGAAGCGGAGAAGGTCCCTGACCTTTCCCAACTCGGGTTCTTAGACAAGCGCTGGCTTGTGTCGCGTAAAAGGGAAACCAATTTCGCTGACTTAGCAAGCAAATGGCGCAGAAGTGTAATTAATGCCCAAAGTACAGATGATGTACTATTGGAAATGGACATATAAATCGGTTGATTCGATTTGTTTAGCTTAAGGTTATTGGTGTAACTACCTTTTGCGTTTATTCGCACTTAGGGTTGTCTGTTCAAACCAGACCTAACCTAACCCTAACCTAACCTAACCTAACCTAACCTAACCTAACCTAACGCTAAATCCTAACCTAACCTAACCTAACTGAAGGCGCTATCGCGCCTTCTCCATTTGGTAGTTTTGGGAAATAAGACGCTCGTCACGTGACTTGCCCGAAAGGGCCGGACATGTGATCAGCATCCAGGCACGGACCGGTTGAGCCGCGAGGCTGGACTGGCCTGGGCACTACCTAGTTATGGTCACCAGCGCCCCTCTGCTGTGTTAGTCCATGATCCGGTGATCTGTGAGGTGTAACATGCTATGGCACGGTGCGGCAACTTGCCGGACGCGGTCCTAGTGAATATCCCGCCCCCGCCCCGCATGGCTCGGTGAGGGTGTTCCTAGGGATCCTCAGGTTTGTGCCGTGACATGATGCTTCCTCAGTGGTCCACGCTGCCCTTATCTAGGCGCCCGGAAGTCGGACCGGTCATGTGACTCGGTCGGCACCGGCCCGGATTGTTCTATTCCCACCCTTATCACCCTAACCGATGATAAGGGATCTCTTATCTATGAGTCATCTTAAATGACTCCTTATCTTTACATCTGATTATTATCTCTGATCAGGTGGCGGTATTGGTAAAGGCTAGGGCGTTCTAGCCTGCCTTTTGTCGGCCCGCTGATAAGAGATAAGAGAAATAGCTCTAATGTGATTGGAGCTCACCACTACCTCATGGCCTGGTTGGTCAAATAGAATCAGTCATCGGCCTCCGGCCGATGACTCAGGGTCAATCATCTGATGACCCTGAACCATCGGTTAAAAGTACGACGAGAGTACTGATGAGCTCCTTAGCGAAACAAGTTGGTATCTGGCAACAGATACCTTTGTTTACTCTTGTCTTCTCTATTTTTCTCATCTCTTACTACGCTCGCCCGCCTATCGGCGGTCTCGCTCCACCTCCTAACGCTAATCCTAACCTAACCTAACCTAACCGCCGGACTTACCTAGTCCTGCGCTTAGGGTTGCCTTAAAATAGATAGGCGCCTTACGTGTCATATGATATGTTCGGCACTTAGTACGGACCGGCCCTTCACTGCGGCCCGGTGCGCGCCGTTCCCGCATGCTAGCGGAGCGCGCGATAACTACTATGGTCCCCAGCGCCCCTCTGCTGCGTTAGTCCATGATCTGGTGATCTGTGGGTTGTAACATGCTAGAGCACGGTGCGGCAACTTGCTGGACGCGGTCCTATTGAATATCCTTCCCCCGCCCCGCATGGCTCGGACAGGGTGTTCACGGGGATTCCCAGGTTTGTGCCATGACATGATGCTTCCTCAGTGGTCCACGCTGCCCTTAGTAGACGCCCGGAAAAGCGGCCCGGTCACATGATCGGCGCGGCACCGGCTATGTTGTTCCTATCTACGTCCGGCCCGGATTAACCTTCGGCCCGGACTTCCTATCTCTTATCTCGGATCTTGAGCCTAGGCTTGCGGTCCGGATTCTAATCTTAATCAGATGACTCTGACATCTGATCAGTAATGGTGTCTAGGCGAATCTAGACAATGATGATTGCTCATCGCTGACTGATTAGGATAGGAGGGAGAGACGTGATTCGCTCCCATCTGCAACCCTTTGCCCTGGTAAGGTCAAACTGACTTAGTCACCGGCCCCCGGGCCATGACTCAACCATAAGCGTGACTTTGGTTGAACTTGGTTATAAGCGACGCTAGTGCTCTGATGAGACTTAGTCGAAATTAGCCGTCCGATAGCAATATCGGGCTAATTAGTACTAGCTTCCACTAAGCCTCCTCCTTCCTGCCCTGCACTCGCAGCCCTTGTAGTGTTGATACATAGACCTCCTAACCTAACCTAACTAACCCTAAGAAAGGAAGCACTGGCAGCACAGGATCTAGCTGCGCAGTTGATGGCAGAAAGGGCTCGAACCACATGGCAGCCACTTGAGAAGGGGACGCAGGTTTGGCTAGAAGCAACTAACCTCCGCCTAAAGACCCCGAGGAAGTTTTCCCCAAAGCGAGTGGGACCACTCAAGATAGCCGAAGTCCTAGGACCGCTAACGTACAAGCTTCAGCTACCAAGGGCATGGAAGATACATCCAGTATTCCATGCATCGCTGTTGACACCATACAGGGAAACCAAGGAACATGGTCCGAACTTCACAAGGCCGCCCCCAGAATTAGTCGATGGCGATGAAGAATACGAAGTCGAAGCCATTCACGGGCATCGTGCCCAACGTGGGAAATGGCAGTTCCTAATCAAATGGGTTGGATGGCCGAACTCGGCTAATACATGGCAGTCCGAGGCGGACTTAAGGAACTCGCCCGACCTTCTGGAGGAATATAAGAAGGTCAACAAGTTGCCTGCAAGGCCCCAGGTCAACGCCCGCTACACCCGGATCTGCAAAGCTGCATACAACCGACATTCAGTGGAGGCACGGCACTACGATGTCCACTCATACAGACCCCCGACAGCTATCCGTCTACTTGAACCACAGCGCAGCAAGGGTACGAGACCTCGCACCCCGAGTACGAGCAAGACACACACGCGCACACCCCTACCGAAACATTCAGGAGACAGTGCCCCCATTGGCAGCGTCCGACGATCCGTACGATCAGTGGAGACTTGCGCACCGCACGGCCTGGGCCCTGGTGGATGCCGATCTACGGCCAGAAATAGACACCCGGCTGTTGGCTTGGCCAGACCTGTGGGAGTTGACGAACATTTATCGGACACTGGTCATTGTCGCGCGAGAGGCTGGCAGCTTGGCCACACTCGAACAAAGGCAAACAGGCCTTGGGCCAAATGGCAACAACCCGACAACGTGGCAGTTGGCCACTCTCCACATAGATGCAAGCCGAGCAGCCCGCAACCTGCTCGCCGTCCTCATGCGCTCCCCTCTAATGGGCGTCATCGACAACCTGATACCGCCACGACATCAGGCCAGAACACAGGCCCCTTCTGTCAGTGATGGTCCGCCCAACTCTATCACTGGTGGTGCCCCTAGCTCGACCAGTGGGGGGAACTCCCCCTTCTGCATACGATGTCGACAAATGGGACATTGGAGCCATGACTGCATGCATACCAGTGATGACGATATCTCTTCCGACCAGTCTGACACCCTCCGACCACGAGCCAGGGTCAAATCAGAACAAGAGGGGTCAGACGCTGAGGGTTCGATCGTCGGGGCGACGAGTCCTTGAGAGGGGGGTAATGTTACAAGGCGGTGATGGTGCGAACTTACATTTTCATTTCTCTTCACTATACCGGACTAGCGGGTCGTGTACACTTACAATTATCACCATTATTCCTGATGGGCTGACCGTCACCCGCTTAGCTATGGACTGTTCCTCAGAAGGGACCACTTGGGCCTCTGACTTATGGACGCTTAGGTGCTGGAACCCGTGGGAGTGAGGGCTGGCTTGCCCTAAACCCACCATAGTACTTAAGGGGTTGGCTCACCGCGGAGCACCCCAATCTTGTCCTCCTTAGTTACACTGTGTACTTTGGTGCCGTTGTTACCATTTGTACTTCACGACGGGGCTTAGGCCTCTATACCTTTGTCTATTCAACGGGTCGCCTTAGACCATCTATATCCTTGTGACTACACTAGGACTTAGGCTGTGACTTAGCCCGCAACTCTCTCGAGACCGTTGGGCTAGCGGTTGAAGACTTAGACGTGTACTCGTCGTCAGCCAGGCTGACTCCTCGTTTACACTTCACGCCTGACTACTCAACGACCCCCCGTCACGGTAGTCACCTACGGGCGTAGACCCCCTGTAACAGCGTAGGCAGATCATTCCCTAACGTTCCCACCTGCGCTAAATTGTCAGTCCGAATGTCGTCTCGATTTACCATAAGAGGGATCGCATTTTTCTCCATCAGTGGCAGATACGCAAGCTGGAAGCTGTCGTACAGCTCCCGCGTCCACTTGTCGTTCACATCCCGAAGATTCCACCGCCGGAATACAATCTTGAACAGTCGTTCAGACAGGATGTCCATCTTCGCATACCCCAGGAACGCCTCAGACAACTCCTTGTCCAATTTCATCCACTTTGTCGAGATGATCGGTTCGTCGTACACAGCCGCTTCCCTTCACTCATGCATCTGGTCCTCTCAATTGATCTTCTCCGGATCGCTCCCCTATCAATCCCACACAACATATCAGTCCAGCACACACAGAAAACACCAATCAATCACGCACCGATCCCCCGCCCTGTCCCATCCAACACAGCACACTCAGCGCTCGTTCGCTCTCTCAAAACACAACGGCATCTCAAAACAATCACTCACCTTCGCCCTTCCACCGGCATCCTTGGCTCGTCCTTTCCCTTTTGGAGGCATAGCTTTCAGTACAGTAGACAATGAAATGTAAAGCAAGTCTTTTTAGCAGTGAAGCACAGATGATGGTGGTTTGCTGGCAAGACTCGAGGTCGCGCGCAGTTCCCTTGCCTCAAGGCGCTCCGTTCTGTCGGTTCCTCATCTAGATAACTCTTGTCTTCTTCGGTTAGACCCCCTGTCCAGATCGCTCCACTCATCTTGCCTTATTTGGTTAGATTGTCGCTTTCTTATCTTCTCTTCCTTCTTCTCTGGCATGCCACTAATACTCTATCATCTTTCCCAGATCTGCTTGACAAACATCGACTCTATCTATATCTATAGCACTCCATCCGACTCTCGTCACCAGACACACATCATCTCTATCACGCGCCTCCGGGCTTTCTACTGGTCGCGCGCCTTCGGGCTCTCTACTGGTCGTGCGCCTTCGGGCTCTTGACTGACCGCGCGCCTTCAGACTATCGACTGACCGCGCGCCACCAGTAAACAGCCTCACCGCGCGCACAATCTCACCATCACACCCATTCAATCGTGCGCCTCCAGTAACAAGCCTAAAGGCGCACAACATCTTTCCTTTTCATCTGTTCCCTCAATATCATATACCATTTCTATCCCCTCCCAATACTTACATATCTTCTTCTTCTTCTTGTCATTTGTTACTAGTACTACACTTCAATCACCACATACTCATCATATCACACCCAGTAGAATACAAATTACATACATACACATCACAGCACCCGTTTTTGTGCGCCGTATTTATCATACTCACCGCGCGCAATATTCACCATTATCCTCAAATGAACCCTGCCCAAACCCTAACTGAATTATGCAAATCCCTATATAATACATATATTTGCCTTTTTTCTATTTATTTCACATTTATGCTGCTTATTTTTACTCCATTTTTTCAATTTTTTCTGGGAAAACCCTAGTCCTACTCTAACATGTTTAGAAAAACTGGTTTAATGTGACAGATTTCGTACTCAGATTAGAAACTCATATCAGGGTCCTACTTAGACTACCCAAGAAAAAAAGTTGCATTTCCACATAATTATGCACATCACTGTAAACTAAGCTAGTACATGAATATTCAAACATCAAGATAAAATTTATCTATCTAAACCCTGAAATTCATTAATTGTTTCTTTGTGATTTGGATTCTCAATAAGTAAATCTTCTCCATAATCTGCTTTCACACACAATACAAAATATATAAGTCATATGCAATGGTAAAAATGACCAGACACTAACCTGACACCCCACCTTCTCTGGATTGTTGATATACAGCCTCCAGCTCTTGCATAATCTTAGTCTGCATGGCATCAACTTCAACTGCTGAATGACATGCACAATATTGCAAGATATATGACCTAAAAATATCCATCCACTGCCTGTGAATATGACCAACATTTTATCATGTCCAAGACAAACCGATTTATAGTCCAGAAGCTTCCACCCCAACCGAATCTGCTCAGCAAATGATCTGCGTAAGCAGGAAAACCTGTTATATAGAACGCCGCAGCTATTGCTTCCGCACAGTTGAGTCGCCACGGCTTGCCATAATTGACTGGATTTGCTGCGACAAGATATGGAACTAATTGACAGAACAAGTGGAATATATCATTAATATTGTGAAAGAGTCCGTCTTCAGCTTTAAGATGCCCCCCGCACGACGACAGGAGGTAAAAGCATAAGAAAAGGCCCACTTACGGATTCGTTCATGTGGGCTAGCAAGCTTCGCAAACGGGACATCGTCAAGCCGCGCCCAAGAACATTCTACAACTGCGACACCGTTGTGTAATACTAACTCGCGGTCGGAAGGGCTGATCATCTGAGAACCTTTCGGACTGCATAGGTAATAAGCACAAGTACGGACAATAGAACTTCGACAAAAGTTTTTACGGAAACGGCAGACTCACGAAACAACAATACCCCTAAAACGCTGACCGACTTTCAGCTCCTTGATTAGACCCATGCGTGAAAGTCTTTTACCAGAGCAACGACGAGGATCGCAGTGATCGAAGTCCTTCAAGACCGCCTGAGTCGGGACCTGCTTTGGGATTGGGTATGTCACTCACCCACATAGCAACAGGAACATCAATTTGAGTCTCTGTTGTGTGGCTGAGGTTCGATTTGTTCGCCGGGACAACTGGCGAAGCAAACTCACCGGTTCCGCGTTCATCTTCTCCAGACGCATCGTCCTCTGAGGCATCGACGGCGCTTTCAGGTCGCTGGTCGTCCAAATCGCCAGTTAGAACCGATTGAGTGTATCGCGAAAGCCGTCCTGTATTTGCATGATGTGAGGAACCTCGACCACGCCGTTTACTGTTCTGCGTTCGAGAGGATGCACTTTTCTTGACCATGACAGTAGGAGCGTGAGAAAGTCAGTACAGACTTCAAGCGTGCAGCCACTGACTTTAGTCCACACGACTTTACCATGTTCCCGACTTTGGTCTGCCTATCCAAAGCATCTCGCAGGCCGCTTACTCCAAAAAGAGGCAACAAAGACTTCTACAAAGGTTCTTTACTGTTGATGCTTAGGTGGACGAACCAGTTGTAATCATTCGCCCTACAGGTACACGACAAGCATTCCTTCCTGGCGGTCATCGTACAGGCGCACCTGGAAAGCATGTCATAGGCGGAAAGGCAAAATATCGTCTTATCGACGAGCAAGTACGGTTCTTCGTTGCTCCAGCCATCGAAGAAATCCAAAACTCTTCGGTATGTGACTTCAACAAAGCGGGTTTGGCGTCGACCAATTATTTGGTCAATCTATAGCTACGGCCATACGTGGACGTTAATGTACGACTTACCGACGAGCAAAAACATGAGGTGTACGGAAAACTGCCGCCTGGAGGTATGACTGGACAGCATTATCTTGCTATTGCCCCTCAAATACAGAGGGATTCATCTTGATCGACGGGACAGTCACCTTGAAGAGAATAATCAAGCTGATTTTTCGGCCCAAAGCCATGTCTGAAATAGCCTCTAAATTGAGATTTATGAAATCATAACAACATTTTCCCAGTCCATCTTGGCATTGCAATGCACTCTCGTATGTTTTCGATGCCACTCAACCAGCTGATCAGCCTTTCAAAGCCTAACCCAAACCCCCCATGAGGTGCTCCACCATACCGTCGCAAGTCCAAGTACCACTCAAAGTCTTCCTTGTCCAAGTTATGACGATCCAGCGCGGTCTTTAAAAGATGGTAGCGCTCCTCGCGGAGCGATCCGCCTACCAGTTCTCCTATAGTTGGAATGAGCAGGTCGAAGCATGCGACTGTTTTCTCATCGTCATTGAGACGCATATAGAACGGTTTGAGACTTGCAGGGTAATTCGTCACGAAAACTGGTCCACGAATGAGCTCCTCCGCGATCCAGCGTTCGTGCTCGCTTTGCAACGGATTTCCCCAAGCAGGCTCAAACCTGAATTTGCGAGTCGATTGCTGATATTTCGCAAGTTCCGTGACCGCCTCTGTGTAGCTTAGCCTGTTCCAGAGCAATGCCGATGCCGCGTGTTCGATGTGTTCCGCCGTTGACCCTCGCGAGCGATCATTGTTCCTCCATAGATATTCGGTGGCATCACGAGTTTGATTCAGCACGCCTTTCAACGCCGCCTCGACAACATTGCATACATCATCAATAGTATTGGTAAACGCCCACTCGGCCTCTAGCATCCAGAACTCAGATAAATGTCGGTTCGTCTGCGAGCGCTCTGCACGAAAGCATGGCGATAAAGTGTACACGCGCGAAATGGCAGCTGCCAGAGCTTCGAGATGCAGCTGCGATGAAACGGTCAGAAAGGCCGGACGACCGAAAAATTCTGTTGGCGTCGTTATTGAAGGGAGCGATGCCGATGGTTCGGATGCTGCGACCACTTTGAATGTCTCTCCAGCACCTTCACAATCATTTGAAGTTAGAAGAGGAGTGTGCACATGGCAGAAACCTTGGGTCTTACAATGCATTAGTCTATGTAAAGACCTGGAGACAGTTGAATCCGAATACCTCGAAGAAGTGATGCAACACCCTTGACGTGGTGTCTCGGAGTCGGAGCATTCCCGCAACTGTGTCCGTCCGCGCACGAAGGTGACAATTATCGCGCAGATACTCTACCGACAAGGCTTGTTTTTGGATAGGATATGTCTTCCATGAGCCAAGGAAGCGATCAGCAAGCATATTGGGAAGATGATCGTGACGCACAGCTTGATCACATTCACCCAGTACCTCGACCGAGTCTACCTGTAACTCCTTGTCCTGCCCTCGACCTGGGCTGTCGGAGAGTCGACCACACAACCGCACGCTAACGCCATTGGCCAACCTATACGATTGGGGTCAGCATTGATGCAGGCCTCTGAAAATCGACGGTAGACAGTACCGCGTATGTACCGTTTCGCCAAGTCCACATCTTTGAAGACAGCCTGCAGGCCGCGGTCTGAGGTTCCATCAGAGATAACTGCAAATGCAATATTCTTTTGAAGTCGAACAGACTTGACCCATCCGTTTACTTGAACGGGAGGACCGCCTTGCTTTTGAACGCGCGCAGAAAGCAGCTGGCGGATTGTCGGAGGAAGAGAGGATGTGGACAAAAAGCGACGCATGATTAGGTCGTATGGAGTCAATGTATTGAACAAGATATTTAGACACCGTGTCTTGTGCGAAGTTTTTGTCACGGAGAACGTCCTAGCCCGTACGTTATACTAAATACGCAGCAGTCGGTGATGAGATGGCTCGTTATACACGCTCATTGCAGATCCATCGAGACACGAGTCAAGAAGAAATAGCAAGGCTACGGTTGCGTTTAGGCAGAACATGCGAGCATCTCAGCGCAAACGATCGCCACGTTTATTGAAATACAAGTTAACAGCATGCAACAAGCAATAGCGAGAAATGATACACAGGAGGATGGACAGTCAGTCCCTTATTTTACCAAAGACGGGTGCCCCCATGCTCGAAGTACAAGGGACAATCAGCTCAAAACCCTCTGCCTCTTCCTCTTCCTCTTCCCCGTCCACGTCCACGATCTACACCCCTGCCACGACCCCGACCTCGTGTATCGTCTTTTTTCCTGTTTTTAGGCTTCGGGGCGTCATCGACCAATAGCGTGTCGAGGGGCAGAGCATCAGGAAGTACAAAATAACGAATATTGTTGCCACGGATCGACAATGAGTCCAACGAGGTAGGTTCGCGGTTACGAGCTGTCATCTTCACGGTCTTAAGATGTGTGTTCATCTGCATGTCAACGCCTGCAGTCAAAACAAAATGACATGGGTGAATATGAACGCAACCAAAAAGTGTCAGAAGCTTGCACACCAGTGATTGTGCCATGCACCACAGACCCATTTTTGAGCTCGATGGTCACCGTTTCATTGTTCAATTTCATCAGAAATCTAGCGAGGGCAATAATCGGAAATCCATCAGCCTCGGTTCCGCCGCGCAAAACGGTATTAAAATAAAGGATGAACCAAGAATGGTTCTGAAAAACCGAGTTCCAGTAGAGTAAAAGAATGCAAGATGAAGGTGACATTGACCTTACGAGTTTCATGTTGTGCAGCGGGCGTTTGCACTAGTAATCTGAACGTCTGAACGTTGAGCACAAGGGAGGTCGATGCCCAAGCACGTGAGAGCAATCAATATGCTTATCACGTGATGCTATACTCGCATACGGGATGGATCGGAAGTTTTTGCAGTAAGGATTCGCCTTCACTGTCCAACGGCCTGCATGCCGTATGTATACGACAGCGCTCCCACTGATTTCCCTCGCCGCCAGCGTTCCAAATTGAAGTCTACATAGGCTTCAGGCTTTCTCTTTTGGCCTCTTTGCTACCATGCTACCTAAGGTAGCCAACCACCTCCTCCTTCACACTGGAAGGGCCGTAGCTGCGGTACAAAATCAGACTGGTCATACTATCCGCAATGTCCTCCAGCTTCAGTCTTCGTCCACACCAGGCTCTGGAGGCGCCAAGTTTCAGTCTTCGTCCACACCAGGCTCGGGGGGCGCCAAGTTTCATTCTGGCAGTCAAACCTACACAGGTTACACTGTGAGTATTCACATCATTACCCTTTGCCAAGCAACCTCGATCACGGCGGAATTCATGTGACTGCCATTTGCCCAATTATACTGCTGGTCTCTGCAGTTAATATCATCACTCATACATCGTTATAGGCCTCTGATACCGCGCGAACTGCAGGTAACTTATCCTCTGTTTTGCATGAAGTGCAGAAGCTTCGCCTCAGTTCTCCGCCTCACTCGACTGCACTTTACAATGCCGCATTGTCGGCTCTTCGTGAAAAGCGTCGGGCAGGTGACTCCTTGCATCCGCTCCTGCAGACGTACAATGAAATGCTGGACCGGTCTGTTCTTCCCAACCAGAGAACGTACACAATCGTCATCTCTGCTCTCGCCGAACGTGATCACGAATGCCAGAAGGCGATTCGTGATCTCGAGGTTCGCTTGCAAAACTGTCCTCCCCTCGACAAGGTCGCTGCTGTTGCTGACGAGAAGTGCATTGCTCAGTTGCGGGCAGAAAACAACTTCCGCTCGGCACTGACTCTATTCCAAGCGGCTTGCTCAACCCCTACAAATAGGATTCCTTTGTCTGTCTACAATAAGCTATTGCGATCTTGCGCATTACACAAAAATGCGGATGCAGCTGTTCGCATCTTCGCCCATCTGGAGAGACGAAAGGACGTACATCCTACCCCTCAGATTTTTACCCGCCTTATTTCCGTGTATTCAAATGTCGGTGATCTCCTTGGTGCGAAGGAAGTATTCGAGGAGTTCAGAGATGCCTGTCACTCTAATCGCATCACATGGATGGCGGAAAATGAAGACATAGAGGAGGGCAAGGATAGGGACTTCCATTTGCGTGCTGCCAAAATGCGGGTTTGGAACAAAATGATTGCAACGTACATTCGGTGTGGACAGCCCACAGTTGCTATTGGATTACTCGAGCAAATGCTTGATACGAACGCAGGACATACCTTCAAGTCCGCTGACGTTCCACCTCCAGGCTCGTCCACGTTTTACCGGATGATCAAGGCCTTCTGTCAGTCTGGCGACGTCACAACCGCCTTGTCTTGGTTCGATAAATTGCTGGAACAGGATACAAGCCCGCGCCATCCGTTTGAGCCTACGATCATCCCGAGTAGACCTGATTACAAGACTTGGGTCATTATGATGGATACACTGGCTGACGAAGGTATGGTGGACGAGCTTAACAGGTTATACTCTCGTTTGGTGGAACTGGCAGATCAGGATGGCTTTTTGGTTGGTAACAGCAGCCGTGGGGCGGTTTTACGGGCAAATTTGGTCTACTTGCAGTCGCATCCCGACCTTGATGACGCTCGAATTGTGTCGATCCTGGATTTACTTGCCGACGCTGTCCACCCGCATGCGTACCAAATGCATTTTCCGGTCGCCGACGAAGACCTGAAACCGGTTAGTCAAATATTGGTCCAGCATTATACGGAACATGGTGAGGTAGAGAAGGCGTTGAGTCTTGCTGAACGATACGTGGATAATCAAATTCGTATAATTCATCCCACCGCAGTTGGTGATAGTGACACGTCGAATGAGGCTGTAGCATCTGCCAGGCTCAAAAATCTGCGATCGTATGCCGAGGCTATGTCCACGCGTTTTTTAGTCGAGCTCACGGAACAACTGTCATTGGAACAAGCATTGCGCGTCGCAAGGCTCTCTAATAGGCTTGAGACTCGACTACTGCCCTCAGTAGCTCCTCATTTCCTCCGAATTTACGCCTCCTCGAAAGCCAGGGGAGATGCCATTACGCTGTCAACGGAGGATTGGGAGCTGATGTTGCTTGCTGCTGTCCAATGTCAAACTGGGTCAAAAAATCAGCAGACAACACTTGATGTTGTTACGATCGAGTCTTTGCTGGAAGACATGGCTCAAACTTTGGTGGATTCCAATAGCATCAATGCTGAAGTGCGGCAACTGGTCACGCAAGACATCTGTTCAAGGAATGGGTATACCTCAGCGAGGGCATTCCTGGCAAATTTGGGCCCTCAATGTGATGCTTTTGTGCGGGCTACTGATATCCACAAGGACTGCTGCGTTGTGTCACCCGTTATAGACAATGACACTATTGAACCTACACCATCGCAGCACATCCATGTCGATCCGTATCATAGCAAGTTTGTTGACGAGTATTATCCCCGAAATGCCCTAGTGACACCATTCATGGCTTACGATCGCTTTGAAGCTGGTCGGCAACAGGGAATGTATCCACGTCCGGAAGTAATCGCTCGACTTATCGCTGCCCTTGGCAGAGCAGGTGAAGTAGACAAGGTGCGAACTTTGTATCGTGCCGCACAGTTGGTTTTGTCGACTATGGAGCACGAGAAAGAATTACAATCTGTTGGCTGGTTCCAGGTTGAAGATAGTATGATTGTCGGTCTGGCCCACGCCGGGGACGTAGATGCAGCTCATGTTCATCACACGCGGATCATTGAACACGGCGGCTGTCCTTCCGCTGATGCTTATGGCGCTCTCATCCATCTTGTCAAGGATACGACGGACGACACCTACAATGCGATGGCTCTGTTCCAGGACTCTCAAGCTCGTGGTGTTCGCCCGAACATTTATCTGTACAACACTATTATTTCGAAATTAGCCAAAGCAAGAAAAGCGGATTATGCTCTGATATTGTTCCGAGAGATGAAATCTCGTCATATTTGGCCGACGTCAGTGACCTACGGTGCCGTCATTGCAGCCTGTTGTCGCGTTGGAGATGCCAAATCTGCGGAGGCTCTTTTCGAGGAAATGTCTAGCCGACCAAATTTCAGGCCGCGCGTACCACCATACAATACCATGATGCAGTTTTACACGCATACGAAGCCAGACCGTGCCCGCGTCTTATACTATTATGACGCTCTTTTGACTGCTAAAGTCGCCCCTACGGCGCATACGTACAAGGTTGGTTCTCATCCACTCGAGAAACACGTACGCCCTGACCACTTCCCTAGCTCCTCCTTGATGCATATGGGAGTATAGAACCCGTCGATACCGAGAAAATGGAGAATATTTTCAAACGCGTAGTAGAGGGTCGCACTCCTCTTGTACAGGGAACTCATTGGGCGTCGCTGATCAACTCATATGGCTGTGTGCAGAAGAACTTAGAAAAAGCTCTTTCCGTGTTCGATTCGATCGCTTCTCATCCGAGTACCCAAATGACTCGTGCTGTTCTTCCCGATGCTGTCGTCTTTGAAGCTCTCATCAACGTCATGGTTACTCTACGCCGAACTGACCTTATACCTCTCTACTCCGAACGCCTTGCCACTCATGGCATCCATATGACAGCATATATTGCCAACCTCTTGATTAAAGGCTATGCGTCTGTTGGCGATATTGAACGATCTCGGGAAATTTTTGAGAGTCTTCTCGATCCTCCTGATGGTATAGCAGCTCCTCACAATCACGCTCCACACGACGGCGAGAGTCCTCTCACTGCTCATGTACCGGCAACCACTCCGGTATATCGTGAGGTAGGCGAAGGTCTTGTGTAAATATTCAGTTGTGTGCTAACTGTTGCCATTGTAGCCTTCAACATGGGAGGCCATGGTGCGTGCCGAGTTGGGTAACGGCAACAGGGATTATGCTGTGGCGCTTCTGGATAGACTGCAAGCCAGGTTTGTTTGGAATGTACATGAACTACTCTAGCCACTGATTTGTTCCCACTAGGAAATTCCCCCTTGCAGTATATAACCGCATTAGCGGAATCATGCTCGATGATTCTGTATCTCCTTGGGCCCCATCGGACTCTATGTCTTCCTCCAGCGCTTGATGTCTTTGAAGAGATCCCTCGGCTGAAATCATTCCACGTAGTCTCCATGGGACCCACTATTCCAGAAGTTCAATCTCTAGATGTATAAAGCAGTCCATTTAATGTAGCATATGCAAGCAGATCTGACCAGACATTGTAATCCTTAAGTTATGACAATTAATACATGATGGATCATTACACCTAGGCCCCATCCAATACCCAGTTTAATCTAATCTGCCTGACTTGCGAAATTCCCTGGATTCTGAGTCACTGAAAACATGCTTCAAGATCAGGAAGAGTACTACAAGACTCGACACGAAGAATAACAATGTGCGCCACGGGTGACTTGTGACATAAACCTCTGTTGAGGTGAGCTTGTCGTTGAGGTACTGGAGACATGTCAATCGAAAACCCTTGAAACAAAACAGACACAAGACATACTCGGGCCATCCGTTCTACGATATTCTCGGAGTGTTTGTACGATATCGTGGCGTTCAGAGCCCCATTGATAGCTGAAAAGATGCTGTTTGGCGTAAGTTGGATCTTCTCACCAAACTGATCTGTGTCGTAATACACGAGGCGCTAAAAGATATCCATGTTAAATGACAAACGAAGACACCACAATGCAAAACAGGATGGCGCACCGAATGATTGGCGATAACTACACGAGGAAGGGTGTTACCTTTGATTCCATACATACTTGATAGCCAGTTCGCCCACTTGTCCGCGTCCATCCAGGCGAAGCTTACTCTGGGGTCTCCCTTGATATCCTTCCATTGTTTTGCGATGGCCTGAACATTGCCGGCAATTGTCTCCATCTGGTCTTTAGACGTGGCAACTATGACAACCAGCGGTCGATGAGGGGCATTCATGACCTGCTGGAAGGAGTTGGAGTCCAGGCCTTGACTTGCAGGTAGACGATTTTCTAGCATCTAGCAATGGCGACGATATCCAGGTAACGTAGCGATGACTGAAAACTCGTGCTCACCCAGCTCACAATAGAACCCTTCTCGATCTGCCTGCTGACGCTCGGCGAGAACTGATAGACAGCTGCCGGGGTGGTGGAATCGCGGTCTTTCAAGGCAAGAATGACAGAAGTATTTGGCTGTATAGAGAAGTGACTGTAAAAGCGAGGGGAAGTCGAAGTAAAGATAGGAGGGGAACCAAATAAAACTTGCGAGGCATCCAAGACATCGTTCTGAGAAGTCAACAGATAAGAAGGGTCGGAAAAGGACTGATGATCAGTGACTCACTGATGTCCGAATATCGGACGGAGAACGAAGAAACAGATATAGGACGGAATGCTTTAACACTTGATCTCGAAAATCTTCGAATTGTACTTCCTGCATTGGCCTTTTTGTGGATCTAAGTTGAATAGTAATAATCCGCAGGACAACAGACTCACGGGCCAGATACCTTCTCAGCAAACGCCTCCAATTGCTCGAGCTTGCGACCACTCGTGTATTCCGTTTTCCCGCCCCCGTTGCCTGCGTAATAGAACAACATGGGGTAGCCAGCCACGCCTTCACTTCGACACAGTGACCCATGTTCTTCGCAGTTAACCTCGGCAATAGTCAATTTGTTCTGCATTTGCCCAGCAAGTTGTGTCCACACTGGGGCCAGCTTCTTGCAGTGTCCACACCTTGAACAACATAACGTCATGACGTTGTGCAAGGGCGACGTGAGACTGCTCCGTACCAAGGTGCGAAGAACTTGACAAACACCTTCCCCTCCTTTACTGTGTCTCGGAACGTATTTTCATCCAACGGTAACACGGAACCAGTCGGGTTGATGGGTTTCGAACTTGTATGCACTCCCGACAGCTCTCGATTTGTAACTTCATCGTTCACCGCCAAGACCGGAGCGGCTGTGACGACGGGCGGAGGCTCAGGGACGGCGGTGGGTTCGGCATGCAAGGAGAGATATGAAGTAAGAAGTTCAAACTCTCTAGAGCCTTTATAGGTTTCTATGAAGCGGCCGTCGTGGTAAAGGTTCATCTGCGGATATCCATCAACGCCGTTTTGCCTGCATAAATCTTCGATGTACATGAAGTTGCGCATACGTATCGACTGAACTGAATGGCATACCGCCGTCGACGGCACAATTGACCTGCGCCAGATGTATACCTGGATCAGTCAACTGTTGGTTTTCTTCCACTAGCTGGGTCCAAGTGGGTGCAAATTTGCGGCAATGGCCACAGTAAGGAGAAAAATGTTCGATGAACCTGGATTCGAGTTAGTGAATGTAGAATCGCTTCCCTGGAGAATGGACAACATCAGTGTGACGAATTTTACGTACCATACACCATGTGCTATGGTCTCCTGGAAGTCGTCCGGAGTGAGTACCTTGAGTTGAGTTGATTCGACAGGGAGGGCGGAAGCAGTCAGCGCCAGAGACACCACCAGTAGCGTGGACGGCAATCGCATGAAAGCCTGAGGAAACCTCATGCCTGCCAGTGGACAATAAACAACTGAGGCCAGCAAACACAACAAGCTGCACGTTTCCTGCACTGTGCAGACTATGGTAGGGATAGGGAAGATGAACAACAATGCAATGTAGACGTGACGAGCGCCCGGTTGCCGGTCAAGGACATGGCAAGCGCCTGTCCGTATACCGCCACAATGGAAACATATCATTACTCTCATTTTCCAGCAGAGGTTGCCTGTGTCTACATTACCCTGTTCACCAACGTCTCCAATGCGTCGCAGCTCAGATCTCGGATAATTCGTGCCAGTCTGATGCAAGGGGATGAAGGAGACTTGGAACGAGAGGCCGTCAATTTTGCTTTCATCGATGCTCGTCTTGTCAGTTTTGTTGTCTTGGTCCTCTGGTGGTCCCCTCATCAGTCTGTGTGAAGATCTGCAGTGTCCTACACCTCCAGACTGCTATAATTCAAGCGATCCTGGCCCATTCGCAGGGATCTCTGCGCACGAAGACGGTCCACTCGGAAGTATTATGGGCTCTTAGTCCCAGCAATAATGTAACGCACATCACTGGCCTCCTGCTACATCCCGCCCTCACGATTAATATATACATGTCTTAGATCACTGAGGCAATCAAACGTTTCGGAGTTTCAGATTCAGCAACGTCCCTTTTTGTCGTCCGAATAGGCTCCCAAGGACTCAACGATGTCCAGGATCGGATGAAGGCTGTTGTTTCAGGAGACCTATCAACCACAGATGTCCTCAGTCACATCACTGATTGGGGCAGCATCAAGAAGGTCAACCTTTACTCTCTCACCCGGGGAGTGTGTTCTGACATTATACTTCCCAGTTCTACAAACTCAACAATGAGCAGTCATTGAAGGCAGTAGGTAGGGATGTAACACAAGAGCAAATGATTATAGATGAAATTGTTGTGAGTTCAGTAGCAATGAAAAGTGTCATGCAATAGATGCTCCTGAGTGCATGCCAAAAACTCATATGAAATAAAGTAGGCTACTGACAAGTTGACAAGAACAAATGACACACCTAATTGATCCATAAATCAGTGTTGAATCATGTTGAGAGTTCATACCACACAACGCTATACCGTACTTCAGACGAGAGGTCTGTTCACTAGGTAAGACAAAAAGGAGCCATGGTGTAGTACGGACAAGTCCTCGGATGGTTATCTGCAGCACCTATCTGCGCGGCTTCTCATTCGCATAGTATGGAACCAGCGCAATGTGATCAATGGTCAGGCTCAGAGGGCAAGCTAGCAGTGAGTAAACAGCCCCGGAAGCTGAGCGCAGGAAACTCGTGGATGTCAACCTGAGGCGGTTCCGCTACCAACGAGCACGGATCGTTTTACTCGTTAGAGTCGTATCTCACCAGTTGGAACGCAGTGCATACGTACTTGAGAATATTTACTTGATACTAGGCCAAACTCGAATAGCCTAGACTCAGAGAGGTATTGTCGTGCACGACATAAGACTCAGCTAGGAGCTCGACTTTCTCTCCATTTCTGTACAATATACGTCGTGCTAGGTGTAAAGCTCTGATATTCAGCCTGTTCAGTGTTCGTCACATCGTGCATATCGTCTCCGGTGCAGTTCACTCCGCCAGAAGCGCCTATTTGTAGCACGACTGGTCACTGGTATATGCCTAAGCTTGCGGTGACTGCATTGGCTACATGCCGCAGAGCCTCCTCTACAGTCCTACGATGTTCACGACCTCTGCAATCTTCACCGAAGAGAAATATTGGGCGCAGAAGAAATTATTCTGACCAGCCTAGCCAACAGACTCCCGCAGGAGCGAGAGACAGGTCCGCCGTGGGCGTGAGCGAACTCTTCCTGTTCGTCTGCAGACTGGATACTCACTCAATCTTTTCAGGTGTTCACGCCAAAAGCTGCAGCTCTCTTCGTGGTGACCGGTGTCGGCCTCGTCTTTTACTTCCGATACGAAAAGCAGAAATTGTTGGAGCAGCGTCGTGTGTCTGCACTTATGTTTCGCCCTCATACTCCTCTCACTTTGGCACATCAGAAAAGGAACTTGAAGACAAGGAAGTTGGACGACCTACCGTTGGCGGTTCGTTTACGCTGACGACACACCAAAACAAACCCTTCACAGAGAAGGACCTTCTTGGCAAATGGAGTCTGATATACTTTGGATTTACCAACTGTCCGGACATTTGCCCAGAAGAGCTCGACAAGATGAGTGCGGCAGTACAGGAGCTTGGTATGTCATCGTCATCCTGCAGGCTTATCCAAAACAATATAATGTCGCCCCTGCAGAGAAGGAACATGGCCCAATAGTACAACCCATCTTCATCTCTGTCGACCCTGCGCGGGACTCTGTGGCCCAAGTGGCGCGCTACGTGTCAGACTTCCATCCTCGCCTCATTGGTCTTACAGGAGACTACGCTGCGGTGAAGGCAACATGCAAGGCATACCGCGTATACTTCTCAACGCCGCCCGACGCGAAGCCATCGGACGACTACCTAGTCGACCACTCCATCTTCTTCTACTTCATGGACCCTAACGGGCAGTTCGTGGATGCATTCGGGAAGGCTAGCACGGTTGACGATGTCGTGGCGCGGGTGCAGAAGGAGATCTCACAGTGGGAGCAAAAGACTGGTAGGAAGGTCTGAGACGACACTGGCAATATTATACTTTACGAGCACTGTGCATCCCCACTCAATAATGACCCATAGCATCTATCATTCTTCAATTGCTGCCATTGTATATTCCCCACGGATGTGCAAACGTAGGTTGAAGGCTTACAATGGTCCTCATGAATGTTGGAAAACGAGACGCATGAATGAAATTACATTCACTCCTCTTCCTCGAGGGCTGCCACTTTCTGTTTCGATAGTTGCTTCATGCGGCGCATGTAACTATAGGTACACAAAATCAGCACATTGAGAAGCCAGGCGCAACAATACTATATGCCCACTTACTCGTCGTACTGACACCTGGATCATACGCTTGTAAGACTAGATAGCAACGCAGGCAAATAGACTCACTTCTCGTACGAGTGCCGCTCATTCTCGCACTCCCATGGCAGATAATATTTCTGCTTTCGACATACATTCAGAGGGATGAGAAGACTAAGTAGGGCAATGGGTCCGACGATACCCGCAAGCAGGTGTCCGAGAGGCCAGGTCAGCGAGTGTCAAAAGACGCAGCCCGAGAAACGCACGCAGAACATTGGTCTCTCCACGCCAGAGGAGTCTTGGACTCCTTGAGCTCTGTTTGCGACGCTGTCGTGGAGGATGCCATGGTGATGATGTTGTCGACCGTCGATGCGCTGAGGCGACTCTCTGGTTGGTGTGGATCGGTTCCAACTGGACGCGCAAAGTTCCGGTGTGCAAAGTGAATACAAATCACCTGTAGTCCCAGCGAGTACTTATTTATCCCGATACTATCGACATACGATGATGTCTATTGGATCAACACGGTCCACTATTTTTTCACTGAAACACAGTGCACTTCACTCTCGGAAGAGATACTGTATGAATTGTCCGCAAGCCGAGAGAGAAATGCAGAATTAGATGCAAGCTATGCAATGTGCGAGCTGCCGTAGCAGGTACAACTCCTGGCTTTCCCTTGCAAAAGAAGAGCGAACGGCCAGAGTAAAAGTGAACTTCACTTGCAAAACAAGCCAAACGTCACTACTTCTTGTCGCCCTCCTCCTGTCCCTTCATGCTCATCTCAATCGCCCTCGCAATCGCCTCCTCCTCCGACATCTCCTCGTCCCCTTCTTCTCCCGCATGCTCCGCCATCTCCACGTCCGTTCCCTCGGACATGGCCAGCGCCTGCTGGGTCATCGCCTCCTCGTCGTCATCTGTTGGCTCTGCTGGCACCGAGCTGGAGGGTACGTTTGGTATTGACGCCGCGATGGTGGGTTCAATGATAGTTGCCGGGACTGGTGCTGGCGCACTCGCTTGTGCGGCTGCAGCTTGGCGCGCTTGCTCCTCCTCCATGGACATGCGGAGAGCCTGATAACGTATGAGTATTCAGCACCATGTGCTATAGACGGGAAGGATAGTAAACTCGGGACTTCACAACGTACCATTGCCAATTCTGGATCCAAGCTTGGGTCGACACCAAATTCGAATTGGCCCGCGCCGCCCGCGCCCGAGCCGGACGCCATGTCGCCCATGGCCTCTTCTGGGATGCCGAGGTCACCTGAGAGAATAGGGGACCCGCGAATCATATCAGATAGGAGATGTGTTCCTGGTGGTACAGAAACGAGATGTCTAAGGTCCAAGTGTATCAGCACGCAACGTACGGTAGTGCTCATGCAAAATAGTACTTACGAGTTGTCTCCACTGTTCGTGTTCTCAACGAATGTTTTGAGAATGCTGCTTTCGCCCTCCTCAATGCCGTCCCCGAACGCCACAAAGTCCACCGCGACGTTGTTCTTTTTGAGCTTCTTCGCGAGGCGCACCATGCCCTTCTCGTCCGCGCCCTGGCCCTGGAGCGGTGAACCGACAAAGACGATGATGCGCTGACGCAGGTTTTTGTTCTGCCTGTGCTTGAGCGCGAGCTGCGCGACGGAGATGGCGGTGGGGATATCTGCAAGGCCGCCGATCTTGTCGGACGTTGCGTGCACGGCTTGCAGGATCTGGCCTATCTCCTTTGTGTGTGTAACGAGCACCTCGGGGCTGGCAAAGTCGAAACATCAGGTGCTTGTCCTGAAGGATCAGTGCATTGCAAACCGACCCTTTACCGGCCATGGTCATGATGCCGACTGTGTTCTCTGGGTTAGAGTCGATCTTGGCCTGGAAGATGGTGTTGACGGCGTCGGCCTGCGCCTCGTAGCGTGTGGGGAGGTAGTCTCCATTTCGCATGTACTCTGAGTTGTCAATAACCATCAACGTTGCTTCGAGGGGCATTTTGGACAAAGACGCGGAGTCGGTGTACTCCTTCAGAACGCGACCAAGCTGACGCGTATGAGCAAGTAGCGCCCATAAATGAGACTGCACGTGACTATCATGTTGCCCAGGTTAGGGTTTATGCTCAGAGTAATCGTTGGTTCGGTCGCAATGTTTATTACTTACGTCTCAGTGCATGCGACGGGCAGCATGCAAGAGGAAATACTATAAGAACAGAACATGAACTGGATCTGCGCCAACATAGGAGGCAGTCATCGATGGCCGCGACGAGCAGTGCGCAGTCGCAGTGACCAAGTGACTCCGGGCTTGCCCTAAAGACGATCGGATAAGGAATTTAGACACAACTCATCAGCATCGCCCTCTCCTCAATCTCTCCGTCGTTCCTCTCGTCGTACAAGGTCAGTCCCCTCACTCACTAAAGTCTGTAGCGCGCGCTGCTGATACGCGTTGCACTGTTTGTCATTACCCTTGCTGCGCATTCACACCGCCTCGGCACACCATATATAACGCGTCTAAACAGAACCACATCTCTTCCCACTTCTTATCTTCTTTCACGAATAACTAGCAACCATGGAGGATGAGGTAGCTGCGCTCGTACGTACCCAATTTTCTTTCCACCTCGCGAGTTGCGTCGCCAACAATACGCCTCAAAGGTCATCGACAATGGTTCCGGCATGTGCAAGGCTGGCTGTAAGTCTACATTTCATTCGATAGGGATGTTGACTGATGCACTACGTCTCCAGTTGCGGGTATGCGATTTGTGTCATCGTGAGCGTCTGTCGAGTATTGAGAATTCGTTATAGGTGATGATGCTCCTCGTGCCGTGTTTCCGTAAGTCTACTCTGCCTGCACACGAATCCTGTCAATGACGTGTCATCTCCCAGTTCTATTGTGGGCCGTCCTCGCCATCAGGGTGTGATGGTCGGTATGGGCCAGAAGGACTCTTACGTCGGGTATGTGGTTCTTTGGCAAAGTTCTTTGGTAAAGACCCATGTATTTTCGCCAGTGACGAGGCCCAGTCCAAGCGTGGCGTGTTGACTCTCAAGTACCCTATTGAACACGGTATTGTCACTAACTGGGATGATATGGAGAAGATTTGGCACCATACCTTCTACAACGAGCTCCGTGTCGCTCCCGAAGAGCACCCCGTTCTGCTCACTGAGGCGCCGCTCAACCCCAAGGCGAACCGTGAGAAGATGACCCAGATCATGTTCGAAACGTTCAACGCGCCTGCCTTCTATGTTGCCATCCAGGCTGTGCTGTCGCTTTACGCGTCCGGTCGTACAACTGGTATCGTGCTTGACTCCGGTGACGGTGTCACGCACACTGTCCCCATCTACGAGGGTTTCTCGCTCCCGCATGCTATCCTGCGTATTGACCTTGCCGGCCGTGATCTGACCGAATTCCTCATCAAGAACTTGACGGAGCGTGGGTACCAGTTCCACACCACCGCCGAGCGTGAAATTGTCCGTGACATCAAGGAGAAGCTTTGTTATGTCGCGCTCGACTTTGAGCAGGAGCTCCAGACTGCGGCGCACTCGTCTGCTCTTGAAAAGAGCTACGAGCTGCCCGACGGTCAGGTGATCACCATTGGTAATGAGCGGTCAGTAATCTTTCTCGATTGGATTTCATTACGGTTCAACATCTTGTGATCAGATTCCGCGCACCTGAGGCTCTCTTCCAGCCCGCCTTCTTGGGTCTGGAAGCCGCTGGTATCCACGAGACTGCGTACAACTCGATTTACAAGTGCGACTTGGATATCCGTCGTGATCTTTACGGCAACATCGTCCTCTCTGGTGGTACCACCATGTTCCCGGGTATTGCTGACCGTATGCAGAAGGAGCTCACCGCGCTTGCGCCTTCAAGCATGAAGGTTAGTGGTCGCTCGTAGTGCCCAGACCTCGCTAAATCTAATGTCATTCCTTGTCTCGCAGGTCAAGATTGTTGCTCCTCCTGAGAGGAAGTACTCCGTCTGGATCGGTGGTTCCATCTTGGCTTCCCTCAGCACCTTCCAGAACCTGTGGTGCTCAAAGCAAGAGTACGACGAGTCAGGTCCTGGCATTGTTCACCGCAGTACGTCGCCTTCATCCACTTCTAAAATCCTCCGTTGCTGACGATTACTCCTCAGAATGCTTCTAATCGATGGGGATGTGAAAGAAGGTCTAATCAATACCGATGTAGAAGCCCTCCTTACGCTTACGCTTACGTTACGTTACGGCTTTGCCATTTGCGTCTGCTTTTCCAATGCACGTTTTCCCTGCGCATAACATACTGTCCTGCTTTGCAAAAAGTGACTAGCGAGGTGGGGATGTACTTAGTTCGATAGTTGGGTACGACGTCGGAATGTAAATGTGACTATTGAATAATGCTCATTGAATATGGCCGATTCTCCCATGTCGCCGTGTCGGTACCGAAGTCATGATAATGCTGTATGACGCCCCGTCTATTAAGATATACACAGGTAGAGTACTGATGTCCGTCGCACTCCCTCAAGCCACCAGTCCAGCTCTGGCCTGCCGGCATCTACCTAGTTCGTCTCCAAATTCCAAGGCCCCGCGTCGCTCATCGAGCAGCCGCCCGGACACTGACACAGCCCGCCAAGGTCGTTCGGCAGGTTGTCTGCAGTGACCTGCGCAAGGAGCTTGTCCTTGTAGTTGCTGCCGATGATGTCGATCTTGGCGACGGTCGCCTCGTCGAGCCAGGGCTTGATGAACGTCCAGACGGTGGAGAACGCCCACGGCGCGTTGATGATGTAGAACTTGCCCATCGTCTCGGGGTAGCGGTCCTGCCCGATCGACGCGGCGGCCATCACGTAGTCCTTGACGCGGTAAAAGTTGGAGAGCGAGACGTTGTGCAGGTCCATGATCGTACAGGACGTCTCGACGGGGTGCCCGATGGCCTGCGAGCACGCGGGCAGGCGCTCGTTGACGAACTTCTCGTATTCGTATACTAGTCGTTGCAGCTGGCGTTCCTGTGTCGTGATAGCGTATAGAGCCTTTATGTCGAGCTTGCCGAGGATCTCGACATATACTGGCCGTCCCTCCTGCGAGAGAGAGGCATGAGGGACAAGGCAATCAACGTAGCGTAACGGTGCACCTCACCCTGTCTATTTTATGGTAATACTGCGGGTAATACTTGTTCACCTCCGCCTTCTCCTGGAAATCAAAGTTGCTGCAAACATAGAGTCAGGATGGCCAGGCAAGCGGGGAGAAGAGGGAACGCGGTACCTCACGATCTCGTCCACTTTAAAGTCTTTCCGCCACTGCTCGCACGATAGGAGCATCGCCTTTGCCTTGTCCACGTCAAATTTCCGAGCCCGCAGAAATCTACCAGCACAGTCAGGATCCGTTTTCGAGACGCGTGCATGCACCAGCAGACATCTCGTGCACTCTAGAGCGGGCGAGCGCCGCCCGCGCACAGACACACGCACCTGAGCAGCATGGCGTCGTGCATCCTCTCTGGCACAAAATGCCCCTCGTCCTGCAATTGCTTCCGCAATTTATCCAGCGCATGCTGCTGGGGCACGGTGAGGTTGCCGAGGCGCCCTGGCGGGGGGCTGTAGTTGGGATCTGTGATGCCCTCTGGCATCGGGCTGGCGCTGGCGGGCTTGGTGGTGTCCATGTTCGCGTGCTATGTCGTGTGATTGAGCGTTGGCGGCGGGCAGCAATGTTTAGGGACGCGACGAGGGGATGAGGGTCAAGTGGAGGTGGCCCAATATGGCAAGTGCGATCATACGGATATCTAGCAGCAGCAATCGCGGCAGACATGGGGCAATTGACGAGGGCCACATAGTCTTAAATAAATATGGTCAATGTGTACATCAATTTGGAAGGCTCATTCAAAAGCTGGCTTCTAGGCCAATCAGAGCACGAGATTGTAAGACAAATTCGGTAACCCTCACAAATTCTTTGACATACCGACCATATTTCAATCGATATTTTACGGCCCTCACCGGTTGCGTGAATACCACCGTTCAAAACCAGCAGGCAATGATCACAGCAAGCCAAATCATGTTTTGATTTCCACACTTAAGCTACAGACAACATGCGGCAAGCCCGACTGCAAGTTGAGTCACAGTTCATCGGGGGACTTGCCAGTGAGTATCTACTACAGGTTCGTGGACGCCCAGCATCAGTTGATCGTCGTGAGGAATGACGGACGGAAGTTGGATGTTTTATGTGGGGAGGGAGGGGGAAGGGGGCGTCTATGGAGGGTGGGGGGGGGGGGTGTATGGGGAGGTCTTGCGCAGGTTGAAATGCAAGAGGGTAGTGTGGAGTATTGAGAATACAAGATGTTACAAGATGAAAAAAAAAAACAGATAAGCGGAAATAACTCAAGGTCCCAACGCCACTGGCCCAATTTAGACAATGTCCCAGAGTTCTTCAAGCGCGCAACAGAACTTTGAGCGAGACGTCAGGCGGTGTGCGGGCAAAGACAGCACGACAACTCACTTTACCACACGCGACGGACGCACTGAGTGGGAAATCGCTGATGCTGATCTTTTCGTCTACAAGGCCGTCCGCAAAGTCGTCCCTACCACGGGCCATCGCACCCACAAAGACCGCAACCGAATGCGTCTCCGGCAGGGTGGGTAGGTACTTGGACAGCCGCACCGTCGGCGCATCGCCCGAGAGGGCTAACGTTCCGAGACAAGGGTTATTTTCGTCAGCCGGGGGAGGGCGTCATCACTTACTCAGTTTGATGGTATTGACCGGCAGGTGATCAGTGACCGGATTCTATGCGTTATCGTGAGCGCTAGAGACGGCCTCGGCCATGGCGTAAACGACGGACCATAATGACCTTTAGGAGCTTCTCCGGGCCATTGACACCTCGGATGGATAGCTTGTGCAGTAATTGGACTGAGAGAATGGGGTCAGAATCCGGTGCATAGAGCCCGCGGACAGGAGTAGACAGATCGGGGGCACATACCCATCAAGCCGCTGAACCGCTTGAACGTGCGCGGTATGCGCACATGAGGGTTCACTTCGATGAGGACGCCCTTGGCGGTGTGGATGTACACCTGCAGCAGGCCGGCTTTGTTCAAAGGAGAGTCGAGCAGCGTCAAAAGACACTGGAAAGGGACGGCGATGAGCCCAACGACAGGCATGTCCCAGGAAGAGGCGTACCTGATGTGTGATGTCCGGCCTCGCGTCCGCAATGTCTCGTCCCGTCTTTGCGAGGATGCCCTGGTGGTCATCGCAGTTCAACAGAGCATACTTGACGTCTCCCTCTCTGCCGCCCTTGCCCTTACCCCCGCTGCTGACCCGATAGGCCTCCAAGCACGCCTGTTCGAGGATGACAAACAGCCTCCTCTGGCTGGAAGCGACGCCGCCCTTGGGTACGTGCGCCTGGACGGGCAGCATGTGCGGGTTGGCGGTCTGCAGTAAAGGATTGTTGGATCCGTTGCTGTTCATCATCTTGCGCGCCTTCGCGGGTAGAGGTCGGGTCGGTCGGTCGGCTGCAGATGCGGCAGCGTTATTTTGTGCGTCGGCTAGGGGCTCGACAGGGGATGACGGCGCAGAAGAAGAAATGTCGGAATCCGCGTCAATTTGCATGACCTCCCTGTCGCCGTCGTCGCCGTCCTCGTGCAGCGCTGGATCGTGCCTGCGCCGTTGCCTGGGCCGCCGCTCGTTGGGCGGCGTCGACTTTGGCCTCGGTGGGGCCTGCACAGCGAGGTCGGCGACTGTTCGAACTGTGTTGGCGGAGATGGGGATGAGGTTGCCAGAGTGGCGACGGCGGCGGGAGGGGACAGGCTGGTCAACGCCGAGAGACATGGTGGGCGTCGTCGAGGGCGGTGGGAACGGCTGAAAAGAGAAAGAGGAACGTTAAGAGACAAAGATATGTAAATTACGTCGCTGGGGACCGAGTTATAGAGAGATGAGACCGGCGGAAAGGTCCCTGGCACGTACACGGCCGCTGAATTGAGAACCCAAGCACAACCCACGAGAACCCGAAGGGCAAATCGGACCAGCCAATTTTTCACACAGTCGCTACCCGTGCGCAGCCCTCAAACGTTAATCCCATTCCAGATTCCGAGTCTGACTACGTCCCCCTGCGTACAACGAGATCATCCACAAGTCCATAGCTATGCCAGACTGAAAATAGTACAGATGCCGTCTCCTACATCCCTGCCTCCATATCCTAAGGTCATGACAGCGTTCAAGAGCAATATCTGCCAGTCGGATCATTAGACCTGAGACTGTCTGTAAAGAACGGGAACCCTGCCTTCTCTCGCCAAAGTCTCCCAGACCCGGCACGATATACGCCTTCTCATTCAGGCCTTGATCAATCCATCCGGTGATCTGGACGTTCATTTCAACTCAGGACGATGCCGCTGCATCGGGCAGTGACAGACATACCACGCGCAGAGCTGGATATTTCGTGCAGAAATTCCTGAGCCCCTCGGGAGCCGATATCTGACAACGTCCATAGTCACGGGGGGCACGGCTTCGTCAGAGCACGCAGACTCGTTGATGTGTTACGAGACCGTACTTACCAGGTTGATGAAGATGATGCGTTCTTCAGGAACACCGTGTTCCATAAGCACCTCTACCGCCTTGATCGCGGAGCCCCCGGTCGCTGAAGCGAACAGGGGCATCGCTATCAGAAATGGGCGGCTGTGGAGTGACAGTCGAACGCACCGAGCATAGGGTCGAGCAGCAGCACATACCGCTGTGCGATGTCTTGTGGAAGCTACGCGGTCCCGCTCGTGATCAACCTCAGCACAACTGGGCGATACGTTGGTGCATCTTCTGACCTTGGAATAAAACAGCTTGGGCTGTGCCGTTTCCTCATCCTGCCAGACCGATGCCGAGTAAGGAGACGTGGGCGTCAGGAGAAGCGTAGGGTGCACGACGCCGCAGGAGCGAACCCACCCTCTGTATCAGAATCTTGCCAATGCGGACGCTCCTGCAGACTTCTCGCAGGCCCGCTTCCATAGCCTGACCCAATTCAAGCACCTGTAATCCATGTCGCCGTGCATAAGAGCTCACCTCCCCAGCGCGTAAGATGGACACCCCGCATATGTGTCCCTCGAAGCCCACACCTTCATACGTCGCACCCTGCCGTAAAGCAAAACGCATCAACTCGTCACACGACCATCGTCCGACGCCCAAGTGGACCCACTGACTGTAGGCGTCTCGACGGTCTTGGGCACCACAGGCAGATGGTTGAGCCCCTCCTCCACGAGCAGGCGGATGATGCGGTCGGAGTAGAACAAAAAATCGCCACGGCTTGTGTTCTTGTCCCGTATAATCGTGTACAGTGCCTCGAGCTGCGCCGTCTGTGGGAGCGTGAACACGGACGGTGGGAGCGACGCAGGGGTCGCCTGCGACGTGGGCGTGTTCTGCATGACCATGGCGGAGAATAATTCAGGCCACCGTATGTACTATGTCCTGAGTGAGAAGATCGTCGGCCTCGTAGGTACGAGGCTCCTGTAGCGGGCAGATATGCGGAGGCTGTCTGATCCCAAGGCCCGCACGCCAAGAAAATACGGCGCTATATACTTGTGCTGTAGCAACAGCTCATTTCACCATCAAAATTGTCGACGGTCTCATCGTGCACCCAGCCATGTACATAAGTTGACGGTCATATCACAACCTTGAAGGTCATCCGCCCACGTACTACGTACGAGCGAACGTTTCTTGCCAGAACGCACCTACCGTTGCCGAGTTTCTCGAGAGACCTGCGATGTTCCATCATCGCATGCGTACTCTTCACCATCAAGCCGAAACACAGAAACCAGCAAGCAGCGGCCATCGATAGTGCACGGCGGCGCAGCGGACTCAAAGGATGTACAATTTGGCTCTGATGCACGTAAGTATCGTAAAAATGCCCGTCTCCTATACCGCTTCCCGTTTTCTTGGCGTAGCCCGCAGGATATCGTCCACCCTGGAACAGCATGCATTGAGTGGAAGGCAGATCGTAGAATATCGGGAAGGACGTACCGGAGGATCATCTCCGAGGCTTCGCTCGCACTCAGCACAACCTGCCGCTTCAGCTTGTAACTCTCTGTGATGCCCAGCTTCCGCATAGATCCGATCGTGCCCTCGTTCATGTCTGCGAAGCGGAATGAGCACTGATGCCAAAGCGACGACAAACGCATAGCGCTCACCGAGGCCTGCATCCGATTTGCCCTCATAATGCGCTGCCCTCAGCCTCGACACCAGATCCGACGAGTCATACCCCGCGTTATCCGCGAGGATGGTCGGTATTTGTCGCAGTGCTCGGCTGAATGCCTCTGCCGCAATTGCCTTCTTCCCGGTGATTTTCCGCGCCTCCTCCTCCACCGCGCAGCTCATCAGCATCTCCGAACACCCACCTCCCAGGACGACCCGCGTCTCCTTGACGGTCTGCGACAGCACAGAGAGCGCATCGTGCAGCGAGCGCTCTGCCTCGTCGACCATCTGTGATGTGGATCCTCGCAGGACGACGGTACATGCCTCGCCTGCCGCAACACCAGAGAACTTGATCAGCTATTAGATATCCCACAATAGTCAGCTACAGGAAAATACGAATAGTCAGAGTGTCAAGTTACCTTGTCCTCACCAATCATGATCTCCTCGATCAACTCGCACCGCCCCAGCTTCACTAGATCAGGGCGCTCGAACGTACTCGCGATCTCTCCGCCAGTGACGAGCGACAGCCGCTCCACGCCCTCAAAGTCAGCATGCTCAATTGTGAGAATGCCCTTCTCAGCCAGGAGCGACTCGGGGTAGTTGTAGATGAGCTGACGGTTGACGAAGCAGTTGATACCGTGCGACGCGATGGCGTCAACCTTCGCCTTCATCTTCTCCTGCAAACAAGGCCCGAGATATGAGCGTGAGGCGGGAGACCAGAGCGGCGGGACGCACCCGTTCTGCCCGCTCAAGCTCCGCGAGTTTCCCAGTGCTATCGACCTTCACGCGAGCACCGAAGATTTTGATTTTGTCCGTGTCCATCGCTGGCCAAATGCACCATGTTAGTATGAACTCAGTAAAAGTCGCGTGGGAACTCACAGGTATTGGCAATGAGGATCTTGGCGTTTTCGAGTCGTTTTGGACAATTGATGCCGATCGTCTTATCCAGGATGAAGCCTTCCATGTTCTGATGTCATGCATGGCCATAGCTGCTGGTGGGAGGAATCTCACCTTCATCGAGATAAGAATCTGTCAGCTTTTCGCCGACCTTCTTGATGATTTGAATATGGTCCAAATCTGTCGAGCCCTAAACCCGCCCCAAATATAGATACGGTAGGAAGGGAATGTGAAATTACTTGCCTTCAGTCGGAGGACGGCGTCCACAGCCAGATTCGCAAAATAGTCCTTGTCTTGAGAAAGGACTTTCGACGACAGCGTTGTTCTCGCGATGTTGAACAAATCTTGTCTGAACTGAGAGGGATCCTCACTGAATTCATCTCCAATGAGCCTCAGCACTTACGGAACGGCCAGCACAGAGATGGATGTTGGTGTGGATCAAGCTGCAAGAACTCACCTGTGATCGACGGCAGCCTTCTCTAGTGCCTGCAAAGCCGCAGCACTCGCAACCCGGTACCCCTCGACGATCGTTTGTGGATGGATCCTCTGCGCAATCAACTTCTCCGCCTCGCGTAGCAGCTCCGCGGCCAGCACGCACACGCTCGTCGTGCCGTCTCCGACCTCGTCGTCCTGCACCTTCGAGATGTTCACGAGGATTTTTGCAGCGGCGTTGTCCAGCTGGATGGCCTTCAAGATCGTCGCGCCGTCATTGGTGACATTGATATCCCCCGTCGACGCAGACTGAAGGATCTTGTTCATGCCTTTTGGACCGAGGGTCGATTTGACAAGATCGCCGAGCGCAAGGGCTCCGACGAAGGAAGAGAGACGAGCATTCTCAGCCTTCTCTTCCGTTGCCTAAGATAAGAAAAAAGGCTTCAAGATGACCATCATGGATGGGAAACGGATACCGGCACGCACCTCTGCACCAAAGATATTCATCGACATTGTGATTGAAGACCGTACGCGTCCTGGCTCGACTTTGCAGCTCCGGGCGCCTAAAGGGGGACGTGACTCATTCCCACGCTGGTAATATTGGAAGATCTCAGATTCACCGTCCTATCGAGTTGAAAACGGAAGGTTGGAATTATCCCAGTACTTATTGTCTATGTTCCTCGGAAACATACTTGTTATGTCTACGCCTTAGGTTCCTTTGTGTGAACCCATTAGGACTGGGCGAATGACCTGACCATAGTGCGAACAACGATATCCGCCGGGTCGGTTGAAGCGCATCACTGAGGGGACCTGCTCATACTATAAATGGTGCTCAATCCCATTCTGTCACTCACTGACTTGCTAGCGCTTCAACTGAAGTTGTTTCCTTCTCGCAGCATTTATGTCTCTAGCTCTCCTAGGCTTCCCCGTAGATTCATTCTATACCGATTGCGGGCACAATGTGTTCAATGAGACACAGGCCACTCTTGTCGCATGGCCGGTGAGCACTTATCTTGACTAGAGGCCGATTGCAGATCCTGACTGTACGTGGTGAGTCGTTTTGCAAACTGTCGGACAAAGAATACCGTGGCGTTGCAAGCCGAGTGCCTTGTCTGCCGTGTAAAGTTTCAGAAAATTCAAAATCACTATTCGATGTGACAAAGCGCTCATATCGGCCACAGTTGTTGCTTTGCCCCTTTGTCTATGGTGTTGTCAAAGTTATGTGTGTGGCCTGATTGGCCACCTGTCACGATAAATGGCGGTAGGTGCGAACACGTACTCAACACTCTTTATCTGCAATTGTACTCAACTTGTCTCTCTCTTCCTCCGCTATACTTCTCGGCGACCACGATTCGTGCCTCTCGCTCAGTGTCCTGTCTCAAGATGTCTGGGGGTGATATACAAACTGTCCCGTCTTTCAGCCTTGCCTTCGAATGCTTGAGCATAGAAGAGATCCTGGCCGAAGTGATCAACCATCTATTTAATCGCGGTAAGGGCTCAAGCTCACTCCTGAATCTCGCATGCACATGCCAAACCTTTCGTGACCCCTGTCTCAACCTCATGTGGAACCGTTCGACCTCGTTGACTCGTCTATTTTCGGTCCTTCCAAAGGAATCCCGAGAATTTTTTAAGCGAGGCAGTGCGACGGGAAAGACGGAATTCATCCTGGTATGTATGCATAGTTATGTCGTTGAGTCATCGTCATTGACTGTCAGCTTAGCGCCGACGGCGGCTTTTATTCAAGTATTCTGACTTCGATCGGTGGTTTTTCTATGCAAGGCGCATCAAGCACTTCTGGTGGACAGGGCAAAGCCAACTCACCGTCCAGTCGATACACAACTTCTGCGATGGGATCATGCCTGGTCTCCGCCCGTTTCCAGAGGTGGTCACACTGACATGGCTTGACCCCCGACCAGAAATGTTCAGATGCATCTGTTTATTCCTCTCGCCCAAACTACAGAAAATGAGGATTACCGGCAACGATGATGTGCCACTTCTTCCAATCATGTTCCAAGTAATGCAAGAGGGATGTCCCGCCCTCAAATCTATTGTCGTTGACTTCCATCCGTCCTATGATAACTTCGAATTTGAGCTCTATGTGCTAATTCTGGAGCACAAAACGCAGCTAGAAGAACTGGATATCCCCCGGCCCTTTTCAGCCCGTTCTGTGATGCTTCTGTCGAGCATGCCCAAACTGGAGCGTGTTCGACTGAGCATGAATGTAGAGGAACAGTCCTCTCTCCCTCTCAGAGACATCCAGGGTGCCTTCTTCCCCGTTCTCAAAGTGCTCAAGCTGGCTGTCCGAGTACTGGATTCTCAAACTCTCCTCTTCCTCAAAAACATACAGTCAGAAGAATTATCCGAAATATGGCTCGCCTCCATGGAGAACCCGACGTCTTCCATGCTCCGGGAACATTTTACTGCTATAGCTCAAAGCTCTTTCAGCGGTGCGCTGAGATGTTTGAGCTTCGAAATCTATCCATCAACACGGGATAATACACAAGTTACCAACCATCGAAACAGCGAGTTGACCATCACTATTGACACATTGCACCCACTGCTTCGGTTGCGCAAACTTCGTAAACTCGTAGTCGGCTCACGGACCTTAAGGCTTAACGATGCAGCCCTCGCGGACATTGCATCGGCCTTCCCCCGCCTGCAGGAGCTGACTCTTGCGCCACACTTTGCTCTGCGGAAACCTGATGTCTGCGAGATGACGCTAGCGGGCTTGCGACACCTCTCCGCAGGCTGTCCAGAATTGCATGCCCTCGATATTCGACTTGACGCATCAATCGTCCCGTCGCCACCTCCAGCCGACCGGCCGAGTTCTCAGTCTGCCTTGCAGAACTTGAATGTTGATGATTCCGATGTGGGCGACCCACCGTTCGTTGTGTCGACATTGCGTTCGATGTTTCCCAGCCTTAAAGAATGCTTGCACTGGACTAACCTGATTGACATGGATGACTTTACTCCTGAAGAGTGGGAGGCGTATCAGACCTATTGTAGGTGGCAGGAGGTCAACCGTTTACTTAAATTACCTACGCCGCCAGGTGATCATGCTGAGCTTTTCAACTGGGGGTTGTAAACTACTACGGCACTATGAATTATCATTTTTATGTGTAATTAACCATCAAGCGTGTCTGTATATGCTAGCGTCCAAGCTTACCTTCCTCAGCAGAACACTTCAGGAAAACAGTCGAAGTGCTGAGGGCCGAGGAACGGCAAACAGTGCATCAACCCTAACCTTATTGCACGCGCTGCAGACACGTCGATCAAGTCGAGCGACTGCGCTCGCATACTGACTTGGATCTTATTTTGCCATTGTCTCTGGTCGATCATCTCTATCTTTCATCCTCCAACTTGTCTTTTGCGTGTTAGTTTTGTGCTTCCAGTCCTGTGCTAATTTTTTCCCCCATGTCGGGCAGTGTCCGGGTCAGAAGACCGGCTTCTCCACCTCCTGGTCTTCCTCACGCTGCACCACATTCTCAGAGATTTCCCCACCCACGGCACGACCACCTCGACGCAGATGAACGCAGGGAAGCTGCATCAAGGGGATACGGGCCCGGCCGCAAGGTTTACTCACCAGGAGGCCTCAACATAGCCCCTGCTGAATGGAAATTGCTCATAGTCATTGTAATAATTGCTTCGGCAGTAAGATTGTTCCGCTTGTCGCATCCAAATAGCGTTGTGTAAGTCAGTTCTCTGCACAGCGCTCTAGGTCTATTGATAAATGTCCTCAAGCTTTGATGAAGTCCACTTTGGAAAGTTCGCCTCTAAATACATCAAGTCGCAATATTTTGTCGACGTGCACCCTCCACTCGCTAAACTACTCATCACTCTTGCTGGTCTTGTTTTTGGCTACGATGGAAACTTTGACTTCAAGGACATTGGCAAGTGAGTGGTAGCATACGTATTCTTGCTCTAAACAATACAAATGGCATGCACCTAGAGTATACGAGCGGGTCCCTTACGTCGCAATGCGCTTGGTGCCGGCCGTGCTAGGCGTTGCCACTGTTCCTATATCCTACCTCACCCTCCGTGCCCTTGATTGTCGTGCCACAACGGCTCTTCTTGCCTCGCTATTCATCACCTTCGAGAATGGCATGATCACCCAATCCCGACACATCCTCCTCGATTCTCCCCTTATATTCTTTACCGCTCTCACCATCTTCGTCTGGACCGGATTCTGCAACGAGGACAAGCACGAGCCGTTCACGGAAACATGGTGGGCATGGCTCGTTCTCTCGGGCCTCTCCCTCGGTGCAGTCGTCAGCTGCAAGTGGGTCGGACTGTTCACCATTGCGACTGTTGGATTCAGTACGATCAAACAGCTCTGGTTACTGTTGGGTGACCTGCGTGTCACACCTAAGATGTTCATGAGGCACTTCATGGCACGGGCTGTGTGCCTGATCGCTATCCCGATCACGTTCTACATGTTCATGTTTTGGATTCACTTCCTGATCTTGCAGAACCCTGGTGATGGTGATGGCTTCATGAGCTCTGAGTTCCAGCATACTCTCAATGGTCGCGGCATGGCCGACACCTTCGCAGGTTAGAGGATTGATAAGACCCTGTATGAAGATAGTTCTCATGTCTGCTTATATGTGTAGATGTCGCTATAGGCTCAGAGGTCTCCATTCGCCACGTTAACACCCAGGGAGGTTATTTGCACTCACATGCTCACAATTATCCAGGCGGAAGCAAACGTGAGCTTTCATACACTAGTCTCAACTCAAGGAAATTTATGTATTATTGTTGTTTTGCTCTCCATCCCTACACACAGAACAACAAATAACGCTGTATCCCCACCGCGACGAGAACAACGACTGGCGGATCCTGAACGCGACAGTCGACGGCGACGTGGAGCACGACTGGCAGACACAGCCGCTCGTCTTCGTCGAGCCCGGCATGCGCATCAAGCTGCGGCACATCATTACCGACAAGGCGCTCCATTCGCACGACCACCGCCCGCCCGTATCCGACGTTGACTTCCAGAATGAGGTCTCCGGGTACGGTATGCCCGGCTTCGCGGGCGACGCGAACGACGACTGGATCGTGGAGATCGAGAAAGGCGACCGGCGCGATAGGGAGTCTGGCAAGCGCCTTAGGACCCTCCGCACGCAGTTTAGGCTGAGACACGCGCTGTCTGGCTGCTACCTGTTCTCGCACAAGGTCAAGCTACCAGAGTGGGGTTACGAACAACAGGAGGTGACATGCAACAAGCAGGCCGTAAAGCCGAACTCGTTGTGGTTCATCGAAACGGCCAGCCACCCTATGCGTGCGTCGTTCCGGTTGTCATGATTTTACCTCGCACTGCGCGCTGATGTATCATTCGTGCTGCGGTCCTCAGTGCCACCTGATGCGCCAAAGGTCAACTACAAGCTTCCTGGCTTTTTCGCAAAATTCGTCGAGTTGCAACAGGTCATGTGGACTACGAATGCGGGCCTCACTGATCGTCATACTTTTGACTCCCGTCCTGATGCTTGGCCTCGCCTCCGCCGTGGCATTGTAGGTTTCTGCCTACTAACCTTTTTCGCTATGTTCACTATTGTGCTGTAGAATTTCTGGGTCAAGGACCACGAACAGATCTACCTCATTGGGAATCCAATGGTCTGGTGGCTGAGTACCGCAGCCGTCTTCTTTTATGTAGCTGCACGAGGATTCCTTATCCTTCGCGCCAAGCGAGGTTACAGGGACTTTGAGAATAGTAAGTACATACCGACTTATCTGTTACTGATATAAGACTAACACCAGACTACAGCAAAAGTCGTCAAGTACGATACACTATGCGGATTCCTCTTCATGGGATGGTGTCTGCACTACTTCCCCTTCTATATCATGAAGCGCCAGCTTTTCCTCCATCACTACTTCCCTGCTTTATATTTTGCTATTCTGCTATCGTGTTGTGTGTTCGATCTTGTCACCTCTACCCTTCGACCAAAGGTTCGCCTGCAGATTGCGGCCGTTCTGCTGGTCATTGCCATCTGGAACTATGTATACCTCAGCCCTCTTGCATATGGCAGTCAATGGACGAGAGCCAAATGCAACAACGCAAGATGGCTCAGAACATGGGATTTTGCTTGGTATGCCGTCTCCATCTCTGCCATGTTTGGACGATTGCTGACCTTTAGGCAAATTTCAGCCAAGAGTACCATGAGACTGTATGTTCCGTTTCTCGCGTTTATTCCACATCACGTTTTGACATGGTTTGACGTTTGTAGTACTCAGAATACAACCACGTCATCGCGGCTACACCGCAGAAATCGCCAGCAGCCGCTTCTGCGGTCGGAGGCGAGCGCGGTGGTCGAGGAAGGGTCGTTGTCGTGAACAACGAAATCCCAATACCTCCTGCCGACTCGGCAGAGACCACCATTCCTGTTGGCCAAGCCGAACCGGGACACGACGTCTTTGCTGGCGTTCCCCATGACGAGCTCAAGAGCAAAGAGCAGCCCGCGGGGGAAGCAATGCACGGGGAGAAGGAGATCAGCTCGGTAGAGGTACCGCAGCCCACCACTCAGTCTGGGGCATTCCAGGGCGTGCCTCCACCCGCGGTGGAAAACGAGCCGCTGGGCGTGGGGGATCAGCCCCCCAGTTCCGATGAAGTCCTGATCTCTAAGGTCGTGGCAGAGGATCAGGCTGGTGAGGCTACGAAGTCGCAAGGCGCTCAGGCAGAGGAGGAAGCTGAGGCGGATCGCGTGAGGGACGAGCTATTCCCGGAGGCAGAATTGGACTAGTAGGTAGCCGGTCTGTCACATTGTATATATTTCTCTAGTGGGATATGGCAATTCTGTACTTTCCCATATCTGCAAGTCCCACTGTGAAGTGCGATGATTGAGCCATCTAATCGACTTCTAAGGTTGCGCTCGCCGAGGTCTCGCGTTGGGTAGCCAGGCTCAGCCACGTTCGGCAGCTACTGCCCACCGAACGTGCTAATTATTTTGTCAGATCGCTGCTACAGATCGCTATTTCTATGAGTACATGGGAGGGACGGGGGGGTAGCCAAAATTCCGTATCGCTAGCGAGCAGTGCGAATCGTGAGTGAATGATGCTGCTCGATGCGATACCTGTCCTTACCTAGCGAGCAGTGCGAAAGGCGAAGTAAAGAAAGGATAGGGGCCCTTTTTTCTCGTCTTTTTTACCTGCTCGCCAGATTAGGACATCCGCTGCGGCTGCCGCACGGCAGGTCTCGCTGCACGTGGTTAGATTACACACGCAGGCTGCCAGAAAGGTCTGGCAGGTCGCTTGGTAGGTTACGGCATTGCCCGATGCAATGCGAATTGTCCCGACTCCCAGGCTGAGCTGACTTGTCGTCGAGGAGACTCATGTAATATGAATCTTAAATCCGATTAACGGTCGAGGTCGACTGTGACACGGGATAGACCCATTGTGAAAGCTGTAGGGATACATCGATGCTACTCTCTGGGGCCTCCATGCCAAGCTAATCTGATATTGTACAATTAAACCAGTCGTAGTACCAATTACCCGGCCGCCTGCGCCCTCTCCAGCATCTTGTTGACTGCCACGGGTCGTCCACTAGCAGGATGCGCGAGGTCCGTCAACCGCGCTTCCCGCATCTTCATTAGAAGGTGCACCAAGAACGTCGGCGTCACCACCAGGTGCAACGCCGGCTCCTCCCTGACCTCCCCAGACGACGGCGTCGCCCCGCTGCTCGTCGTACCCCCACTGACGATGCTCCCGCTGCGCATCGCGCGCTTCGTGCCCGCAAGCGCATGGCCCTGCGCAAACGCACCGCGCGCCGACTCGCCGCCCGCGCCCGCGTCCTCGCGATAGCGGTCCCACAGCGCGTACAGCGCGATGATCTCCTGCGCGATCGTCGCGATGAGCGGCATGCCGACGTTGAGGCCCGCCATGAAGCCGACGATGTCCTGCGGGGGCTTCTTGTGCGCGTGCTGCATGTGCGAGGCGGCGCGCGCGGAGCGCCGCGGCGGCGGGGAGGTCGTGAGGGCGCCGGGGGCGGGCGGCTGCGCGGTCTGCAGCTGGATCGTGGCGCGCGTGGCGCCGTGCAGGACGAGCGTGAGGTAGATGGCGGCGATGGCGATGAGGTGCGGCGGGTAGAGGAGGCAGAGCTCGGAGCGGTATGTGTCGTTGATGATGAACCTGTGCGGCCGCGGTGAGCAGCGGAAGGAGGCAGCAGGATAGGCGATTTACCATGCCATCTGGAGCGCGCCTTCCTCCAGCTCGAGCTTGCCCTCTCCCGTGCCCCAGTACCGCGGGCCGTCGTCAATGCCCGTGCCCAGCTCGCCCGCCTCTGCTTCGCTCCCAGTCGCGGTGCCCTCCTTGCGGCACAGCATCATGAGGGTGCGGTACGGGTGGAAGACGGTGAGGTCGCACTCGAGGTCGTCGACGAGGTAGAATTCCATCTCCGCGAGCTTAGAATTGTCGGAGGGGAAGGACTTGACGCCGAGCTCTTCGTCTGAAGATAAGATTCAATTCTCGGGTATGACGAGGGGAAGAGGGACGTACTGCTGAAGAGCATGCGCGCCTCGGAGACGACGTTCTTGATGTGGATGGGCGATTCCTCTGCTTTGGCAGCGACATAGACGCAGGCTGCGATCACGATGAATGGGTCTGTCTCACAGTAGAGATTCTTGACATAGAACCGTCTGAAGAAGACGGTGGCGGTTGCAATCACCCGCTGCCGTAATTGCAGTTTCTTGCCCAATTTTGCGATCACTAGTAACACGATGTGAATGCAAGTCGGACAAGAGGAATGAGAAGAACTGACGGTTGGCGGTGAATATGGCCAGGAAATCGAGATGCTCTGGACTGTCGACATATTGCAGGTCCTCTGCGCGGGCCTGCTTGAGGGTAGCTCTGTCAACCAGCCATCGTTTGCTGCACAAAGCCCATCAGCCTTGCGTGTCCCAAGCCCACTCGGAAGCGACGCACTAGTGCGAACTGGCCCAGAAATCCGTGGCCATCCGACCTCGGAACGCGGTGGGTGATGGCAGACTAGAGGCTGGTAGTCATGGGGCCGCTGTACGCTGGCGACCACGCTAAAAGCGACCACCTGAGGCTGGTCTGAACGCGAGACTGTCCGAGCAGGAGGACTCGGAGGCTCGTATGTTTTCGTGCGGTCGTCGCTGTGTTTTCGGCCAGAGAGCTGCGACGTTCCTCCGAACCGCTCCGACATAAAAAGTACGCGCTCTGCCGTATTCCCCACACTTCTTCTCCATCGTCAACTCGACCAACCTTTGGTATTCTTCACGACCTCGCTATCGCCCACGACGTCCGCCATGTTCGCTCGCTCAGCCGTCCGCGCGCTCACCTGGTCCCGCCAATTCTCTTCTTCCGCCGCTCGCCAGACCAAGGTCGCTGTCCTCGGTGCCGGCGGGGGAATTGGCCAGCCCCTCTCGCTTTTGCTCAAGAAGGACCCCCTCGTCACGTCGCTGAGCTTGTACGATATTCGTGGGGCACCTGGTGTTGCCGCCGACGTTAGCCACATCGACACTGCCAGCGAGGTGCGCTATGTCGGCAATCCTCCTGCATGGTGTGCCCTGACGCGGTATTCAGGTCCATGGCTACCCTGCAGACAAGCTTGACCAGGCTCTCGACGGCGTCGAGATCGTTGTTATTCCTGCTGGTGTTCCCCGTAAGGTCCGTGCATCGACGCTCTACCCTCTTTTTGCCATGCACTGACACTGTCTTTCCAGCCTGGTGTAAGCAGCTGTCTTCCTCGTTACTCGCCGTACTAACACCGCAGTCTAGATGACCCGTGATGACCTTTTCAACGTAAGTAGCATATCCTAGTCCTCATCTCTTCCTAGACCAACCAAACTCGCCCAGACCAACGCTTCCATCGTCCGCGACCTCGCGGCCGCCATCGCGCGCGTCTCGCCCAAGGCACACGTCCTCGTCATCTCCAACCCCGTCAACTCGACCGTGCCCATCGTCTCCGCGGTGCTCGAAAAGGCGGGCGTGTACGACCCCGCACGCGTCTTCGGCGTGACGACGCTCGACGTCGTGCGCGCCGCGCGCTTCCTCGCGGGCGTGACGGGCAACTCGCCGCACGACACGCGCGTGACGGTCGTCGGCGGGCACTCGGGCAAGACGATCGTGCCGCTGCTCTCGCAGTCGCCGTACGGCAAGGGTGTGACGGGCGACGCGCACGCCGCGCTCGTGCACCGCATCCAGTTCGGCGGCGACGAGGTCGTGCAGGCGAAGGAGGGCGCGGGCAGCGCGACGCTCTCGATGGCGTACGCGGGCGCGACGTTCACGAACGCGCTCCTCCGCGGGCTGAGCGGCGAGAAGGGTGTCGTCACGCCCACGTTCGTCAAGAGCCCGCTGTTTGCCGACCAGGGCGTCGACTTCTTCTCGTCCAACGTCGAGCTCGGTGTAAGTGCAGAGTTGTGTTTCGAACCCGACGGCGGCTGATCACGACTGGTCCAGCGCAACGGTGTTGAGAAGATCCACCCGCTCGGGCCCATCTCTGCTGAGGAGGAGAAGCTGCTTGCAGATTGCTTGCCTGACCTCAAGAAGAACATCGAGAAGGGCAAGGCCTTCGTTGTGCAGTAGACACACTGCTACTACGTATAAAAGCATGTTATAGACGCGGATAATATGAAGTGATGGACTTGATGTTGAGGCATGATCAGAGGCCGTGTTACGACCAATGCGAGACTGAAGGTTTACAATTATCTCGAATTCGAGGCATCGTCTCTTGACTGAGATGAAGATTGTTGTGATAGCTACTTGTTGTAGAAAGGCCCTGATCAACCTTAACTATAGAACTCGGAGTTGATGCCGTAAATAAATAGAAGTGGAGACCGTCCAGCACTTGGAAGATCTTCGTGGTTGTAGAGCTACAGATCGTATCTGAACAATATTTGAGACACCGTGGATGATCAGACGTACTACGCAATGCTCACGGGTCATCTATGGCCTCTGCCTTTTCCCTTCACCATCGTGAAGCCGTCCTCGTCTACTTCTGGCTCATGTTTTTGCGGTTTTGCCTGGTGGTCCATGAGCATCGGCGGCTCGTCCTGGCCACCATCGTCTTCCCCGTCCTCGCCCTCGCTGTCGTCTTCCCAGTCACTATCCTCTACCGCACCCTCCTCCACCTGCAGCCTCTTCCCCTTTGCCTTATCCGCCTGCTCCTCAAACCTCAGCACAAGGTCGCTCCGCCCCGCGCCGATCTCCTCCCAGATGCGCACCACGTCCCGTGCGACGGCCTCGGCGCTGCCGTCCTCGAGCACGGTGTCGAACTCGTCCTCCGTGACCTGGAGCAGCGTGAGCTCGACGTAGGGGACGTCCGGCAGGGGGTCCTCTTGCTCGAACGCGTCGACGAGGACAGAGGCGAGCCAGGTGCGTTTCTCGCGGGACTCGGGGCCGCCCCAGTTCTGGTCGACGGCGATGCGGAGGGCGGGCCAGATGGCGAGGCGCGCAATCACGCCGCGGGCGAAGAGGACAGACTTGCTCGACGGAGAGGCAGTGGGCGCAATTGAAGCAGACATTCTGTGTGGACTCTGCAGAAAAACCGACACTAAATAAATAAGTAGATCCCGAGATTTGATTGATCGGCACGTGATGCAGCTCGAGTTTTGCAGTCGTTGGCCGTTTTGTCTACTACCACTTACATTCATACAGGCGATTGTTGCAAGGAATTGATTCTACGTATACGACAGAATACTTCACTGTGAGTTCTCAAATATAGGAGCGAGGACGGTGATTCATTTGAGGCACATCGCTTAGCGTGCCTTTGATTCCAGTCTCGTTACATAGTAAATCGGCACTCATCAGAGACAAAATGCTCAGCGCGGTCGCAGCTCGTAAAGCGCGGCTAGAAGGAAGGGTTTCTTCCGTCATCTCTCCCGCACCTGTTGTCTTACCTATACATGAATCATCACCTTTCCCTACTGAAGACCCTGCATCTGCACGGAAGCCGCCATCAAAGCGGAAACCAAAAGAACAGGCATTTAGAAAGCCAAAAAAGAAGACAAAGCAGCAGTACCAACACGTCGAGGAGAAGCGCACGAGATATTTCCAAGAAGACGCATTCAAGACACAGGAGGACGTGATTATCGTGGACGACGAAGATTCTGACGTGTCTCAAGATGACATATCGGTCGACGGAGACCCTGGAGACGATGGCGTCTCCACGCCTCAAATCGCCCCGTTTACTGCCCCAGTGCAGCCTCTCCGAGCTGTGAACCGGAAGCGAGCGTGGTCTCCCAGTGCTCCCTTGCCTGATTCGTCAGACGACGATGAGAATGACAGGACAGGAGAGTGGGCAGAACCACCAGACCTAACCTTCTCAGCGCGGGTGCTCAACGATCGTCCCAGGGAGTCTCCGATACCCACCAGTTTCCAGCCCATCCTGGACCAAAACACCTTCCATCTCACACTAGAAGAGATACGAGATCTCAACTTGCTTTCACCACAACTGGACAAGAAGGGAACACTTCTGGCCTTGTCTGGTGATGTGACGGTCACCCTGCTCGGCACATACACTCTAACCATCTTGCGCGGACACATATCCATCGCCGGCGTGACACTCTCCGCCTCGCGCAGTCCCCATTGCATATTCGCTCCGCGCTCGTTTCCTTTGCCCACCATACACGTGGTATCGAATGAAGGGCCCGATGACGAGGACATAGTTGACTTCTCTCCCCGACTTAGTCCCGCTGCTCTGGCAGCAGATGCAGTAGTTCTGCTGCAGGAGCTGCAAACGGGCGTCGAGGGACTTGGGCTGGTGTGCCGGTCATTCGACGGTTTTTTTTCGCCCGCACGATGGCAAGCTCACATCTCCATGCCCGATCTGGGTGTCCAAGGCGTCCATCTCGTGCGTCCTTTCCTCCCCCTATCTGTCACGCAATTGATTTAGATTCAACTTGTTTGTGAGGTCACACATGTGAGAGATGACCTTCCACTTATGACCGTCCCTCAATCTTGGGAAGATGCGATGTCCGCAGTGCTGCACAAGGATGTCGCAACCACGGAGCCAGACTACTCAAGACATGTTTATTTGATAAGAGGCCCAAAGAATTCCGGAAAAAGCACATTCGCAAGGATGCTTCTGAACCGACTAGTGACAAGGTATGTTTTCGAGTGTGATGTTCAATATGAGATGCCTATCCCTCTGCACAGATACCGCAGAGTCGCCTATCTCGAATGCGACCTCGGTCAGTCAGAGTTCACACCAGGAGGCATGGTGGCGTTGAACATCATCGACAAGCCCGTATTCGGTGCGTTCTCTAGTATCGGCTCGCCATTGTAACTAATAGAGGCTTCAGGTCCTCCCTTCACCCATCCCAGCCTCCCCCACACCGCGCACTACATCGGCGCCGCATCCCCGCGCTCCTCTCCGTCGCACTACCTCGACTCGATCCACGCGCTAGTGCAGTCCTACACCTTCGACATCCAGCACGCCGCTCTTCTCGCGGACACCGACGACAATGAGCCGCCAGACGGCCGCATAGTGGACGTGATCCCCCTCGTCGTCAACACCATGGGCTGGACGAAAGGTCTCGGTGCTGATCTGTTACGCAAGGCCGAGGCGCTGATCGAGCCTTCGGATATCTTCGAGCTCGAAGTGCAGATCCCAGGCGAAGCGTGGGCAGCTCCTGGGTTTTTTGAGCCTTCCCGAAGTGATCCCTCCGTACTCGAAGGCCCTAGAGTACATCGAGTCCAGTGGACATCACCAGCCGCCCCGAGCCACTATACTCCAGCCGACCACCGTACATTGTCCCTGCTCTCCTACTTCCACGCCGTCTTCCCAGCCGATGCGGATCCCCTATCCCTTCACACGACGATTGCCGCATCCTGGAACACGGCGCTTCCGCTTTGTGCCCAGCCGCCTTACGAAGTAGATGCGAAGATCGCATTCGATGGCGTCGTTCTGGCGGGGACAGGCATGGAGGATGTCGTTCCCACGGAAGTGCGCATGGTTCTCAACGGCGCGCTCGTTGGGCTGGTGTGCTGCGAGCCCGGCACGCTGGATGCCGATGAAGACGCCGCTGCAGACGACTCATCCGGACTTGTCCCGTACAAGCAGGGCGTGTCTCCCCCCTCCCCTCTCACCTCCACATGCCGCGGTCTAGCGCTCATCCGTGCTGTTGCACCGTCTCCCGCGTCCCCGCTCATGCACGTCCTCACGCCTCTCCCGCCATCGTTTCTTGACAAAGCACGGCTGCTGGTCAAGGGCGAGCTAGAGCTCCCCGTCTGGGGTATGCTCGACTTCCGCACAGGCGACAGCGGCGACGTTGCAGGCGTCGAGCGTGGGAAGGTGCCGTACTTGAGGTGGGGAAAGGGTGAGGGGCTGGGAGGCGACCGTCGGCGAGTCAGACGGAACCTGATGCGACGCGCCCAGATGTGAGTCACGTCAAACAGCACATGCTATCGAGAAACTGTACAGCTGCTCATGCACGGAGCCCGATCTCGCTGTCTATTCGAACACGATGGCCATGTCTGCGCCCTTCGTGTCCAGCCATCTCCTCCACATGTCACGGTACTTCGGCGTCCACGGTACAGTGCGCATGAACACTTCTTCGTCGGTCAGCAGCCTCGTCATCCTGTATATCTCTTGTTGATCACGGACGCTGTAGTTCTTGACGAGTTTCCTGGCTTGCTTCAGAGAAGGGTGCAGCTAGGCGGCATGTCCGATCAATGTGTGCATGCACTGCTGAATCTGGATGCTCACAGGTCCACGAAATACCATCCGGTGCCATTTACAAAACACTCTTGCTGGTAGTTGATATTCCGTTGCTTCCGCATCTCTCTCTATGCGTGTGCGATATTCTGGGAGAAGTCTGGGCACATAGTATTTCACAAGGGGCACTGTAGGTGGAGTCGAATTCGCATCCGAGGGGCCTAAGTCCAGGCGATATCGCTCGGACGATCTCCAGTAATCCGTCTCTTCCTCGGCAGTTGCATAGCGGAAACGTGACTGAGAGAAGGGCACACTGAGTTGCGACAAGAAACCGCCGACACTTGACACAGCTTTGCTTGCCCAGACCTTCAGGTGGCCGCTATACAAAATCGTCAATGGCCAAGGTGCGGTATGTTTTCTTCTCCAGTATCTTATGAGCAGCATACCAGTCGGGATAGTGAACGGCCAAATTATGACGATGATACGAGCAAAGGTTCGACATGTACTTTCGACTGGCTGAGGTGGCGAGTGAGGTAGTGTAGAGTACGTGTTCAGAACGCTCCGCGTACCATCTGCACCTTGGCTAAGCCTAGTATATGAACCCGATGCATAATGCGGAGTTTATGCAATGTAAGGATTTCTTGTTCTTGCTTCAGTTTTGTGCTGTTCACAAATGCAAAAATCGGGCACCGCGACTCATACCGAGTCAGGCTGGAACCATGCTTGTGCAATGCTGAAGCCATGAGGCAAGCCTCAACGAGATCTGTGGATATTCCGCGTGCGAGTGTTTCATTTCGAGTACCAAATTGCCAACATATGAACGGCGATCGCAATGTTGAGGAAGTCTTGTAACAGACTTGAAGGTGATCGGAATCAATTTGGATTCATGTCACTGTGTGGCACGCCACCATTGATATTCCTCAATCCCTCCAGTTCTGACATGAGATGTTACTGGTTGACATACCACTAGATTTTGCGTAGCTCCTGTAGTTGAAGGACGCTATGAAAAGTAAAGAGGAGGACAGCCAGGACCTGAACCTGGTTCGTCGAGTTATAACATGCATGCAACGTGCGACTGCCTCGTGTTAGAAGCACCCCCTTCAACAGCATTAGTGAGGGATATTTCGAGTCGTTCAAACTCAGTGGCAGCATGAGGGTAATAAATCTATTCTCCATCCAGTAAGTAACACATAAGACATTGACCCAATGCACGTCAGCACAAAACCTACTAGTAAACGTTGACTATAATCTATTCAGCACTATTCAGCACTGTTGTCTCATGAGGCGTAACTGCCGAACGTGATCTTAGCAAACGATCCACCTCCTCCCATCTATCAGAATAACGACACCGGGCCTCCCAAAGCTCGAAATAATAGCCCTCCGTTTCATTGTGTGGTTCGATCAAGGTGACATTATACCTGCACTCTTGGAGCAGCGGGAACATCAAAGACAATGCCAATGCGACGGACGCTGGCTCACCGGCGGGGGAGCTCCCTACAGATAACGTCCGTAGAACCGACTGAGAACTCTGTGAGCCAGAGGATGGAGCAATGGGTTGTTGTGGTAGGATAGACGCATCGAGACTAATAGCAAGTGAATGCAACCGTGGACAACGCTCCGAGAGGTACCGTAGGCCTTCCAGTGTCACCTCATAGTCATCGGGGTTAAAAGTAACATAACGAGGTGCCAATACAAGCTCTTCAAGGTGAGGAAATGCCGACGCAATGTCAGCAAGTGTCGCATCGTCCAACTTCAGGAATCGCGAATGGATGATGAGAATACGTAGTCCATGTAGCCGAAACAGGGGGCGTATCGTGCCCGCATCGATGATAAATTTTTTGCTCTCTTGAGGGTCAATGAGTTCGATTTCATCCGAAAAGTCTACCGGCTGATAGTCGAATTGCACGTGCTTCAGTGTGCGTCGATTGGAAGCAATGGCAAGATGTTGCCGAAGCATGAGCGATGTTGGACGCTCCTGATAAGCAAGCCAGAACACAGAAAGGTCTCTTGATTGTATTGGCATGAGCAGGACAAGACTATTGACGTCTAAGTTTGTGACAGCAAGCTTGAGGGACTCCAGAGCGGGAAGGTAAGGGCCTTGATTGCCTTCACAGCAAGAAGATATTCGGACGCCAGGGTCGATGCTCAATTCGGCGATCCTCAGCCTAGGCATGCTCAATAGAAGCTTGAGCATACACGCCGAAATGCAATGAGGAAAAGCCAGTTCCTCCAGCTGCATTCGTAGCTTTAATAACAAGTCATACAGGGGGATTTCGTGATCGTTCGAGTGGTGACCCAAAGTTACGACCAGCGACTTTAGGGATGGGCACCTTTTTCGCATTGTTTCAATGACACCACAAGGAAGAGGAACATGATTATTGCCTTCAATGTGGATTTTCTCCAAGACTGGTGAGAAGAATGCTGCTATGCACGGAAACATTATCGGTCGACGATCTTCCCACGTCAGTGTTTGTAGGCAAGGAAACGGGTAAAGATCCGACGTGAGCCCGCCGGAGAACTCATACAGGGACAGCGATGCAGGGAGACTGGCTCCACTCCAAGAAAAATGTTTAACGCGGGAGGAATAGAACATCCATCGATCGAACTGGGACGGAGGTACTCTTAGTTGTGGGCTGCCTTCCTAGAGAAAGAGTATGCCATGTCAATACCTGTCATTTGAACGGGTAACGATGGATGCATACCCAAATAGTATCCTTCAAATTTCCTCCAGACGAATCAAACCGACTCAGAAAGTCCGCCGCTTCTTTGGGGAGAGTCTGGATGAGCTGAGTCAAAGATCCAATCTCGAGCCATAAAGGATCCAGAGACGCGTCACAGAATGTGCGACATGTGCACGCGAGATTGACGAGTGAGTATCTGTCTTCGCCTGTGCCGTATAGATGTCGAATGACTTCGCGGAGGATTTCGTCGATGCTCAAACATCGAAAAGCAACGCTGAAAGGCGGTTTCGCTTGCAATCTGCGTTGAGACATCGGGTCGTAATGTACCAGGGCGGGAACAGTAACCGCGGTTTCTAGATGACACGCCTGAGCCATATGGGGACAACGACGAGAAACAGAAGAGAATAAAGAACAGAAATGCGGACTGAGAGCAGACAGCTGAAGGGTCTGCGAGGTATTTATGGTGGGGTCGGCTATTTGTACATAGGCCACAAGATGGTACGCGAACAATGGCTTTGGCCCTGCAACAAACCCAGAATGATCAAGCCATGAGCAAGCAACCGGACAAGGTCAATGCGAACGCCGATAAAGGAATGCTGTGAAGGGCCCTGTCGCCAAGGCATTGCGTCACAATCGACGTGCCTCTATTCCACATATAAGTTCGGTCAGCTAATTCACCTCCATAATGAACGTGGATGGAAGAATTTCCCCCTTACCTGGCCACCTGTAGTGTAACGAAGCAACTCTGGGTTTCGCTGCATGCTGGACAGGATTCGTATCATCATTTAGCTTGAATATACGCTCACTCGATTTGTTCAATCCGGCATGCTATAGCAAACTTATAAATGTCCTGAAGCGGATTCACACAATGGGGTTTTCTAATTGGAACTAATTACTCACCCGACAGTATTGTGAGCGGCAGTGACTCCGTACAGGGGCTCGTAAGTCACCACAACGAAGAGGATGTCCGTCCAACGACAAACACGTCCGATAATCGGTCTACTTGTCTCTATGTATCCCAAGAGCCAGAGAAAGTATGCGGAGCGGGCCCAGCACTCTATGAGACAGCACTGTGCACTGTGCACGCAGGTACATCAAGCCGTGCATTATACAGTATTGTTGAATGGCTCGTAGGGGTAGCTTGTTACACACCACGCACCATATCTACGATCCTGTAATAAGCTGTTTGTAATCGATCTAGGAACACGTCTAACACCGGATCGTGAAGCTCAAAGTCTTGACACACGTAAGCTATGGAAGCTATGAAGCAAAGGAGTCAACCCTGACTTGCCTCAAAATAGTTTTCCTGGACTACTGCCAGGGTTGCAGAAGAAGTTTTCGTTGAGGAAAACTGTAGCCTGAGTATCCCTGATCATTCAATGCTGCTACTTGCTGGCATGACAAGCATGTACACCAACTTGGCCGCAAGAGGACCTTCGCATCCTTCGGGACTAACGATGATGATAGTGGAAAAATGTGAATCGGATTGAACCAATGACCTTGAGGATTTCCACAACTGGAATCTCACATCAATTGGCGGCTAATTCTTCTTCCGAGTCATAGCATCACAATCTTCCATTCCATTCTCATTATTATGTACTATACTTACCACACACTCATGTACTTACTGCTTATTCTGTTTATTTGCAGTACACTCCCTGGCCTGCTTGCGGCACTGTATCATCATGTAACACAGCCCGAGGCATCACGATTTTGTGGCTTCTGTTCGAGTCTCGACCCAGCTCGCAGTATACCATTGATACTGACAACAACAGTTCTGAACAAGATGCCTACCTGAATAAGACTTATTGTCTGTTTCAATATCAGATGAACGAGTGCGTGATACCTCTTTAACGATGCAGTCTATACGCTGAGTGTATGTCAAGTCGTTGCCTTTCTGGCTATACATTACTTCTTGTGCACTCTACAAGAATAGATAGACGCCTACTGATCCTGATGAAAATCTTCGGCCGAAGGAAGTCTGATCTTGTCCATCTGCTTGAATGTTAATAGGGCACATATATGTCTATTGAGGGTTCACGATGCAAATTGAAGGTAATAAAATGAAATCTCGCAGATGCGTTTGTCTTGTGTCCACCGCCTCGACTACTGGATACCAGAAGTCCAGCAGTGCTTCACGTCAGTATGAAATCTCGTTACGTTCAAGACTTTACAGACTTCCGTAAGTCCATCCTTACTGGGAAAATATATTACCTTCGGACTGAAAGTCGTATGGCGCCCCTTTTAGCCATGGCGTGGACTGGACATCATACATACAGGATTTCAATATGCATTTGAAGATATGAGATATGAGCTTGACGAGGTTAGTGTGTCGAGGTCGAGTTGACTCGCACCCGACAATTCAGAGTACATGCAGAAACTAAATACGCTGAAGACATTATGCGACCAACATCCTACATTTCTAGATTCATTCGTGGTAGGTGCAGAATACGGTAATAATAGAGCCCATCATGACACACAAGGTGACTCTAAGGACTTATACAGAGGTCAGTACCGAAGCCTGTAGTTTTTACACATAATGACTGGACGTGTGTGAGCAATGTGAGTACTTCCTTTTACCTCATCGCGCGCCGCTCAACATGCAGGTTCGGTCAGGCATTGAGCTTCGCCGTTGATCAGTACTACCTTGGTATCCAAAGATTCTCCGGTATTGATACCCCAGTTTTGAAACTGGATTCATGTACGTGTCATCATGGATGAATTATGTTGATGTCTTGCGTTACTCGATGAGATTTGCGAAGACAGAATGACTAAGACTGGCATATGCATGATTTTTCTAGATTCCCTGGAAGATGTGTGGACTCACGAGCGCATATATATCTGGACGTCATCGAGGAGCTTGGGTATCCTCACACCCTTGATATAATTGATGGGAACTTCGAGGGCGTTCGCGATCCTTGTGTTCCGCCAGTCCCACGTACTAATTGTCCCGCAACCAAGACCAATGTCCCCCGTGGATCAAGGGGAGCATTCACGCATCTCGAATGTAAATTTCTACGCAACGCTCGCGGCCAGTCGGTGATATCAGGAACCGTGGAAATGGGTAGCATTTGAGCGTTGTGCCCTCCAGTCCTCGGGCGACTTCAGGAGATCCATTTGGATGAGCGAATACGCTCCTTGTTCTTAGTCATATTTGAGGTTTGTTGTATCATGTATCTCTCGTTCTCGTCTCTGAAAGTCATAAAAATTTGCACAGGCACATCGTCATTTTCTAAGACAAAATTCATGTGGTCGGCACTGAATCATGTGCCTCACAAATCGAGACCTAGTCGCCCTGAATTACTGGCCTTCCCAGAACTTTCTGGTGGTATATTGGACTTGATGCAGAGCTTGCAAGAACCTGACTCATGTCCTACTCTCTCGGTAGCTTACCAAACTCTGAAAGTGATTCAAGGATCTGAGACTGAGATTTGTCGTAATGACTCTAAAGCACGCTTGGAATGTCGAAAATAAGCGTCGAGTGGATGGACGGTATCACCACATTTGGCTCTGAGTAATATTTCAATGGCTCACATTCCCATATTGCTTTCAGTGCTTATCTTGTTTGCTCATGATGTCTACATACTGTCTAATTGTACAGTTGTTTCTATACTTCTATGTTGAGCTTTGAGAGAACGTAAAGTCCATGACATCTGTCATCCCTCCGAGCGACCTCAACTAGTGAACTTCTCTGAAGACGACGTTGGGTCGTCCGCGCCCTCCCGGACGATTGTCTTCACAGGGACCAGCCACGCCTCGCCCTCCTTGTCCTCCTCTTCGTCCACCTTGAACGTGTACTCTCTTACTTCGACGTTCGCCCACGGCGTGGCGGAGTTGCGGCCCTGCGTGATGTAGCGAAGGAGATCGCCGTGCGCGACGACCACGATGTCGCGCTCGGGGCGCGCGCGGAGCCAGCGGCGGTTCCAGCGGGCCCGCGCCTGCAGGGTGGCCACGTCCGCCGCGTAAAAGCCCGCCTTGGACGTCCAGTCTGGCGTCAGGTCACTGAAGTCGAGCCCGGCGTACTCGGGATCGGCCTCGAGAACTTCGCGAGGCTGCGCACGGTGCAGAAGGCATGGGTAAGGTAGAGGCAGTGTGAGCGGAACAGACGCACCGAGCCGATATCACAAGGCAGGTTGTTGCACTAATCTGGGTGTCAGCATGCTCGGGACACAGCCTCCTCTCCCTCGCTATCCGCCTCATAAAGAGCCAGATGTATGATCGCGACGTACCTCCTGCAGCTGCGGCAGCACTATGACCGCCTTGCCTTCGGCCTCCAGTCTCTTCTTCAACGTAGCGTAGCCGATGACGGTTGTCGACAGCGTGCGGCGCAGGCCGCTGGTAACAAGCAGCTCAGCTGACTTCTGGATAGTGTTCTGGGTGTCCACGTGCAGTGATGCAGCCTGCTCTCGGCCCCGCTTGGTGAGCGGGGCATCGTGGACTGAATCGAATTAGCCATGAGTGTACATTCCGAGAGTCAGTCACGTACTGGTGTAGTCTTCCTCCACGCTGTAAACGTTGTGAGCGTCGGAGAATCAGGAGACAAGGCTTTCGCTCACTTGTGTTCTGCCTGGGCATGGCGGGTAAGGTAGATGCGTTTCTCGGTCGCCTTGACCATCGTGGCTATGGCAAGTTAGAGGTTGCTAGTACGGGGAACGATGAAGGTCGTTTAATGAGCGGTGACCACTACCTTTCATGTCAGGAACCGATATTTGTAGCCGTCCGCGCGGCTCCATCGATCGCACGATAGCGGACAAACGCCATAATTGCTAGTAGTAAGTGCTAGTTACAAGTACTTACACATTGATTCTGACTGGATAATCGTACGAAAACATACGACGGCAAAAACCCGCACCAATCTTCCGCCTCATAACGGCGCATGTGCCTATAAGGCCATATGCACTTTTGTGAACGTTCGTATATAACATTGGCACAAGTTGAGCATTCGCGGATCCTAGCTGCTCATATAATATGCTGTGCTGATATGAACTTGAAAGAGATTGACTCTGTCCTGGTACCGTGCTGGGCGCGGATACGCGGAGTTTCAGGTGCTGGCTCGGAAGAGACGCGCACAGGTAAGTATGTGGGTACAATGAAGCCGTTTTATGACTCGGATTCGTCGCACAACATGATGGAAGAAGCGACGGTAGGTGCTCGAACCAGCTGTTACACTCTTTGGACCTCTCCAATGCCATTATTGGTGAGTCAGTAGGTGTGTAACGCATGAGCTATCATGTCATCAACGACAAGAACCACTATGAATATACAAAAATACACCATAGGACGCAAGCATACGCGAGCAGGAGGTACTATTCTCGGAAAGTAAACACATCTTTCGAATTCAGAATGGAACCCATTGTTCAGATTGACCTTGGCCAGCCTTCCTCTTCCCTCAGAGTGCACAGCCTTATCTGCAAAATACGGCCCCGGCAAGATTCCTCAGTTCATTTCCACGCAGGACTTCGGGACGCTGCGAGCGCGGGTGCGGTATCGCTGCGCAATGGCATCCTCTAGCCCTTGCTGAATCGCAGAATTAGTCCCGATGCAGAACAGACGAATCTTTGCCAACCGGAGATCGCCCGATTGGTATTGTCGAGCGACATATGCGAGAATGGCCTCGTCGGAGGCTTCCGAGGCAGCCACTGACAATTTGCAGACGTCTGCCTTTATCTGTGCATGGCTCAGTCTATGGGCTCGTGAACCGTTCACAGTACGGATGCATACCTTTTCAGGAAGCTGGCTGAATGCATTCTGTTCCATCATTGTCGGGAAGCATCCTTGGTACAAACCTATGTAAAACCATCGTCCGTGCCGACGGACGATCAGCTCGTTCCTTCGGTTTCGAATTTGTTGCCACTTCTTCGTCTCTTTCCACCTCACGACGCCTTCCTTACCCTGACATAGTTGTTGGATGGGAAAAATAAGAATAGCTTGATCTCTTCCCTTGAGCACCAGCTCGTTCCGGGCCAATAGGATCTTCGGAGGATTCCTACGATATGTAGCGTCAAATACATTCGACCCAGCACAGGCTCCAGTCTGGCTCACCGTGACTCTGACGACTGCATCTGCAAGTATCAAGGTCAGTCAGCGTGGTACTATCGTCGCATGGCCGCTCACAAGCTTGATCTTCTTCAAGTACTTCCAAGGACCCTCGTTCGCGCGGGAAGCAGGCACAATCTTACATTTAGCAGGTGGACCTCGTCGCGGAGCAAGAGGCCGCCATCGGTCCTGCTTTCTGCGTTCCACCAGGTGCGGGTTCACCTGCCAGGGGGTGCATACTACGCCTTTCTTCTTCAGGGGCTTTTTGAGTTGCGTTGCCGTCCGCTTGCCATTCTTTCCGTCACGACCGCCTATTGGCCTTTTGTTTCGCTGTTTAGCAGGCCAGGCTTGTGCGATGCCCGAGGCGGGTCGCGCTGCGTTCTGCTCGGGCTCAGCGGGGACAAATGGAATTTCAGAGTGAGTCCAAGTACTGACCTGCCCAATACGTGACTCGTTCTGCCCGTGCGCAGAATGAGTGTCGGCTGCAGGTGTCTTGGTGTTCGCGTTCGGATTCTGCTTTCGGGATCTGCGTAGATACTCTCAGCAACCGCCTACTGCTACTACTCGCATCGGAGCCGCGATGGCGTATGCGCACACGCACGCCGCATCTGTTCGCGTTCAAGCTTACCTGCCCATCTTGAGTAGAGTCTAGCTACAAGAAATCCACTATGTGTGTGGTCAAGAGATATGGGAGACGAGTATTGGGAGCGCGAGGACGCATGCCAAGTGCCTTCCGACCCTGTTATATGGGTGGACGGAGCACATCGAATGCAGCCTCATCAAACTCAAGACGGGTCTCCATTCACCTGACCGAGCAAAACCAATACTTAGAGAAATGGCCATGCTATTTGGTAGAAGCACTGCTAAGATCCGGTGAGACGACTCGAGGAGACTTCAGTCTTCTATGAGGGGAGCCTCGTGTAATGATGTGCCTTTTCTATTCGCCAGCGGCCATCAAACAAGCTCGATAATTCCATTTAGTAACAGAAGTTGGCTAATTTCATTCAGTATACAATGTATACTAACAAAAGGAATGTAATACATGGGCATCTGATAACCTATATATACTCATAAATCATTGCAACGTCATCGAGAGTTGCGGATGCTACCAATTGTCAGTAGACAGGAAAGTATAAACAAGATAGTGGCAGTAAAGGAGAGGTGAAGAGTTCCAGGTAGTTCAAGGGATAAAAGTTGCCACAAGCTTTTGCCTTAAGGCGGCCACCATCGTGTGTTCGTACAATACCGACAATTGCACGGGACTGCTGAGCCAGATGAGAGCCCTCCGACGCGTGGTTGCATGTAGCCTTGCTGCAGTGGATACGTTGGACGGCTAGGCGTGACTGTTGAGAACGATACAGGATACCTAGTGTTGTCAGGAAGATCCGAGAACGTAGAGTTCGCGAGCAACGCCTGGGAAGCAGAGACGAGAGGAGGCACAGACAGCGAAGTTGATTCAGCAGTGGGTTGATCATAAGATGTCATTGTTCCCAATGATGTATGCGAACTCCTCGTCGGAACGGTAATCGTGGCCATCGACGAGGTCGAGGCATAAATAGGGCCAGGGCCGCGGGTTCCAAACTCCTCCCGGGTCTCAATTTCGAATATCTTCAGAGCATTTGGATGGATGTTGAGGTCCCAGTCAAGAAAGCGGCACATCTCTCGCTCCATGTGGTTCAATTCCCGAAGTTTAAACATGCCCTGCCCTACTATAACCCAACACTTGTTCGAATAACACTCGTCCATCATCGTCTTTGCCGCAAGCATGTAGGCCGTGAGGAATAGGCGCTGCCCTGACCCTCCCCGTGCATGATGGTAACGGACTTTCAGTCGATGTAGAAGGTGGGCTGCAGCAAATGTTACCGACTTGGGCAGTTCTGTTCGATAGCATGCGTAAGCGATGAAGTGGGCCAAAGAAGATAATTGGAGAGGAAGAGGCGGTTTTGATGGTGGCAAATGCTGCGGACAACCGAAAAGATGTACCAGGAGTTTTGCGCACACTTTGGACGTCTCCTCATGTCCGTAATATGGGTCGGGCTGTACGAGTCGCCTGATAAACCGGAACTGTTTGTATCACTATCTTGATGCACTCACCATGGGTTTAGAAACTGGCAGCGCTGCATTGTGCTCCACCTTGTTCGCCGCGACAGGCGGCACACGAGGAGCGAGGTATTGCTGAGGCATGGCCAGGGTGAGGGATAGTGAGCTACAGGTCAGAGCGTGTCACAAGTATTTTATGGCCACAAAGCCACCCTCACGCCGCCAAAGCTGGTCGACGTCAAAGCATAGAGGAGAGCGAACACCTTCGATGTCGAGAGATAGGGTCATCAACCTTGAAGAGCACAAAGAGTATGTACGAGACTAAAAGGAAGTACAATGGCAAAAGACACGAAGATCTGCTGCAGAAAGTATCGAGTACAGTTGTCTCGAACAGATGGGAGCCAAATCGGACTACCACGCCGAAGGTGGCAGTCCAATAAAGGTCACGTATAAATCTTCCTGACCACGCCAAAAGAGCATATGGACAATGCAAGAGGAGCCTTACAATACAAGAGGTACCTAGACGCAAGAGGACGAATTGAGCTTGGGTCAAGGCCTGTGGCCAAAGTGAGAATTAATGAACAAAGTATCCGATGGCGATGTCGGAAAGGAAGATCAGTAGAGCACGACATGAACAAAACGTTCAGGAATAGATAGCAAACAGCATTAGACCTTCACCTCATGTTGTGCCTTTCAATACTCTTTTGCTCGTTAAGATAGTCATTATGATCTTGGTGGCAGAATTATGACAACTTGATGTCCTTGATTGTACATTGCACTACTTTGTTAGGCTAGAATAATTGCCATTTATCATTTGTCGAGGACTTCCCGGTTCCAAGAGTATGCATGTCAAAAGGAGAGTACTCTGTGATCCTAAGGCTCGGACGGCCGGTCTTCTGATGGCTGCCAGTGTGAAAGAACTTTGCTTCGTTTGAGTCTGCCTCCGGCTCGGAGACGGAGACGAATTGTTGGGAAACAGTCGTGGAGAGTTAGTTAGAGGAGTAAGAAAGGAAATCCAGCCATCACAGCATGCAAAACACATGCTTGCATAAGGAAGGTCTCTCAGCCGGGAACTATCCGAGGCTTGTGTGCGACCGCAAACTGTGAGCCTTGATTGAAGCCTGAGGCCTTACGGACTCGAGGTCTGAGCTTGACTCTTTCGACTGTTCGGCCACTATGCTTTTGTATCTTGACTTGGGTAGACAGTGCGAGATATCGCCTGGACACCCACCAAGACAGTCGCCTGCCGCCACTTATGATCTGGACGATACATGAGTACCAAGCGTTAATCTCAGTGGCCTACACTGTTCCAGTACAGGATGTTTTACAAGCATTTGCACAAAGAATACAAGGCCAGCCAACCGTATATGCTCCAGGCTTCCAAATCTTGTACACTATAATTCTCAAGGAATTGCTTCGCAAGGCAGCAAAGAAGCGTTTGTGTCGGAATCAAACACCAAGGCCGGACCTATCTTCTCCGAATGAGTCAATTTAGGTCAATGAACCTAAGCAGCTGGTGAGACTTGAGTATACTTGACTGAACGCTGAGACAGATGTGTCCATCACGTACCTTCGCATCAGCCAATCCCTTCAATTAGTGTCCAGACTCATCACCAGGGCAGTGCCCAGATATCAACGAACTCGGTGTCGCTCTCTTCATTGGTCGACGAAGAAGATCGTGTTTGGTGCCCCTTGATCATACTGACTAAACTCGCGTGAATATCTGGGTTGTACCCTACGCGCTGCATGCAATATTTGGCGACCAAGATTTGCTTCGTCACGTAGAGGGACATAGCCTCTCTCCTGCCCCATTTACCACCTGCCGTCTGGTAAAGTAAGGGTTTTTGTACCTTCGAGAAAGATTAGTATCGAAGGTCAGTTGTAAACATTCCAATAGCATACCTCCTGCGGCACGTCTGAAAAGTTCATGACCGCTAATGGTTCGGCAGCAACAGAGTATTTACCGAGATAGTACCATCTTCCATCAGATTCTCGCACGAACTCTGCTTGCCCCCGTTTCAAGAGTCGACTATGCATCGTGCTCTGGCTTAGTCGTCCATCCTCCAATACCCGGTGCGTCGGATTGAAGAGATATCCCGTATCTGGGAACTGGTCCCATGTGTATGTAGCACCCATCATACGTATTTTTCCAGCACCACTAACGTCGCACGACAACAGGTAAAATTTGTGTGCATGTCATGCTACATGTGACTTCTCACTCACATTATCTGAACGGCGTAGTGAGTACTGCAACGAAGAGATCGAACCTGCCTTCAAATTACTGACCTTTCCAACTGCATTGAGGTATTTATGAGGGTGTTCCAGACTGGACTCTGCAAATGGTATCATATCCTTCGGAAACGTCGTACACTCATTTGTCTGTTCTGCAGTGTGCTGATTTGACGCCAACGAGCTGTTCTTGGTGTCTTCGCCAAAGTCTTCTGCTGGAGGCGAGGGTGCAACTAAACGATCGACAGAGAGACTGATAAGCTTTTCTTGTTCCTGTAGCTCCATGAGCAGGCATCCACAATGATTCATGTGGTGTCTCACGAGTTTCTTTCCGTCCTTTCGCCGAGCCTTACGGACTTGTTTTCTCAGCGTTGCGTTCAAATCCTGACGAGGGGTGCAATCATCGGTAACCCATAATAGCATCGTCACCTACCAGCGCATCCTTGAGCCTCTTCTGGACACGGACGAGCTCCTCATCCCGAGCCTTTAGGAGGGCTTGAAGTACCTCAGGATCCAAACTCGCTGTAGCGTCAGCCATGACACTTGCAAGGGTCGAATGCGAGCTGCTGTTAATGACTAACAGGGTGATATACTCATTACCATGCGTGAGCCGCAAGGCAAGCAAGAAGCAGTCAAATCCTATCGTCATTTCCTTGAAAGGGCTATGTATAGTATGTCGAGGCATATCATGGCTCTTCTCGAATCTATACCCACAGCCCTATACTTCGCTGAATTGATGGTACATCCTCGAACGTGCTCCTACGGTGGCCAAAGCAGCGTAAACAGGATCGTTATTGCTTCTACTCAGGCTCATTTACATTGACAGGCTACCATCTACACGGGCCTACACGGCATGAATGTGCTTCTAGTATTTGCTCAGGTGACGACATCAAGAGTACCATGGTGGGAGTGTTGCGACTGCCTCGCCGAGAAGGCAGAAGAGGTCTGTTTATGCGAACGCGTTGACACCATCGTCAGTGTAATTGAGGAGGCTGAATCACTGAAATATCACGGATATCCTGGTGGGAAGACGGGGGCAACGTCTGTGTCGATGAAGTCAGACGGGGGCTATCCCAAGAAGTTGTCGGCAGCACTGTTGGGTGCGACGGGTCCGAACATGGCATCACCGATGAGATCACAAAGGACTGCGTGGAGTGTGACTGATCAATAGTAGGGGGTATGATGGGCCATTTTTGGAGACTTTTGCTCAAATGATGGTTTACTCTATAGCCGACGGCGGTGAACGGAGTCGTTGTCTGCGCAGACATCAGTACGAGGGACAATTTTTCACGAGAATTTTGATGATATGATCTTATGTCACCGAACTCGCGGCGCATTTGATTCTTCAGGTCTGCAAGCGCAGTAGGTTCAATATCGATCTTCCGTTCATTCAACCCCAACAACTTGCGCTCCATTTAATTGAGCACTCGGAGCGGAATTGGCTATCTGCCACTGCTGACCATGCCCGGATCTCGAAACAACCATCGTGGAAGACCTTCGCAGCGACCATGAAAGCACAAATGAATAACCCCTGCACAGCCCGTCCGCGCGCTCTGGGGAATCGGTCTTTGAATCTCTGAAGAAGGTAGAGGGCGTGAGTTCGGATAATTACGCGGCCTCCGAAATTCTAGTGGATGCGACGGGCACTCAAAGAAATGCATGATGAATCTAGCACATAGTCTGGCTACGTCTTCATGCTCGTAATATGGCTCAGGCCGCCCATCGACTGCAATTAGTGAATGTCGATTGGGATGAAGGTACCGCCATCATACCATTTTCGCTTTGTTTGCTTTGGCTTATGTTCTCCATAATCCAATGACGAGAGTAGCACCATATAGTGCTATAGATTGGGGATGTAGCAAATTCAGCTACATAGTCATCTGCATTTTTCCTGATGTTGAACCTCGAAGGCTGACAATGGAGCCTCAAACCACCTTGCCATCAAGTTCATGATCAACGCAGAGACACCCGACAGCAGTATTTACCAAGTGACTACTACTTCCTGCTGAAAGCTTTTTATCATGAGCACGAAAATCTAGCTTGATCATCTTCTTCACTTTTGAATACTGCCATCACTCCGCGAGCCACCAGCATATGCAACTCCGAGTCGGAGTCCCTAAATAACAGCAAGTCTTGTGCAGTGATCAACGGTAAGTATCCTATCGAGATGAACTAGGCTGTAGCCTGAGTGTCCTTAGTGTCGTGTACTTTATGAAGATGCGCCTTGTATCTTCTTTTGATTTGCATGCCGAGAGTCACATCACTCGAAGTCTGTGCCGACCTGGTGTTTCTTCCGTGCCTGTTTCCAACGAGAGACTCAGGCGGGTCGGCGAGCTTCAGCTCTCAGCTGTTAGAGTTCAGCACTCATCGTGGGTTATATCAAGCCAGTAGCTGCGGGCTCCCCCTACTTTACTTTACTCAGTGAAGATGTGGTTCTCCTCTTTCCTGGAACGTTCTCTGCGTGATGTCGAGGATGCTTACGATAATGTGATAGTGGGTGAGCTGTCCTTCATGTTCACTTCCAGCTCTCAGGCTGACTTTATGACCCACAGGCGGCAGGACTGCTGGTTGCGTGTTGGCGACGAGGCTGAGCGAAGACACGTCAGTCTCCGTGTTCTTGATCGAACGAGGTCGTCCCGCAGACGAGAGGATATCCAGAATACCCTTGTTCTCTCACACTTTACTTCTGACGGCTCACGCTCATGCCTCTGGAAATCCATACCCCAGAATTTGAACTTGGCAGCGGGAGTTCGCTGGGCGGCGCGCCCAGAATGAACGGGATACTCTATACAAGAGGGATACCAGCGGAATACAACGCGTCGAGTCAGGCCGGCTGCACAGGATGGAGCTATGATGAATTGCAACAATACTTTATTGAATCCGAGACCGATCCCGACTAAGACCCAAGCAACGCGAAGGACTTCCATGGAACATCTGATACGTTTCGACCAGTCCCGATCAGCTGTCTACAATTCCAGGATTGTTGACTACGACTCAGGGGAGTGGCAGAATAGATCGCACAAGAAGTCTACTTAGGGTCGCACTTCTTACTAAGGTTACGACCACCCTCGGCATGGCATGAGAACTAACGATCCGTCTTTAAGTAGCGTCCAAGGCGCTTGGGATACCTTACGCGGATGATTTGAACTCACCCTTACACCTGCCACACGCGTGCGCCAAAATGCATTTTACGATCGACAGACATGGCTATCGTAGCTCCACGTTCAGCGCGTTCCTGCCGTACAAGCTTGTGAGCGAGCGTAAGCAGCACCTCCACATTTGCACTAGCACGATCGTGCTCAAGGTTGAGACGCAAAACGGCGCCGACGGTGCCGTGCAGGCTGAAGGAGTGGTTGTCCAATCCCTCGACGGACACTCCCTATCACGTCTCATACGAGCGCGCAGGAAAGTGATCGTATCCGCCGGTCCAATCGGATCTCCTCAATTACTGATGCTCAGGTATTGGTTGTGCATTTGATGATCCCGCACAACTCAATTCATCTCCAGTGGTATCGATCCCGAAGCGCACTTGAAGGAACATAACACACCAGTTATGAAAAACTTCCCGGCGTCGGGTCGCATCTGGTAAGCTTGGCCTCCGCTCAGGTGCTCAGCCAATAACACGATGCTCGACAAATTCTCAGCAGGATCACACCGGTACAGTACCGAGTCCCCTTGTACGATTCGCTGGTCAAATTGGAGTTACGGCCCTGGATCATTATCAAAGAGATAATTCTGTACCTCTTCTTCGGAATGGGCCTGCTTCTTGCCCTTGTCCTCGAGCTCTGTATCTTCGTTCAATCACGCCGTTTTGATGCGGAGTTCTGTACTCTCACTTCCAGCAACGATGAAGACGCTTCGCTACCGATAAGCTTCCCAGACATCGAAGTTATGCCTGTGAACTTCATGTCACACTTGGAAGAGAGAGTATTGCATACTGACATGTATGCGATGATCAGATTGCATATAGCGATATCACAGCTTCCAAGATCGAAGGGAGATGGCGACCTGGCGTTCTTCGCTGTCGCTTTGCGTCCAAGCTCTACGGGTACTGTCAGACTCGCGTCAAGCGATCCCCGCGATGACCCAGTCATCAACCTGAATTACCTCTCCACTGAGCACGACTGGTCCGTTCTGCGCCAAAGAGTAAATTTCGTTCAGCGCCTCAAAGACCAGATTTCGGCGCAGGGGCATCCAGCTATCGAGTATCGCGTGTCGGCAAGCGAAAACGACACGGACATTGACACTTTCACGCGGAGCTCGTGCCGGACCACGTATCACTACACGCCCACCTGTTGAATGGCACCGGAGGCCGATGGCGCCCAGATCGGAGGGGTTGTCAATGACAGGCTGAGGGTACACGGCGTGCAACGGTTGCGTATCGCTGACTCATGTGTACTTCCGCATATTTTGAGTACGCATACCGCTGCTGCAGCAGTAGCCGTCGCAGAGAAATGCGCGGACATGATCAAGGAAGGTTCGTGATGCTTTACAACCACAGTGTATAGCATTTACTTGGCGGTTTCGGCATTCAAATTCGGATAGCTCATGGAGCACACAATTCGATCTTCTAAAAGGTGTGCGCAGAACGAACTCTCACGTCAGGATATATCGGCAACGAGAAAGGTCTAGACGTATCGTTCTATCATATGCTGGGAAGACATACATGTCTACAAGTCAATATAAAGACGCTAACCTTCATCTTCCTCCCACACTACCTCAGGTACCGCCTCGACTCCTCTCAATGCAACCTTGGCTTGCCGCCGCTGGTCCCTCCACCCAGCATACAGTGCCAATACAAGCGCTACACAACACGCGGTTATTGTCAATTTCAAGGTATCTACGTAGCATGCGCGGCCGTCCAGACACTGGTGCGTAGATGGCGGGCCGTCGCGAGAATATAGCCACCCAGCACGAGAGACGGTGCGCAAAGATGTCAGACGAGCTGCGGGGGAGTCGGCGCCAGTAGCCATCGCTTCTGACTTGGGTGCGTGTGCGTCGAGGTTTCGGCCAAAGGCGATCGAGAAGATGTTGCTGCCAATCATGGGCGACAGCGAGACAAAGCCCCAGTTCTCAGAGAAGTGCGCTAAGCGGCCACGTAGGCAAGCCATTAATCAAGAGTATAATATGAACAGACTAGAACTCACGTAATCCAAACCATTCAATCGTGATGGTGGGGAAGAGACCAAACATGCCACCATACGCCAAACCCAGTAGAGCGCTCGCTTTCCAAAGGTTACTCACGTCCTCAATGGCGAAGCACATTACTTGTGAGATGATGAACAAGACAGCCACAAGGATGATGCAAAAGGAGCGCGGGAGCCGAACGTAACCTCTCATCAAGTCTGCCAACATTCCTGGTTACAGAAGAGGTGATTAATCACGTCAAGTGAGTGAGAGTCATAGAACGACGTACGAACCTATACTGAACCGTCCAAGACAATTCATTATGCTGATAGTAGACACTTGTGCGGCTTGCCATTGGGAAGCCTGAACTTCGTCGTAATTCGTATTGCCTTTTGCAAACAGGGCCTGCGATATCGAGCCAACATTGTTGATGTCTACAGCAAAATAAATACGAGGCTGGGGTGTGAAGCACCGGTCGTGCGGTACGTACACATGAGACCCGTACCGCTCACTGTCATCAAAAATGTGATAATGAGTGCGGGCGACCGACTCGGAACAGTCCACTCACATAGTGCAGTGATTGTGAATAGAAGCCAAAAGTCTTTTGCGATGAAGAGTCCTTTTCCATGGACGTTCGGTGGTCCTTCCAATGCCTTGATGCCGGGATCCGGACTTCGACCCCGTCGACCTCGCGAGATCGAGAAGGCACTATGCGACCGTGCATGACTCGCGCTACGCGCTGGGCTAAGTGCTACGGAGTCCGCCAAGACGGGAACGACATAATCAGAGGAAACAGTAGAGCGGTGTGAATGCGTGTGCGACGCCAAAGGCTCCTGATCCAGCGGGGGATCGTCCAGTTCTTCATCAGCGTGTATGTGGTGTGGGTGGGACGCAAGCAAGTGTGTGTGGCTGTTGTTTTCCCGCTGGAAAATGGTCGGCGAGGCAACCTGCGATCCCCCGCACGCACTTACCTCGTCCTCGAACGTCTCCTCGACCGCACCGTCCTCCATCGCATGGACGACCTCCGAGTGCGGGAGTGGGATGGGTCGGATGAGGAAGAAGCCGAGAACCATTGGCAAAGAAGTGCCGACAGCTAGTACAAGCAGAAACGCAGATGTGTTTCCGGGGAAGACGACATGTGCTATGCTGGAGAACAAGAATGCGGATAGACCGAAACCGGAGATGACGATACCGTTCGTCGTCGCCCGCTGCATTGACGGATGTGAGTTGGGAATAAGTATGCATCATCCAGCACTCACAGCCCGGTCTGGCCAGCTCTTAGCGGTGGCATTCATGGCACTTGCTAGACCACCATTCCCACCGATGCCAGTGAGGAATCCGAAGAACACCAACGTACAGAAGCCGAAGTAGCTCAGGTCGGCAGAGCCATCGGCGAGTCCAGTATCATAAAAATGGCGTACACCGGAGTAACCTATGACAAGTGCGACAAATGCCATCAGGAATAGAATGCGCGGTCCCCGTGTGTCGACAATCCTGCCCCAAAGAGGAGCAGAGCCATACACGCCAACTGGAAGGAGAGGTGACAAAGGGTTTAATCATTGTTTATCGCTGGATGGGAGAGATCCACTGACTATTACCCGAGAGGCCTACTACGTTCAATTGTGTATGTGACAAGTGAAGGCGGGAGCCGAGCTGAGGGCCGTAAGCTGAAGAGACGAAGTACTCCGAAGTCAGAAGAGGTCGGGTGCAAATATCATGATGTATGTTGTGATGGCATAAATATGCGCTTGAATGGCAACATAATCATGGAACTATAAGCTTACCAGAGAAGACCTGACAGCGAGATAGAGGGTCAACGAATGAGCAGGGACTGCCGGACGCCCTGACGCACATAATTGGTCCCAGAAGCGAGTGCGACAAGTAAGCATGTCAAGAAGCTAGCGATTCTAGTGACGCTAAGTAAGGGGGGCGCAGGAGCATGCCCTGCTGAATGCATGAGCCGGTCTCCTCTCCCACTCGTAGATAGAGTATGGAATGCGGCCTGGATCAGTCGCCAGCGAGACTGACAAGTGGGGAGGGAGAGGGTATAAGATATCACACCGAATTTGTGACCAGTTAGCAGAGACAGATGGAGGGGTCGGTCACCATCCGTCGCGTCGAGCGCAATCGCCAGACGTGAATGTTGCAGACGACCAACTTGCAGGAGGGCACAACATTACGCTAATCTGATAACGGGTTATATTTGGCTTATCTACCCAAAAATAGCCTTTTTCTCATCACCTGATCGCGTCCTGATATCACCCCAACAGCCTGGACTACTTTTGATTGTCTTTAACATTGCTGAATGTCGGATACAGTTGAGCTGCTTGGTTTTTCAAGGGCTAAATTGACAAAGAATCCCTTGATGCAGGCTTCGACCACTCATAAAGCTAAAGTCGAGCGTTACAAGGCGGAATCACATGCAAAAGCACGTTCAGAAGCTTGAACTTTACAAGGCCTCACCAATCGCACGAGCAAGCTCCATGTGATCACTGGCACACACAAACTGAGACACAAGATGGGGCATGGGTCCATATCTTGAGAGTCAAGCTTTATATCCGTGCGTAGTTGACGACGAATCATACAAACCGGACATAACTCGCCCAATGTCAAGAACGAGCCATTCCGGGATACATTGAGGACATCTCAATTCATCGGGCCTGGTCATCGGAGTCCACATCCAGAATAAGTGTGCGCAATTTGTTAATGGAAAGAGTCAGAAAAAGGCCGCATTACTAGTTCATTCAGGAATTCTACACTCAAATTCATGAATGCTTACTGGTGTATTATTCCGGCTGATTGGGCGAGTTTGGAGTCGATAATCACACGCACAAACGCATGATATAGCGAACGGCTTCAAATCGGCCACAGCGGTCCCACCTATTCAGCGGTGTGCATTCTATATCCGAGCTCGGTCTCAGCCTTATCAGCGAATTCTTCACAAGAGATGATCGGATTGCAATGAAAGGTGAGTAGAGTTGGTGACTAACAACTCCCGCATCTGCGTCTATGGTAAAATCACAGGAGTCTGCTGTGTCTCCATGTGAAGGAGCAAAAAAGTCAGTCACTGGCGTCACAGACACATGAATTAGTAGAAAGAGGAGTGAGGACACATACAAGATGGTAATATTGACCGGGGTTCCTGAATTTCAGATTCGGAGCTCCTTAATAATCACGGACTCCGCAGATGACGGTCAGAAATTGGCACACAATTAAGTCGCGTATCCACCCGGAGCTTCGAGTTCGCCGCGTTCTACCCTCGGAAGTCTTCAGACCATTGCGGGGAAGATAACAAATGACGTGTAGTCCAAAAACCGGGGCTGTCCCAGGAAGAGGATTCCAAGGTAATCCCCAGATTTCGACAGCGTGTACCGCCAATGGGCGCCCGCAGAGGTTTGAATGGTAACTCTGCGAAGCGGGAGGGGGCGGCTTCGGACAGCAGGCTCGACCTGCCACCCCCATTGTATGTTCTCCCACAGAAGAGAATACGAAGCTATTTAAAACCTCGACGGGACAAGGCGATAACATGAAAGGCGTTAGAGCTTTGTCCTGTAAAGGTCTGCCGAAGAATAAATTTTGTGCTGCGTACGCTCCACGTCTTCGGGCACTTTCCTATACACTATGATGTCAATCGAACACAGTTACGAAGTAAAGTGATGATGAAACATATACCGGGCATACCGGATTGTCCTCACGCTGCACAGGAAAAGTGACGAGAGGAACACTGCCTATCAGATCACAGGCTATGATAGAACAAAAAGCGTGAGAGACGGGTGGAGAATGGCATGAAAAATATTCGGAATCGGCAGGTGCTGAACGTACGGAGGAGTAAGTAATAGTATTTATAGAGCTCCAGACGCTTGGCTGTCACGGTCTAAGTGCCGTAGTATACGGCGGTGCCTGGCTAGGATCTAGCACCGTTCGACATGCCGATTTGAAAATTTCTTTGCATCTGCTGATGAAGACATGCGTGGCCTCCGAACCCTGTCAGTCAGTCACGGGTGTTATCTGGCCGCGTCTACAACCTGCCGGGAACTCTGGCCGGTTACGGAGAGGCTGGAAAGCTCTCGGAAGTCCAATCGTGATTAAGAGACAGTTGCTACGCAGCATTAACTCACATTAGACACGATGGTGTCCTTGATGTCGGAGGAACCAGTGAGGTACACGGGAATATACACCATACAGTCAATCGAGGCAACGGCTCGCCTTTAGCGCAGAAGGACTCACAGTAATCATGTGAACGTGTCGACCAGTGTGATTAGCTGGCACTGACAGAATCTTCGCAGGGGCCACCCTACCTGCCAGTGCACTGCGTCTGACAAAGCGAAACAAGTAGTCGGACAAATTCACGTTGTGTGAATTCTCAATCGCACAGCAGCATAAAGTGCATATTCCGGCGACTTGCCTCGACCTGAGACGATACATTGAAGAGATAGACATATGAGACCACACGAAATCCCCTGATTGCGCTTGGATAGTCCATCATTAGAATCTGCATTGAACGTTGAACACCCGAACGTAAATAGCGTGGCATAATGGATCGGCACCTCGAACAAACATATCAACTTGATGTAGATGATGGGACTCACCTCCTGGCGCCGTACTGAATATTGAATGGTTGTTATCAAAACGGCGACCCCCGCACTAGGGCCTAAACCATCAACTCACCACGGAGACATGCCCTACAAAAAGGGGACCACCTGCGCGAAGTGCAGAAACACGATGATGGTTCAAGCACGGAAGTACTCACTTTGACGGGTGTCGTACAATGCAAAAGCATCTGTTGGATTTTAGCTGGGGACCAGACAATAGAGGAAGGATGAATGGTGTTTGACCTGGTCTTGGCCAGCAAACACGTACCGAATCAGGTACGTGTGGACAGGTAAAGTACTATGCTAGGTCATGTAATCTGCATGTACCGAACATAGAAACTGGAATCTCTCGTGAGTGCAATTGATGACACAGTCAATGATCTACAACATCCACTCCAATCTCACCGACATTAACTTGAACTGATGAATGAATTACACTTACACATGTACAATAGCACTAGCATCATTATCTGAATGTCCAAGATCACCCAAGTGAGGGTAATACAATCTAAATTCAAAGTACATATTACAAATGCTCACGAAAAATGTGTATTCCAGACAAAGTCCCAAAAAGAATCCATCAGACATACGTCCAACTCGCTGGTTCGCTCCCCGCACCACTCTCACGAGAGCACGAAGAGACGAGCCAAACGTCCTCGAGTCCGCTTCCGCAGACATGTTCTCGGTATAACGAGCGGACGCCGCTGTCATCGACTGGATTTGAAGGACGTGGCATGTGTAAACATGCAAGACTCGAGTTAGTACCTATAAAATAGATCCTAGCTGAGTATGTTCTAAGGAAACTGAGAGGGCGCACGCAAACTTTTATACGGCGGATGTTTAGGGCCGGTCACTACCTCACAGTCGGCGGGTCGTTGGTGCTGAAGCGGCAAGCAACCCCGTTAAGGCGAGGAGCAAGCGACAGTGAGTTATTGCGAGCATGGATCCACCATAACCTTCCGTCCATGTGTGTTGACAATCCTGCTGTTATGTATGTACTCAGAGCAAATGCTAGAGGGCGGCCAAGCGAGGTGACTTGAACTGAATATTTCGAGATCGTCACGTTCAACCCTGCAGCTGTCGCGGCCTCTTGCAAACTTGAATCCCCTCTGAAGCGTAGATACGAGTATGTTTCGTATCTTCGACTTCCTACGCACCGTATCGATGTTCCATGGGCGTTCCTAGCGGAAGCCTTTTCAGAAAAAATCTTCTCGGGGAACATCTTATCAAGAACCACTCGCCTCATGGCCTCGACACGGATATCCGTCCTTGTACATCCTTTTGTACACTACAGCCTCCCCTGGAGACTTAAATGTACCGCCTCACGAAGACACCTACTCATCTCACGTGGACGGGCGTTTGAATGCAGCGTCTACTGATATTAGTGCTACGGTCATTCATCTCGTCTTGCCACCATGTCGACGAAAACTGCATGGGATGTCTATTCTGATCAACTCTTCCGACTCGGCCATGGATACCCTCTTTGGGACCCAGAGCCGACTAAACACGGTGAAGTCTTGGTCGGCGATGTGGGATTTGTTGAGAATGGCGCCTTCTATCGTCTGTTCAACGCCCTACGCCCCACAACCGATCCAGTCAACCTACAATATGGGGTTCCCGATGGCTACAAACCCTTTCAACAACGAACAGATTACTCAGAGATAAGACGTCCGCTTGACCTCCCTCCAGGGCCTTTATGTAGTAGGACGGTCAAATATACAAGTGCCAGTGCTCAGCTTACAGTGTGAGTGCGTCGAAGACATACTTTTCTTCGAACATTGCCCTCATCTAGCCTACTCTTTAGACAGGGGGCCGGAGCGGGCATACAGTTTGAATGCTCGGATGAACAGGGTGCTCTATTGGTGATGAAGGAAGGAGGCAATCGAGAGGCTCTTCATCCTAGTCGCAGAATGGCCAACTACATGCGCTCAAATTATCACAGTTGGTGGGTCTTTGCAACAGAGCACCTAGATCTAGATCTGCAAAAGGAAGACATCATCTTCGTGCGTGGCTGGGTGAAGACATCAGAATGGGCTGTAGCGGCTTTTGTCCGCGAAGGGCGGGCTGCACAGCTCACTTTCAACGGAGAGTTTGGATTGCCTGCCTCCGCCGCTTTCTCATTGTCATACTCGAGAGACGGACAGTCGATCCCAGAGTACAACACAGGACCGCGACAACGCAGAGCAGGCAGACACCGCGGCATGATCACGGGGACCCCCGAGACGAGCACAGAGTCGATTTTTACTGATGGACCCAGGTTTGATCAGTGCGTGTTCCTGCATTACTATAAACTGAAAGTGCGGTTCGGCCTCTGGCCCACTGTGGTGAAGGCTGCTGGCGGACCACGAGACCTCCCGTCCGCAGGCGACGACGACGCGGACAGTCCAGGAATGTTGGTAGACGCCAGCGATCCAGTTTCTGAGGAGGTTGTCATCGAGCAGGTTCCTGCTCCCCAGAGAGTGCGTGTCAACGAGGCTTGCTTACTTGTTCTGTGTTGATTCGGATTAGTAGCCTTATGACCCCCTCAACTTCGTACTGGATTACATCCTCGAGGTAAGTTCAATAAAGTTCTCATGAGATGCGTCCCTTCATTTTGTTTGCGTCATAGAATTCGCATGCGGAGGTTGCGATAGCGAATGACAATGACATCCTGGTGTTATGTCAGGCGAGTCGTGCCGTCATATCTCTTATTTCATATTCGATAAAGTAGCCAACAGGGTCAGGGAATTCCTGATGATTTGAAGGAATTCCTTGAGGAGACTCAACCACATATTGAAGTGAATGGCGAAGGACGTGAGCCACTTCTTCGTACTTTTGTAAATATGTCATTAACTGTGATACAAGTTGGGATGCTGTCATTGGAGGTCATCACAACTAGCGAAGGTATCGCGGGAACCCACCAGCCTTCAACGTCGAGGGCAGCAGATCCCTCATCTGAAGCGCCACAAGGTCCTCCACAAGATGTGCCGTCTGAGACCAATAAAGAAGGCGGCGCCGATAAGACAGGACGTCGTACTGGTGATAGCCCTGCTATCATACTCGACGAGCATACAGGTGGTGTTTGTGCGTTGGCATATTCCCCAGATGGTCAGTATATTGCCAGCGGCTCCGAGGATGCTACCGTCATCATCTGGGAGGCCCAGACCGGCCAGCGTTTACGCACGTGCACCGAGCATTCGGATACTGTCTGCTCCCTTGCCTTCTCCCCTGATAGCAAAGAGCTTGTCTCTGGGTCCCGCGACAATCTGGTGATTATCTGGACTATTGCGACTGGCGACACGCGCGCTATTCTGGAGGGCCACCGTGGCTTCATCTATTGCGTTGCTTACTCGCCCGACGGGAAGACGGTTGCTTCTGCATCTGTCGATTTCACTGTGCGAACCTGGGACACGGTAACTGGAACGCAACGGGCAGTGGCAATCGGGCATACCGCCATTGTGATGCTTGTTGCCTTCTCCCCCGATGGGAGGCGGATAGTGTCTGCTAGCGCGGATTACTCTGTGCGGGTCTGGGATGCAGCAGATTGCTCTCCGGTTTCTCGCCTGGAAGGCCATCTAGGTGTTATATATTCTCTCTCGTTCTCTCCCGACAGTCACCGCCTGGTCACGGGTTCCGATGACGGGACGGCTCGAATCTGGAATGTTGAGACGGGTGAGGAGCTTGTCACGTTGCATGAGCATACTGGCTCTGTATGGGTCGCTGCGTTTTCACCCGATGGAAGACGGGTGCTGAGTGCCGCAAGTGACGGCACCGTGAAGGTTTGCCACTCATTCAGTGGTGATCGACTACTTGCACTGGACGCCGGCGATTCACTCGTGAATGCCGCAGCATTCTCACCGGATGGATCGCGTATCTGCGCGAGTACAGGAGATAACTCGGTGCGTGTGTGGAGCGCGCGGACTGGCAATGCTCTTGCTACATTCACCGGACACACGGACAAAGTCACCCATCTGAGGTTCTCGCCGGACGGGCAGCGAATCGTTTCTTCCTCCGATGACAGTACACTGCGTGTGTGGGACCTGAGGGCTGCGTGGGTCGGCGAGGAGTAGAATTTTTCACCCGACTCAAATGTGCAGTTGATCTCACGTTTATCTCTCTCACCTGCTTTGTTGTTCTGTCCTTCTGATAAGTATATGCACATGCTATCCCAACACTGACGCCTGCATTGTTATCGTATTTGTATCGCAAAAGATCCGAAGCCCTTGTATAATAACCGTCAAATGCATTGCTGTCACGGAACATCACGGACATGTCACCACAATCACGACTTCGCCCGTGAAGGTTAGAGTATACGCTTACTAGTATGTCTCTAGATCTTTCCGGCTTACCACGTCTATTGAAATTGACTGTGTCGTGCCATCTCGTGGTACCGCTGGTGCGGACATGTCGTCTTGAATTCTCTTCGAGAGCTAACAACTTCAAATCATGCTGTGGTACTCAATGATCTTCCTGTCCAATTTCGTGAACAAGACGGACCTTAGAACAACCATGTCCCTGGGGCGAAGCGTCCAGTCGCAGTTCATTTCTTGCGTGTGATCCGGACACTCAACTGGAATTTTTATGTTACTTTTACAGCCAAGCCTCTTCAGGCCTTCGCCTTACATAGCCCTCCGAGGTCACTTTCTGCCGAAGGTGCCTTTGGCACTTGCTGCGCTCGTTAGCTTGTTTTGTTAGATCATCTCTACCCTTCAAGAAAACCAAACAAGCCCGGCTTTCCGCTAGAGAGGTACGCAGATGCTTAGATCATACATGTCGTGTAACGGGACGGGTTATGACGTTGTGATATCTGCATGTTGCAAGACAGTTTGGCTTGATGCTTACCATCGTACCTGGTGATAGAGAATGACTTGTCGCGGTCAGATTACCCGCCTTTCCAATTGACAAGTAAAGATCTTCGAACGTGGGAGAACTTTGGATACCGAGCTGACTCCATGTTTCTGCACCCACTGGCACAATAAACTGCGATCTCGGTCACTGCCCTCTGACATCATGATAACCACGAAACGCTGAAGGGAAAAATCCAGAAACAGTCCCCTCTCGTTCCTCTTTGGGTGGAAGGAGTGAAATCGAATAGGGAGCGGTATGTTTTATGTATGAAAACGTATGCGACATAATTCAACCCAGTTACTTGAGAATCAGTGCCAAGTTGGAGTAACCATGCAGCCGGATTTACCGCCTCCCATATTGTAGCACCATGCATCCGATGGTATGTATTTGCCAGTAGTTGCTGTAGCGAGAGCTACCTCGATCCTTACTGAAGTAGGTTCAATTGTGAGACCTTTTTTTTCGTGAATCAAACGTATTTCTCACTATTTCTTATGGAGCCCCCTACCGTCGGTCCTAAAAAAACCTGGGGAGGAGACTGATCCACCAATGGCCCTAACATGAGTGTTTTTGAAATAACAAGCCACTGAAACTGATTCAACTACTGGACAGAAGCATCGTCACTGATCAGGATCATGCCATGCATTTCAGCCAAGCTACCGCAGACAAGCAAACTTCGAAGTCCATGTTTCCATCAAATTGGATGCAGGCATCGGGGGCGGCGCCAATTCCTTTGATGAAGATGCTGCATAGGAGTGCCGTGAATCAGAAATCTATTCTGGCTACGCACTTCAGCAGGCTCGGACCCTGGTTTCTTCATGAACGCAGAAACACACATCTCTCCAGCAGTATCGAGGCGCGACCTGTAATATAACTGACGAAGGGTAATGCTGTACTCTGGATCGTATGCGACGACGACGTCCTGATAATCTACACATAGAATGCGGTACAGACACACGACTGCAAACAGCATAGCAAGCACAGCAGGTAGCACAGCAGGTAGCACAGCGGAGCGAGGACACAAAGCGGATAGCACGGTGTGAGGACCAATACAGTATACGGGACGTTTTGCACATATGCCTGAAAAGCACTGGACGCCAACATCAAGCCCAGCTATCAGCCAGCCTTAGTCAAGAAGTCACAAATCCACCCGTTCATACGAGCGTGAGTGCCCGCCCCGAACACCGGTCAGCCTTTACGTTGTTTCCTTCCCGTAGGAAGATCGCTGTAGACTGCCGGACGAAGTTTCGTCGAGATCGAGGTGGGACCGCGGCCTGACTCAGCACTGGAGGCAGAGCCTGCCCGACTGGACTCTGGACGACGATCATCTTCGAGGCTGGGATCACGCCGATTTGGGAATACCTCGCTGTAAGGACTCGAAGAACCGAGTCGGAACCTCGCGAAGGAGCGTTCGATGGCGAGGTCACGGCTCGAGTGTCCGGGTTTACCAGCGCCGGAAATGGGCATCTGCCCGAGGTACGTATCGCCGTGCGGAGACACGGACGTAAGGGGAGGGGTGTGGAATGAGGGGCCTAGGAAGAGATATCTAGGAGAGGGGTTGTATGGCGGCATCGTGGGCGCGCTCGGAGGGCTATTTGCCGAACGGGGCGTTGTGGGAGAAGTGGAAGCGTGGTTGCGGTAATGTCTGCGCATGTTGGAGTTGACGCTGAACGTCCTCCCGCACCTGGGGCATTCAAATGCTTCCGCGCGAGAGCATCAGAGGGGTATACGACACGCGGGGAGCCGAGGCTGGCGGAGTGAACGTGACTCACGTTTGGCACCGGTGTGGATGTTGATGTGAATGGCGAGGCCGCTAGGTCTGCTGAAACGTTTGAGACAATGAGGACACGGATATTTTTTGTTACCATCGTGTCCCCTTGGTTCGAATGCAACTTGTGATACGCGGAACGCAGACCAATGTGACGAATCAGGGTAGGGGACGTCGGATGGGTGAGAGGCTGGAGACGAGATTTGGCTAGTCGGCGAGGGACGGTGGGTGGATGTCGGTCCACGGGTATTCGGCGTGTGTTGAGTGCTCGATGTCCTAGATGAATGACTGGTATGACCACCGTCGCCGTCAGGGAGCCGGGGCCGCGAGTGACCACGGCGGGTGTCTACTGGCCGCCCATGACCGCTGTCGATACCATCCCCTACATTTAAATTTTGCTCTGCGGTAAAGGCATGACCCGGCCCGGGCCTCCCGCTCTGGGCAGCCCCATGGGTACGTGGTGCGGGAGGACGAGGCTGTGGCGAGAAGCGGCATCAGTCAGAGTCGAGGCGAGTTGCATACAAAGTTCACTTGCCTGGCATCGAGAGCCACCAGGTGCCACCCTGACGTGACGTGTATCGTCATAATAACGATCTCTTGACGCGCGTGGAAAGTGTTCTGGAGCGGTTGTTTCAACAAGGCGGTGAGTGAGCGGACCAAGAATGCCTACCGGGCAGGACTTCATATATACTGGGCAGGACGGTTTGAGTGGCGGAGCGCTGACGCAGCATAACAAAAAAAGTCCCAAACGACTCGCGCAGTCCTGCAAGATGAAGGGGCAGAGCGGGGCGCCTACTACATTTCTACGGCCACTGAGATATATACCTGCTACGCCACATCGCCTCTGCAGGACTATTTCTGAATCAAGGTTGGTGGGAGTAAATCAGCCATATAGCAAGCTGACGTCTCTTCTCGTGCATGGAAGCGGGAACAGCCGATACAGGGGCGATGCGGTGAGATCCTGCTCACGGGCAGAGAGCGCCGGAGATGATGCCTCCCGCCCATTTGTTCAGGTACGCAGTTGCCTGCTACGGCGCGATCATTGTCGGAACACCCACTCCTCTTCTGCATGGGCAATGCGACCGATGTGACATACCATCAGCAGGTGATGTGGGGCCTTGACAGTGTCGTTTTTTGCAAATGATGCAAGACTGCTGGCTAGGAACGGCAAATAGGTGATGGCAGGCTGGCAGCAGTGCTGATGCAATACGGTTATGCCGATCAGACTGATTCACTCCGTTTCACGACTGAAATCGAGTTCGCTTTTTAGGAAAGAAGCGGCGAAGGCCAAGGTAAGAGGGGAGGAGCATTGCGCGCGAGTGACCGATACGCAGGAGAAACATACAGACCCATATATCTAGTATCGCATTAGTAGGCCCGCGGCGTCCACCAACCGTGATGAACTTGCAGAACGTGAAGTGACAATCACGCACATTCAAGACAAGCTGACGAGAAAGCAGGATGTATACCGAGCGCTGCGAAAGTACACAAGTAGATTATGGGTGAGGCTTTACCCGGAGCGGCGCTGATGGCAGGACGGCCAGCAGCGCATACTTCTGCAGCCTAGATCCACGCATGAACGGTACTAACCGCAACGGAAAAGGCCAACAAGAGCCGGAAGAGGCACACAGTGCAGTCGGACAGGTATAGAGTTGGAACGCCCGACGACAAGAAAAATCCTCAGGTGCTTTAGTAGGAAGCCGGCGCGATGCCCGTCATCGCCCCAGCGAGACGCTCAGCCGCGAAGGAGAAACAACGTCGAAGAGCAACTGAAGTGGACCCACGAAGCAGCAGGAGAATAGGGGGTGTCTGTACGTAACGAGTAGACGCTGTGTGCCCTCGCTATACCATGGCACGCGGAAGTGCACTAGCCCCGAGCACTCCTCGCACAGATTCGCCGCTTCTTGGGCGTATCGCACAGGATAGCGCTGCTGAAGGGGGCCGCGCAAGCCAGTGAGAGGCGGTGGCCCACTCCCAAATGGCTGTCGGCGTCGCGTTCGGACGCGTTAACAGCGGTGTGACTTTGAGTATATGCCGTAACATGAGTGACATCAGCGGGCGCGGCGTGACGGCGTGACGGTGCGCTTTCACGTAGCGGGCAGATCGATCTTCATGATCTAACGACCATCAGGCCTGAGCCTGAAATTTCGAAGTGAGAACTAATACTAATCCATGGCTGCTCGTGCCAACGCTCCTCGCGCCCGCTTCACCGTCGACGGGGGGGCCGCCTCACACAGGACCGCTCTCGAACACAGGCGGCTCGCCCGCGGCGCTGGACAGCACCCCCCCAGCCTCGAGGCGTCCCGTTCGAACCGATAAAACACGCGTTATCGCGACGCGACGCCGTCGCCGCGCAGACGTCCGGACCACCCGCCCCTCGTCCGGGCGAGTGCCCCAGCACACCCCATTTACAACACCCGCGGGGGGGGCGCCGCATCGCCATGGCGACCGGGCAGCGTGCGTGCCCCCCTTCCACGTCGCCCACGTCGTCTGTCATCCGCCCCGCGCACAGCGGCGTGCACCACGGCCCCTGCCCCCCCGCCTCCCCGTCGTGATCCCCGGACCACGTACGGACAGCGTACCGTACCCGAGTGTCTCCGGACGCACACCTGCCCGTGCGTGGCGTGGCGTGGCGTGCACCGGCCGGGCGCGCTCGACGTGCTCCACACGCCTCCGTCCGATCCGCAGGGCCCTCGGCGACAGCCCCTGTCCCCTGTCGGGGCGGGCCACACCCGCGCGTTGCGTTTCGGTGCCAGAACCCCCCACCCCCCAAACCGGACAACCAGCCGCCGACCGCACGCCTGCGCCCGCCTGCGAGACAGCGGCACGGGATATCCACGCGGTCCGCCACTGGGGTTTGCGGCCCCGCCGCCGCGGCCCTCTGTGACATCCAGATCTTGACACGGGGAGGTGAGCATGCCGTTGCGGCGCGGCGCGGCGCGTCTGCCGGTAGATGCTGATGGCTGCCGCACACGGTTTCCTGGGGCACACCGGACTTGTTCCCACCCGTCGAACATTGCCAGACGTAGGACGCCCTTGATCGCCCTTGACCGAATTTTTTTTCTTGTTTTTTTCTTGTTTCTTGTTTTGTTTTTGCGTGCTGTCATTGTGCGAATGACCACCTTCCCCCCTGCCGGCTGTGCGCTGAGATGACGGGGGAAGGCAGCCCGCGTATGCCGCACCCACAGAATGCCAGAATGCCACCGCGTCCTCGGCAATTCCAAAATCAACATCGAAGCCCCGCCACCAAGGCCGTGAGTACCGGCCGCAGAGGATGGACATCGTCGAATGATGCGTAGGTGTCGGAACACGCAGAGATAAACGGACGGCCGCACCCGCACTGCGTGATTGCAACGTCCCCCCCCCCCCCCTGGTCGCGCGCACGCCGGCGCTCCATGGCTGGCGGAGCTTCCCTCGCTACGCGGGGGCGCTACACGGCCCGCGAAGCACCCCCGCCTCTTATCAAGTTGCCGCCGCGCCCCAAGCTGCACGCACGCAGCGCGTCCACCCGCCCGCGCAGCTGCAGGGCCCGCGGCGCCTCGAGGCCCACCGCGCGGGCGGGCGGGCGAGGGCAGGGAGCGCACACGCACGTGCGGGCGATGTCCGTGGAGGACGGGCTCTGATGAGAGCACGCGGGCGCCAGTGCGCGAAGCCGCGATGCGGGGCGTGGGCACGCACACGGGCTTCGTGGCGAGAAGAAGAAGAATACGGCGGCGGCCGACGGTCCGCCTCGCGCGTGCTGTGTCCGGCCTGGTCTCTGCCTCGTTAATTTGCGAGGCCGTGGTGTCGGGTGATAACCGTATACGCTGATAGGGCGCACCTGGTAAACGAGTAGCTGCCTCGCTGTGCTGTACTGATGCGACCGTAGGTTCGGTCACACGTCACAAGACCTCTGGACTGGACTTGTTTTGCTCCCGGTCATGGTCACACGGGGGTCATGAACTGGTCTCAATTGGAAGGTCGCAGCGGCGTTATCTCAAGATTTGTGTCGAGACCTATGAGTGTGTGGATCCAACACTTGCAAGGGTGTTGACATTCGCTTTGAGGCAAATTGCGGATGCTATGTAGTCCCCGCGGTGCTTGTTGACGAGGTAGTGTTTCTTGCCGAGTGCCCATGTCTGGCCGTCAGGCCAAGAACTGAGATCCATGTCAGTGCGGGGTGTGACGCATCACATGTAGCGAACCTACGGACGTATCAGTAGAGTAGCCTGTATCACGGTGTGCACTGCCATCGCGGAGATTGGCAGGAGACGTTGTGTCATACGCGGCACGACTCGCCATGATGATGTAGGCCGAGGAAGGCTGGTCTGATCTTCCCGGTTTCTCCGATGTGGCCGGAGGGCACACACTAGGGCACTCGCGTTGGATGGCGTTCCCCCCACCAGAGACCGAGTGTGCGGAGACTGTGAGCAGGGCCTGAGAGCTGCGCATGGGCCAACATCAGCGCACCCGTCAGCGAGGCAGGGGCACGGGCAGCGATCAGGGTGGGCGACAGACGGATCAGCGACATGGATCAGTGCTGCTGCCCGGTAAGTACTAGCGGTGCTCGCCACACGGGTCCCCGGGGCTCCGACGCAGGGCACCATTACGGCTGCGTGTGCATGTGCATGCGGGCGCTCTGGAGACAGACAGACACTGGCTGCGAGGGGTGTATGTGTGCGGCAAACGGGATGCCAAAACGGGCAGGGCGTATGTGGATCACAAATAGATCAAGATCAGCGCGCGGTCGGTGTTGGCCCACGTTGCGGCATTCAAATGGAATCCCAAGGATGTGACCATCACGCGTCACGCCACCCGCGGCTGCAAATCCTCGTCTGGCAGGGCCATGCGGTGCACGGACAGCTGACGTCGTCCATCGATGGCAGGCCCGGCGATGGCAACGTGCATTTCCGAATTCACCGGGCTCGCTGCGGGCTCTTGGACACCGCCAGGGCAGCCCATCCAACTGCACCCGCCCTGGCACCCGCCCTGGCACACTGGCCATGATATCCGGATATCCAGAAACACGCGCCCGGGCTCTTCCGCGCCGAGGCGTGCCCTCAATCGCGGTCTCCATTAGCTCGCGCGAAGGTTGCGGCCGTGACGAGAGATCCGACGTCTACGCAGCCTGACCAACCTCAGTCCTGCACGGAGACGACGCCCTTCTGGAATCTGGGAGGGACGGGTGGGGGACTGGCCGGGCTCCACACTGATCAGCGCGATGGCTGTTGGAATGACAGGGAAGGGTGCAGCGAGGCAGCCCACGATATGCATATGCGTGTGGGCCGCTGCGGGCGTCTGCGCGACAAGGTTTCGGCAAGGCTTGTAGTCTCCGTCGAATTGATATGGCAAGCTGGTGGCCGCCCAGCCAGGACGGGCACAGCCTGCACGGCCAGATTTATTGGGCTGCGAGCGTGCCAGCTTATCCCGCTGGATCTTCTTTCCATACGCGGCTGGGCTCATCGACGTGAATTGAGGCCGGGGCCGGTCTCCTCGGAAGAGGCAGCATTATAGGCGAGCGGCGATCACGCCAATCCTGCCAGGCGACTTCCGCATTGGGCCACCGTTCTTCCCGCGATGACGACGGCGCCACTACTCGGACGCGTCGTCGGCAGCTCCCTCCACGACGGGAGAACTCGCTGCGCCGTTCGGCCAGCGAAATACACACATCAATGGCAAGAGAGATAACGCGCCTGCCCTGCCCTGCGAGGTGGCTCGTTGCGCGTGGCATGCGCATGCTCTGCCCCAATCTGGCTCGCATTGGGAGATCAGGAGTCTGAACCAGACGCGCGCGCACCTCGGCTATCCGGGTGTGGCGCCGGGACACAAACAATCATGGGACAGCGGGCGGTGCACCAGGGCCACCTCCCCTCTTCGGGTCGCGGGCGTCCGGCCACCGGCCTCGGCGTCTTTTCTGCACAACCTCCTTCCGCATCCGGCGCGATCTCTGGAAGCATATTTCCCTTTGCAAATCTCGATTTTTGGCCGATTCCCGTGTTCGGCTGTCACACAGGATCGCATTGTCTATATAAGTAAGCCATCCTGGCAACCGTCCGCGATCCCTTTATATACCTCTCCCCCTCCCCCGTCCTGTTCGCCACCCCTCCACCCCTCCACCATGTCCCTCCACAGGTCCCCCAGCCCCGTATCGCTCCCCAGCATCAACGAGTTGTTTCCAGGTAGGCTGCCCCCCCCTTTTCGTGTCTCCGCTCTATCTCACCTCCAACTGTGGCGTCGATCCTAGAGCACCTCCTGGCAAGTCCGCCTCCCATGGGGCCCATCCGGTCTCCCTCAATGTCCAGCTCAATCCTTGCCCTTCGCTCGCCCCTCTTCCCAAATTACGATGCATCAGTATGTCCCATCTGCCTCAGCGTCGATCCGCGACTTTTTTTTTGTTTTGCTGAGACTTCCACCCTTGTAAGCCACGCTTCTCGAGAACAATAGCACAACGCGGACGCGGCACCAGCGTCCACGACAGCCCCCGTCCCGCCGCCGATGAGCGCGCGCGCCCACGGACGCTCCCGGCATACGCCACAGCGCCAGCTCGCATCCCCAGCCCGGGCCCGCACCGCACCGCACAGTGCCCATCTGCCTGCTGCGAGCCCGGCGCCCGCGCGGCGCGCAGCCCCGGCACCGCGCCCGCCGCGCCCCACGCGCCCCACGCGCCCGCGCCACACGCCCAGGTAGCAGCCCCCTGCTCGTTTAATGTCCTCCGCCCCCATCCGCTGACTGCTAGCCTCGAGAACGTGGCCTCGAGCGACAGCGCCGCCGTCGCGCCGCGCGCCCCGAGCGCCGGCGCGCTCGCGTACGCGCACGCGCCCTCCGGCGACGCGTTCATGGCGTCGATCACCAAGGCGCGGCCCACGTTCCGCGTGCAGCTCGCCGCGCCGCCCTCGCCCCCGCGCTCGACGGAATCGGGGCCGTCAGCGGCGTTCGGCCGCATGGAGGCCGACGAGCGGGAGAGGCTGGAGACGCTCCCGCCAACCTTCTCCGCGAACGCCTATCTGTCTGCTCCCGCGACGTCGGAAAACTCTCAGAGTATGCAAAGAGCGGCGCAGACGCACTCTGGGGCGGGCCAGGGCTCGGACGAGAAGCGGCATCGCTGTCCGCACTGCAACAAGCGCTTCAACAGGCCGAGCAGCCTGAACATCCACGTCAACACACACACGGGAGCCAAGCGTGAGTGTCCCCAGAGAGCTGCTGTGTGTGTGTGTGTGCGCGCGCGCGCGCGATCTGACGGTTGCCCGTTCTCACAGCGTTCGTGTGTCGCTTCCCGGGATGCAACCGGAAATTCAACGTGAACTCGAACATGCGGCGCCACTACCGCAACCACCTCACCTCGCGCCGCCGCGACGTCGTCGCACGCCTGATGCAGCCCGCCTCGCCCCCCGCCTCCGCAGCCGCCTCCCCCGAGTCCCCCTACGTCCACAGCCTCCCGTACGCCCCCGGACCCGACCCCTACGCCCCGCACTCGCCCGCCCCCCCGCGCACCGCGTACTCCGACCCAGGCGAGTACGAGCGCGCCGCCGACGACTGCGGGCCCGGGGAGTACGAGTACCGCCCGAAAAGCGAGGCCGCGGACGCCGCGGCGGGGGCGGGGCTGCGCGCGCGCTCGTCGCCCGCGCCGCGGCGGCGCTTCCGCGAGGGCGCGTGCACCGTGCCGGGGTGCGGGTGCGCGGCCATCTCGACCGCGCTGCGCCCGGCCTTCCCCGAGTCCGCGCCGCGGTCGTAGCACCCGCCCGCCGGCGTGGGCGACGGACGGGCGGACGCGTGTGTGTGCGCGCGCGCGCGTCAGCGGGCTTGCGAGCTTGGGGCGTTTTTGCAAATGGTGGCGTGATACGCGCGGCGTGTCGTGGCCGCGCGCACCTCCTCGTCGCTGCGGGCGTGCCTGGCTGGACGGGCCCGCGGTACGCTGGGGAGAGCCGGCGGCCGCCTTGCAGGCTGTTAGGAACGTGTTTTGTTGTCTGCGCACATGACGCTGTCGAACTCGCTATCGTCTATCGTCGCTATTTTTGTTTTGTTTTATCTTGTCTTGTCTTGTCTCGTGTTGCTGTCTCTCTGCTGTCGCGCGCCGCTGTCCGCGTATCAATCTGTGTATCGAATATAACGCGATCTCTGTAGGCTATCTGCTGTGTGCTTCTTGCCGTCTTCGCAGCGTCACGCCCCCACCCCCCCACTCACCCAACCCAACCCCACCCAACCCACACATTCACCGTAAATCCGCCAGACTACCTCCCAGACGCAGCCGGCCCCGTTGGGGGACTAAGCGCCGTGTGACTCACGCAGCGAGGACGCTCCGCCCGTCGGACACGCTCTGTCAGCACGTCCATTTCGGTCGGAGTCGAGACCCGCAGGGAACGCAGATCCGGCGGCCGATGCGCACCCACCCACACACCCACCCACACACCCACCCACCTTCGTCCGGGTCGGACCTTCTACAATTCGAGGGGAGAATCTGGCCGTGATTGGCGCTGGGTGGCGCGGCGTCTAGATTGCGAGGTGGGGGGGCTGCGCGCGGGAGGGCGGCGCCTGGTATGAGAAGACGAATTCTGGCCGTGACAGCTTCGCTGCCCACGGTGTTCAGCGCAGGTCCACCACCGGCTGCGGACGCTGGAGGCGCGGGGGATTTTGGAGAAGATCCTAGACGTGATTTTTTTCCTTCTTTTCCTTGGGCGCGGGTGTGCGCGTTCGACCTGAGCCACGCCCCGCGGCTGGCCGGAAAACCAAGGCCCGTGGGACGGACGGTCTTGGTCGCGGAGTCGCGGAGTCGCTACCACCAAGGCCGCCTGCTCGTGGCCGATCTTCGGCGGCGAGCGATCACGGGCGCAGGACGTCCAAGCCGGGCTTTCGGGTGCCTGGAAGAATGCAACCCCCCCCTCCCCCCCACCCACCCCCGCGCGGTGATGCGGTGACGTGTTGCGGCGACGATGGAGGATGATGTGAGCGGCGCGCGTGTATGGCGCGCCTGGCCACATTGCATCAACGCAGCTAGCCCCGAGCGGTGTTGTGCGATCAGCACGGCCGTTGGGAACGGTGCCGTGGACGGGTCTGTGGATAATCGTTCTCGACGGGCTTTCAAATCGGGGGAGTCCGACCAAGCAGAGCCCACGAGAGGCATCATCCGTGATACGTCATATCAAATGGGCCCTCCCTGGGAACTCACGAAAAAAAAAATGGCCATCGCTCGGAATCTATCTCACGCCGACAGACGCACGATGGACTGGTTAATCGTTGTTAATGAAAGTCGCTTACGGAAGTCCGGGACTAGCCACGAGTGAGCGCTATAGCGTTGGCGCGACCCCGTTTCTAGAACAACAAATGAAGTCACGCAACGGGATTATAGTCGATTCTGGGCAGACGCGGGGGCCGACAATGGCTGGTGTTGAGCGGAGCAGCGGTTGTGATTGAGCCGCCATGGACCGGTTATTATCAGCAAAGTGAGTTCGCGTTGAAGAGTCTTTAGAAATAAAATCCGAGCCGGTGACTAGTGGCATTATCGAACGTGAGAGTAGCGTCTAGATTGCACCGACTTGTTCTGCCAGTAAATCAATAGGCCAATTCTTCTTGAAGAGCGGTTGCACGTCTCGAACCACGACACAAGTATGAGCGCTGGCAGCAATATCCGGATGATGCCGATGTATTAGCGCCCAACCGACCTTGCCGCCACATCGTCTCGTTTCTCCTTTCAACTTTCAACTTCAGCTCGACTTCAGCTCGAAATCTTTGAACTCATCGCTTGCCGTCGACGATCGTGATCTAACGCTCGATGATTTGAACCACTTGGCCAGATCTCCGCGAATTTGTTGCCTGCTACTGATGTTGGCTCGTCTACCGCCAAGGTCGTTGAGGATCTGCAGTCTACTGCTGGGTTCATTGGTCCCAAATCCACCGGGCCAGACTGGCACACACTTCATTCCTCTAGTTCAAACTCAGACCTGACTGTCCATGTCCCACCCAACTCGTATAGTCTCCCTCTCAACACCTGTTTTGCAGCTTAGCGTGGCTTGCGGCTTAGCGCTGGATCACTGGATCACTGCGGAGACCGCGGTCGTCCATCTTTCAGCAACACAGTGGGTCCGCTCGGAATCCAACCAGTGCGGCTTCAAAGTCCGCAGGCGACTTCTTCGAACTTTGACGGCCGCCGTTTCTTTGGCAAAGCCCGCCGGTTCTGTCCATTGTGATCTGGTGTTCCGCATCAGTTTATCCGCACGCGAAATATATATTCATTCCGTGGATCTTCGTCCGGGCATCGGCATCTAGATGCAACAATAGGAAGAGCAAATACCACCTGTATTGCGATTCTTTTGATGACCTTGCTCAACTCGGGGTAGGCCCAGCCTCCAGACACACCCCAGTCGTAGGACGGCGGCTGCTTACTATCAGTCATGTTATAGTTGTGCAAATGCGTAGTCTGGATTATAGTAAGTCCGACTATGATCTATCAGAAGCCTCTTTGATGCTCGGACCACACTGATCGCATGTGGATCCCAGATACAGATTTACCTGTGGACCGCTGGCAAATGCTGGGACTACGTTTGCTGCCACAGGGTCACGTGATCTATACTGGTTATCGAAGGTGTCCAGCTCCGCAATTTTCTTGTCTTGGTTTGGACCGTTCCCTGACCTCCCTGTAGTAAGCATCCGGACAGCCTGTGTCAAACGCTCGTATTTTATCCACGTTCAGGGTCTATTCGCTCGGCTTCTCGTGATCACCGATAGATAACTGAATCAAATTGTCTTCATCCCTCATGGCGAGTCTCGAGGCTTCGTTACACGTGTTGGCAGCCTGTCTCTGGTGTGATATGCGGATAACACTGAACAATCCAATTACCGCCGCTTTTCCAGGGGAGGAGGTGTTTCATTCGGAATCACCCCAATTTGCTTCCTTGCTGTCAGGAAAAAGCATGGCTTGGTCCTCTAACGTATGAGCACTCACTGGACTCTGATTGACAGGTCTTCAAAGTTTTCGCCAGCTTTGCGTGCGGGATCCTATAAAGCTTTTCTACCGTCCTGACACTCTTACCCACATTCCACCGGGGAGAATGTCTGGCCTCAAGTACTTTTGCTTGGTGGCTGAGAGTCACCTGAGTTTCTGGTCCTTGTGGCTGACTTTGTGCTCATCGGGGCGAAATATGAGTTGAACATCGCAGGTTCTCGGAAATGTGGTCTCGGTCGATGAGAGCGCTGACTTGCCATACCTACACTTGTCAACGCTACACGCGGGGTTTGTCCACCCATTAGCATCACCTGCTTGCTTCTATACCACTGGCGGGTTGTCACTATAGCTGGCTCGGTTCCCGGTCTGCTCTGAGAAAGAAACGAGGGAAATATATAAATTATTACGTCGACCCCAGTACAAGTCTACAAGAAGTCGTCTGGCCATCAAAAGTCTGGAATCGCCCACTCTGAAAAATGTTATGTACCGACTAGTCGAGGCTCTGTGTTCACATATCAGGAAAAATGCAGGTAACTACGTAGCTAGATGTGCTACCTACCCAATCTATAGCGCTATATAGTGCTACAAGCCTGGCTGTAGTTGCTGTAGCACACCGCGAGCTACCCTGAATTTTCCCGATGCAGAACCTTTCCTTGCAAACTAGTCCCTGCCTTTTTCCATAGTTTGCATGCTTGCCATGCTGGGGTTGATTGGCTCTCATATATCCATCATATCCTGAGCTGTTCATCCGTTCTTGTAATCGAATACGCGGTGGTTACAGAAGCCACCCAACTAGGACTTCCTTTGGTGACTATTTCAACCAGACAATGATCCAGAAATGCAAAGAGCTATCAGAGGCTTTTGTATTCCGGATGAGTCGGTGAATATGCTATCCCGCGCTCATCCGAATAGAGTCGATCGATGCTAAATATGGCGAGTCACCTGCGGTAAAGCTACGAACAAGAGAGCAAGTACTGCAAGGCTGTGACGAGGCCGCATAGCAGCCCTGCTATAGGTCCGACGAGCTGCCTTCTACTAGAAATAAACGCAGGTTCAACAAGTTCCTGAACTAGGTGAGATTCCAAGTGTGCACATGATACTCAGGCACCGTGTCAATAAATGGACGTGGGCAGAATATTGAAATGGTGGAGAGAACAGGCTCTTCAGGCATGCGAACTCCCATCGTAATTTCCCCTGACATCCCAGACTCCGTGTGTCGGCAGAAGCGTCCGCGAAGAATTCCACTCGTGAAGCCGAACGTCATTCCCACTGGGCATATGATGCGGAGCCTCAGAACTGTCCCACTGGGGACCATCACGAGGACGCACATGTGCCAGTAGTCGCATATAAAGCTCAACAAGATACCACGACTACTCTCACTGACACAACGTAGCCATGCCAGGCCTTACAAATGCCCCACCTTTCCCAGACGATGTCCCCACCCATCCTTTGCTTGTGGTGGATTACCAGCTCATCAAAGCAGGAAATGAAGACGAGATCAACAAACTCTGGAAAGCGGCAACGGAGCTAGGTTTTTGGTAGTAGGTTTCCAACGATCTTGCTTTCCAAAAAACCTGGTATAAAACCTCAATTGGGCAGTCTGAAGAATCATGGCGCCGACACCGAAGTCGAGGAAATGTTTGAAATGGGCGCTGAAACCATGCGACTCCCGATGGAGGAAAAAATGAAATACGAGCAAGGGGATGACGGGATGTCCTTTGGGTTCGTAGTTTTCCCGAAAAGTCACGCAAGGGGTTCCACGGCATTTTGCAGGTACAAAGCGGCTGGTGCCAACGCTACCGATGAAACGGGTGCCTTAGACACTGCTGAGTTCATCAATGTATCGAAGGACGATGCATTGGCATGGCCGAATCAAGTGCATAGAACGTATCCGACAACTGTGAATGCTCGAATGGAGACTACGATCAAGCCGTTTGTCCGCAGGTCCCTTGAAGTTAACCACACATTGCTCGATGTGCTGAACGCCAAACTGGGCTTACCCGAAGGCGCGCTTGCTAGAAGGCACACGGTTAGCGAATTCAGTGGGAGTGAAGCAAGATGCATCAAGACTCCTCCGTTCCCGGACGGAGTCTCGGAGGAGAAAGCGGCCCTCGGATCACACACAGATTTTGGCTCACTGGTTTGCAACACAAGAGGTTGTTCCCTGCATTGATACTGATTGCATCATGGCAGTCCTTCTTGCACAACCGTCTCGGAGGCTTACAAGTATTGGTACCCGGTTCAAATACGTGGCAGTATGTAAAGGTGATTCTGATCTGCGGACTTTGGCCTTGTGTAAAGATCAATTGAGTGTGTATTTCAGCCCATTCCAGGACATGCCATCTGCAACCTTGGAGACGCAATGACCATCTTCAGTGGTGGGATTCTGAAATCAAATCTGCACCGCGTCGTGTGAGATCCAAAGAACGGCAATATGATAAGAATAAGGCACATTTTTCTGACCCTTCACACCGTTTATTTGATGACAGCTCACCTCCAAAAGCACAAGGTGCATATCAGCGCTGGTCCCTCGTTTTCTTCACCAGACCGGGGAATTCTGTCGAGCTCCGTGCCCTAGTAGATGAGAGTCCGCTCATTGCAGCAGCTGTATCCGAGAACCCGGAGAAAAACTACCAAACAGGAGTGACAGCCAAGGACTGGTTCGCTAGGAGAATACAGAATCAAAGGATAAAGAACAGGACGGTATGTTCTCGCATGAAGAGGCATCACAACGTCTTCCGGTTCTGGCTGACATGATTGCACAACAGGGCCCCGAAACATGGCGAGCAAGTCGGGGAATGGAGCACCAGCCATCTGCTATCTGAACCTTGACCATCTAGGAGTGCCAGATGGAGAGAGCTCGGCATGCAGAAGGCTTACTGTTCTCGTCGAACGTGGGAATGACGAATCATCCAACCTATGTAGTCAAGGATTCATCTATCACATTCAACATCTTTCTGTTGATGTACGAAAGTTTGATTTATTATGTGATGGAAACCGATAAGTTTCCACTTACCTGTAGGACGAAGGCAAGGCTAAGATGCGCCAATAACTAAGTCCGTTTATCAAATATGAACCGTATCTGATGGGATAGGATGTGTCTACAGTCATCTCCACAATTATAGGGCATATTTCAAACATCTGTGTTCATGCATCAATCTGCCATATTGATAAGTTTAGAGGGTAACCTAAACCGGTCATGAAATATTCGTCGTTCGACTCACTCTGCTGGGAGTTTATAGCCTCTCGAATAGCCCAGATTTCGTGCGCAGCCAGCCCCTCAGGATTGTTCCAGAATACGGATAAAGTGTAATAAGCGACACTGGGAATATAGCCATCCACGCGAACATGGGCGACTATAGCTGTTGCATTGCAGCATCTCTCGGTAGGGTAAATTTGACCAGCAGATGTGGGGCTCAATGAATGTGTCTGATACGTAGGTATCTCACCACATACCGGTTATTGTCAATACTATGCTCCCTGATTTGAGAGGTGTTGATAGACCAACAAAAGGACTATACCAATGACAATCGACTGTCCGGCCTTTTTGTGTCGAATCGCGTCAGCCAAAAGTCATCGACTACGCGAATTGCATTATTGTGATTCGCACTCGTGGATGGTTCATCGCAGAAGGTTTATTGCAACTGTGGCCTTGAAAGATCGAGAAACAGTAGGGGGCGCGGCAGTGGATAGTGCGTGATGAGGAAAGTCACCGAGTCAACTCTGAGTTGATCACATCCATTGTAGGATTCAAGACTACAGGAGTAGGTTGTCCTTCAATATGGCGAACTCGAGCCCTGTTGCGCTTTACGTCAACACGTGTCGGTACCTCCAGGACTGTCAGTCCATGCCACGGCTTCTCACAATATGAACAGATACATGTAATTGTCGAAGTACTGACCGCGTATCAGGTCTATACGCTGACAGCTGGCGTTTCAGATATCGCCGTAGTGAAGCACTTGAACAACAATAGCCCGAGGTAGGTGTATGATGAATGCTTGGAGACCGAGGCCTCCGGCAACCGACTTAAAATCAATATAGGATTTTCACAACTAAAGCGATCAAAAAAATTTGTCTGGGGTAACCACAGTCGAAAGGGACTGGCAAAAGCGTGTAGATCTAGCGCGATCACTGCGAGTGAATAAGAAGACATTTTCAAAAAACTGACACATACACTCACGTATCATTCAGACATGCAAGGAAGACAAACGGATGGTGCGGAGCGTGTTGAAGCGATACGAAAAAAGATGCACTGGCATGAGTCCCTGTCCAGAGGCGACAGTGACTTGTGAGTACTGACTTAGTATCACGTGTACATACCTTCCAAATCGAGTAGCAAGCTGCCTCTCAAGTCCAACTTGCAGCCATTCAGTTTTATGTCCTTGAGAAAGTCATGGTATTGAAGCATCTTACATATTATCTATCATTGAACATTAGCATTGGCATAGCGATGGAAGATCCCCCCTTGGCTTCACCGCAATCTCAAAGCGTAGACACGTTGAATGCTATTTGAGGGGGCAACACTGGCATGACAACGACATGCAATAGCTACCGAGCCTTCTGTATACCCTTCGCCGGATAGACCACTGACAGAAGTTTTCTGCCTGCTTAGGAGTTTCTGTAGACAGTGGATACTCGTTCGGCAATATTTTAAGGTGGTGTGGACCGCTGCCATGAAGCCGACTACTCTTCGTCTGGCGTTGTACATAGCTCTTGTGAGCCAGTCTTTATTCATTTCATTATCTTGAATCTTTCTCTCGTACCATAAAACTTTCTCAGGTCGCCTAATGTCTTGTCCCCTTCGCAGTGGTTTTTTTCAGTGCTACTCCTATCTCTCACTTCTGCTCGGTTGCATTATACTACCCACCTACCAAAGGGAGACACGCTCAACGCCGGCGTTGACTTCTATGGTCAGTGGAGGCATCATTGACGCTTAATCTGTTGTCAGCTAAGGTGGTGGTCATCTTGTCGACAGACCCTATCGTAGTGGAGCTGCTGGTTTGCTCTATTCTGGCGCTTGGGTTCGCACCATTTGTGTAGGCCCACAGTTCTTGTCGTCAAAGAGAGATTGTTGATTATCTTGTAGACTACGGCTTGGCGATCGCTTTGCGCCTGGCTTGGACCGATATGCCTCTGCTCCGGTGACAGAGCCTCTTTCCCTCTCGATACTTTGGCTTCTCTGGCTTGTCGGCTCTGCCGTGTCGATTGTACGTGCTTAACTTGTGATCATGTCTGTCGATTATCTCAGTCTGTTCTAGTCGATCTGGCCCAACCTTTCATTTTGTTATCAATTTGAGGCTTGCCGAGTCCTTTCGGCCATGATGGCATTCGCATGGCTCGGCTGGATCACAATCTGTGGGCTGCTCGTTGTCAGCGGTATCATATTCTTGAAGAAAAGGCGTGCACATCAAGTTCCGGTGATGGTGGAATGGGCTTTTCCAGCAACGGCAACAGCTTGAGGGTCCTGATAGACACGCTGAGCGCACGGACGCATTGGATTCATGTATGACTTGGATAATCTTTCTTTCCTCACATTTACCTAGGAGTTACGATGTTTTATTTTGCACAGCAGGCCGTATACCGCTTACTTGTACTGGGCAAGACTTGTTGTATGTAAACAGTATGAACTGTTTTAGTAGATCAACTAGTAGCATCCCAAAACATGCTGGCACCACCGAACTACGAATAGGGTTTACTATTGCACGATCAGCGTCGTATTTAGGAATGTCTGATCGCCCGTTCCCACTTTGATCGCAAACTCGCCCGGCTCGACTATCCACGAGCTTTTCAGCGACCACAGTCCCAACTCTGAAGAGTTTACCTGGACAGTAACCGTCTGCGAATCGCCTGCACTGCAAATATGTTGCGAGAATAATGTCAAATAAATCGGCTCCAGAGCCAGTCAGTGATAAGACGTACGGTATGTCTACTTTCCGGAAACCAACCAGACTCTGATTGGGCGTCACTACAGAGCTGACGATATCCGTCATGTATACCTACGCAGATAGGCATATCAAGAGAGTTTAGGCCTGAATCACCCGGGGGACTTGCCTGGACAACTTCCTTGCCATCCACCTTGCCCGTGTTATGAACCGTCACGGTAACATTGAAGTCATCTGTAATTCCTATTGTAGACGATGAAAGCTTGAGATCGGTACTGACATCATCGTGTTAAGCAGATATTGGCCATAAGCTCGTCAATGCTCACTAGTTGAAAGTGGTGTAGCTGAGGCCGTGGCCAAAACTCCATAGCGGAACTGGAGTATTGAGAACATACTGTTACAAAATTGCCATGATCGCATCACCTGGTAATACAGTTGTGACAATATCGGTTTACCTGGTGTCCGAAAACCAGCGTGCCATTGTCTGTTATCTCGCCAGGATCAACAGGCCTCCCGCTCTTGAGATAATTGTAGAATGCGGGCGTAGTACCAACATTCTGGGGGAAGGAAACGGGGAGTTTGCCTACGGTAGTTTGACTTCGTCATCAACTAGTTTCCTTCAAGACTGCGAGGACACAACTCGCCTGATGGGTTAATGTCTCCAAAAACGATCTCTGCTAGAGCGAGTCCGCCCAGCTCTCCGGGATAGAATTGCTGCACCACCGCATCTGCGTCTGGACACCGATCTCAGTATATCACATCAACGCGACGTATGAGTAAGGCAATCTCACATTCTTGGATCCATGGCTCAGCAACGGGCTTCCCGCTGACAAAAACAACAATGGTAGGCTTTCCCGCCGCCTTGACAGCCTGTACCAGCTTCAACTGAGCCCCCACAAGCCCCAGATCCGAGAGATCCACATGCTCCCCCGTCGTTGCGTTCGTCCCGGGCGTCCACAAAAGTGTCTGGTCGAGCGACCACGTACCCACCATGACGATCGCAGCGTCCGACTCCTGCACCGCGGCAACCGCTGCAGGAAACCCGGACTCGTCGTTCGACCAGAGCTCACAGCCTTGGGCATAATTTATCTGAACGGACGTGTTCGCAAGTAGCTCTGTGAATCCTGCAAGCGGTGAGATCCCGTTCAGAGACGCGTTGAAGAACACATAGTCGCCAAACTGTGAGAAAAGAGATGCGCATTGTTTCAGTGTGCGCTTCTCAGCGTGATAGACGCCACAACATAGCTTCGGCCGGGATAGAAAAGGGGAGGGTAGGAATGAGAACAGAGATACTGACTGAAACGCGATCGACTTGTGGCCCGATCAAGGCGACTGAGCGGATGCTTTTGCTGAGCGGGAGAGTGTTTTCCCGGTTCTCGAGGAGAACGATCGTCTCCCCTTCCATAACATGCAGGAGTGCGCGTGTTTCCGGAGTGCGCAGTGTTGACAAATAATCGTCGTATGGATACGGGTCTGAACAATAAGAAATCAAGATGGGATCAACATGAGGCATCATCCATAGTCTGAACTTACTCTCAAACAGCCCAAGGGAGAACTTTGTTCTCAACACGGTCTTGACAGTCTCGTCGATGTATGACATGTCTACTGTACCCGCTTGGACTTGACCTAGGTAAGTAATCACATCAGCATCAGCACACTGTATTGCCAGCTTCTGCCAACTGTTCAAGCAGAATCAGAACAGGTCACAACATACTGGGCAACGTCAGATATGTGTACGACCCGCCGCCCATCTCGCCCTGTATCCCGTTCTCGAGCGCCATCTTCGCCGCGCACTCGCGTGTTGCACATGTCCCATGTGTCGAGATGAGGAGATCGACCGATCCCGCGTCCGTGGTGACGAAGTACTGGTACCCCCATTCATTGCGGAGCTGATTCAAAGTCATGCAGTACGGCCGATGATAGACAGAGACAGGAGTACGCACAATTTCCGTCAATAGATCTGATGTATCAGGCCATGAGCGGGGTTCGGAGCCGAATCGTGCAAGGACATACGATAATTGGCCACAGCAGGGACGCCGTCGTAGCTCGCATACGCGCTCATAATTCCCAGACTGTCCACACAGGCCCGGTTGAACGGCCGCAAGTACATCGTGCGCAACTCGCGCTCGCCGCCTGTCACTTGGGCGATGTTTCTTTACATGCAGAGCGTCACCTCTCGCCGAACCTTAGCTGATAGTAAAACAACTCACAGGCCTCCCTGCGGACTCCCGTACGCAGCAAAGTGCTTGCACGTCGCGGCCATCCGCGCGATCGCCGTCGCGCTCGTGTTGCGCCGGCGGCCGGACTGGAGCCCCGAGACGTACGCGAGGCCCATCTCGCCCGTCCTGATCATCGTAACCCACAATGCATTCACACTCAATACAAGACACACGAGCAGAGTGAGAGGCGACGCACAGGAACGGGTCCTCCCCGAAGTTCTCCTCGACGCGGCCCCAGCGGAGCTCGCGCGACAGATCGAGCACGGGCGCGAAGAGCTGTGAAAATCCGAGGCCCTCCGCCTCGCGCGCGATCGTCGCCGCAGCCTGGGCGAGTAGTGGCGGGTTGAAGGACGCAGCAAGTCCTATGGGCGACGGCCATGTCGTGCCGTTATTCGTGAAGCCGTGCAGGCCTAGACGGCATCGTCTGAGCGGCCGCCACGAGTGGGAGATAGAGGCGAGGGAGGGGCAGGCACACCTTCGGATTGGACAATCGCAGGAATGCCGAGGGTGGTGTTCTCCATGAGATAGCGCTGCCCGACGGTGATGCCGTAAACCCACTTGTCCCAGGGCATGAGGTAACCCCCCCAGATCGCGCCGGCCTTTTGCGCCATCATCTCCACCTGTATGTGGCGGTCATTGCGTGAGAGTTGTGAAGAGAAATAGAACGGGAGGGAAGAGGATAAAGTAGAGAGGAAAGAGGGGGGAGGACACGTACGAGGCCTGACGCGTTGTACGTCTTCGTGTCGTCGAGAGGGTCGGAAACATTCATCCACCCATCGAGATCACCTTGGATCCTGCGGGTGTTAAGTGGGTCATCGTTCGATTATTCTATGATACATAGAAACATATCACAGGTGAACGTCAAGAGTAACGGTGCACCATGTATGAATTGCGTGGACTGAATAGCAGGCGAATATCCCTGTCCTAGGGATTTCCGAGGAATCTGTGAGTATGCTGACGAATACCTCAAGTGTGCATCGTTCATCATAGTCCATTATCTCGACTGCAATACATTTGGGACGACAAGCGATATGTCACAAAAATTCATGAAATTGATACGGATAAAAGTATAAGACAATGAAGCTTCAATCCCGCTTACAGCTGCGAAACCTTTTCTTCCAAGGTCATCCGCGGGAGGAGGTCGTTCACGCGATCCTCGATTGGTGCATCAGGATCCTTGTAGGCAGGAAGAGAGCCGTTCTTGTTCGTCCCGCGAGCATATAGGGGAAAGTGGAGTTCGCCGCGCACTTCGTGAGCGGCATAAGACGCACTAGCAAAAGCAGAAAGCAAGAACAAAAATATCCACGTGCAATGAGACCAAAATTTCAACATAGATAGCATTCTGATAGGCCCCTCTGGCACCAGATACATGCGGTTGTGTCAAACGCAGGGACAGGGACGCCATGCCGCGACGGGGAAGTGTGCTTTTATGGTCGTAAGTCTGTACACGCCGTCCATCTATTTACTGAGCAGGTCTTCACAGAGAAACTGCATGCTCCCCGTTCCAAATGTAGGGTCATCTGACGCGAAAGAAGGAAGAGTGTGCGCAATGAGCTTGATGACGGTCCGCCGTTCAATAGCGTGACGACAAGCGGTCCGAAAAAACACCGCGAAATGATACCCACCAAATTATAGACGGTAAGTACTAGTGTCTATGCACTGATTAACTCGTAGCAGGTAGCATGCGGTATTGAATGCGGAACAGACGCGACAGGGTGAAAGCAGTACGCGGCCGTTTATAGCAAATCTTGATTTACCGGTTTGGGCTGATTGATCGCGGTGGATCGTGACCAGATCGATCTCGCGTGGCAAAATCACGTGAACCATGTTTCTCCGCAGGTGACTTGGCCGCGGTGGTAAGATAGACATGACCTAGAAATGTCACGCTTACACCTCTTTGGCAGAGGGTGCACACCAAATCGCCTAAAAACGAGGCTTGAGCATCCTGCACCGAAAATATAAAACCTGAGAGTCCGAGATTAAAAATTTATTGAAATTTATCAGGATTTTTGATATCTGCCGTGGATCTTCAGTTTTTAGAATTTCTGTGTTGCGAGAAGAGTAAGAGCATGAGATATCGCATAAAATTCTATGTCATGTGTTGACCGGAAGAGGTAATGATATTGAGTTGTTTTACCATTATGACCTGTAACTACTTGTCTGATATGCTCTACCTCACGTGATGATCAACGACCCTCCTCGGTTTTGAGTTGTGTCTATCTTATATCTTGCTGCACAGACGGTCGTCGGCTCCGTTCGACCCCTCGTCCGTTCATTCATTTTAGCTTTCGGTTCTGGTTGACTCTCCACTCATTGCGGCCGACACACAGCACCTTTGCTCAAAATGAAGTGGGCCGTGTTGCAACTTGCTCTTGTTGCCGCCACGTCTACCAACGCGCAAATACCGCCTGCGTTCGCAGACCCACCAAGTGATAATGTCGATAATGTTGACCCGTATGTCTTTCTTGTTTTTAAATATACATAAGGTTGCATAGTGTGGTCTCACTGAGCGGAGGTGCTACGCTTTTTTCCCCACAAATGCAATGTGAATGACATGCCATCTGCACGGTTATGGGATCAACTCCTCAATTTTTTATGTCTGAGATGTCTGATATTTGCATGCCCCATGTTGCTCAGAGAGGCTATGTTCCATGTCAGTCAACAGCTGTAACATGCCCAGCATCCTGTCTTGATATTCCAACATCCTTTGACTGACGCTCCGTATCCGCTCGTCAAGGTTTATTGGCAATGGTGGCGACTCTCCCAACGGCTCCGGGGGCATGATTCCTTCCACAGCGCCTCCCTTTGCTATGACGCGCTGGGTCGCACAGACGCGACAGAACTACGTCTCCGTCACGCCGTATAACTACACTGATGGCGCCATCCACGGCTTCCAGGGCACGCACCAGCCAGCGATCTGGATGGGCGAGAGCGGCCAGGTTGTCGTCGTACCTGGCGCGGGCGAGATACGGAGTGCATTTGAGCAGCGCGGGATGCCGTTCAGACACGACGACGAAGTCGCGACCGCGAGCTACTACCGTGTCGCGATGGACGCGCTCGAAGGCGGGCGGATCGCGGCAGAGATGTCGGCTAGTACGTATTTTTACCTGCTCCCGCCTCGTTCTCCTAACAGCTTTCTTACGCCCTTGCGCTCCGTTCAATCGGCAGCGTCGCGCGTGGGCCACCTCCGCTTCTCCTTCACCGACACGCATGCGCCGTACATCCTCGTCGAGGCGACGCGCCCCTCAGTCATGGGCTCAGCGGACCCCACGAACCTTACCTACCCTTCTGGCAGCGTCTCTATCGACGCCGCCGCACGCACGATCACAGGGCGCAACCCCGAGCGGCAGGACTTCATCATCGGCCCGAATCCCGCGCCGGGCTGGGCGGGCTTCTTCTGCGCGCGCTTCGACGCGCCGCCTGCGAGCGTCGGCCTTGCGCAGAACGCGACGCTCGCCGAGAACGCGACGCGCGGGGACGGAGCGCTGCTCGCCGCGTATTACCGGTTCGCGGAGGGGACGACAGAGGTGGGTGTGCGCGTAGGCGTGTCCTTCATCTCGGAGGAGCAGGCGTGCTCGAACGTGGAGCGGGAGGTCCCTGAGGGGACGAGCCTAGAGGAGACGGCGCGCAAGACGCGGGCGGCGTGGGCGGAGAAGCTGGATCGGATTCAAGTGGAGGGTGCAGACGACGACGAGCGGAAGGTGTTTTACACGGCCGTGTATCATACGCTGCAGGTGAGCCAATTACGCGGTGTGGTAGCTGTTTGCACTGGGTAATAAGTTGAACAGTATCCATACGAACAAGATGAGGACGGGATGTACTACTCGGGGTACGACAACGCCGTTCACGAGGGTGTGTCGTACACTGGGTATTCTAACTGGGTGCCTGTCCCTCCCTCTGTTCTCATTGGGTTTCGACTTTTCTGATGCTGGTCACGGAACGTAGGATGTATTCCGTGCGCAATGGGCGTGGCTCATCCTCCTTGCGCCCGAGCGCGTCCCCGGAATGGTGCAGAGCATGCTCCAGGATTACACCGAGGTATTTCCTTGCATTGGGACCAATCATTCTTGTCTCATCACTTTCGTTCTTTGCTGGTAGGGCGGATGGCTACCGATGTGGAAGAACATTGTGGGTCCGTATAATCTTCTCTACTGTGAATCTCCCCTTCTTAAACTTGCATGCTTTCATCGCAGAAACGAACATAATGGTACGCTGTCGCTTGCTTGCTGAAACTGTATCGGTATCCCCTAAGTAGAGGCCGCTTCTGGGCTATCGGCGTAGTGTCATCACCACGCAACTGTTGCTGTGGCCTCGCGCATACTGACTCTCTGCAGGTCGCAACTCACGCTGATTCCATGGTTGCTGAGGCCGTGATCAAGAATATCACCGGCTTTGATCTCGACACGGCATGTGCAGCAGTGTACAAGGATGCCACGGTGCCGCCAGTAGATGACTGGACAATTTCGTATGTACTCTATTATTCCTTTTTGAAGTCGGCGTGGTTGAAGATTGCCACGTTGAAATAGGTATTATGACCGCGAGGAGGTGGGTCACATTTGCCGTAATTCGCTTTCGTGCATGTTGGGCTGACTGGTGATAGAGTGTGGGCTACGAGGTGCGCGCGGGCCTTTCATCTGTGTACGAAGAACGTGGCTGGGTTGCGGACGACATACACTCCGAGGCAGCCTCGCGGACGCTTGATTATGCGTGTGCGTAGTATTTATTATTCCTCCCATCGCAGGCTCATTAGCTGACTCCTCTCGCCTTCCCTTCTCTCTCCTTTTTCTATTATCAGATGATGACTGGGCCGTCTCAGCGCTCGCCACTCATCTCGGCAAGTCCAATGATGCAGCTTTCTTCCGTGCCCGCGCACTGAGCGCGCCGTTCACGATCTTCAACAACGCCACCGGCTTCATGGAGGCGCGCAACGCGAATGGGAGCTGGGCGGGCCAGGATGCCGGTTGGACGGAGGGCGACATGTGGGCCTACACGTTCGATGTGATCCAGGATATCCCGGGCTTGATTGAACGCAGGGGAGGGAATGCCTCGTTTGTGGCATTCTTAGACGAGCATTTCGATGGAGGTCAGTGGAATGTTGACTTAAGTCTGCGCAGTCTCACATCTCTTCATTCGGTGCCCTTCCATGGATATTTACAGGACACAATGATCAGACGAACGAGGCAAATCCACACAATCTACTTGGTGCTGGTTGATCGTGTGTTCTAATTACCGACATACTTCATTTTAGCCTTCACATCATATTCCCTACCTATACTCTCTCGCCGGCGCCGCTTCCAAGTCGCAAGAGCGCATTCGTGAGGTGGCTCAAGCGAATTACAACTCGTCTATCAATGGTTTATCTGGCGTACGTCTTTTCTCTGACGTCGTCTAAACATTGTTCGAATCTTACCACCGCACATCGTATCCTTCCTCAGAACGAGGATTGCGGCCAGATGAGTGCATGGTACATATTCAGCGCGCTCGGTTTCTACCCTGTCGATCCAGTATCAGCGGAATACGTGGTTGGCACGTAAGTTCGCTTAAAGCCTGCATTTCGGACCATCATTGAGATATCATTCCCGGTAGACCATTCTACGATAAAGTCACCATCGCTCTTCCCAACGCAACAAAGCCTCTCGTCATAACCTCTAGAGGAGCTGCGACGAATCCTTATATCAAGTCGTTGACTGTTAATGGGCTGGACTTGCAGATCCCGATCGTCACGCACCAACAGATCGCCTCTGGAGGAGAAATCGTGTTCGAGATGAGTGCGCAGCCGGAGGCATGGGCGTCGGCTACGCTGGTGAGTGCCACCGGTCTCAATCGACAACTTTCATTGAATGGACAGGTTAACCTGGCGATGTAGGCAGGCAAAAAGGACGAATCTGACCGGATGGTCTTCGGCCATGATAGGAATCATGTCCATGAGGAATTGTGATCTCCGAATATGCTAAGAAGCAAGACTAACCAAAAACAAACAAACGTTACTTGTCATGCGTGGATTGTTTCATGTAACGAACAAAAGCAAAAGTTTACATACAATTTTCATGACTGGAACTGGTCGTTTATGCTCTCAGCAAACTTGAGCTTGCTGCAAATGTACATTGATGTTCTTTACAGACTTGACAAAAATAAACTTGAAGGTAATCGTACATATATCGCAGGAAACATAGGTGCATGACCGTGTTGAAGACCACGCTCGCTTGGCAATACAATCGACACGTACCACGGGCAGCACAGGGAAAAAATATGAGATGCAAACACCTAGGTCGCCAAAGGCTGATGCTCGGTACCACGACTAGCACGCCAAGTTTCGACTCCCTTTCCATAGATACATCAAATAGATGCTTTTATTGCATCAGATGTGGAGCATACCTTCTGGTTCTTGGTTCGTTGATTCTTGATCCTCCTGGTGAACCACTCACCTGCAGTCTGGCCACTGTGATATATACTCGCATTTGGTGCCTCTGAGACGGCATCCGCAATCATGGCACTCTCGTCCGACAGCGCATTGAGAAGAACTGACCTCCCTGGTCTGGTGAAGAAGACCAGAGACCACCTTTCAAGGGCAGACTGTGCCCCAGGAGGAGGACTTGATAGGTAGAGTGAACAGCTATCAGGTAAGTACAATGAAGTTACGATTCATCAACTCACACGACGCGGTGAAGATTGGATTTCAGGATACCACCGCTGAAGATTGCCATAGCATCCCCAAGATTGCAGATAGCATGGCCTGGAATGGGCTGTGGATGGCCGTTAATCACATTAAGCGGAGAGAAGCGAAGACCATACCTTGATGTACTGCCACTGATGCGTCCCGGGAACCATGACTTGGAGACCACCCAATCGGTTGTGCAAGAAGGACTACAACTACAATATCAATGCCAATCCAAAGGCCACGCTAAACGCCTATCACATTACCAGAGAGCCGAAGTCTGTGTGCGCTCCAATTGCAGCTTTCTCCTCGGAGATACCACCAGGTCTAGGAGGGTTCTTGATGCACCTTGCTTCACTGCCACTTGGCTCCTCAAGCGTGTGTCTTTTAGTAAGCGTCCCCTTGGGCAATCCGAGCTTGGCATTGAATACGTCTAGCAGCGTGTTGTTGATTTCGACAGACTTCCTTACGAAAGGGGTTATTGTAGACACCATGCGGGCATTGACGGTCGACGGGTAGGTGCGATGCACAACGTGGGGCCATGACAAGGCATCGTCTTTTGCGACGTTGATGAATTCCACGGTGTCCAAAGCACCCGTCTCATCCGTAAGATTGGCACCAGCTGCCTTGTAACTGTCCGCTTTAGGTGAGCAACCACTCATAATCTTTTGAGATCGAAGCGTTACCCGAAAGAGATGCCCTCGTCTCCTTGCTCGAACCTCATCTTCTCTTCAAGTGGGAGTGCCATTGTCTCAGCACCCATGTCAAACATTTCGTTGACCTCGTCATCAGCCCCATGATTCTTTAGGCTGCCAGAGCGTGATCACCAGTGACATGTGAATCACCACCGCGTACGCCATGACATCTGACTTACTACCAGAAACCTAGCTGTGTAGCGGCCTTCCAGAGAGTTGTAATCTCGACCTCGTTGCCAGATTTGAGAAGTGCGTAGTCAACAACTAGTAATGGATGCGTAGGAACATCGTCAGGAAATGGTGGAGATGTAGTAAGGCCGGGCATCTTGATGGATGTAGATATGAAAGCACTTGTACGGCACAGACGAAAGAATTTTCGAGCGTCAGATGATGAACAAGCACCTCTAACCAGCTCGCTATATATATACAAAGGGCAGGCGCTATCGAAGACCTGTGAATCTGATATCACAGCAAAGTCAAGCCTGAAAGAAGCAATATCAGGGAGAAAGTAGAACTCACAATCGGTCGTCCATCACTTCCTAGAACAAGCTTCTTATCAAAAGAACTCGCTTGCATAGTCATGCGATGCCTTTGTGCGTCCACAGTTTGGTATCATCCGACTGAGAAGTCAAGATAAAAACTCCGACCAAAGCGCAATCAATGAGCAGCTGTTGAGACACGCAAAAGACGAGGATTCAACGACCTGCTGAAACTTCGTCGTCGACGCAAACTTTCGTCGCAGAGCTTACTGCTACTCTTGGATCAGTGAATCAGTACGAAATAAATTTTGATAAAATCAGAAACGCTCTTGATACAGAACGAAACATCCCGGCCGGAGTAAGCAGCTTTCAGTCTGCGACTCGTGACAATCTGGACAGATATACTCTCAGGGTCATCACATGTTATGGTACTACCTTCCGGTCGACTGAAGTGCATATGCATTTTTAACAATTAAGGAGGGACGAACGTATGGGGGATCGTTTTCATACGGGTATTTGATTCACATCCAATGGCGACCGATCATTTGCCTGTAAGGAGAGCTTGTAGTTTCAGTTTACCGCTCCAACATCCCTTAGGTCAACCAGACAGGATCAGAGAGGCGCAGAATAAGAAAAGAATCTAAATACAAGTATTGCGTTAATGTCTGCAATGCCCTGCATCCTATCGTTTGAGGACAGCGAAGACGCACGCAGAAACATATGAGGTAAATCCAGCACATTAGACCCGATTTGGAGTATAACCGAAATCCAGACGGAGCCAGCGTGAATCATTCTTCGCACGTTGACCTGCAACTCAATCACGGCATTGGGAATGTATTGACGCTGACCGGCCTATGGTAGCGAAGCCAACCTCGGATCATAGACACCGTACGGTATGGTCGCAGTAAGTGAATAGAAAAATCGAAGAATCCTGCATCGGCCACAATTTAAGGGACAGTCATGAGGTCAGTAGTGATCGATGTAAAAGCAATGGGTGCAGAAGGTACAAAGATCATAACAATCCGACCAGATACGTATAAAATGCCGAACGGCAAACATACGAGCCATCCAGCGGTGGCAGCGAAGATTGTCCGCCAGTGCCATTCCTACTCCGTTTCTGAAAGCTCGAGTACTAAGTTTCCCTATGATTTCAAGGAAATTGAGTTACAACCAAATTATGAAGGATTGTCTAGAGCGATCACCTTGAGGAAGCCAGGGAGAAAGTGAAGAGGTATCCAGGGAGGCTCAAGCTAGCGATAGAAAACTGTGGGTTGATTGCGGATACATGGACAGTCATATATGACACGATGTGTCTCGCTTGGGATTGATCAGTGCGGTACAGATCCCCCCCCCCCCAATAGGTAAGCGGGCCGTATTCTTGCTACGGCCGGAAGGATAGCCAGACAAATATCACCCACCAGTTCAGACGAATTGTTGGTCGGCGAGTACCGCAAAACATTGGAAATCTAACAAGTGAGCCGCCCAGACGAAGGGTGCAATAATACTGGGTCACTGTCGAATCGCAGACCCGTGTGCGGCAGCAGGCTGGAGACCGGCCCTAAACGTCCGTAGTATAAAAGTTTGCGTGCGCCCTTTCCTTTTCCTCAGAACATACTCAGCTAGGATCTATTTTATAGGTACTAACTCGAGTCTCGCATGTTTACACATGCCACGTCCTTCAAATCCAGTCGATGACAACGGCGTCCGCTCGTTATACCGAGAACATGTCTGCGGAAGCGGACTCGAGGACGTTTGGCTCGTCTCTTCGTGCTCTCGTGAGAGTGGTGCGGGGAGCGAACCAGCGAGTTGGACGTATGTCTGATGGATTCTATTTATTCCTATGGTTATTTGTCTATTTTAGTTGTCAAATATATATTTATTGTCAAGGAGTTGTTCCAGGGAAATTTTGTGATGTTGGAATTGTCAAGTAAGGTACTGGTGGTTGTTATGATCACAGCATCCGAATCTCGATTATGATATATATGTATGGGTTGGAGGACGTCAGTTGTCTCCCTTACGGGCCTTTGTCTCTTACTGAAGTGTGACTCATGGCTAATTTTCTGTGCAGGACAATTCTTCCTCCAGAAATCATTGACCGTATCATTGACCACCTATGGGATGATGCTCCTGCATTATACAATTGTGCACTCACAAGTCGTGCCTGGACTGCATCTAGTTATTTCCACCTTTTCGTTACACTGCGCATAGGCAGCATTTCTGCATTCGAATCCTTGGTGCATCTCACAGTGCACAGCGCTCTTGCCAAACGGTGGCTAGGCTTTGCGCGGGAGCTCACCATCTATGACAGCAAGACGCTGCCGTTCGCGCACCTTGTGCCCCAGAAGTTGGCTCGGTACCTCACGCGGGTCAGGTTAATTCGCCTGCTCAATGTATATTGGTACAAGCTATCATTCCATCCAAACTTCTCCATGCTCGTGGCGCAGTTCACGTCCGTCACTCATCTCTACATGGAGACGTGTGAATTCCGCAACTTCGGCGATTTCAAGCGATTCATATGTGCGTTCCCGCAGCTCACTGATCTACACGTTGGAGGAGATACGGTGTTTACCACTGAGCCTCCACCAATCTTGGAGCATCTCCCTCGAATCGCGAGCAGTCCGCGACTTAAAACCTTACATCTTTCGCTTGGATATTATAAAAATATTATTCCGATATGCAAATGGCTCGTCCGGACGGCCTCTGTTCGGACGCTACGCAGCCTTATCATTTTTAATACTGCAAGAGGTTATTATTCAGCGCTTGCAGGTCTACTTCAGGCTCTTGGACCATCCTTAGAACATCTGTCGCTATGTTATATTCCCGAAGGTGATTGTCTGGGTCATATGCGACTTGTTTTTTCACAGATCTAATATATTATCCAGATAACTTCAGCTTGGAGCATAGTACTAACCTTGTTTCGCTTATGGTTGATCGGGACGATGTCGAAGCATGGCCTACATCTTGGGAAAGGGTCATCCGAGCACTTACTCAAATCACGTCCAGTCGTATTCGCAAACTCACGTTCAGCGTCTCTGTATATCGAGATCCCAAGGAATCTGATATTGTCGATGTCAGGCTTGCGGAGAAAGATCCTATGTGGGACAGTATTGACTGGGCGCGGCTCAACGAAATTGCTCAACGCGATTATTTCCGCAGTTTGGAGAAAGTGAACATCCATCTCATCTGGTATTGGGCCGTACATACGAACGATTACTCTGAGTTTCAAAATGAAATGGAGGAACGACTCCATCGCTTACAGTGGCATAGCCTCGGAATATTGAACATCTCGCATGACTACCCAACGTGGCCGACAATGAGTCGTCAAGACTGGCACGCCGGTATGTCTCTTGACATTTTGGATGGAGACATATCGTATGGTCTGACGTCTCGCCTACTTTTACTCAACGACATACCACCTCCTACGTGGATTAGGACCTTGAATGGCTTCATTCGTATCCAATGGAGTTGGGTGAGGTAATGGACTGCCATAGAGAGGCGTTACAAGCAAATTGGTAACCATCTTCGTCCGTGCCAATGAAACGAGCGTATTGAACTGATGGGTGAAATGGTAGAATTTAGACAGGTATCTGCGTAATTTCTCGCGGACATAGAAAAAGGTGTAATGTTTCTGGTTAAGGCGTTACACATGAAAACGCCCCCTGCTTATTTATACAAAAGACGTAGACTCACAGACGTCCAACTGGCTGTGAGGTACTGTGTGAGGCTATGGTTAGCATCGGCATTTGGGATCACGAACTTGGTTTGTCAAGGATGTATTTGGCTCATCATGTCGACCTCTGTCTAATGGGGAGACGTGCTGACTGCTACAAGTTGTGGATTACAGCAATTACCAGACAGCTTCCATGATCCATGTCTCTGAACAGCAGCGTTATTGACCATGTCTTCCTTGCCCTCGGCAACAATCGCCGTCGCTGATGGCATTCCGATCTCCCTTCGGGATCGTGTGGTCAAGCAAGAGATCATCTAGGATACCAATGCACATAATGTACCCTAGGCTTATACTGGACCATGATATATCTATATCCTCAGCATCCGTGGTGCCCCTGTCATCAGATGATGGACACGGTCAGCATCGTCCAGTTTTCGTATGTTTTCTGAACGCTCTCCCTCTATCAGCGCGAACAACCTTCTCGCCTCTCTGGCCCACGCCACTGCTACCCCCAATTCATCGTATACCGTCAGTACCTGGCTCCCACATAGTAACAGCTGTGCCTCCTCAACCCGTAGACCTTCCACCCGTGCCCATCCTACGGCTTCCTGCAACTCCTGCAATGGAACCCGTGGCGGGAATCGAGCACCTTCTATCTTCCGTAGGAGGTCGCGAATGCGAACTCGTCGTGCATCGCTCTCCCGGGCTTTTGCTGGAGGCAGAGCACAGGTTGCGCATGTGCATGCGAAGAACCGTGTCCGCGCGAGGAATGCACGACGCTCCGCGCGAGGAGCAGAGAGCGGAGTATATGTGATCGTGATCTCCTCTCCCACCGCGATGTCTCGGATTGCCCGAAACTCACCCGTGAATGTGGCGAATGCAAAGACGTAGTTCGCTGTTGGCGCGCAATCATGGTTCGCACGTGATAATGTGGGGAAGCATCCGACGTAGGTGACTGATTCCTCCCCGTCTACTTCCTGCTTGGCTTGAGCGGCTGGCTCTGCTGTCACGCGAACGGCCAGGCAGTTTGTATTGAGGATTCCTGGAATGGTATCAAACTCCGGTGAAGGGTATGAGTTTGCAAGAGCAAGAATTGCCGCTCTCGAGGTCGAGGAAAGCCCGCGCAAGGCTGCGCGACGGAAGACACCATTCGCATTCGTCTGGTCGGCAGCGCAAGAAATGATACGTCGCCCGACACAGATAGGTCTTTCTGCAATGATTAGTTCCCCGGTCGGGATTGCTCGTACCGCGACCATCCCTAGGCCCTTTCCGGGGACTTGCTGCACTCGGAAGCTCGGTGGATGACATTGCATTGGTGGATTTTGCTTCCATATCGGCCACTTGGCAATCACGCGCAGATTAGCCAAATAGTCGGTGAATACTATATCTTTTCTACCCTCTGGAAGGTAGAGGAAACATGGCGCGCCTTCGTACCGATGGTCTGAGAGGACTATGGATGGCTTCTCGGAGACGACTCTGGTGGTATCTGCTTGTGGTGAGAGCAGATCTGGATTTTCTGACGATAGTGTGATCAGTGGATGAGACCTGACTCGACTCGATCAACTTAGGCTACCTCCCGCAGTTGACGCGACAATGCTCATGTACGTGAAGGCTGGGCTACTCAGAACATAAGGAGGGCGCTTTTCAGAGGTGGTCGTCACAACCACATGCTGCTCAATTGTCGGCCTCTCATACGCAGAGTACGGGAAAATCGGATTTTCGAGAAGCCTATGGATGCACTGGGGGGTGCGACACGTTTCACCCCAATCCGCACTCCTTCGCTTCGCTGGACCCGACCATGATGGGCTTGCATGGGGAAAAGAAGCGGGATGATGCTTAGATGGCTCGTAAAATTCCGGGCGAGGAGCTGCTTTAGCGAAAGGCGCGTTGCTCCCTGCAACGCTAGGGTCGCCACAACCAGGCGTTTATCGGAAATTGACCGGGTCGCATAATGAAATTCATGATGCTTACAATATGGCTGATACGTACATGTCACACGCGAGCCCGTCCGCTCATTTTGACTCCCACACTCGTCAGACCCGGAGTTCAAAAGGTAATCAAGACTGCTTCTGTCGCTCGCAAGTCCAAGCCCTCTTGAAGATTGATATTCTCCACTACCACCTGTCCGGTCGGGCTGACATCGGTTGTTTCCTCGTAACTCTGGCCTGCCCACGTAAGATTTGCCGTGTCATCCGCCTGTTGAATAACCAGCCTCCTCGCTGTTGCTTGCGTGGCCGGCGATGCACCCACACCGGACCCAGCAGTACCGTTTGTTGGCATCGCAAAATTGAGGTCGATGTGCACGATTGGGCGCGTGCCAGTGCTATTTGCCACCCATGCGTGGAGATTGACGAATACGGCCCGCACCAGCTGCCCTCCCTCGAATACTGCGTATCCACTTGTGTTATTGTCGGAGACGCTGAGTTCGACGATTTGCGAGGAGCCTGTCGACCCGACGAAGGTATCGATGACAAGCCCTCCATAGTACGCTGGCTGGATATGCGGAGCTGCAGGAGGATCAAGCGGAGAGCCGTTAGTGGTGGAATAGTTCAGAGTGACTGGTTGGATCTGCGATGACCGACTTGTGTGAACATCATGCAGGGATGGCACACCAGGTATGCACTTACAAAATTATACTTGTAGCCGATGCCCTCGTGGAAATAAAGTTCCCGTATGCCAATCGTGGACGCAAATAGCGTATAATCGATTGCCCACAGTGCTGCACCTGCTGTGTTGCTCACCCCAGGTGCACCATGACAGGCAATACTATTCGTCTCCCTAAGTGCCAAGACGTCACATTAGTGAAGCAACCCCGCATCACCGAACGCCGGCCATAGGACGCACCCCAGGACGTAAGTGAGATTTTGTGCATACGTTGCGGCGATGTCCGCTTCGAATATCGTAAGATTTCCACGTATAGCCGCCTTGTTCATAAACGAAATGAGCCCAAAGGCGCCGCCATTGCAGAATGCAGCTGAATATTGATGTTGCGATATCCTATAGATAGAGTTTTCAAATACAACGGCTGTTCGGTTTCATGAACACACTACCTACGTTGAGATCGTCTTTCCTGGGGTGCTTTGTAAAATGCCGAGTTCAAATATCTCACGTGGGGTAAAAGCCTGGGATGCAAAAGCAGCGCCCTGCAAGGTCACAGGGCCGTACTTGCTGGAGATACCGGCAGCTTGGACGACCGGCCCGGCAACGGACTCCCAGTCAGGGACGTAATCTTGAACGGTCCAGTTACCAGCAGGGCGAAGACCATTATTGCCATACAGATCCGCTTCATTGCCTGCGGATGCCATGTTATTGGCGAGCCGATCAGTAAAGGTAGAAATAAGAGCAGAACCGAAAGGATTGGAATAACTAACCAACTTCAATGCGCTCAAGCACGACGCCGGAGTTCTTAACCGAAGGCAAGCTGAATGCCCGTACGATCGCCTTGGCCATATTGACCGCATTCGTAACGTTGTTGAAGCCTAGATTGACGCCCCAGACCATGTGCGTTCCTGTGTGTGGAAAACCGAAGGGTAAGTAAAATTGGTTTCACGTAGTTATACATGAGGATTGTGTAAGATTCAAAACATGTATCATAAGGAGTTCAAAAAGTGTGATGAAATATGGACATACCGGCGGGGAGCCAGCGCACGAGCGTGTAATATTCATTACCAACAGTAATATGCGTTGCTTCCGGATAAGGTGTTATGGAGTTGGACGGTGGAAAGAGGTCCTCGTTGACCTAGGATGGACCGTAATAGTGTGCCCAAAGTCATCTCTACCATCAGTTTCGTTGAATCCTGAGAGAGAGAGCTGACATACAGTCACAGTTGGTGACCAGACGGTATGATCTTCAGAATCAGCACCTACTCTGAGCTTAGGCGGTTGTCCGGTGAGACGGGCAAAGTTTTGCAAAGCGCTGTATGTGAACTCATTACGCGCGTCGATCCCACTCCAGTCAGGCCAGTTGTCTTGTTCGATGGAGAAGGAGAGAAGAGTCGAGGCGAGAGGTTGCGATTTGGTAGGAGCTACGACGGGAATGGACACATTGACCGCAGTGACATCTCCTGCGGAGACGGTGGTAGGACTCAGCAGGAATGCCGCAAGGGCGCAGACTGCGAAGGAACGGCGCATGGGGATGCAGCGATGAAACACAAACCCACGGGTAACAGACTCCTCGTATACCTTGCGGTATAAAAGGTTCAGGTGTATATATAATCCGCGCCGATGAGACAATGGGAACCGGTCAGAGTACCGACATCATTCATCCGGGTCGGGAAGCATAATGCAACTTATCGGTCAGAGGAGTCGCGATTCTCGCTGGTCGCGTGGTCCTCCATGACCCCGACGTCTTGCTGGGAACGAAAGACCGTGCCACTTGCAGCAGTCACGGTCCGGAGCCAGCTTGCTCTGCGGCACAAGCAATAGAACTCTTCAGGAATTCCTGCAGCCGGGATTCAAGAAAGCAGTCAGTTGACTCAGATGGTTGCTTGATGTCGGGCTCAGGATCCTCAATTTTAACAACGACGATCAGACGTGAGACCTAGAAAAGGAAAGGTCCATGTCTCGCACTTAGAAGCACGTGATGTGTTGGAACGCGTGATCGTGCCAATTTTACGCGTCCGCGCGCCGGCAGGTGTCTGATCCACATACTAAGAGAAGTTGATCAAGCACAGGACCGCGGACGAAAGAACGTGAGCGGACATTTGTCGGGGTCGGCACGACAGGGTATTTGGTGCAACGGGGCAAGCTCACTATGATGCAGACAGAATCCTCTGGTATACAATCATGGTGCCTTGAACAACGGGTGTCGCTCAGAGGATCCAGCAAAAAATCACTGAATAGACCAACAACCCAAGTGGTACAATCGCTCAGAACAATGAGAGCCCAGTTGTTCACTTTGTATGCAGACGTCAGATGGACGAAGATGGTAAACATGGATATTTAAAGAACACGTTACGATCGAGGACGACGTGTGGGAGTTCAAAACTCTACGGCAAAGATTACGACTCACCATAAGCCCTTGCCATCCACGTTGCGTTCCGCAGTCGATGTCAACGAAACTTCAATAAAGTGAGGATCACCCGGATTTCAGCAGATCGGGTGAAGGGAATTCAGGACCCCGAAGCAGAGCTTCTTGGACAAGGAATTTCTCCTATATTGTACAAATGTTCCGCTGCTTTCTAAATATTAGACTGCACATTCATTGAGCGGTAATGATGCACATTCGTGAAGACAGACGTACTTTGATCCTCCAGATAATGACATTGGTCAATATAATAAGCAGTAGTCGTGATGGAACGCACAGCAGGGTCTGCACTGAGATACTTATGGATGTTTTGATAGTGAAAGATGAGATTGCACCCGTCCAGATACCAGGGTTCCTGGACATGTATCTTTGCAATCAGAGCTATAAAGGAGCGTAGGAATGCCTGTATCCTAGACTTTACAGGACATCCGCCATATCACCAATGAAGGGACAAAAGATGAGGTGTGCTCAAAGATGCCCAATTCGGAAGCGGACACCGCATCTTGCGGTCTTGTACAGAAGAAATTTATCCCTTGTACAACATGACTTACGACCAAATACGCGAGTGCAAAAAGGAGATATTAATTGCTGTATACGTATACCCTCAATGCTTCTCAATGACGTACCTCACCTCCGAATGCCGATCCCGCGCTCTCGCAGTTCAAAAATTATGAGTGAAGACATTTAAAGTGGTGGCAGTACTTACAACAATTGTGCATCCAGGAGCGACAAATGCTTTCTCCACAACGAACGGAGGCACCTAGTCATTCATTGAAGCCCGAAAGGCCTTCAATCCTTGTGAGGCAAGTGATGTTCACCTACGCACGTATCATTTTATTGAAAACGACACCAGTGAGAGGTGTATGGGATAATTTCAGGTGGAGCGAGAAGAAAGCAGTGGCATGTGCCCTTGAAGGCCATGTTGGAGCTGACAGGGGCCGGTCACCGCTATGATATGGCGCTGCGGAATCCCAGCATCTCACCCGGATCATTACCATCGGCTCCAGGCGGTCTGCATGCAAGGACAATGTCTCACCATCCTCTGCTCAACGGGGCAGAGAGATCCTAAGAGAACTAGGTGAACACACGATCAAGCTGAGTGAAATCCAGGCATTGCCAGAGATCGCAAAGGCATCGCGGTAAATAAGTAGAAGAGCTGAGAAACCTAGGAATGTCTTAGATGATCGCAGCGGTCATCGTCACCGTCATCGTCCCAAAGCTGGCTATCTGTCGAATCCGACTTGCCGTCGCAACTACGGATTCTTCAGAAGCTCTTTTGCAGACAGTCTACCCTCGAGCATCCATTGTAGTATTTTCCGCAAAAACGCCAGAAATTCGGTCTGATTCTTGCCCTCCACATTTTCCTCGGAGCTCTCCTGGGACATTCCACCGCTGTAGATGGAGAGACACAATCACTATGTGCAATGTGCAGTGTGACAGCGGAAGCTGGGCTGGTCATGGAACTACCGGACGCAATCTACTTACCAAAACGGCAGCGCAATTGGGTTAACACCTTGCAAAATGAAGAAGGGTTTTCGTACCCTCTGCAGTAACAAACTTGGTAAATGAAAAAAAAAAAATTAGATTCAAATTTCAGGCTTATGAGAATTTTCGTTGCGAATGTGCCCTCGTCACAATACAGTACTTTCGGATTGATCAATCCCAAACTGTACTTACAAAATGACAAATGTCCTGGGAGCGCAGTGACAACAGATGTTCTCAGACTATCGAGTATGTGCCACCAGGTTCCACCGTTACCCTCTGTAAAAAAGCGCATTCAACGTTTGTGCGGAATTTGCAGGACAGTCATGCACTAGTCGCACAGGCTGACTACAGGTGTATGACTGTCCTGACTGCTTCATATTCAGCCACCGAATAAGAAATTCGACTAGTTAGTTCAGCCATGCAATTTTGGTACCAGGAAACTAAGCCCGACTTTCATTTTCTACAGGGCGTTACCCGACGCACTACGCTCAAGGTCTGCTGCCCTTGGCAAAGTTTATTCTGGATTACTGATTTGACTAACTGTTGAGAGTGCTACACGGATCCATAGATCTTGGATATACAATACATTAATGCCAGAACGAGTTGAATCACCTGGCAACCGAATCGTCGGATCTCGACCGTCACGCATCAGTGCGCACATCCTATGCATCCGACCAAATGGCTTTCGCAGTCTCATGAACAAGCGTGAGCTTGCGCTTCTCATCTTCTTCTGTCACAGGGTTGCCGTCTGCTTGCGACGCAAACCCGCACTGTGGGCTGATGCAGATCCTGAAATGTGGCGTAAGAGTCACGTCAGCTGGTCAACAAAGATGGTGAAGTAACGGACTGGTTCAATGCCTCCTCCTTCGATCGCTTCTCCTCACCGCCCGCAATGATATCTGCGGCCTCGTGCACGCGTTGGATGAGCTCTTCCTTGACTTCCATCTGCATAAGACAATAAGTATGGCATTCGTTGTCATGTGAGATCATGAGCATCGGTACATAGTGAAAGGCGAAGGCTCACATACCTTGGGAAACTTGCTGGAGACCAGTCCGAGAACGACGGACTTACTCCTGGGGAGGAAGCGGAGCGGTTCGAACGTTCCTGCACGCTCGGTTTCATATTCGAGCTACGAAAGATCAGAACAATGGCCGAAATAGGACGAACGGAACCGTCTCTGGGACCTACATAATAGGTATCCACATTGATTTCCTGGAAAAGCTTGATAGCAATCCGGTCATATCCACCTTGACTAAAATGATGACCATCCTGTTAACCCAGGCATTGGTCAACGTTACCGCGCAAGTATGTGCAACTTGACGATCACTTACCTTGAAATTACCCCTGCACAGATGAAGTCCGACAGTCATGTCTGCTGGGCGTCCTTCCAGACAAGCATTGTACACTCGACAGTACAGGTCGAGTATCGCAACGTGGTCGATACCTTGCTCCTCCATTCCCTGGATCATACTGTTGTCGCAGAAATAGGCAAGGAGGGGGTCGTCGAACTGGATGTTTCCTACAAACAGCATCAAGAAAGAGAGCATGACGAATTGTCAAGAAGATCGAGCACATACGGCATCCAGCGGCGTACAGGTCCTTGATTTCCTCTCGATATGCTTGGGTGATATCCGCGAAGTACTCCTCTGAGATACCGGGGAAGGATCAACTCAAAACCCATAGAAATACGTTCTGGACCAACCATCGTTGCTGTAAACTGATTTGGGGTAGGCGTAAGGCCCATGTCGGAGGTGAAACCACTCCGGAGCGCACATCGTTATCTTCAAGTTTTTATGCTCCTGGGTGTAGAGTAGATAGTACATTACAAAGGACCCTGTAATGTCTCCACTGATGCAACGTACCTCAGGTTTAGTGAAACTTTTGAGCGCCTCAAATTGTGCGATGTAGAATGGTTTTGTGCGTTTAAGTTTCGACTGTAGACCAACATCAGTGAAGACTAAGCCCTAGAATTGCGGGCATGAGGTGGAGGACAAATCACTCACTTCGCATAAGTATGCCGCACCCTTGAAATTGAGTTGCTTGACTGCCCGAACATCGGGCACATAGTCCTGAATCGCCATTGGCTATATCAGCAAGGAGCCTACGGCAGTTTACCAGCTCAATATCTTTTACCATGAACCATTCAAGTGGAGCTGCGAAGAATTGATGAGTACAAATAGACCCTGGACAAGCAGTTCGGAACATGAGAACGTACCGGCAGGAATATACTTCATGCCTTCTAGGTTATCGAATACACCATCGAAGAACACATGCCTACATAACGGTATCAATATATCGCTGTCGTCGCTGATAGTCGTGTACAGAGACGGACCTCCTGAACTCGCCATCCGTGATAGACTTTATGCCTACCTCTCTTTGTATCTGGACGATACCCCGAATGGCCTCGTCCTCAACCACACGCAGTTCCTCCTGAGTGCATTTGCCTTCATTAAATTCCTTACGCCTTTGGAGGAGTGCGGCAGGCCGCTTGAGCGAACCAATGTGGTCCGCTCGAAATGGTGGGCTGAGTCGGGGAGAGGTGGTGGCCATAGTATATGTTAAGGAACTTCCATCGGGGAAAGCCTTCGCAGCTAAATAGCGCTAGCTGAGCGCTGATGAGCTCCGATAAGTGCGTTTAGGGGACCAGTGATCTTTAGGTTAGTTCAGCATCTGTTAGCCCTGTTTACGAGATCAATCTAGTATGAGAGATACTTGAGATTGTCTTGATATATTGTATTGTAACCAGTTCATAGAATGCAATCCGTGCTTCATTAACGATAATATATTAGAATGACATTCAGCGACATAACACTGTGGAGGTGCGCACTGGATTTTCTCTCTCGCATCGAGTGAAAAGTCGCTTTCACTCGTACACCGCTCGAGAGAATCTCGCAATAGGTGAAAGTAATAGGAATTTTCACCTCCGCGAGCTTATTCATGTGACGTTTGAAAAGCACCAATCTGTAAGTGAAACACATCATTTTCTGAGTTGAAGATTGACTTGATGGTAGAGCCCAAATTTCTCCCGCAAACGGGTTGTGTTCACACAGTCTCCGGGTGGCGTGCCCGGTGAAATTAAACCGGTGCGAGCTACATAGTGCAAGCAAGGTGTAGCGGCGGCGGTAGCCAAATATAACTGATGGGATCAGGGAAAGTAAGAATGAACCGGACTCCTCATCCACCTCCGGGAGGTCGATGGTTTGATTGGCGCCCTGCAGTCATCAGGAAAAGCCTCCCACGCTAATAAGCACTGAGTGCTAATGAGCGCTAATTAGGATGATGATGATGATGAAATCAGCATTTATATACCACAAATAAGCTAGTACTAAGACGCGGTGTTTCCCGGTAAGTACAAATAGTAGGCATTAGAATGTGCCACAATCTATCCTATGCCTGGAGAACAATCTATTGTAAGTGGATGGAAACAGGTGCGGTTGGAGGTTGATATAGTAGATATATGTCTGGAGGTTTGTTCTGTTGTTATCGGTGATGAGTCCTGTAGCCTCCTGGGCCCCAAATCACGATTTTAGGAGCTTTCTAATCCCCCAACCGACCACTCTAAGACTCTTCTACAGCCTACGACAGGAGGGATAGGTTCCTATAATATTCCTAACGCCTCCTTTCCTTCCTAAACCCTTCTAACACCCTACGAAGTCTTGTGAAGTCACACGAGGTGTTACAAGGTTTTGAATGCTAGCCGCGAAGTCCCTAACTCCTGCTAAGTCCACTATCAGACACTGCCGGCCCTCCCATACTGTTCTATTGGATCTAGGTCCTACCTACTACGTTGATACGACCTAGGGGACCCTGGTACCTAGGGAGTGCTCTGCAACGTGGCTGAGATAGGTAGTGTGGGAACTGTGAGGATGTGAGGGTAGGAGCTACAACCTGTATGATACCAGGAAACCTGTATGTCTTGTTTTTGTAAGTAGGGAAGTAAGGGGTCAAGGGTCCTGCACAACAGGGTCTTGTTCCTAAGTGCTATACGATCCCTAAGGCCTTGCGAGGCCCTCCGAAGTACGCGAAGTTCTTCGAGATTCTGCAAAGTCCTTCGAAGTTTTAGCTAAATCGCACGAGCTGACTTCGTAGGCTGTATAGAGTTAGGGAGCAATAAGCCAATGGACTATAGTTTCTACTAAGCGGCAGAGGGTACGAGACTGCTGCGAAGTCCTTTTAGCTAGAGTTAGCTAAAGGACGTAAGGCTTAGAGGTTTGTTAGAGCGAGGTGGGCGAGGTTTGGCTAGCGTAGAAGACCTGTAGGAGAGGTCGGAGAGTTCGAGGGCATAGGGAGATGTACTATAGCCTGAAATTAAGGCTATGGGAGAGTCGTAGGGCTATTTGTAGGACGTAGGGATGACGCTGATGAGTCCTGTAGCCTCCTGGGCCCCGAATCGTGATTTTAGGAGCTTTCTAATCCCTCAACCGACCACTCTAAGACTCTCCTACAGCCTACGACAGGAGGGATAGATCCCTATAATATTCCTAACGCCCCCTCTCCTTCCTAAACCCTCCTAACACCCTACGAAGTCTTGCGAAGTCACATGAGGTGCTACGAGATTTCGAATGCTAGACGCGAAGTCCCTAACTCCTGCTAAGTCCACTATCGGACACTGCCGGTCCTCCCATACTGTTCCATTGGATCTAGGTCCTATCTACTACGTCACTCATCCCGGGCTTAGCTAAGAAGTCTTAGCTAAGTCTCTCCTAGCTCTTGTGATTGCAGCTACCTCCGATAGGCTCCGAAACGGTCCGAAGTTCCAGAAGTTGGACTTAGGAAGCCTTGTGCACCCCCATGGGTCTCGATCCTATGCCATAAGGCCATCCTAGGGCGTACCCATATGACCCTCCACCCAGTTAGGACACCTCCTACCCCGATTAGGCCAAGTCCCGCTGCTAAGAACTTTGTGCGCTCTTAGCCCGCTAAGATAGGTGATCACGACGTATGGCTGCTCTCGGGTAGTCATCCCGCCCTCGTGAATGAACTTGGTCACCTTTCTACCGTACGTAGTTCCCCTGTTTCAGTTCCTAATTAGTTCCTATCCTCCTCGTGTTCACTTCGGAGTCCATGCGCTTTAGTACACATTTCGGACTCGTAAGGATCGCTTCGCGCAAGATTAGTTCACCTCACGTTCCCCTATTTAGTCAGAGGTAGTTTACTATGTACAAGAGAGACCCCTCAGTGCACGCTTCTCTCTTTGGAATACCAGTTCCCCTGTAGCTCCGATCTCAGGAAAGCGCCGCGAGTACAACCTTAGGAACGGTCCTAAGGTCCCTAAGTCTCCACCCCAGCTTCATTTCAGTACCTTTGAACTACGTCTACGCTCGCGATATATCTACGAACCACGTCTACGCTTCCCGAACTACGCACTACGATCTACGAAAGTCGCCGTGACTTTGCACCCTTCAGCACCTCTTATAGCACCTATCCGGTGGGCCTCCGCCTTAGTTATACCCTTAGGCTCACGTTGCGTCATCCCTACGTCCTACGAATAGCCCTACGACTCGCCCATAGCCTTAGTTACAGGCTATAGTACATCTCCCTACGCCCTCGAACTCTTCGACCTCTCCTACAGGTCTCCTACGCTAGCCAAACCTCGCCCACTTCGCTCTAACAAACTCCAAAACCTTACGCCCTTTAGCTAACTCTAACCAGAAGGACTTCGCAGCATCTACGAAGTCAGCTCGTGCGATTTAGCTAAAAACTTCGAAGGACTTCGCAGAATCTCGAAGGACTTCGCGTACTTCGGAGGGCCTCGCAAGGCCTTAGGGATAGTATAGCACTTAGGAACAAGATCCTGTTGTGCAGGACCCTTGACCCCTTACTCCCCTACTTACAAAAACAAGACATACAGGTTTCCCGGTATCATACAGGTTGTAGCTCCTACCCTCACACCCTCGCAGTTATCACACTACCCCCAGCCACGTTGCGGAGCACTCCCTAGGTACCAGGGTCCCCTAGGTCGTATCAACGCTCCCCTATTTAGTCAGAGGTAGTTTACTATGTACCAGAGAGACCCCTCAGTGCACGCTCCTCTCTTTGAAATACCAGTTCCCCTGTAGCTCCGATCTCAGGAAAGCGCCGCAAGTACAACCTTAGGAATGGTCCTAAGGTCCCTAAGTCTCCACCCCAGCTTCGTTTCAGTACCTTTGAACTACGTCTACGCTCGCGATATATCTACGAACCACGTCTACGCTTCCCGAACTACGCACTATGATCCACAAAGTCGCCGTGACTTCGCACCTTTCAGCACCTCATATAGCATCTACCCGGTGGGCCTCCGCCTTAGTTATACCCTTAGGCTCACGTTGCGTCATCCCTACGTCCTACAAATAGCTCTACGACTCTCCCATAGCCTTAGTTTCAGGCTATAGTACATCTCCCTACGCCCTTGAACTCTCTGACCTCTCCTACAGGTCTCCTACGCTAGCCAAACCTCGCCCACCTCGCCCTAACAAACCTCTAAGCCTTACGCCCTTTAGCTAACTCTAGCTAAAAGGACTTCGCAGCATCTACAAAGTCAGCTCGTGCGACTTAGCTAAAACTTCGAAGGACTTCGCAGAATCTCGAAGAACTTCGCGTACTTCGGAGGGCCTCGCAAGGCCTTAGGGATAGTATAGCACTTAGGAACAAGACCCTGTTGTGCAGGACCCTTGACCCCTTACTCCCCCACTTACAAAAAACAAGACACACAGGTTTCCCGGTATCATACAGGTTGTAGCTCCTACCTCACATCCCCACAGTTATCACACTACCCCATGGCCACGTTGCGGAGCACTCCCTAGATACCAGGGTCCCCTAGGTCGTATCATCGGTTGCTTGTATTGGGCATAGTCATCCATGTTTGTTGGCCCATATATGTTCTGAATCCACATAACTTCATATGTGACAAGAAGGGGAACTAAGCTGGTCTTCTACCAAGGGCACAAGCCATCTTTGTTCTCTTGATGCACACATATGTTGTTGATTGTGGTTTGGATTGTGGGTGACAGTGTGTTGCTGTCACTAATTAGGGAAATTACACACATTAGTCAAACATGTGAGAAACAGATGATCATACTGTACTATGCCTACATATGGAGTTGACACCCTGACTCAGTCAGCTGATTGGTCAAAAGCTCATCTGTTTTGATGGCTTTTACAAATACCAAAAATTTTAGTCAAGACCCTACATGCTGACTAAGAGAGTGTGCAGGCTCTACTAGTAGGCATAGTACTTCCATGACCTTAGACATTAACAACAGACCCTCCACATGACTGTAAGAAGGGGTGCATCAGATGACATCCCCTTAGGACAATGATGATAAGTAGCCTATGTGCTGTCATTGTTGATAGCATCATCTCAAAATGGGAGCTTAAAAAAGAAGCAGAAAGATAGTATAGTAGCAGATGTTTTAGAATGGTTGACTATTAGGATCAAAAGGCTCAGAAAAGTGTAGTTAGTAATGAGATGAAACAGTTCTGAAAATATTATCATATAAGAAAAGTTTTTCAGTGAAGAATGCAGTATACAATAGAGGTCCCAGAACAGGAGACAAATCAGTGCATATGTGTCAGTGAGAGGGCCTTGAGAACAGAAGATATAGTCTAAAATAGATGCAAATCAGAGTTTTGTAATATTTTCACAAAATGATGATAACAATTTTTGATTGATTCAGTGAGAGACCTTGTTATAGGCTTTTCAAGAGCTGAGAATAAGCTAGAGCTCATGCATTTATAGCCTAAAAAGAGGTCTTACTGTCTCTTTATAATTATATCTCATCCACTGAGTGACATTATATACAGTTCATATTAGTCAAAATCTTAATACAAGCTGTTCACAATAAGATGGTTATTTATTCTAATAAGGGCCACTGCATAAGCTAAGGACTGTGGCTGCTGTTGTAAAAGAGGGTGATTTCAAAACAAAGCTTGCAACAGCATTTCAAAGATATTGAAGAATCAAAAATATTAAATTTTAAAAATATTGGATTTTAAAAATATTGGATTTTAAAAATATTAAATTAAAAAAATCAAAGTTTTGAAAAGATTGAGAGATCCAGCTGTTCTTTAGATGTTTTGAAGATTATAAATAGGGTTTTAGATGAATTGTTGAATGGTTAGAAAGTTGTGGAATGGGAGATTTGAAGGTCAGAATAATACAAACTAATATCAAATATTCAAACTGGATAACTGACTTCATTAGCAAGAAGCAAGGGTTTATAAACAGTCTGTTGTCTGCACAGTGTGAAGTTCATGTGATAGCTTGTTGAGTATTGCAGTCTTACTGTACTAGCAGTAGCAATTGTCAGACTCTCTAGTTTGTGATTTGTCTACTTTTTGTGAATTTCTCATGTGGCTATATCTCTGTTCTCATCCTGAGTTAGACTGTCATTACTAGTTATAGTATTGCTCACAGCTGTATTAGTGATACATATATAAGTCCCAAAGCCTTCAGGACTTCAAATTGCAATTTTATCAGCTTTCTAATCCTTTTTAAAACAGCCTGCAACTCTTCTAAGGTCTATCATAATTGAGATACCCTTCTAAAGCACTCCTAATATTCTAAATGCCTCTGAAATCACTGTAAACAGTTCTGAAGTCCTGATTCTCAATGCTAAGTCCTAAACTTGTACTATGGCCACTATCAGACACTATCAGACACTTCTGAGCATTTCATGCTGTTCAATCTGGTCCAGTTCTCTCATTTTATGTCATTTAAGGACTCTTTATCTTAGAATCATTAGCTAAGTCTCTTCAATCTCTGCATTGACTATGCATATCTCTGATAGTCTTCAAAATGGTCCAAAGCTCTAAAGCCTGAACTTAGACAACTTTGTGCAATCCCAGTGTCCCAGCCCAGTATTATGAGGTCTTTTCACAGTGCACCCACATGATGTCCTGCTCATTTAGGCCACCTTTTGGTCCAATTTAGCAAGATTGCACTGCTAAAACCTTTGTACTCTTCTAGCCCTGAGTGATAGCTTATCATTGCACATGTTCACTTTCAGATAATTATCCCTTCCATATGCCTTTGCTTAAAAACCTTTCTATCATATCTATGTAGCTCTTCTGTTTCACTTTTTAAGTAGTTCCTTTTCTCTTATAATTGCTCTGAAGTTCACACACCCTTAATACATATTTTGAACTTTTAGCTTCCCTTTTACATAAGATAGTTGAGCTAACCAGCTCTTATTTAGCACAATGTATATTACAGTATATAAGGGAGACTCCTCTGTATGCAGTTTATTACTCAGAAATACATATATGGGCTCACACAGTGTCAGTTGAGTTTGTGAACAGACCAGTGTCATAGATGATATCTTTCTCACCAGACTGAATATTCTGTATAGGTGCAGGGATGTTGCCAGAGGTGTTAGTGACAATGGTTCAGTAGAGGGACTGAGCTGAAGGTGTGTATGGACTTAGAAAAAAATTGTGTCTCATTATCTTTAACTATGGGAATTTTTGGACATACTCAAGTTGCACATGCTGGAATGATAAGTTTGGCCACAACTTCTGTAACTCAAAAGCCTGTGAGCAATTTCAGGGCTTCTACAAGTTCAAATCAATTTGTGAGAAGCTGTTTGGCTTGGCCCAGCTTTCAATATCTTATTTTCAAGTCACATGTCAATATAGATTGACTTAATGGCCAAACAGCAGACATATTGATCTATGCAGATCAGACACAAGTATGAATATAAAGTCAAATATTGTTTACAGATTGTAATTTACATGTGGTCCATTAGTAAAATTAGTAGCATTAGTGTGGTGTAAGAAAAAATTAGTGGAGAAAAAGAAGTGATAGTACAGTAACTGCTTGTTTAGTACTAATTATGAAGAGTGGTTTTTCCTGATGCATATCTACCTATGTCAGCCACTTTCAATATACTATGCCTCACCGGCACCCCCTAGAAGTCGGCACTTGCTTCTGATTGGCCAAAAACCCGTCTTTTTTGATGGCTTTCGCAAATGCCGAAAATCTTATTGGTCGACGCCCCAACTGCCGACTTCTAGGGGGTGCCGACTCCCCGGTGAGGCATAGTATATTGTGATGAATCTACTCAAATGTGTGCAGTTTCATGGAAGAAACAAGTACTTACTCCTTTGGAATGATTAATACTCAATTGTACTTGCAAAATAACAAATGTCCCGGGAGCATACTGGTGACAGTAAGTATTCTCATTCTATCGAGTATGTTCTACCGTCACCAGATGCACTTCGCTCAAGGTCTGCTGTCTCTGGTAAGGTTTATTCTGAATAAATTATTCGACCACTGTTGAGAGTGCTGCCACTCGAATCCACAGATTTTGGGTATAGGGTCACGTTAGTGCCAGAAACGAGTTGAATCATCTGGCAAGGAAATCGTCGAATCTCGACCATCACTTCTTCCGCAACAGCCCGCGCATCTTATGCATCCGACCAAATAGCCTTCGCAGTTTCACGAACAAGCGCGAGCTTGCGCTTCTCATCTTCTTCCGTCACAGGGTTGCCTTCCACATGCGACGCAAACCCGCATTGTGGGCTGATGCAGATCCTGAAATGTGGTGTAAGAGTCACGTCAGCTGGTCAACAAAAATGGTGAAGTCACGGACTGGTTCAGTGCCTCCTCCTTCGATCGCTTCTCCTCACCGCCCGCAATGATATCCGCGGCCTCGTGCACGCGTTGGATAAGCTCCTCCTTGACTTCCATCTGCATAAGACAATAAGTGTGGCATTCGTTGTCATGTGAGATCATGAGCATCGGTACATAGTGAAAGGCGCAGGCTCACGTACCTTGGGAAACTTGCTGGAGACCAGTCCGAGAACGACGGACTTACTCCTGGGGAGGAAGCGGAGCGGTTCGAACGTTCCTGCACGCTCGGTTTCATATTCGAGCTACGAAAGATCAGAACAATGGCCTAAATAGGACGAACGGAACCGTCGCTGGGACCTACATAATAGGTATCCACATTGATTTCCTGGAAAAGCTTGATAGCAATCCGATCGTATCCGCCTTGGCTAAAATGACGACCATCCTATCAACCCAAGTATCCGTCAGCGCCACCATGTGCGACTTGAAGAGTTACTAACCTTGAAGTTACCCCTGCACAGATGAAGTCCGACAGTCATGTCTGCTGGGCGCCCTTCCAGGCATGCATTGTACACTCGACAGTACAGATCAAGCATCGCAACGTGGTCAATACCTCGTTCCTCCATTCCCTGGATCATCTTGTTGTCGCAGAAGTAGGCAAGGAGGGGGTCATCGAACTGGATGTTTCCTACAAACAGCATCAAGAAAGAGAGCACGACGAATTGACAAGATTGAGCACGTACGGCATCCTGCGGCGTACAGGTCCTTGATTTCCTCTCGGTATGCTTGGGTGATGTCGGAGAAGTACTGCTCTGAGATATTGGAGAAAGGTTAGCTCAAAAACCCACATAGGTACATTCTGGACGAACCATCATTGCCATAGACTGACTTAGAGTAGGCGTAAGGCCCATGTCGGAGGTGAAACCACTCCGGAGCGCACATCGTTATCTTCAAGTTTTTATGCTCCTGGGTGTAGAGTATATAATATATTACAAAGGACCCTGCAACATCTCCACTGACGCAACGTACCTCAGGTTTAGTGAAATTTTTGAGCGCCTCAAATTGTGCGATGTAGAATGGCTTTGTGCGTTTAAGTTTCGACTGTTGACAGACATCGTTGAAGACTAGGCCCGTCTGAGATTGCCGGCAAGAGGCGGAAGGCGAATAACTTACCTCGCATAGGTATGATGCCGCACCCTTGAAATTGTGTTGCTTGAATGCCTCAACATCGGGCACATAGTCCTGCATTGCCATTGGTCATATCAGCAAGGAGCTTGCTGCAATCTGCCAGCTCAACATCTTTTACCATGAACCAGTCAAGTGGAACTGCGAAGAATTGATGAGTACAAACAGACAATTCGGAACGTGAGAACGTACCGACAGGAATATACTTCATGCCTTCCAGGTTATCGAACACACCATCGAAGAACATATGCCTACATAATGGTATCAATATATCGCTGTCGTCGCTGATAGTCGTGTACAGAGACGGACCTCCTGAACTCGCCATCCGTGATAGACTTTATGCCTACCTCTCTTTGTATCTGGACGATACCCCGAATGGCCTCGTCCTCAACCACACGCAGTTCCTCCTGAGTGCATTTGCCTCCGTCAAATTCCTTGCGCTTTTGGAGGAGTGCGGCAGGCCGCTTGAACGAACCAATGTGGTCCGCTCGAAATGGTGGGTTGAGTCGGGGGGCGGCGGAGGCGGCCATGATATATGTCAAGGAAGGGGATATGACAGAAAATTAGAGGACAGCAATTGATTGTTTTCGAGATTGCACGATCGCGATCGCTATATAGGGGTCCGCGTCGGGATGACCGTTTATCCAACATATGTGCGGCGGTCCTGGTGACCAGTGGCATGACCGCCCTGGCAGCAACTAGTAGTAATTAGGCCTTCAGGACAGGGCAAGGATGGTATCTGAACTTCCACGCACTGAGGTTGTTCATCGACATGTGATGGCGACCACCTGCATTCGCTGAAGCGGGAGATCCAATGTCCGCTATTGCATACGACTTCGCCCCCCCCCTTGCTATCATAATGGTGCTGATGAACATTTCAGCCCTGTCGATTTAGACAATGGAGTTGTGCCATCTGCCAGGGGAGTTGGTTAAGAAGGACAGTTGCAGTTAATAGAGCTTCGAAGTCTATGTATGGCCACACCTGTATCAGCTACGGACCGTGCTGCGGCTCTACCAGCCTGTCTTCATAAACCTCGACTGTGCTGTAAGTAAGTCTGGCTGCGTTGAAGGTTGAACAACCTCGATGGTTACATTGATCCGGTTTCCTCGTAGACTAGATTTTCTCGCTGGACCCTTGAGAAACGTCAATGGCTTCTCTCGGGATCATCACGCCAAAAGCCGTATGCTGCTTCTTCAGCGCTATCTCACCAGGCTTGTTCAAACGCCGTCCACTCGAATTCGCTGTGCGCGGGGCACCCGCAAGTGAAGAATGAGCTTTGATAGTACGTTGCTTAGAACAAAGTATTGATTGTCCGACACCTCTACACCTGCAAGTCCGATCTACCTACGCCGTCGCAAAACATCGACCTCGTTGGAACGTCCTGAGATGACCACCCCTGGCACCATTCAAAGCAAGCTTACCACAGACAAGGCCGCGAACACTCAGAGAAATACGATCGCATTCGACTCCCTACACCTACTCACAGCACATCTACACATAATGTGCCGATACTGCGGTCCATTTTCACCTTCCAACAAAGACAACGCGGACATGGCGCTCATGAGCGGTCCTCATAGTCTCGTGGCCAGTGGTGTGTGTAACAGAGCCCAATACATTAGCGACGCTTTCGAATTGGAGATAATTTGGGCGAAGAAATGGACATGGTCGCCATTTAGACAATCAACGCTGGCAAGTTCATTGCGGCTGAGACTCCGGCATTCGCCTTTCGGCCCTCGATAGGTCAGACGTACGCCAACGGCATCTGCCATGCTTCATAGCAATGCACTGAATGAGTCTGAGAAGGCACGCTCGGCGATTGTGGTACTCGGGGAAACTCTCTGACACGGATGTAGGTCCCACGGGTATGTTGTACTATCATCGACCCGCAGATAACTGGTGGGTGTTTTACGACTTAAGCTAATCATGACTACACTCCCTCGGCGAACCGCTTTTTTGATTCCCACCTCTCTTAATCAGTACTGGACGAAATGAGACATTGCTGAGAACGAAGAGACCACAGTCGTCCACGTTGACCCCAGCTTGTCTTATGCTGATCGGAAGTCACGACTCGCCCAGGAAAAAATCACATCAAACTTGATTCCTCGCTGTCGAAAGAAAATAACGCACACCGCACTGTCGTCTCCGAGTTCCTCATGAATCTGATAGGCTCAGATAAGGCGACCGGTGTTGTTGAAGAATTTCAGAACAGACTTACCTGCACTTCACGCAGAAGCGCCCATCATATAGGGCATCGAATCAGGCAGTTTTGTAAGTCAACATTAGACATTATACTCGTGCTGTCGTAAACTATTGAATGGGTAACTATTAGTATCGTACCGTATGGAGGTCTACTGTTACGAGTCATTAGGTCTCTACGCTAAGTTTTGCCTTGGTTCAGCCTGGACATTGATATCCCCCCATGCTTCCAGTCTTTTAGTCAGGGAAAAGCCACCCTAGCTACTCCTGGAGCTCGCATGTGTTTCAACATGCCTTTGAGCTGGAAAGAAGCTTGAACAGTTTTCAGCAGCGTCTGTTCACGGATGGGCGCGAAATCAGCGGGGAAGCGTTCGTTGAGCCACCATTCCTCTATCCATTCCACAGGTACGGTCCCGTTTCCTCTGCCAAAGATTCCGAGCACCATCGATATCTCTCCATGCGCAATTTCGTTGTGAAGCGGATCGAGGAGGTGTGTGTACATGCTCTCTCGGTGCAGCCTCGCCTTCGCAAAGTCATGCATTGTCATGACCCGCCCATCGGACGATGCGTTGATGAGCTGGCCAATCAACTCGGGGCTGGCCTTGCAGGGCGCGTATTCGCGGTCCCCGATGGTGTCCGGGTGGCCAAGCGAGATGTTATGCTCGATGTAGTTATGTCGACCAAGGTCAGCTAGTGATAGCTGTGAATACTGCTCTAGCACCATGTGTCCGCCGAAGGTGAGGAATGTTGCAAGAGGCAGCGAGAGATTGTAACCCTCGCGGAGAGCGCGGATGTACTGTTTGTGAGTGATTCCGCGACCGTCATGCGGGCTACATTTAGCGTCAATGCTCCATAATCCGGTAAGGTAGGACAGGTACACACAGGTAACCATGATTTGCTAACGCATTCATGGCAGGACATGGCGATCGGCTATCATCAGCGCTTGGTGGCACGAAGGGATGCTTTTCAAGCGAGAATTGTGGGTCGTAATGCGTGTACTCGTCAAGTGTCAAACTGCACAACGTAGCCCCGTCTAGTGAGCATTTCAACAAGTGTACGGTAACAATGAACCTACATCAAGCGGATGGTCACTGCCATAACTGCCGTTACCACCGCGTACTTGGAAAGGGACCTAAGCATCCTCTTGGTGTGCATCATTTTGAGCAATGTACAGACGTGCAGACAGATGAAAGTGCCCGCTAGGGATGAGACCTATTTAAGTGGCGTGAGCGGCACCGAAAGCTGTTCTCCCGGTGCCTATCAAGGCAAGGATTCGCAAGGAACAACGCGGATATCTGTCACGAATGTCGAAAAGCTCAAAACATGATTATGGCAATTGATGCAGATTGATATCACACCAGCGCCGGGAGATCTTCCCCCACTCGGAAGTGTGTCAACGCCGTATGGCGTAGAGTCGCCGTACTTAGAGCGCACGGCATAGGTCATGATCAAAGTTCTCTATATATATTCGCACTGCAATGAGACTGGATGTTCCTCCCTGGAAATGTTGTATTCTGAAACTTCATGCTCGAACATACGGACCGTTGTATCCCCCGTTGTCCCAAGGGCCTGAACAAACGACCAACCCGCATAGCATCCCCTTCATAAAAGCAGTCTCTTGATGTTCCCGACAGTGGTGCTAAGGCTCGCTAAATATTCACAATGACTACTTTATTTGTTTAGCTCAAGGGAGCTCTCTCAGATCCAAGAGCTGAGATGAGATCGTACATGATAAAAATTGAGATCTTGCGTGGAAAGTGGAGGAGACGGTCGCCGAAGTCAAATACAATGTTACACACTCGTCGTTGTTCCGAACATCGCAACGAGAAGACAAAGGTCCAATTGCATGAGCATGAAACTATCTTCATGCGGTACGCTTGCTCGAGTGATATTTGCCGCGTGAAAACAATAAAAGATAGGGAGAGCGCCTTGCAACCATACCAGCGCCTGCATTGACGCGATCAGGGGCTATGCGATGCATGATCAATGGCATCGGTAGAGTCAGCATCAATTGGTGCGTTGCTAAGGACATTGCCAGTGGACATGCTCGCCGTATGTGAATTCGCACAAATGCGTGTAAGTACTTACCTTGAAGGCAGCGCGGAAACACAGCTATCCCGACCATGCAAATGGGCGACTGAGAACAGCGCCCGGTAATAGTTGCGGCATTTGCCGACATCTCGATCATTAAATCCTACGAGGACCCCCGATAATTCCTATAAGAGGCTTGTCGGTAGTCCGGACACGAACCGGACCCTCGGGGACTGAGGCTAGGTCAAAGTAATGGACCCCTCAAGTCCAAAATAGCTTGTCGAAATGACCAGACATTTGAGGTCTCAGGACCGGAAGGCTTGACTGCTATCCGGACAAGCCCGGACCCCGACAGATCGGTTGTTGGGTCCTCTACATGGATAGAGTAGCTGCGACAAAAACTGAAAATAAAATGTAGTTGAACCAGGTGTAATATGCACCTTTCGTCACCTGAATGTCACATGGATTTCTCATACTATCCCTAACCACATATTTGGCATTCCACATACGAAGGCAATGGCCATACTTCAGACTCGGAATTTCTCTCTTTGCCAGCAACTTCCTTCCTATGCCTCTTAGGAGCACTGCCAAATTCGAATAAAAACGCCCGAAATTTTTCCACACGATGCGAATCTGCATAAAATTTTGACAGATGTAGTAGACGTTTCAAATTAAAGTAGACGTACCTGAGAGATATATTGAGAAAAAATAACTAGTATACATAGGCCAGACAAGCATGAGGCCTCCCGGGCAGTCCGGACAAAAATTTAGGGTTTTGGAGGCCTCTCGGATAGTCTGGACACAAAAAGCACAAACCCCAAGCTAGTCGGGCATCCGGACATGAAACCCCCAAAATTGGGAAAATTGTGTCCGGACATGAACTCGAGAAATTGGCAATTTATCCGACAAGCCTCTTATAGGGATTATCGGGGGTCCTGTCGGAAATGAAGAGGATCAGGAAAGCGACAAGGAACCTGCTCATGAGAGCAACAGCTAGCAGAATACAGCTATCAGCGCCTAGCTAGTTCTGTGACCAGTTATAGACCCGTCTCATTACCAACTAAAGCCTGACAGGTAGCACATGGCCCATGGTTCCTGAGCGGGCTGGTCAGCAAAGGGGGGAGTAATCTCGCTGTAAAAGACACTCACTAAATAATCTATGGCTCACGTTCGCAACTGTAATTGCAATATATAAGCAATGAGGCTTTTCCATCTCTAGATTCTGCTCAAAACCTGCCTTTCCAGAAATCTCGACACGTATACCTCTCAGGGCCATACTGCACAGGTCGCAACTCGCTTGTGTACACCAGCACCGGGTCAACACAGATACAACAGGTGGCTCCGTATGCCGAGAGAGCGGCGTCAGAAACGCACATACAGTCAAGCCTTCCATTGCTTCAATGGGGCGTGGTGCTGAAGCGCCAGTCGTACAGCTGCAGGTTTACGTTGTGCTGCTTCAAGGCGCCAAGCCAGGCTCATCTGTGGAATAGTGCGGACAATTACTTGGCAGACATCACGTACAAGATGGCACAGAAGATCCAAATATCCAGACAGTTCATTTAGGTTCGAACTTCCGCCTGGGCAAGGATGTTATGGCGTCCACATGCGAAGCTCAGGCTTTCGGACCACATTGTGGACTGTACATATCCCTCACGGCCTTCCGTTGGGAAGACCTGTGCTCAGCTTCATGTGCAAGCCCCGTGCAACGGTAAACATTCATAGAAGCGCAACGGCAAACAACCTGTAATAGAACTCACTATATGTCTTTCGGAGTAAATATGACCGATATTACTAGTAGGAACCGCTCCGGGACCGCGGGATCCAATTGTATGGGGAAGTCGTATGTGTCAATGAGAACGTGTACTTGATGAGAAAAGTTGGTCTGGACCTACGATCATCTCATGCGCGTCACAAATGTAGGTACGTCCACATCCACATCGAAGCGTCAAGGTATTAAGAAGGGAATGAGAAACTTCAGGTTGAAATAACGTAACTCTGGGACTACATTACTTCCATTCAACGCTGTTATAACACGTTATAGAATCATTTGCCTCTGGTGCAAAATGCAATTCAACCGTGGGTCAGGTGATATGAACCCGCGTCAAGACATACATCAAAAGCTTCCTTAGACCAAATGCTTCGCAACACTCGAATTCCAAACGTCTTGCAGTTTTACAAGCCTCGAGATGCAGGAGAATCTGAGTTACATTTGAGGTTCTCAAGGAGAGGTGTTAGATACAGCAATTACATAATCGATCGGTCATTTATGGAAAACAGTGCAAGCTATTATGAGATGCATCCGCTGGGCATATTCCATATCAATCTCATTCAAAGCTACCTCTCTTATTCACATAAGCTCGCTTCATGACTGCTACTCACTTCTGAGCATTGCTCACAACTCATCAGCAGGTCTCCCATGAACACCTCCTTTCGCTTTCTCTTGGCCTTCACTAGCGAGTTCGTCCAGCCATTTCCGGGAGATTTCGTTGAATTCTTTGGGGTTCTCGAGCTGGAGCCAGTGTGCACCGTATATGACCTGTGGAATATCAACGGTTCAGTCACGCCTGCCACGTAGAAGTTATAGAGATATTCTCCAACAGAAATAGAGAATTGATGCAACTACATCATCTGGACCTTACCTCCGTAGTAAGGCTTGGCAGGTACTGCGCACTACCCATGAGCTTTGCTGCCTCAACCCAATCTGCTACGGGATCCTGCGTTGCCATTCGATACCTTGTTAGTCACATCCCACAGACAATTATGTGACACAAGAACCGCGGACGCACATATTTCGGCAAGATAGAAAGTACGGGCTGAGGTATCGTCAAGTTTCCCTGGGCATGAATGAAGTCCCATGAACCTCGCTGATTCTGTAGGTTCAGGAGAAGTAGTGGGTATCAGCAGCCATTTCGCGTGTCTGAATGGCAATGAAACGTACCTCAGGTGTATAGAACTGGAAGGCTATGAGTTGGAAACGCTATCAAATCAAGTAATCTTCATCGTAGATGAAAACGTACTATTTTTGAAACCCTGAATACTATACTGCTCTACCCAATAGTCCTCTTCCTCCTGAGTGAAGAATGGAATAGGTGCAATCTGACATATCAGATCGAATTAGTGTTGTTGCTCTTAGAGCAGGAAAAATAGGTCCACAAGCCTCATCAATTGCTTTCCAGGCGTTCAAGAATGATGCCTTGTCTCGCAAGAATCCATCCGCAGTCGGGCTACTTATGCTTCGAAGCGTTCCGCGTAGTGTGCGGCGTATATCCGCATTGAGTTCCGCAGCAGCTAGGTCAGGTGTTTCTCCAAGGAAGATTTGGTATGAGAGGCTTGGGAAAGCAGGGACGAGAGCACTAGTGGGATGAAATGGGCCAGAGAAGGGGATGTACTGGGCGTCAGAAATCAACACATGAGCCTGAATGCTAACACGGAGGACCATCCATAACGCACAGGGATAGCGCTACCGACGACCGCCTTAATCAAATCAGGTCTCTGACGCGCAGCCTGATAGCAAAGTTGCGTGCCCCAATCATGACTTTAAGAACATTCACATCAGTCAACTCCGTGTATACCAGATCGATGCCATACATCAGTTGGGATGGATAACTTACCCCATGCAGACGACACTCTGAACCCGTGCGTGCTCAAGGACGCAGGCGAGGTCGCCTACGATATCTGCCCAATTTCCAGATGCTTTCACGTCACCTGGATGTGTGGAGCTGCCAAACCCGCGGAGGTCAGGTACCATGAGATGGTAGTCATCCTGGGAGAACGGACAAAGAGTAAGTTCAGGGCATCATGTACGAGTATGGTCAAGGTGCAAATAAATGGCTGAACAACGGTTATGTGAATAATCACGGCTGCTCGCTCACAAGCACATCCCGGTAGCCTAACAGATGAGCGCATGAGCTTTCGAACCTAGCATTTACCTTGAATTCGTCTATCTGGAACTTCCAGCTATGCCAAAGACTAGGCCATCCATGTACCATCAAGATAGCACGCTCGGCCTCAGGGTTGACGTCGGCATAGTCTGTCACCGCGTAAAGGCGACGTCGTTGCGTGAAACACGATCGAGCATGGCTTTACAAGAGGTCATTCACGTACGAATCTCGATATCCTTGACTTTGTCCGTAGCACGGTTGATTGCCTTGCACGTTGCAACCTTTTTGGGAAGGTCTCGCGGCCTGAAAGACACCTTGAGGCTTTCCTCCGCAAGCGCACCAACTATGATTGAGCACAAAAGGGGCAGAAGGGCAAGACTTCGCATCCTAGGACCTTGCACCGCGATGGAAATCAGGAGTGAAGACGTTCGAGAGCGCCTAGTGCTGGTTGCATCAGGTGTCTTATGTATACCGGCGCAGGTCAGCTTCCGAAGCATGGACCGAGTATCCCATCAAGGCGAGCCCGTGGCTTCAGTCGCCCGTCAGTCTTGTTCAATCAGAAAAGACCTCCCGTCTGATTGGTCGAAAACATCAGTCATATCGCATGTTAGGTCCGTCTGCTAGTGTTCTGGTGCATCACAAGGCATAATTCCATGTTGGGAAAGATTCCAAAACGAGACATTGTGGCGGTTAGCCGCTCGTGGTCTTTTGCACCTTCCAACCATGGCAAAGATAGTTGACCCTAGGTTACGCCTAGTCTCAATGTGTACTGCAAGCATTTTGTGGCTTTTGCGATGGAAGAATGAACCCCTCCGACTGCGTCTTCAGATAGTTTCAGATGCTTACCGAAGTGCTGAGTCTCAATACTTTAGACTCCGCTCGAATGCAACAGACTTCAAAATTTCCGACGCAAATTCCTGTCTTCCGGTCACCGTACCCACTCTATTCCAAAATGCCCACCAAAACATACCTTGACCCGTCTACCGCACTCGAGCACTTGAAGGCTTATGAGCGGTCAGATGGCCTGGCTGTGGATGAGCTCATGAATTCCAAAGTTCACGGGGGTTTGACATATAACGACTTCCTCATGCTTCCTGGCAAGATCGACTTCGCTGCGCACGAAGTGAGTACGGAGAGCAAAGTCACCAGGAATGTGGTCATCAAAACACCGTTCATGAGTAGTCCGATGGACACCGTCACAGAGGGCGAGATGGCTATCTCTATGGCGGTGAGCTTTCACCACCACACGCGCACGGCAACGTCTCCGACACTGTGTCCTTGTAGCTCCTTGGCGGTATTGGTGTCATTCACCACAACCAGTCGCCGCAGGAACAGGCCGCCATGGTGCGCAGAGTTAAGCGTCACGAGAATGGCTTCATCGCAGACCCGGTTGTCCTGTCTCCTTCGCATCGCGTAGAGCACGTCCTAGACGTCAAAGAGCGGCTTGGATTTGCTGGTGTCCCCATCACAGGTACATTCGGTCTCCTTCCCCCCCAACGTGATGATCCTTTTTTATTACCTTCGTTCTTCCGAGCCAACGCGTTACACACGTGTGATGTGCGGATCCTTTTCACGTAATATTCCTGATTACCTGCGCGTTTCGTCCTGCACTTTCTCTGCAGATGCTAATGGGCCCACACAGACACCGGTGCACTTGGCGGCAAGTTGCTTGGCATTGTGACGAATCGGGACGTCCAGTTCCGTTCACCATCGACGCCGCTGTCAGAGGTGATGACCACGGACCTGGTGACCGCACCTGAGGGCGTGACGCTGGAGGAGGCGAACGACATTCTGCGGGATTCGAAAAAAGGCAAGCTGCCCATCGTGGATAGTGCGGGCCGGCTGACGTCTCTGCTGGCGCGGTCGGACTTGCTGAAGAATCAAAACTACCCGCTGGCGTCAAAGTTGCCTGAGAGCAAGCAGCTGTATGCGGCGGCTGCTATCGGGACGCGGCCCGCAGACCGTGTGCGCTTGGAGATTCTGGTCGAGGCAGGGTTGGACATTGTTGTACTGGACTCATCGCAGGGCAACTCGATATACCAAATCGACATGATTCGGTGGATTAAGGAGACGTACCCGAAGCTCGAGGTGATCGCCGGGAATGTTGTCACGCGCGAACAGGCAGCGCAGCTCATCATGGCAGGAGCGGATGCGCTACGCGTCGGCATGGGTTCTGGTTCCATTTGCATCACGCAAGAGGTGATGGCTGTTGGTCGTCCACAGGCGACGGCGGTCTACGCAGTGGCTGAATTTGCAAGCAAATTCGGCGTACCCGTCATTGCAGATGGCGGGATCCAAAACGTTGGTCACATTGTCAAGGCGCTGGCGCTAGGTGCGGGCGCGGTCATGATGGGCGGCTTACTTGCGGGTACTACGGAAGCGCCGGGAGAGTACTTCTACCATGAGGGCAAGCGTGTCAAGGCTTACCGCGGCATGGGCAGTCTCGTACGTTCCTGATTATGCGTTCGTGCGGTGCATATTCATGTTTCTGTGCATTATGATAGGAGGCAATGGAGCAAGGGAAGCCCGTACCTCCCTCTATGAACGGTTCCAGTAGCAGTGCTTCCAAGAAGCCTACGACGCACGAGAATGCAGCGACAACACGCTACTTCTCCGAGGCGTCCGCTGTAAAGGTGGCGCAGGGTGTCTCAGGCGATGTCCAGGACAAGGGCTCTGTGAAGCAGTTCCTGCCATACCTCTATACCGGGCTGCAGCACTCGTTCCAGGATATTGGCGTCAAGAATGTGCAAGAGCTGCGAACTGGCGTGAAGGGCGGTAAAGTGCGCTTCGAGCTACGCACAGCGAGTGCACAGGTCGAGGGTGGTGTCCATGGGCTTAACTCGTTAGTGTTCATCCCTTCGCTGCAATGGTCTCATTGACAAACTCCTTACAGGTATACGAAGAGACTTTTTGCTCAGGCTTGAGATTGGGCTGGTACAGAATAGTATTGTCAATTGCTTGGGTTACGGTTATGTATCGATAGTGTTTAAATCCGCATTTTCATGTGTTTAGGGCATAGCAATCTGGTTTCTTTCTTGAACCAATGTGTGGTAGGAGGGTTTCGACGTTAACTAATACTCAACTCGAAACGTGCCGCGCTTTCAACGCTGGTTTCTTGTTCATGTGAACGTCAAAATACAATTGTTACTTCGCAAAACTCGTATCAAGCGCTGATAGTACAAACACTACAAGGAAAAGGTATGTGGACGGGTATGAACAACAATGAATGTCTCTGCACGAACGGTCCAAAGTCATAATCGTGAAGATGCAACTAGAACCCGAGCCGAATCCATATCCTGGCGCAAAATGTGCGAATTCGGTTGAACATTGTGGAACAGAACCGGGCAATTTTGTGTCTGTATTTCCGAGCCGTATGGAGCCCAATGGCAATGAGGATCCCGAACACTGCCGCCAAAAGGTATGCTGAGACAGGCAAAGCCGCACCCATTGCGACCGCTTGTGCACTCGCAAAGTCACTGCCTACGACGACATTCCCAACGGCAGATTGCACCGCAACTGCAAATGTGCCTGCAATTGGAGTCATCGCGTCAGGAGGAAAATGTAAAAGATGGTGATGAACGGTCTTGACCTGCCACAGGTCCGATTGAAGAGAAACCGGCGGCAAGCCCCAATACTGCTGGTGCAAGCGGCTTAGCCAAAGCCGCTGTTGTGATACCTCCCATGGCTGGGGCTGTATAGACACCCATGGTTTAACGAGTTTCAGTATTGAAAGGCACTCGAGGATGTAATGCGATGAAGAATTTGGGGCTCGTTCAAGTTCAGGCGTCTTATAAGTGCGAAGTCCCTTGCCATGACGGGTGCGATGCTGCGCACCATGCGGTATAACACGCAGGATCACGAAAAAAGGTTCTGAGACAACTTGTACCCATGGACCTACTAGTACGTCGCGCTGCACACTGCGAGTGGCTCCGCATCGACCAATGTTACAGAAGAATTTTTGCAAAATTTGAGCGATTTGTAACTCCAACAGGGTAAGTAACTTCCATCCAAGCGGTTAGATCTTAAATAGAATGCGTGTAAATCGAGTATGTGAGCTACCCATGCGTGTGATGGGACAGAGAACGTGTTGTAGACCGACTATTGCAAACTGAGAATTGTGATGAGGATGTCATAGACGTCAACAAGTCTGAAAAGGAAAAGAACTCAGCTCTCCAGTGGTACATTCATTCTTTTAAAAGACAATGTAACCATCAAATGAAGAGAGGAATTATTGCATTCGATTCACCAAGTCCAAAGTACCACGGTGACTCATTGAACTGGCATTTTGCAACAAGGACGTCTTCTAAATTAGTTATGTGCAGTGGACTGATGAGACTGGGGTCAAGGCATATAACCTCCCTGTGCACAGGCTTTGTTCCCCGATGTATACCAGGCATTGTAGTACTGTGAAAATGCAGAAGTATGACCGCTCTGAGAGAATTGGTGCTTCAGCCTGTTCAAGCACATCGTCATTCTAAATAGACCTTGACAACTTTCCGGTAGACTTCTACGCTGTCCACGTGATCATGAGTTGACCACAGTTTGGTCATTCTACTTTAGCTTGACTTTAGCAGTCACTTCTAACCGATGCAACTTCTTGATAATGGTGCTCAGTTCACTGCTCCGATTGTACGTGACTTGTTCCACTCGCTCAAGAATCCAGGATTTTTCAAATATGAGACAACCTACATCCTCGTCCAGCGCCCACTGTTCGGGTCCGCGCGAAAAGTAAAGCTGTGTTTACAACTCTTCTGTATGACTGGTCCCATGCTTCTACCACATGCTCGTCTGCTTCTGTTGTACTTATGCGGATAGCTACATCAGTATCCAAGTCTTGGTCAAAATCCAGACCATAGACTGTGGCGTTCCCCAGTTTACCTCTCAATCAATAGCATCGACCTCCTCTCAACACTCTCATACGCATATCATGATATTGCCAGACCCTCCGCCAAAATACACACTTGAAGAGTCTAGCACATCGGTGCCCGTATGCTCCATCTGTAACAAGCCAATGCAAAATGGCATCCAGGGATTCGATGGATGCAGCCACAGATATCATGCTGAATGCCTCATCCAAAAGGCAGGCCGCTGTCCCGCGTGCAGGTGAGCACACACCGCTCGGTCCTGCATGTAGCAAAGTGTAAGGGACTTGCTTTATCAGACCTAATGACCCAAATTGGACTCAAGTCGCACTATATGCCGGTGGTGCTGTTGCAGGAGCGGCTCTGGCACCCGTCGTTGCGCCTATAGCCTTGGGCGCCGTAGGATTCGGTGCATCAGGCGTCGTCGGCGGTCAGTATCTTGACGCTGCTGTATATGACGAGCCTACTGAATTCTTGACAGGCTCTTTGGCAGCTCTCATCCAGGGCGGGATCGGCAACGTAGCAGCTGGTTCGCTGTTCGCGATTTGCCAGAGCATCGGGGCAGGCGGCGCGCTACCTGTCCTCGGGTACGTCGCCGGGGCGGGGTTAGGCGTCGCCGCTACTGCTGCTGCTGGGCAAGCAGGAGGCACGGAGAACGATGAACGCGATACGAATGACGACGCAGAACGAAAGAATAATGAACAGTGATCGTCTATCGTACAGCATTCTCTGATCTTGACTGAAGATGCCATCCGTGTATGCTTAAGAGTCTCCAATGTTTCACTACTCACGAAAGATTAATATGATGATTTGTGTTGCACAATGTACGAGGTGCGACAAATGCAGGAGTTATGCAACAAAATAGACTTGTGATCAACACTAATGCCCTATCGATATCTGAACAAGGACGCTCGATGTCAACGCACGGCTGGGGTACATTGAAACAAGTTCTCGGCAAAGGGACCTAGCTTTCGACGTTCGGTGGTTGCAGCCATAAGATTACCCACAACCGCGCCATGTAATACTACCTACCTACCTACCGATGACAGCGCTACCAATCAATGGGGCAGGATGCAAGGACGCAAACCGAGATTATACCTCACGCTGCGACGCACTGATAAGTTCGAAGGCAGGTCCCGCGGTAGCGCCTCCGAGGCCAGTTTATATAGCAGCGCCATTCCTCTAGAGCATCCAGTATATCTAAGAGAAGGCGGGATATGCTTCCCTTCGAGCCGATTCTGCTGCAAATGGACACTGCGAACCGTATTAGGGAATGAAGCTGGATGGGCAAGAAAATGGATATTGTATATTAAAATGACAGCGTCAGATACAACGTCAGTACAAATACAGCGGCATGCAACTAGAAACCAAGAAAGTTGGACTTCATGGAAAAGCGGGATCTAGACCTGAGTCCAATCTATACAACGCTCTCAGCGCTGCTGTACATGCTGAGACACGCCCTTGCCTTCGTCCGAGTTTCGCGAGACTCCATACTCATGTCCACTGTGGGTCTCCGCTACAATACCAGCAGCGGCACCGCCCACTGCCGCGCCTGCTGCATAGCCTATGGCGGGCAGATGGCCGCCCATGGCGATGCTCTGGCAGAGAGCGAAGAGCGAGCCAGCAGCGACATTTCCTATGTGGCTGTGGAGTATGGCCGCGAGAGATCCTGTGCGATCGTCGCGTCAGTAAAACGAACGTAGTGGCGGGAAAGAAAGTGACCTGCGACTGGGCCCGCCGCGCTGAAGCCGACGAAGCCAAGTGCCGTTGTCGCAACGATGGGAGCTAAGAATGCTCCAACGGCCGCACCGCCTGTGTACATTACGACCTTTTTCCCAATTTCAATGGCCCTAACAAGCGCACGAGGACAAGTTCGTCAGCGGTGAAGTTGGACAAGCAATGATGGACGCTCACTGGCACAATGGGCATCGCTTGGTCGTCCGCCGGAGGCAGTAGACGTGAAAAACGTGTGAGCATCCAAAATTCCTGACCCTGCGGTCGTCTGGCGGGCCATAATGAAGTTGGTTGTTGCAGATATCGCATCTATCTGACGGCATGACTGTATGCCAACCGGCGAGTGTTGCAGTAGCAGTCAGAGTACAGAAGGCATATGTACTGGCTAAACGTCAAGTAAATGAACTCGTCTGGTTACGCAGTCGAAAAGGGGAGGTCCGAATGGGAGAATTCTAAAGAATACGGCATCCCAAAGCTCAAAGCAGAGGCGCCACTACCATTCGTAGGAAGGGTGAGAGCGACAAGCCGAAGAGAACGACGTCGAGCAGGAACGTGCCCAAGTTGAGTTCCTGGCAGTTTGGATCATTGCGAGATAGTCAATATCAAGTTGCCCGAAACAGGTGAGAAGGCGCCCCGGTCAGTAGCTAAACAAGCAATATGTAGCGTTTATATGCTTGCGCAGCAGAAAGTGTAGACTTTGTGGCTTTGGGGGGCACATCTCCAGTTTGCCGCAGATGCGGGTGGCGTACTTGCAAGCGAAATAATACGGTACCTTTGGCATGGAATATCGGGAAAGGGTTTCAACGGAAGCCTGATTGAAGTCGGAGAAACAAACTTGAAGATGAGGAGCTTCCTTATCTGGGGGGATTAGCTAATTCGACTCGGCTGTGTCCGAAACGCCGCGGCCTGGCTGGATTCCAGCCAATTGGCGACTAGTACATTTGGTCCCGCTCTACCTTGGAGTTTCTCTGTCAGAACCACCTCTTTCTGCGGCCTGATTCACACCATCGTTTTCACCCTGCTATCTTGTTCAGCAACCTGATAAACGAGTCGCAGATAAAAGACATAGCGTCCAGGTTGCAGTAAGATCCACCTGTGCATGTATGCACGTCTTCTGTCCTCTTCATGCGTACGTGAACATCAAGTGTTTCTATCCGAGATATGAGAGCCGGATGGATAACACACATACCCTGCATTTGCTGCACGTTTAACGTCCACTCTCAGGTTGTCCCATCTGTGTTGAATGGAGGAGCATCTTTTGGATCACTTGATTGAGGAGGTGAGATGTGTAAGGCAAACTCTTTTCTATCAGCTGGCTTCCAGCCGACGTCTGACATCCAGAACTTTTTTTCCTAACTAGTTGATGCGTCTGTGATTTTGTTTACTCTTCCGGTGATACGCCTTCTGGGTAAGTGAGCATATACGGATGGGGTATCGTTGGTGCTTGTAGCGTCTGCTCGCATGACGTACTCGCATGCGTTCATCTATGTATCTGGTGCGATTTAACATGGGCCTGGAAGTTCATTCTAGGCTCTATTGTGAATGCGTGAGTCGATCAGCACCCTGGTGTCTTACAGTCTTTCTAGGCTTGACGCGTCCATCGACTCGATACGCTGTTTTGGTACGTGCGTCATTTGTACAGCGGGAAGTGACCTCATCTCATCTGGCTCTACGACAGGGCGCCCCGTTTTCGGTTGCTATTCGCTGCAAGGGCGGGGTGACGCACCTCGCACCATCGTGGAAGCTGTGTCTCGTTGCTTGTGACTGCTCAGTCATGAGCAAGGAGACACAGGTTTCAAGTCTGCGTCGCATGGTGAGTCCTATGGTAGGGCGGTTTGAGGACATGTAGCCTGTGATCCCAATAGGTTGGCAGTCCGTTGGCGGCGCAGTCTCTTCCTTTGACTTCACACGGCTTGTCAGCTTGCGAGGCCGGGCCACCTTGTACTCATGATGTCTGCTTGTATGCTGCGTTCCGACTAAACAGTAGGATCCAAGTTACAAAGTTTCGAGTGTTGGTCAAGTTTCTGTTCACTTCTTGGCCTGCGGTCTACGTGGTCATCAGATCTCGCGCAAACACAAACACAAGTACAAGCCTCGGGATCAGCATTTCAGCGCTATCGTGGCGCGATCTTGTGCGAGACGTCTGACCCGAGCTATCTCCTTTCGGACTTCGCCACCGCTCGCCCGTCGGTGCTTTGCATAGAATCCGCTGGCACACGTAATTCGCGCGGCCGCAACGACGCAGGCATGATCTCATACGTTCTGCTTCCACAGGTGAGCACCTCTATTCCGGCCATTGTTCGCTTCAGGCCTTTCTAGAAGCTATGCGACCTCGTCTTTCAGGCCCATGTGGACCGTGCTGGCCGTGGACTCTCGGATGGCGCTATACGAGGGCTTGGTCATCGCAGTCCGTGGTCCTGCTATTGACTTTAGGTACGTCACTACTTCGAGACGTGCACGCAAGATACAGTGGCGCGCTGCGCAGAGCCGATGCGACGCATTTCTTGGTCACTTTGATCTTGTCCTTCGAATATCACACCAGAGACTGTCTATTCGGGTGCTTTTACTCTGCAACACTTCTTCGATGGCCCGATATGGGCCAAGAAGTGGCAGAGTCCCGGGACTCGCTTCCAGTTGCCGGTTCACATCTATCGTCAGCAATTTTCTATAATCTGAAGTCGTGACCACCGGCCACAGGCATCATGACTGAAGACCCTGAGTAATGCATTTGTGTCAATGTGGCATATCCTATAATACACTGTGGGGTATCACATTACACTCCCGCCGCGGTACACTAATCGTCCTGCTGTCCGTGGTCATTAACTCCTCGTCCCCGATACTGTACTTCGCCATCGAAGTGGCAGGCGCTAACGATGATATACAAATACAGATACACATGCGGTCGGGGATGCAACATGATATGCTGTGCATTGGCGAGATTTTGTGCTTCGAGCGTCAGGTCTTCAGAGGTTGAGTGCTGCGATGTGGCGCATGATGGTCAACGAAGCGAGGATTTCTGGAGGGTACATTAGCTGTTGCGCTTGCGATTAGGAATTGCAGGTCGACTTGCCGACTGCGAGGCTTGCGTAGGCCTCGTAGATGGTCAGGATGTTTCCGGACGTGCTGAAGACGGCCTTCTCTGGTGGCTTGAGGCTGTAGTGCGCGACGAGGTAGTTGCGCGAGTCCACGCACTGCGTGGATGTTTGATCAGCCATGTGGCATCTGAAGTGCTGCGTAACTCACCGACCACTCCTGGTCTTGGATGCTCCTGTACGCCCACTTGTACTCCTCCCCGTCTGATCCCCTGAACTTTCTCGATAGCGACCTGTCCGCGATCGACACGTCAATCCTGATCAGGCCTTCTCGTGGCAGGCCCGCAAGTGCACTCACCCGCCAAACATCGATGTCTTGCGAAGGTACTGCCCCATCGGCATCGCGATGCTTGAGCCCACGAACGAGATCTTGCCGAGCGCACCGCCGGTCCCGAACTCGAGGACCACCGCGGGTGCACGCTGGGCGGGGCGCGCGGCCTTCTGGCTGCTGGAGCGGCGGCCGGTGTTGTATATGGCGAGCGCGCGCGCATCTTTGTCTTGGGGCCCACCGGGCGGCGTGGGTGCCGACGCGACGCGGAGGAAGAGGCGGTCGTAGATGTCGTCAAAGTCCGAGCCGGCTAGGGCGCCGGTGCGGTCCTCGAGGAAGAAAGGCAGGGACCGGTTTATCATGGCGGCGACTTTTCTGGCCTCTGGCTGTGAGGGTGCGTGGAGGTTGTGCAGGACCTGGCACCAGCTGCGCTGTGAGCGGCGGCAGGCACCCGGGATTCAGGTCAGGTAGGGATGTGGAGGGTGTTGCTTCCTAGCCATGTCGCAAGAGGAGGCTTTTATAGCATCGACTTGGGACTGGGGAGACGCCTGATCCGAATGCGGCACGCATCGAGCATCGCCAGGTGGATAGTCGAGCGGTACCCACGCATTCGCCATATTCGCCATACAAAGTGAATGGAGGAGATCCGCTACCCGATCCATATGTGGATGCGGGACTGAATAGGCAGGACAGAGAAGCACTGCGAAGTCGAAGCGCCATGGCTGGTGCGGTCTGCTACTAAGCACGTACGTGGCTAGTATGCTGTACGAAAGAGTACCAGTCTCGTCGTGTCCTGCAGCGGCGGGCCTCTATCAAGCATCCGGGTCTATCTGGGCTCTCTGTGCATGGCTGTGCATGGCGTCCTTGTCCGTGAAACAGGCAAGTGCGAGTGTCGAATCGGTCGATCGTGTTTGACACGGTCCGGCACCAACTGTCCGAGTGCATGAACACATCCCCACGTTCCCTTCATGCATTTTAGCACAGAGTTTGGGTGTGCTCGCTTAGCTATGATTCCAAAAGCTAGTAATTGAACTCAATCAGAATGAATCACCGCGACGACGGTCAGGAGGAACGATAGACTCGGGATTCGTCCCCGTCTAAATTAACTGTGCTCCTTCCGGGATACCGAATTACATCGAGTTTACGCCGCTGAAGGTGTCGTCCATCGTCTGTTGACTCCACTTCGTGCGTAAAAAGACATCAGAATACGGCGAAAGACCCGACTACGCAATGACAGTCAGCACTGGCCGCACATCATGACATTAGAAGCCGTCTTCGGCGGCCTGCTCTGTCGCCCTAGCCATCAATATCAGGAAATTCACAAGAAAATTTGAATATTTTCAGACGCTTTCTCTTAGCGTGTCTTGTCCGGATATCCGCGTGGCAAACTTAGGCAAAGCCGGAGTGCCCGAGACTGATTTATAATCAGCCCTTTCTGTAAATTACGATTAAGTCAAGATCAGCGGAGGCAGATGCGGTCTGCCAAACCGCCTTCTCGAACCTCAGAAACTAGCTTCCCCGCGCTAAGACCTCTGTCAGGCTTCCGAATATCACGCTGCAAGATGACTTCCAACATCTGCACGCCAAATCGTGGCCTTCCGGACCCTTGTTTGCATACTCACACTCAGCGGGGGAACCTAGGGAAGCTGATGCCCATGATGCAGACCATCTGATGCTCAGCTGGTCGAACATGCAGCTCATATGGGAGAAGGCACGTCCCTGCTCTGCGCGTCCCACGTTGATAGCGGCGCGCAGCTGCTAGCACGTTCCCACAAAAGGGGGCAGCTGACCGCTCTGAGCGTCCCGCCAACCTAAGCTGAGCGACGCTTTCACTCGCAGTGCGAGATCGGAGGCGCCTCCCACGCCGCGCACCTGACCGCGACCTGTGCGGTCCCCCCCGTACTCGACCGTTTCTCAGATCGATACAGCTCCGAGCCGGGAGGAGTATGAACTTGAAATATATGAACGGCCGAGCGATCGACAGTTTCAGTCTGCGTTGGCAAATTTCAACGCAGGCGGCGTTAGCGCCATGGGAACCTCATGAACGGAACTTACTGCGAGAGCGTGGCCACCACTTGACTACCAGAAGTCTGGTCACAAGTACAATGTGCGACTTACCTTCGCAGACATGATCAATGAGACCAGAGCGCAGCAAACAGTCTAACCAGACTCGCAAAAAGTCAAGAGGCACAGAAGAGCCGAGAAATGCCACAAAACGGAGGCGAGGCAGTGCCTAAGGCTTGACGTATCCAATTCTACGATGTTCGGACTCGTCCTGTCCGAGCGCTGAACCCAGGATTTCAGGCACGGAATCCGGAATTCGAAGGCGGCCCCAGAAAAAAGGAGGCCTACGCATCCAATAAGGCAAGAAAACAGAGATGACCGATCTCAATTCAGTTCTGTAGAACGGGAGAACTATCCGAAACCGCACTCATGGCCAGTGGCTCCACGACTCGCTGAGAGAACCAGTGCACGATGCATTAGCGTACGTATTGATGATTAGCCTAAGTCACATTGCCAGCTTGCAGATGGTAAATTGATACAGCGAAATGAAGTACACCGACCAGCTGTATGATCGTGGATGTGAAATGCGAGGTCCAGGGACCTTTTTGACTTGGACGAAGTCCTTCCTCGACTTCTCTCGACGTCTGGTGCGGGGATGAATGAATGCAACAATTCAACACGGTCCGTTTCATGACACAACGAAGCAAACGCACCTCCCTTCTCTTCCACGCTTCTAAGCCCGCTGCCCCTCTCCCCTCTTCGTCCTCATCCTCACTTCCCCACGTCGCATTCGCCAGAGTAGAATCAAGAACACAAGCTGGAAAAATGCCACATCGAAGACGTTACAGCATCTTGTCCGCATCGAACCCACCGCCCGCCTTTCCGATTGCCTCCGCACTCGTCTTCGCATCGAGGAACAGCTCACCCATCTCGCTGATGTCCTCGAGCTCGATCTGCTTCCTCCCTTGAAGCCCCGCAAGGATTGACGCGGGTGCGAGCAGCTGGAGCGCATACCTGAGCGGTGGGTACCATGTCAGCTTCCAATCGTGATTGACAAAGACAGACATGAAAGGAGCTGCATTGAGAAATGGAAGGGGGAAGACATACCGAAGTGAGCTGGAGTCGCCACGCTGCGCAAGCTTGTCGAGCACGCCGGGCCCGAGCTTGAGGCCTTCCACATTCGCGCGAAGCTGCACGACCTTGGCAACCTCATCGTGCGAGTACCCGTCCGTCTTCACGATCAGACACCTATCCGTGTGCATCTATTAATCCGCAGGCTATGCATCAACTCAGTACGGGAATGTGACTTACCGATCGAGGAGGTCAACAGGCACGCCGTGCGGTGCAATGATGTCGGTTGTGCCACGTACGAGAGCATTACCTCGGTTCGTGGCGAGGATGACCGTAGGCGCCATAGGTGACTCCAACAAAGCATTGAGATATGTGAAGCACTCGATGTCGAGCATGTGAACCTATCAGAAGCAGATGATAGCCCTTATGAGAAATTGCCCACGAGTTAATCGTGAGCATGCGCTCACCTCGTCGATGAACACCACACCAGGTACGACCTCCGCAACACCCTGGTCGACATAACCCTTTACGACCTTGTTGACCTCCCTTCTGAGCTTCTCGGTGACCTCCGTACGCCCGCTTTTTACGAGGCTTCCCATGACGCTCATGATGTCTTGTCCGCCTTGCGGGCGCGCATTCGCCGCGTCGAGGTCACCGAGCGTCACATCCTGCACGAGCTCCTTGCGTTTGTGCACGTCGCCTTTGGGCAGCGGCACATACGTCTCGGACTCAAGGTCGTACGACGACGCATAGGCGTCTGATCGACCGACGCGCTGTGGTACGGTCAGCATCGCGTGCCCAGGCAAGAGAGAACACTTGCAATAGCACATACTTTTACTGCCCCAGTGTTCGCCTCAACATAGATTACATCACCAACAACGATTTTCTCCTTCAGGATCGCCTCGTATATTGTCGGATCCAGCCTGAGTTGCTTCGTGCCCTTGACGGTTTTGAGGCCAACAATGACATGCGAGACCGTCTTGCCGTATCCGCTAAGCGGGTTCTCACTCTCCGCAGGCGTGAGCTCGGTCACCTCTCCCTCGTACACCTCCTTCGTTTCCTTTATCCGCAGGCCAATGGCCCGGCGGAACGCTTCCGCGAGGACTTCGGTCTTCTTCACCTCCGTGCTGTACACCTCAGAACCAACCATGGGGCAGAAGGGCACCTTGGCGCCGAGCTCCTGCGATATCGCGAGCGCGAGGGCGGTCTTTCCTGTGCCTGGTGCACCGACGAGCAATAATGCCCGCCCGGAAAACTTGCGCGACTTGATGAGGTCAACTACGACGCCACATGCCTAGAAACACACCCATTTTAGCAGCTGGAGATAGCTTGCCTTTCCACATATATTCGAACAAAGTTGGAGAGAGGCCTACTTCTCGTGCATTTGTTTGTCCAATGAATCCTGCGGCGTCCGTGTTTGCGATTCCCTCTGGCGTCAAACCGAGGCCCTTGATATGTGAATGTGGTGCTATACGTGACGACCGTGCTGCTGATGTGGTTGATGGTGGCGGCAGGGCATTGTGTGCGACGGGCGTGGAGGACGAGGCTTTGAAGGTAGTAGACATCGTGTTCGTCGTCCGAGTCGCGCTGAGCAGTGGCTATTCAAAATTGTAAGGACTATCAAGTAGAAAGCGCCAATACTGTAGTCCTCGATCGTACAGCAAGGTCTAGATCACCATTTCGGAGTTTCAACTGTCTGTAGTGGGATCTAGCCGAGTAGATACAAGCGTCAAGATTGTTTCATTCTGTACCACTGCTTTTGGACTCTACTTCCTCTGAACACCAGATGTCGTCGCCCAAACCATATGTGCAGCCTGGGGAGCCTCTCCACGACTTTCTACGCTCGTTCTGGCAGCGCCAAGTCGACGCTGCCGAGCAGGAAACGCCAGATTACCGTCACCCACCGCTTCCGCTTGCTCGTATCAAAAAGGTCATGAAGAGCGACCCCGAAGTCAAAGTAAGCTCATCCAGTGCAACATTATGTGCGTGCTCCTGATTCTTGCCAGATGATTGCAGCTGATGGTGCGTAGAATGCGATGCCAGGCCCGACACCGGTCTAACTCTATGCAGCCCCCATCCTATTCTGCAAAGCCTGCGAGAGTACGTCTTCATTGCGCTTCTCCCGCAGAAGAGATTATCTGACACTAACGTGCATTGCATCCACAGTATTTATAGCCGAGATCACAGCCCGCGCTTTTATCATCGCCGACTCGAACAAGAGGCGCACCCTCTCGCGCGCCGACATCGCCAAGGCGCTCGCCAAGTCCGACCAGTTCGATTTCCTCATCGACATCGTCCCTCGCGAAGAGCCCCTCGCAGGCGGCGCACAGGGCGCCAACTCAGGCTCCAATGCCACGGGTCGCTCTGCGAAGAAGGGTGCGCAGGTGAAGCTTGATCCAGTGAGTATTGAGCACTTTGCTCCACCCTATAATTTGATTCTGAGACTGTCTGGTTTTGATGCCGCAGGCACAGACCCACGAAGACTCGCAACACGAACGCGAAAACGGGCATGGTGATGCGGTGCCCGCCTCCGTCGACCTGGACCAGGTGTGAAGACTTCTTTTCCATTGCCCGTAGGATATGTTCCGAGTTTGACATTTTCCACTACCATGACCGCAGCTTCAGACTTTGTTGAGCCCCCCTGGGCCTGCAGAGCCACACACACTATCATAGCATAGCGACTTCGGATCGCATTGCCTGGGTAAGGGTATATAGTGCTCTTGTTCCGTCTCTAGTTTGTCTATCGCTATCGCGCTGTACTACTACCATACACCTACTATATCCACGGAAGAGAAATGAAAATGTAAGATGTAGACTCTAGATCCCTCACCTATTCTCTCCCCTATGCCCTGAATCGGATCCTCTCTAAATTACGCAATCTACGCCCCCCTTCGCCTCCTCTCCACCCTTCGTCGGCTGACCCACTGATAACCCTCGCTCGGCCACCCCGGCAACTCAACATCACCTTTCTCCAGCCCCCACTGCAAATATGCCACCTCTCCGATATAAGCACCCATCTCGGCGAGGTCATCGTCGAGCCGCTGGCTGTAAGGTGCTGTCCCACGCAACATGCGCACGCTCTTCAGCGCCGAGCCACCTTCACGTGTAGCGCGCTCAGAAACGGCCAAGAAAAGTGCAACGGGCGAGAGCGCGCGGTCGCAAATCGTGAGGTGTGTGAGCGCTGGACAGGGGAAAGGTAGCTGCCTGCCAGGTTCCGCGGGTGTCGATGGATAGCTGTGCGAAGGCGTGAGCGCGGCGAGCAGGGCGCGCGAGGGCATGTGTGCGATCGTCAGATGCGTAAGCGCGGGGAGTGCGGTGAAGATCTCGAGCCAGGTCTCCCGCCGCAGCGACGCGGCATCCGTCGCCACCACAAACGATTGCACTTGGCGTGTGTCGAGCGTGTCGAAGAGTGAGGGGAGCACGGCGGGCGCATAGAAGTCGCCCTGCAGACATAGAGTGTTTTTGCGAAGCGAGAGCAATTGCGGGCCCCGCTCCTTCTCCGTGTCTGGGGCCGCCGCACGGAGGGCCGTCAGCCCATGAAGCGGGCGTAGGTGCGTAAGGTCCGGAGGGAGCAGCGCGTGGAGCGTCTCGCCTCCGCGGAGGAGGTGCGCACCCCAGATATTCACGGCCGTACTCTCGGGCAGCGCCAGGTGCGCCAGGAAGCACGCAACGCTGCGTGCCCCCGGCCAGTCGCCCACATCCAGCGTCTTCAGCTCACGCAGGCTGACAATCCGGCGATCCGCGTCCCCCCGCGGCGCGTCGCTCTCAGCCGCGACGGGCCCCGCGTCGACGAGGACGAGCTGCTGCATGCGCGGGCTGCCCGCGAGAAAGTCGAGAAACGAGGAGAGACACGGGCGCGCGTGCATGGGCTGGTCGTACAGGCACACGTGCGTAAGGCGCACAAAGCTGTTCTCCGGCCACGCCGCGTACCCGCACAGCGCGAGCCGCTCGAGGCGCGGCGTGCACCCGCCGAACAGCCGTGGCAGCGCGCCGGCGCTGTGCTCCGGCGCCCCGACGTCGCGCGCGATCGTGAGCGACTGGAGGGACGGGGCGGGGTGCGAGAAGGCGTGCAGGAGCGCGGCAGGGTAGCGGAACTGCGGCTCCAGCACGAGCGCCTCGTACCGCTCCGACTGTGCCGCGAGCGTGCCGACCAGCGCGGGGTCGCCGAGCGTGGGTCGGAGGTGCGAGTAGTACGTCTTGTCGCGGAGGTGCACGGTCAGCTTAGCCGCCTTGGAGCGCGCGAGGGCCGCAAGGGCCGCTGCCGGGTGCGAGGCGTCGACGGTGGCCCAAAGCGCAGGAAAGCACGACGCGGTGGTGCGCCAATAACGACAGACATGTGTCGCGTGCAGCCAGGCATACGGCGCAGGGTGCGAGGGTAGGTCGGGGAGCCAAGATGTCCAGGAGGGCGAGCTAGATGAGGGGGAGGACGGGGAGGATGGTTCGGCGAGCTTGCTGAAGATGAGGGCGAGGGTCTCGCGCGGGAGCGAGTGGATGGGGAGAAATGCATTCCGAATAGAATGGATCGCAGCGTGGACGGCGGCGAGCCTGCGCTCGAGGTCGTCGAGCTGAGGACAGTTCCCATAAGTGCGAAGGATGGTCCACGGGAAGGCTTACCTGGCTGATACTGAACTCCTGTCGGATTCTGGGAGAGCAGGTAGGAGTACTAGCAGCATCTGCCAGGAGGTGGTAACACATACTGCCTCAAATCACCAGTCGGAGCCAGCTTGCGATGCAGGGCGTCTACGAGCTCTACGATGCTCAGGTCCATCCCCACGGGGCCTCCACAGCGGGACATAACGACTGAATCAAATGTCAGTGTGGAATCGTTCAATAAAAATAGGATCAGGGGCCGACAGAGTATCGACGTCAAATGGCCCCGGTCAGGACTGGAGGCAGATCAGAACTCGCACAAGGCCCTCGTCAGGCGAGAAATTGAGCCTGAGAGCGCTATTCAGCAGAATCAGCACTATTACAGAAATACACGGCGTCATGTTCGCGGGCTGGCTTATCGGACATGGTTCGGACACGGGTAAGCATGTCAGCCACTAGCCCGTTCAGGATTTGATATCGGACAGAGTCCGAGCGACATGCCTGTGAACCTGAGCGTTGAGCATCATGCAGAAGACCGACTTTAAGACATAAACCGAGGGCCCAAGCAACGGAAGCGTTCACGTTGTCGCTAGAAGACTCGCAGGATGGAGACGGTTGCAACAAAGACAAGACTAGGGCGGGTTGGTTCGGACATGTGTATGTGCATGCGCAGGAGCTCCTCGGGCATGGTTTGGCATCGCGACATGGTCATCGGGTACTTACGATGCTTTCGTGCATCGAATGAGTACGGTCATAACTCCCAAGATGCGAGAAGCGGCAGAGGATATTAGATGCATTTATACTCAACACACGACGACGTCCGACTCGATATCTTGCAGCACGTGTGGTCATTTTTCCTTGAGAGGTAGAAATCAAGATGGGTGTACATCGATGAACGCGATCCCGAGCGAGGTCAGGGATGACATTGATATAGTGGAGAGCAGCGTGGATGTATCAAGGTCACATAGTCCAGGCAGGGCAACCAGCCTGCCACTAAACATTCCACTTCCTCACCAGCCAAGCGTTTCATGCACGTCCTGGGTATTCAAACGAGACCATGACTACTCGCTTCGCTGTTTTATACGTCTAGGCAACATATCGCATACACCTACCGGTGGAGGTTCAGTGGACTCGGAATCAAGTCGCAACCGAGGAAAGGCTTATGGTTGCTGTATAATGCTCATCCTTTGGACAAGTGGATGCGCAGTCCGGCTAGGCATAGAGATCCCCCGACCGCACTTGTGTGCCGTGCCTTTATATCTATTTCCGAACAATGAGGCCTGAAGTTTGCTGGAGCTCGGATCACTGTCCAAGGTGACGTCCCATCATTGGGACGATAATGCCTCAGCTTCGCATCTCTCAGGTAAGCTTTGCTCATGATATGGATTTCATCGACGGGGAGTCTGCTAAAGGAGCCCTTCGCGCGGTTTACACAGCAACAGGTTGTGGGTGGCATGATTATGAGATGAGGTAGACCCTGGTGAAGTACAAGTCGTCAGCGGGCGGCGTTAGTTGCAGTGTAGCACATATTCAATGTCATAGACTTAGTGTTGCGCAGAATATGTCAAATCGACGCAAATCTGGGCGTGGTATAAGGACCAGTAGCAGCAGAAGAACCTGTCACAGACGTGGGTGCTCGGCCATTGAGATAAACTTGCGTCCGCATGAAGGAGCTCATGATATGGAGGACATGAGATTGCTACGGAGACTCACTTCAGAGACCGCCTCAGCCTGGAAGGGTTGTTCGGAGAGTACTTTGGGGAACAACGGTATGGACTCGAGACGTATGATTGCACTTATGTACCCTGTGTAGCATCCTCAGGCTCCATTGCCATTCATTGCAAGGCGGTCATGCGACTGAGGTTCTCATCCAGCCTCCTGCCGTCTTTCATATTGGGTTTTCACCTAAGACGTGCTGGCAACTCGAGGCTCCTTGCTGCTTCCTGGCCAGCGGGGTGTACAACCCTTGCACTCTTCCATCACGTCGCCTGCTCTTGCGATGCACTCAAGACAAGTGTGCATGCGCCCTGCCTACATCACCACCCTTATAGTCTGTTCCGATAACCAATCGGCACTCGACCGAATTTTCAAGCCGGAGGTCGGACCATCACAAATGGCGGCGATCATGGCCTCTCAACACGTCCGAGCGTTCCTCGATGCAGATGAACACCGACGTATTGTCCTTTTTTGGGTTCCATCTCATAAAGGCATTTTTCAGAACGAGTTCGTTGATGAACTCGCGAAGAAGGCATTGGATGAACCCCAACCGGAATTCATCTCACAATCAATGGCCCTTGCTCGTGTTAAGGCAAGGGTCAAAAAGCGCTGGGGGACACTAGTCGATAACCCCAGCTATCGAGGCCGAAGGTTATGGAAAGTAACCGAGGACGCCCTACCGCTGCACGGGACCACGGCTAAGGGCACGTGGATCTTAAAGACAGCTGGCAAGTCCAACAAGGAGGTGGCATGCGTATGCCGCGTGCTCACCAATCATTTCCCAGGCGGTGAATACCGCTCTAGGTTCAATATCCCTGACCCTCACCTCTGCTTGTGCGGAGCGGAAGAAACCAGGGAGCATGTGCTCTTTGACTGTCCATTCTGGATCAGGACAAAGCGCCAACAGGGTCCTCGTGATCCGCTTCTGATGGGGCCCCCTGAACAAAGGGGATGGACCCCAGATGACATTATGGAGTTCCTTCGGCTCAACCCGATGGTCTCCACATTTGATTGGGCAGAGATTCTAGCAGAATCTCTGCTTGAAGCTGAAGCTGCGTGCACGAGAACATTCACTCGTGCCCGTCTTATATGCCACACTGTCGGAAGACAAGCGGCCTGGCAGCGGTTCCATGCGGACCGGCATTTAGATCCTAGTATGACCACAGCCCTGGGTGGAAAGTACCGGGATTTCTGCGAGTGGTACGACGCCGAAGCAAAGGCGTTTGAAATGTACCATAACTGGATAGATGAGGGGATAGCAGAACCCAGTATCCGCGATGACCCCCACGTCTATCCGAATGACAACTGAGGCCTGAAACCTGTAGGGCTACACTCAGTTCCTTAAGTGATTTACTGACGGAACGGGATTACCAGGCCGAGTAAACACACAGAGCGTGAAAAGCGGGTCGGGCGGAGGTCGGGTATGGCTTCCTATGGATGACCGTACCCCTCCTTTTGCAGGCTTGGCTGGATTATATGCCCACGCCACATAACGAGGCCACCGAAAACTGTAGGTGTGCCGCTCATGCGGGCGCGGATGCCCAATTACTATTATTATTATTCTACATGTACCTACGCTGTATGGAGTATAAACCTGAGGAATTAAAAAAAAAAAAAAAAAAGTGTGCATGCGCTGCCGCCCGCCTCTATTACGTCAGCAGCCCTTTTACGTCCGGACAACGTGTCGCATACCGAATTAGGCGAACCACACAACTCAAGAAACCAACCTCAACTCTCTCGTAATTTCCTCCCATCTATCCCGCCTCTGCGTTGCCCAGTCGCCTTCTCATACACTCCCCAAATCTACTACCCGCGAGGCCACTCCTTAATTTCTCATATCTGCCTCAAGCGATCTTACCAGCGGGACGCTGGCCCGAGTCTACCACTGACACTCACGACCGACCATGTTTTTACGCATATCAATACTCATCTCCTATGTCCTCGTCATCCTCCTCTACGGCGCCAACGCAGACCCAAATGCAGGAGCATCTGGGTCGTCTCTCTATCCTCCTGGCCTGCTGCCCCTGATCAACCGCGCTAACGCACTGCTAAGTGCTGGACAATTCAATGATGCCGCAAAAGCCTATTCGGAAGCGATAGGTGAGTAAACACGGGTTTGGGCTCGATAGTGCATACTCTTCGTAGGAAAAGGGATGTGGTCACTTGTACTTTCAACCTTTTGTTGTCGATCGTCAAATTGTTGAAAATATTACTGTTTGAGGCCAAGGGAATGCTGCGGGGAGCAGAGTGAGCAGAACACAGAACGTGTCCAGGGAGTGACGCTCTTCAGGTGGCTACTTCCTGGGAATGTTGCGCGTTCTTCGCATCCTGATTCTTGGATGTACATACCTACATCGAGTCGAGCAATCGTGATCGACACTTCCAGTGCTGGGTCATTCTAAGCTTTCTAACTGCAGTTCCTCCTATGCACCTACCATTGTCTGCAGGAACTCAATGATACCTACAGATCAGTCCCCCGCGGATTACCTCCTCTACTACAAGCGCGCCACTGCGTACTACTCGCTCAGCCGGCACCCCGCCGCGCTCGCCGACTTCGACAAGGTGCTCTCGCTCACCGGCGGCTCGTTTGATAAGGCGCATCTGATGAAGGCGCGCATCCACGCGCGTGATGGCGCGTTCCCCGCGGCGCGCGACGCGATCAAGAAGTACACCGCGAAGGTGCGCGACGAGGCTGCGCAGGAGGTGCTCTTCGGGATCAGCGAGGGCGAGCTCGCCGCGCGTAAGACGGGCCAGGCGATGCGTGCGGGCCTGTGGACCGCGTGCGTCGAAGCGGCGAGCACGGCGCTTGCGACCGCGAGCCATAGCGCGGAGCTGAGGCAGCAGCGGGCGGACTGCGCGCTGGCGGCGGGGGACGTCGAGGGTGCCGTGGGCGACCTGACGTACGTTTTCTCTCTTGTATACTTTTCAGACTGTGCACAATTTGGTACAGACGCCTGACGCACCTGACGACGCCCTCGACCTCGCTGCTCATGAAGATCTTCCGCCTCTCGTACTTCCTCGGGCCGTACGCGCCCGGGCAGGCGCAGTCGCCCGCGCTGTCCACGCTCAAGCAGTGCCTGCACTACGACCCGGACTCGGCGCAGTGCCTGCCCGCGCATAGGCTCGTCAAGGGCCTCGACAAGCAGTTCGCCGCGCTCGAGCGCGCGCTCGCCGCCGAGGACTGGCGCGTGGTGCTCGACGTTGCGGTCGCGGGCAAGGGTGGCAAGGCGGGGCTCGCGGATGCGTTCGACGCTGCGCTCGACACGCACACCGCGCGCGCGGCGCTGCAGCTCGCCCCGTTCGTCCCGCCGCCGGACGCGCGGCGCACGTCGCCCCGGCGCGAGGCGGTGCTCAGGGCAGCGTGCCGCGCGTACACGAAGCTCGGCGAGGCGCGGCGCGGCGAGCGCTGGTGCGACGCGCTGCTGGCCATGGAGGGGCGGGGCGACGACGCGGACGGGCTTGCGGGGCGGGCGGAGGCGCTGATGGCGAAGGAGGAGTGGGAGGAGGCGGTGCGGGTGCTCGAGCGCGCGTTTGAGGCGAGCGGACGCTCCAATCGCGAGGTGCGTTTGTGCTGTGGTTTGTATCGCGGTGAAAGTTGGGCTGGTGTTCATGCGTATGCTCGAAGATCCACCAGAAGCTGCAGAAGGCGCAGAAGCTGTTGAAGCAGAGCCGCCAGAAGGACTACTACAAGGTGCTCGGTGTTGCGCGTGATGCGGACCAGAAGACGATCAAGAAAGCCTAGTATGCCATCTCTCTGCCTTGACTTTCCAAAAAGATTGGAACACTAACTTTTTTGAAGCCGGAAAGCAGCAATGAAGGCGCACCCAGACAAGGGTGGCAGCGAAGCCAAGATGGCATCCGTGAATGAGGCATATGAGGTGCTCAGCAAGCCAGGTGCGTCCTCCGCTGCAAACATCATCATTGGTTGAATTTCACACTCTCATACCATAATAGAGCTCCGACAGCGCTTCGATAACGGGGACGACCCGAATGACCCCACGACGGCACAGGGCGGGTACCCATTCCCCGGCGGCCCTGGCGCGCAACATTTCGCGCAATTCTTTGAGGGCGCTGGTTTCCCTGGCGGGTTCCAGTACCATTTCAGCCCGCCAGGACAGCATGGGCGCGGGCGCTAGACGTGCTTGCTCGTGCTGCTGGTGTTGCGTGTTCGGCCGTGCTTGGGCGGGCACCGGATGGACTCGGTGTGTGGTCCGTGGCCTATCGTTCGTTCGCTGTACCTTTTTTCTGCCTCTTGCAAAATTACCCTGCTGTGCTGTGCAATGTATTATATGTAATATGTCGCATCGCCGAATGGACATTTGTCTTATCTGGACAAGGACGATGTGCCCAGCGTGCTGACACGGGCGTTGCAATGGCACTGTGAAGTCACGCGCCATCGTGTTTCTCCTTGCCATGTGCCTTCTGGGACGTTTTCTAGCTCCAGCCTGTCTACCCTTCTCCATGCAGCTGGCCGATGCACAGGTCTTTCATGCATGCAGTGACGGCGAGCTTGAGCTTGAATGGAGGACAGCTCTCGGATTTTAGTGTCAATACTGTTTGCGACCGATGATTGTAAACGCTGCAGTGCAATTGTACCATAACGTTGGCTCGGTCAGTGATTAAGACAATGTGGCACTGATACATATGTCGGTTCAAACCATTGGATTAATGTAGAAGCTATTCTGCATTCTCTGTATCCACCGGACTTTCAAGCTCTAGACTTGTCTCAGGTAGTAATATGGATATGGGTCTATTATATATCCGAATGTTTTTGGACACCAGTGATAGCATAGGTAACGATATAGCATCAACCAGCTGTATGACCATTTTGTCACCGTCTATCGAAATGTGTATTCTGCTGATCACGATCCTTCGTCTCTTGATCGAGGTATTACTCGCCCTCCAATTGTTTCTTTTCAAGCAATATAACTGACCGCCAACAGATCACGGTTTTTGCTATGAACCACGGCGTCAAGTTCGGAGACGACACTTCCAGCGTTGAAAGCTTGTCGTATGCACATCCCATGTTGTCGCCGGGACTGGCCCACAGCTTCACGTGAATTACATTGGCCAGGGACAGGCCAGCAATAACATTCTATCTGCCAAAGACGGAGGTCACCGGATGATCGATGAACTCGTTGTGCCTCTTCTCTCTCACCGCTAGTTGTGTCTTTGCTGCTTATGCTTCTTACGAGATTGCCATGTTGGGTGCTGTGCAACGCAGTCATGCATGCTCGGGCGCATATACGAATGGAGTTGTATCTTTTCCGGCATCGTCTGTACATACTGTAAGTACGCACCTCATTCTTTCCCAAGCTGCTGATTCCTATTCCCGAATTCATCTATCAGGGATAAAGTCTCGGCCAATATATGTTGGCGTTATGTAAGACATCACCTTGTCGAGACGTAAGCCAACGGTTGTTATTAGCTCATCTTTCTCTGTGGTGCTATACTAACACGTACTCATCAAACGTCTTCATCAGTTGTATTGAGATCGAGACGTCTGACAGCACGTACATGGCCGCATTGTAGCATTGATCATACTATTCCCACAGTTGTATTTGGGAGACCCCCGTGTCCTTGGTCAGCGAACTGACAGTGACTCCTAGATACCTATGTTGAGATTCGCAAAAAGCTATCAGACCCAAGATTCCCCAGATGGAATTTCAAAGGTCGATCGTGAATCAAAAAGATGTCTCCATCGTCTTCATCTAAGGACCAAAGGCGCTTATGTTTTCCCCATTCTGAACGATAATTTGGCAATCCCCGAACACGAGGCAGGAAGGTCTCATTAACGCAGAGCGCTTATGGAACGCCAGCCAAATTCGAACCATCTCCATCGTCTAACTACCTTCTTGTCCATACACACATTGACTCTGGGAAGTAATTCCAACCATCGGTGAGTGCATTAGGCAGGCTGAAATCAGTTCAGTCACTAATCTGAAATCATGATATAATCGCTTTGCAGTGATTAGGATTTGAGATGTTTTCCTGGCTCTTCGGTTGGCTCAATCCGCGAAAAATGGTTCCAAGCGTTACGATCCGATGCATTCGAGTCCCTGCTGACGGATCGCCACCGCACATGATTGTTCTCAATACGATTGACATTTATGACGAAGGGAATGTGGATTCCTTTCTGTTCCACATTCCTGATGTTCGGGCCTTTTGGGGGTCCAAAACAAGCTGGAGATATCGCGATTTGGCGATGATAACCATTGAAAATCAGCCCTCTACCACGCTCAACGGCTGCTATTACGGCTTCAAAAGCTTCAACATGGATGAGCTTCCTGCCAACAAGCATGTCTCGGGAGGAATCCGTGGTGACGCATTCATTGCAAAGGTAACTGCGGAAGAGTATGATGAGCATGGTTGGGCAACTTGGACGGACGTTCCGCCGGAGCTTTTGCAGGATCGATTTGTTCTGTCAACAATTTTGGGAAGGCTAGCTGAAATGTAAAAGTAATGACTCTGGACTTGGAGATACAGCTACAGACACTGGTTAATTTGTTCCAGGTGTTTGGTTTTGATTTGGAGCTTAACTCAGATTGGCATTTGTTGTAGGGATGCTCCAGTTCTGACGACCGCAATTGACACTATTTCTGTTCACTGACTATTTGATGATGCGTCTTGAAAGGTGCACGGGTACTTATTCCTTAGTGGGCCCGGCATGCAACAGTTCGCGCATCCCAAGTTCCAGGGCGCAGATTCCTGTCTCAGCATGGGCATGAGCTTTAGACATGCTTGCTTGTGCCGCTGGTCACGGTGCTGCGTGTTCGACTGTTCTTGGCGGACACCGAACTCAGTGTGTGATCAGCGGCTTTCTTTCTGTTCTTCGTTTGCTACAAGTCCTTCTGTCTCATACAGGTTTACCCTGCTGTGCTGTGCAACACATCATGTATTATCTGTCCCATCGTCGAATGGACATTTCACATCTACCTCCATTCGATGGTGCATGAACAGGGACGTGCCCTTGAACTTTTGCCTTGGCAGAAGCGTGCCAGTTCATGGGCGTTTTGGTATCACTCTACTTCGGTCACCACTTGAGTCGGTGAGCTGGAGAGTAACGCAAGGAGATTCTGTCACGACCTCCGCGAGGGTACGCCAAGCGTACAAAGTTATGACGATGGCGACGCGATCAATTCCATGTGGGAAAAGGATATTGATGGGAACAAGAACATAACAAGACTCAGGATGGCACATGCTGCGTTGTCCTGGCTCAAAATATGAGATACAAGACATACGAAATACGATAGAAAACTCGGAATGAGGATATCCAACTCAAAACATACCGCATTAGGAAGGTGGTAACTACGCGCGGTAATGTGATCGTGCGGCATTCTTTTTGCCAAGTGTCCTCTTTTTTTTTTTTTTTTTTTTTTTAATTCTTCGGGTTTATACTCCATACGACGTAGGTACATGTAGAGTAATAATGATAATAAGTGGGCATCCGCGCCCTCATGAGCGGTACACCTACAGTTTTCAGTGTCCTCGTTATGTGGTGTGGGCATATAATCCAACAAAGCCTGCAAAAGGAAAGGTACAGTCATCCATAGGACGCCGTACCCAACCCCCGCCTGACCCGCTTTTCACGCTCTATGTGTTTTACTCGGCCCGGTGATACCGTACCGTCAGTATTACACCCTATGAACTGAGTTTAGCCCTACAGGTTTCGGGCCTCAGTTATCGTTCGGGTAGATAGGGGGGTCGTTGCAAATACTGGGTTCCGCTATCCCCTCATCTACCCAATTATGGTATAGTTCAAACGCCTTTGCATCGGCGTCATACCATTCACAGAAATCACGGTATTTTCCACCCAGGGCTGTGGTCATACCGGGATCTAAATGTCGGTCCACATGGAACCGCTGCCATGCCGCTTGTCTTCCGACAGTGTGGCACATAAGACGAGCACGAGTGAATGTTCTCGTGCACGCAGCTTCAGCTTCAAGCAGAGATTCCGCTAGAATCTCCGCCCAATCAAATGTGGAGACCATCGGGTTGAGCCGAAGGAACTCCATAATGTCATCCGGGGTCCATCTCCTCTGTTCAGGGGGCCCCATCAGAAGCAAGTCTTGAGGACCCTGTTGGCACTTCGTTCTGACCCAGAATGGGCAGTCGAAGAGCACATGTTCCCTGGTTTCCTCCGCTCCGCACAAGCAGAGATGAGGGCCTGGAATATTGAACCTAGAGCGGTATTCACCACCTGGGAAATGGTTGATGAGCATACGACACACGCGTGCCACCTCCTTGTTGGACTTGCCAGCTGCCTTCAGGACCCACGTGCCCTTGGCCATGGTTCCATGCAGCAGTAGGGCGTCCTCGGTTACTTTCCATAACCGGTGACCGCAATAGCTGGGATTGTTGACTAATGTCCCCCAGCGCTTTTTGACCCTTGCCTTGACACGAGCAAGGGCCATTGATTGTGAGATGAATTCCGGTTGGGGATCATCCAATGCTTTCTTTGCGAGTTCATCAACGAACTCATTCTGAAAAATGCCTTTATGGGATGGAACCCAAAAAAGGACAATGCGTCGGCGTTCATCAGCATCAAGGAACGCTCGGACGTGTTGAGAGGCCATGACCGCTGCCATCTGCGACGGCCCGACCTCTGGCTTGAAAATCCGGTCGAGTGCCGATTGGTTATCGGAACAGACTATAAGGGTGGTGATGTGGGCAGGGACATCACAGACTGCTTCACGCAGCCCGCGCGCCAATGCCAGCATCTCTGCATTGAAGCTCTGGACCTTGCCGGCCCTGAACTTCTCATGGGCAACGTGGTCTTCCCCGTCAATGACGAGCCACGCGCTACCTGATCTCACTGTTGGCGCATTTGTATACGACCCATCAGTGAACAACATTCGCCCTTCTGGCTGGGCCAGCTGGCACCGGAATTCCGGCCACCGGGTGAACTCCAACCAGTCGGTGAATTCTGGTGAGCGTTTGTTTGGACCCTTTCTGTCCAGGAACACCCGCTCGAAGCGATCAATGTACCAATCCACGATCCGATCACCAGGCCGCGTCTCCGGATGGAGTGGTGCAAAGTCTTCTGATGACTGTCGCCCGATGCGATCTATGAACGTCATAGGGGTGACAGCCTGTTTTTTGCCACAGCGTGAATTAAGTGGCCATGGCGCAGTGATATTGGTGACGTTGGTCGCCCAATAGGGTGGAAGGGTGGCCCTCATTGGGTGCCCTTCGTGAATTTGCCTCGCTCGAAGCACAGCTTTTTCCATGTATCGGTCGACCTGGATGCGGATGGGGACCAACCCACCCAACATCTCCATTGCCCCGATCGGTGTGGTCTTAAAACAGCCAGTAATCCACCAGGCTGCTCTCGACTGAGCGGTCTGCAATTCTTTTGCAGCCCATTTGAGGCCCTTCCACTGTGGGTTCCACCACAGTTGAGCACCGTATAGCATCAACGGGACGACGTGTGCAATATAGAGCCGCCGCTTGTTGATGGGATGGAATCCGCGTGTCGAGTTACCGAGCATGCGGAGTGCGTTGCACGTGCTAGCCGCCTTATTGGCATAAAACCACACGTGCGCATGGAAGCTAAGCTTGGGGTCCAAGAAGAACCCAAGATAGCGCATGGTGTCCTTTGCTCGCAAAGTGACGTCATGTCCATCAGTCCGGATGGTTAGATCTGGTCCGAGTGGTCGAAAAGTCGAATACCCCTTCTGGCGCTTCCAGAAGTGCATTAACTCCAACTTATCTCCTTCTACACCTAAACCTAAACAGTTCAGGTCGCCAACGAGATCATGGAAGACATCTGCCAAAATGACGTTGTTCTTCAATACAAGGGCTTGCGGGCTGTCGTCAACAGTCTTCGGTGAAGCCGCCATGATGAGACCGTCGTTCACGTAGAACTGGGTCCCGGTACGGTGATACGACCTAGGGGACCCTGGCACCTAGGGAGTGCTCCGCAACGTGGCTGTGGGGTAGTGTGATAACTGTGGTGATGTGAGGGTAGGAGCTACAACCTGTATGATACCGGGAAACCTGTATGTCTTGTTTTTGTAAGTAGGGGAGTAAGGGGTCAAGGGTCCTGCACAACAGGATCTTGTTCCTAAGTGCTATACTATCCCTAAGGCCTTGCGAGGCTCTTCGAAGTACGCAAAGTTCTTCGAGATTCTGCGAAGTCCTTCGAAGTTTTAGCTAAATCACACAAGCTGACTTCGTAGGTGCTGCGAAGTCCTTTTAGCTAGAGTTAGCTAAAGGGCGTAAGGCTTAGAGGTTTGATAGAGCGAGGTGGGTGAGGTTTGGCTAGCGTAGGAGACCTGTAGGAGAGGTCGGAGAGTTCGAGGGCGTAGGGAGATGTACTATAGCCTGAAACTAAGGCTATAGGAGAGTCGTAGGGCTATTCGTAGGATGTAGGGATAACGCAACGTGAGCCTAAGGGTATAACTAAGGCGGAGGCCCACCGGTGATGAGTCCCGTAGCCTCCTGGGCCCCGAATCGCAATTTTAGGAGCTTTCTAATCCCCCAACCGACCACTCTAAGACTCTCCTACAGCCTACGACAGGAGGGATAGGTCCCTATAATATTCCTAACGCCCCCTCTCCTTCCTAAACCCTCCTAACACCCTACGAAGTCTGGCGAAGTCACACGAGGTGCTACAAGATTCCAAATGCTAGACGCGAAGTCCCTAACTCCTGCTAAGTCCACTATTGGACACTGCCGGTCCTCCCATACTGTTTCATTGGATCTAGGTCCTATCTACTACATCACTCATTCCGGGCTTAGCTAAGAAGTCGTAGCTAAGTCTCTCCTAGCTCTTGTGATTGCAGCTACCTCCGATAGGCTCCGAAACGGTCCGGAGTTCTGGAAGTTGGACTTAGGAAGCCTTGTGCACCTCTATGGGTCTCGATCCTATGCCATAAGGTCATCCTAGGGCATACCCATATGACCCTCCACCCAGTTAGGACACCTCCTGCCCCGATTAGGCCAAGTCCCGCTGCTAAGAACTTCGTGCGCTCTTAGCCCACTAAGATAGGTGATCATGGCGCATGGCTGCTCTCAGATAGTCATCCCGCCCTCGTGAATGAAGTTGGTCACCTTTCTACCGTACGTAGTTCCCCTGTTTCAGTTCCTAATTAGTTCCTATCCTCCTCATGTTCACTTCGGAGTCCATGCACTTTAGTACACATTTCGGACTCGTAAGGATCACTTTGCGCAAGATTAGTTCACCTCACGCTCCCCTATTTAGTCAGAGGTAGTTTACTATGTAAGAAGAGAGACCCCTCAGTGCACGCTTCTCTCTTTGGAATACCAGTTCCCCTGTAGCTCTGATCTCAGGAAAGCACCGCGAGTACAACCTTAGGAACGGTCTTAAGGTCCCTAAGTCTCCACCCCAGCTCCGTTTCAGTACCTTTGAACTACGTCTACGCTCGCGATATATCTACGAACCACGTCTACGCTTCCCGAACTACACACTACGATCCACAAAGTCGCCGTGACTTCGCACCTTTCAGCACCTCATATAGCATCTACCCGGTGGGCCTCCGCCTTAGTTATACCCTTAGGCTCACGTTGCGTTATCCCTACGTCCTACGAATAGCCCTACGACTCTCCCATAGCCTTAGTTTCAGGCTAGAGTACATCTCCCTACGCCCTCGAACTCTCCGACCTCTCCTACAGGTCTCCTACGCTAGCCAAACCTCGCCCACCTCGCTCTAACAAACCTCTAAGCCTTACGCCCTTTAGCTAACTCTAGCTAAAAGGACTTCGCAGCACCTACGAAGTCAGCTCGTGTGACTTAGCTAAAACTTCGAAGGACTTTGCAGAATCTCGAAGAACTTCGCGTACTTCAGAGGGCCTCGCAAGGCCTTAGGGATAGTATAGCATTTAGGAACAAGATCCTGTTGTGCAGGACCCTTGACCCCTTACTCTCCCACTTACAAAAACAAGACATACAGGTTTCCCGGTATCATACAGGTTGTAGCTCCTACCCTCACACCCTCACAGTTATCACACTACCCCACAGCCACATTGCGGAGCACTCCCTAGGTACCAGGGTCCCCTAGGTCGTATCACCGGGTAGATGCTATATGAGGTGCTGAAAGGTGCGAAGTTACGGCGACTTCGTGGATCGTAGTGCGTAGTTCGGGAAGCGTAGACGTGGTTCGTAGATATATCGTGAGCGTAGACGTAGTTCAAAGGTACTGAAACGGAGCTGGGGTGGAGACTTAGGGACCTTAAGACCGTTCCTAAGGTTGTACTCGCGGTGCTTTCCTGAGATCAGAGCTACAGGGGAACTGGTATTCCAAAGAGAGAAGCGTGCACTGAGGGGTCTCTCTTCTTACATAGTAAACTACCTCTGACTAAATAGGGGAGCGTGAGGTGAACTAATCTTGCGCAAAGTGATCCTTACGAGTCCGAAATGTGTACTAAAGTGCATGGACTCCGAAGTGAACATGAGGAGGATAGGAACTAATTAGGAACTGAAACAGGGGAACTACGTACGGTAGAAAGGTGACCAACTTCATTCACGAGGGCGGGATGACTATCTGAGAGCAGCCATGCGCCGTGATCACCTATCTTAGTGGGCTAAGAGCGCACAAAGTTCTTAGCAGCGGGACTTGGCCTAATCAGGGTAGGAGGTGTCCTAACTGGGTGGAGGGCCATATGGGTACACCCTAGGATGACCTTATGGCATAGGATCGAGACCCATGGGGTGCGCAAGGCTTCCTAAGTCCAGCTTCCGGAACTTCGGACCGTTTCGGAGCCTATCGGAGGTGGCTGCGATCACAAGAGCTAGGAGAGACTTAGCTAAGACTTCTTAGCTAAGCCCGGGATGAGTGATGTAGTAGATAGGACCTAGATCCAATGGAACAGTATAGGAGGGCCGGCAGTGTCCGATAGTGGACTTAGCAGGAGTTAGGGACTTCGCGTCTAGCATTCAAAATCTTGTAGCACCTCGTGTGACTTCGCAAGACTTCGTAGGGTGTAAGGAGGGTTTAGGAAGGAAAGGGGGCGTTAGGAATATTATAGGGACCTATCCCTCCTGTCGTAGGCTGTAGGAGAGTCTTAGAGTGGTCGGTTGGGGGATTAGAAAGCTCCTAAAATCGCGATTCGGGGCCCAGGAGGCTATGAGACTCATCAATGGCCCGGTTGTACTGAATGGACAGGCGCCCACTTGTGTATGACCGGTGCAATGTAAACCCCAGATAAAATCGGGGATAAACTTGAACCCTGGCCGACTCCGACATCGAAGTCAGATGGATCGGTGATGAGTCCTGTAGCCTCCTGGGCCCCGAATCGCGATTTTAGAAGCTTTCTAATCCCCCAACCGACCACTCTAAGACTCTCCTACAGCCTACGACAGGAGGGATAGGTTCCTATAATATTCCTAACGCCTCCTTTCCTTCCTAAACCCTTCTAACACCCTACGAAGTCTTGTGAGGTCACACGAGGTGCTACGAGGTTTCGAATGCTAGCCACGAAGTCCCTAACTCCTGCTAAGTCCACTATCGGACACTGCCGGCCCTCCCATACTGTTCCATTGGATCTAGGTCCTACCTACCACGTCACTCATCCTGGGCTTAGCTAAGAAGTCTTAGCTAAGTCTCTCCTAGCTCTTGTGATTGCAGCTACCTCTGATAGGCTCCGAAACGGTCCGAAGTTCTGGAAGCTGGACTTAGAAAGCCTTGCGCACCCCATGGGTCTCGATCCTATGCCATAAGGTCATCCTAGGGTGTACCCATATGGCCCTCCACCCAGTTAGGACACCTCCTACCCTGATTAGGCCAAGTCCCGCTGCTAAGAACTTTGTGTGCTCTTAGCCCACTAAGATAGGTGATCACGGTGCATGGCTGCTCTCGGATAGTCATCCCGCCCTCGTGAATGAAGTTGGTCACCTTTCTACCGTACGTAGTTCCCCTGTTTCAGTTCCTATTTAGTTCCTATCCTCCTCGTGTTCACTTCGGAGCCCACGCACTTTAGTACACATTTTGGACTCGTAAGGATCACTTCACGCAAGAATAGTTCACCTCACGCTCCCCTATTTAGTCAGAGGTAGTTTACTATGTACAACAGAGACCCCTCAGTGCACGCTTCTCTCTTTGGAATACAAGTTCCCCTGTACCTCCGATCTCAGGAAAGTGTCGCGAGTACAACCTTAGGAACGATCCTAAGGCCCCTAAGTCTCCACCCCAGCTCCGTTTCAGTACCTTTGATCTACGTCTACGCTCACAATATAGCTACGAACCACGTCTAAGCTTCCCGAACTATGGGCTACGATCTACAAAGTCGCCATGACTTCGCACCCTTCAGCACCTCTTATAGCACCTATCCGGTGGGCCTCCGCCTTAGTTATACCCTTAGGCTCACGTTGCGTCATTCCTACGTCCTACGAATAACCCTACGACTCCCCCATAGCCTTCATTACAGGCTATAGTACATCTCTCTATGCCCTTGAACTCTCTGACCTACACCCCGAGGTCATCAGGCACTTCAGAGCTTCCAGCAACCTCGTTCTCCAATTTCTATTCCAAGTATTAGCTCTCCGAACTCTCCGACCTCTCCTACAGGTCCCCTACGCTAGCCAAACCTCACTCTAACAAACCTCTAAGCCTTACGCCCTTTAGCTAACTCTAGCTAAAAGGACTTCGCAGCAGTCTCGTACCCTCTGCCACTTAGTAGAAACTATAGTCCATTGGCTTATTGCTCCCTAACTCTATACAGCCTACGAAGTCAGCTCGTGCGATTTAGCTAAAACTTCGAAGGACTTCGCAGAATCTCGAAGAACTTTGCGTACTTCGGAGGGCCTTGCAAGGCCTTAGGGATCGTATAGCACTTAGGAACAAGATCCTGTTGTGCAGGGCCCTTGACCCCTTACTCCCCCACTTACAAAACAAGACATACAGGTTTCCCGGTATCATACAGGTTGTAGCTCCTACCCTCACATCCTCACAGTTATCACACTACCCCACAGCCACGTTGCAGAGCACTCCCTAGGTACCAGGGTCCCCTAGGTCGTATCATCGGTCAGGATACCATTAAACAAGAATTGGGTTTTCCGCCTGATCAAGTAATTTGCCATGAAATTACAAAGCTTGCTATTGAAGCCCTGTTTTCGCATGATTCCTACCAGTGCATCATGGTTGATGGACGGGTAGAATTGTGACACATCGAGCAATAGCACTGATGGGTTTCGTGCCCATGCCTCTTTGACATTGTGCACAAGCTGGATGCCAGCATCAGTGGTACTATGTTGCATAGCCCCACCGAACTGACATGGGTGTAGGATTCCCCACTTCTGAGCGTCCCACTGCATTCGTTTGGCAATGATCTTTTCGAACAATTTGCCAAAGCAGTTGAGCAAGCAGATAGGCCTATAGGCCTTCGCTAATGTATAGTCCGGTTTGTTCGGTTTGGGCAGAACCACCGTAACAGACCACTTGAAGACGCTCAGATATATCTCGAATTCGAGGCAAGCGTTATAGTACGTGTGCAGCCATTGCCGCACGTGTATACCGAGATCGGTCTCGACACCCTCTGCAGAGCGCTCGATCCGGTCCACCAACCATTTAATCCACATTTAGTTCACGTGATTGGGACCGGGTGCGGAGGTATTGCTAGTGGATTTAAGATTCTCACGAATCTCAAACTCACTAATGTCCGGTAGAGTCAATTCCTCCCGTTGAGGAATTTCGTCTACAAATGACAGATCCACCGGCCGTGGGTTGGCAGGTGTGAACTGAGCTTGGAAGGCACGACTGAGATCAGCCGCACTTTGGACTGGCGCACCGTCAGCTTGACGCAGCTGAATGGTGGCCTCTTGCCGTCTCGGCTTTGTCCAGGCGACAAAGTCCGAGATCAGTTGGGGATTGGATTCATCCATGATCCGATCAAAATGTGCACGCTTCGCTCGCTTTGTGGTGAGGCGGAGTGTGGCACGTTGTTTTTGCCATTCGGACCGAAGTTCGGCAGCAACATCGTATGCGTCTGCAGTGGCCTGAGCTCCAGGTCCCAGCTGATGACATATGTGGTGATACTGCCCAGATGCCGCACTAAGGCGGTGCTGGGTGTTCGCAAGCTGAGTGGCCGCATGAGAGCATGCAGCATCCCACCACGACTTTGAGCGTTTGAACGGGTGCTTCACTGACGAATACTCCATTCATAGTCTTTGGAGGTCTCGCTCAAGGCGGTCCCCCATTCGTTCAACGCCTTGAGCGCTGCTGAAATGTGTAGGGTAATCAGCGAACACTTTTTGCCGTTGCCGTCACGAATTGTTGGGCCGCGTCGCCGATGCGAGGTATTCCCCGCACCAGTTCTGGTTCAACTTCAATCGGCATCTCCCACCGCAGGACCGCGTGGTCGCTGTTGTGGCGATGTGACATAAGTACATGAAGGTCTTGGCCTTCATAGTACACTGGGTCGATCCACACCAAGTCAATGACTCCAGGTGTGAGAGCGATATTGTGGGAACGCCAAGTGACTGGACTGTTCTGGGCGTTCATCAAGACCAGATCGAGTTCAGTTTGAGCCAGCTCGATAAGGCGATTGAAATCAGCGTAGTGCGGAGGCCGCACCCTAGATCCCGCAGCTCGTGCATCCCACAATGGGTGGCGGAGATTGAAATCCCCGCACATGCACGCAATGGGTGGAAGCGCGTGGACACGTGTTTCCAAATACCGGACAGCATCAAATGTGGTGCTGTCGTTGTACACATTCAGGACATGGAAGTCCCCGGATGAAAGCTTAAGCGCTACCAAAAGGCAATCCTTATGGGAGACGCTGTGGATGACAACTTGCGGAGAAGCCGAAGCCCACCGCTTGTTGACATAAACAGCGACCCGGGAATCTTTCGATGCCCCGAGGCACTTGAACGAGGCGTGGGCTGACGTATTCTCATACGCCTCCCCGTCCCGTGACTTAGCTGAGGCCACATCCTTGATGCGACCCCAAAAAATCTCTTGGACACAGACAATGTCGGCATCCCTATGTCTCTCAAGTAGAATGCTCGTATTCTCCGCAGATTTCTGAACATTCGCACTTATACAGGTGAGTACGGGCCTAGTAGGCTCGTCTCTCAGATTGTCGCCATCAACCATAGGGCTGGGCGTACGTGAGGGGTCCGCTTCCACCATCATGGGGGAATCGGGCTGTTCAATGGGTTGTGAAGCCGGCGGAGTTCCAAACGGTGGGGCCGAAGCACCGTTGGAAGAAACCAATTCACACAATGACTCATTATGCCCACATGGGGCTAATGGCATGGAGCCCGAACCGGTGTGCCATGCACTACCGGCATGGGCAAAGGGCATGGAGACAACAAGGCTGTCTCCAGCACCATTGTATTCGTCGTCCCCTCCCCTATAGGGGGAGGGTCTACTACGAATCCTTTGCAAATCGTCTGGCACAGTGGCCGTCAATTCTAAGAGAGGACCTCCCGAGAGGAAGGAACTCGAAGTGGATCTCTCCCCATAATAGGGTGAGATCAAAGGTGTGTCCAAAGGACGAGAGCTCAGGGGTTCCGAGTCGGCTTGAGTGCGATGAGCAGGGCAGCCACCATGCACCGACATTGCACTCGACGAGGTGGGTGCACCATCAGTCCTAAGACCAACAGCGGCTATAGGGGCACCAGTATGGGAAGAAAAGGATAGGATGTGAGGTGATTTAGACATGCTGGGCACGGGCGCTAAATCGAGATGGTGGTGGTACTGGTTCAAGAAGCGGCGTGCCAAGTGTCCTCGAGCCCTCGGACATCTTCTACCTCTACTCTTTCCATGCAGGCGGTTTATATAGAAGACAGCTTAGCGCTAACAATTTCTGCGATGGACAAATTTTCTGGTCGCACACCACCCGGGTTCCAGTTGAACGTTTAACGCTCGAACCCTTATGTACAACACTGGGGATGTTCTTCCCATGGTTTGGCGTGGAACATGTTCTCAAAACATTCTGAATGCAAGGTGATTCTCAGGGGCTGCATCCGACTCGGAAACCTTGTGTCTTTTAGGACTTTACTTCCTGATTTGTCTCGCCCTCGCTCAATGTTAACTCCATACCTAGGCATCACGGAAAAGGTTACAAAGTGCTTCATTTTGTATGAACCATGAAGTGTCGCGTGTCGTCGCGCAGACAGTATGTTCCTAGTTGATCGTTTTCTCGGGGGCTCTCTACCTCTCTCCTGCACTTTTTTTCTTACTAAGATGAATGTTCTAGATATCTTTGTTATGCAGGAACGTCAGGGTCGAGAGGAAGATGACTCTGACCAATGACACGTGTAGACATGGTTGTATGTTGTGCAACATCGGTCGACCAGCTGATCCGCTAATGGGAACATTCCATATGTATGGCTATGTGACATGGAAGCGATCTTGTGCAGTGAATGTGCGGAACCTTCAAACCTAAGTTCCTGTCCTACCGTTCCTATTGCAGAGGCCGGGCGTCTAATGCGGCTCTCGTCGATAAAGAAGGTCCATTCCGAATTGATCCATCAGAAAACATGCATTCATGGAGGGTCGAGAGCGGCCGTCCTTGTGTAATAATTCAAGATGGCTTCAACCTGGATGCGAAGGTTGTCGGCGCCTGCCTGACACTCGCTATTCAAGAGAAACGTTTAATAACTGAGTTATTATATATTGTCCTCGACGACGACTTCTTGCAGGGTGTGCACTGTCGTATTTCAAATATTCTTTCTTTGATTTTATGTATGACTGATGAGCCTGTTAGAGGTATGTAAATTCGCGCGGTTTCGTGGTTAGATTCACTGACAGGGCGTTACTATAATTAGCTTATGAGGCAGCATCATTAGACTTTCGAGACTTGTTATTCTCCGCCTTTCGTACGCTGTACTTGGCATTGGGCCAGAACTCAGTAATATGTCACATGGCGAATGGAACAATACTCAGGTCCAATAGGATGAATGCGCAGGAACGTGTGCCAGATTCATTTGAATCGTTGTATACAGCTGCTCAGACTCGAATAGTAGAGTTTATCTTCATTCATTGATGTTGAGGCGCAGACTGATTGTATGTGTATATGTCACTTATCGTCTTGCCTTGTTCACTATCTACTCATGGCTGTTCATCCCCCTCAGACTTTCCGAGACTTCCCCGATAATCCTGTTTCAAACTATGGGAAAAACATCATCGACAATTTTCAAACAAAAATATGCCAGGATGTCGCAAATATTCCCAAAATTCCCCTGTATCTACCATTATCATTTCGTGATGTCCTTAACAAGGTTGGTGGTGGACATCTCCACTCACCACCGAATGATGCACCTTCATGCATTATTCCAGTCCCTACAGATGCTAAGGTAGGTGGATTGTACGCCGCGAAGTTGCTTGAAGAGCACGACTGTTATGTACGGATCTTATACAAAATCTCGGCATGCTGCTAATTTGTGACGCATCTAGGCTGTGGGAGCCATGCGCTTCCCAGACATACCTATCATGAAACCGCTATTTGAGCTTTTCCGCGGTCTCAAATTGGATTGCATCAAGTACTACAAAGCGATAATACAGCTCTACTCTACAACGAGGTTCTCGTGCAGCGTACCTCCGCTGATCCGGATCCGAAGAAGTTCGATGTCATTGGTATTCCTCCAGACTATCGTCAACTAGGCTTGACAGCGCTCATGGACAATGTTCTAGGACTGTTCGTCAAGCGCCTCGCTGACGATTGTTACAAGAAGCAGATTACTGGCTGGGCGCTGATGGCTTATGACATGTATTCGACCCGCACCTACATGTCCGGAAAACGCAGTGATACACGCAAGTGCCTTGATGAGTTGCAACAGATGCCATATAGTACAAAGGTGGTGAATTGGTTAGACATTTACCGGCTCTACCAGCTCGCACGACAGGGCATTGTAAGAAACAGTTCTGGGGAAAGTGGCTTTCGATCACCCGGCAGTGGAAAAGCCAGTAAAGTGTTTCTGTATTGAGTGAGTCATTGAAGATCATATTCGTGCCGGCTAACGTCTGACGACTACCGCTTGCCTCAAGGGTGGTTCCGAGGTCATTACGAAGAAGCTGAGTGAAAATCTGCAGAACAAACCTATACTTCACATGTGTGTCAATGCAATATCGTACATCAAAGATAGTTCTGACCATAAAGGCCCCGGGACAGGAGTTCGTTTACATCTCGTCAACGGCCAGTCTAGAATGTATGCGCGTGTCATCAACACCACTGCCCTGCCTTGTTTACGAACCACGGACCTTGCGGCCGCAGAACTTGATTCTGACCAGAGTACTGCGCTCAGTGAGCTTCAGTATGGTTCTACGACCAAGATCAGAGTGAAATTCAAGACAGCCTGGTGGGGAGAAGCCGCCGTGATGAAGGAGCTTGGAGGATGCGGCGCTATTGTGGGGGGGCAGTCGTTCACTGACCGTATGGTTCGTACGGTCGTCTATCCGTCGTACGGCGTTGACAGTGGCCGCCAGTTTACGGTACTCACCGTTAGCTACGCAAGGACAGCGGATGCCTCACGGTGGCACCCCTTGCTAAGAGAAGAATCGGAGGAGCAACTCAAGGAGATCGTGTTGCGGGACCTCGCCGCTGTCCATGGTTTCGACCCGGTGAAGGAGGTGGAATCAACGAGTGGCACACCATGCATGGAGCTGGGTCAACGACCCGTATTCAATGGGTACGCCAACCTGATCGACCATGTCCCTATTTTGACACGACTATACACCAGGCGCATTCGGCTTCTTTGGCCTGGGGCAGTTTGCAGAAGTAATCAAGCATCTTGGTCGTCCTACTGCCGGCGGCAGGCTTCATTTTGCAGGTGAAGGCGTGAGGTAATGTTCTGTTTATTTCGGTATATCAGTCTCAGCTTGACTTGAGATTCTAATCAGATGGGCTGTTGGTGCGCTTGAAGCGTCACGTCGCGCTGTACAAGAAATTGTCCTCTGCAGTTGTCCGGACAAGTGGGTAAAATCCGAGACGACATCTGGCGAGAAGGAGGTGATTTGGACAGATGAACGCATCATGTTCCAAATTGCTGTATTTATATGCGAACTTGAGGCGGTGTACGTTCATCACCTTCACTGACCCGTTCTTCGTCTATTTGAATTTGTCTTTACAGATGACGACAATCTCAAGATTGGTAAGTCATTTCCAACTGCTCACTCTTGAAACCACGCGGAAAGGGGCCAACTTCTGCGGGTAGAATACATAATTCCACATATCTGTCAACCGAAACCCCAGACCATGAGGACGGAGTATATCAAGGTCCTGAAGAGAAAGCTTGACGTGATTGAGTTGGCTCCTTGTAGCCTCAATCGTGAAGGCGCATTATTGTATATTTCAGTTGTCATGTGTTGAGACGGAATGATAATCTCTGCATCGGGACACCCACTATGGAAGTAAACGCCCGAGCTGTTACTCTCGATAAGCGCAGGACTTGAGTCGCAAGGTGGCCTTCTACTGCTCTCTCAATTAGTACCATTGCAGACTCGATCCAGACGTCCCCATTCGTTGTGTCGGGCTCCCTTCCAATGGTCCAACTCATCTACTCTGCTTCACCTTAAGACGATCTACAATATGAACGGTATTAACAATCTCCTCAAACACATTGTGGACCATGGATCCTACTATAGATTACCGAAATAGATCACCGCTGGGAGTGCCGTGGAACAAGGATTCGACATGAAAAACCAGCCATTACTTGTCTTCAGAAGTTGAGCCTGCTGGAGAACAAGAACATCCTATGGAGTCTGAAGCGAATTTGTCATAAAGGTGGCCACGCTGCAATGAGTGTCATGAAGATGGTGTGTGGTATACGAGAGTTAACGTCTCAGCAGAGGCCTTTTCGGCGTCTGGACAATTATAATGCATCAAGCTTCAAGGCTAGCCATTCGATGCCTGAGCTTATGGCCGCCTTGAAAGTGAGCGCTTGCTTTTGTGATTATGGCGAGAGAGCTTGGTGTGTCATTCCACTAAAAATAGTGAGCATTTCAGATTATTCTTAGTTGACGACTATCAAGCCACTCGGATCAAATTGCATTGATACATTTTACAGCTGCTCTGTGCAATCGGTAATCAGCTCGACATTGCCACTTGTTCTCCATTTCCCAAAAATGCTACATTACTGTCCATTAGCATAAGCTAGAACCTCCTTCCCAGCCATCGATATGGCGAGCTGCCTCAAAATCCTTTCAGTGCTCCAGTCTTCTTCACTTCCCCATTCTTGCTCAAATTTCGGGATCAAGTGTGGGTAGCTGGAGTTGAGAATTTCTCGAACAGTACGCCACGATGCATCAAGAGCACCAACGACCCAGCTAAGTCACGTTGAGTGCACATTCTGCGGGGGAGTCAAAATAATGTTATGCTTACGCATGACGGGTGCTGACTGTCTCGCCACCGAAATGGAGTCTACCTTTGGCAGCAGGGCGTGTCAGATTCTGGTAGACATTTGCAAACTGTCCGGGACCGAAGAACCCATATGCCCCTGCCGTGATTGAGTGAGTCTACTATTCCAGTCAATCGAACATGATTGACACACCCATCGTGTATGGGTCATTGGTCCAGCTCCATGCATGATGTGCAACCCACTGTTCCTTCAGAAATTCTACTCCTTGGATAGGATCGAAGCCGTGAACAGCGGCGAGATCTCTGAGCAAGATTTCCTTCAACTGTGCTCCAGAGGCCTGGCCGAATAGCGAACCCCATCGCAGGGAGTCACTCGTCCATGCATAGCTCACAATGAGCACCGTGGAATCATTTTTGCCTTGTGGTCCGTGTGTGCCGTATGATGGGTAGACCACTGTACGAACCATTCGATCAGTGAATGACTGCCCACCCACAATCTGACCAAATTTTTTCATGACATTTTGATCTTCCCACCAAGCTGTCTTGAATTTGACTCCGATTTTGGTTGCAGGTCCATACTGTAGTTCTCGTAACGCGGTACTCTGCTCAGAGTCGAGTACAGCGGAAGTAAGATCCATGGCACGTAAGCATGGTAATGTGGTTGTGTTGATAACGTGCGCGTATGATTTGACCTGGCCGCTTGCAAGACCTACTTCGACCTTAGTTTTCAAAGAATCGTTTTTGTTTTCAACTAATGAGACAGAAACGGCGGGGGCATTGCAGGTGGGCTTAACATTCAATCTTTTCTTCATAGTATCAGTGATAACTTCAGACCCGCCCCTGACACATCAAGGCACATGAGTCGGGTTCGAGAAATAGTTTCTCACAGCGCACCTGACACAGAACCATTTAATTGTATCAGCTCCATCCTGAGTGGGGAATGCAAATGCCATGCTCTCTAGGACAGTCTCCGTCAAAGCTTGATCGTACCAGCCAGTTGACCTATCAAATGTCTCCAGCCAGTTTACCACTTCAGTGGGATACGGCAACTTCTTCAACTCGTCAAGGAAGTCCTCTGTGTCTGTCCGATTACCTGACATGTATGCGCGTGTTGAATATATGTCGTACTTCATCATCAACTCCCATCCATGTTTCTGATGTGACTCGAGGTCGTCCTTGAGTGCGCGAGCAAATGGCTGCACGACGTTATCAACGAGTGAAGACCAGGTATAATCCCGGTATTCTGGAGGTATATGGACGTCGAATGTGCTAGCCATCTGGACATTGCTGGCACTTCGCGGCTTGAGGATCTCATTATACAGCAACGTGGAATTTTCGTTTTCAAATATATAGGGGAGGAGTTCGAGGTGAAGCCTTTTGAATAAATCAAACGTTCGCTTCATCATTCGGTTATGCGGGAAGCGCATTGCCCCCACATCCTGATATGCAGATTATGAGCAACATTTCGACAAGTCAAGCCACAGAACATACATAGTAGTCGTATTCCTTCTCTGAAAACCTGTAAGTGAATAATCGGCCTCCAACCCGAGGCGATGCCTCTAGAACTTCATAAGGAATGTCGAGAGATTCGAGCATCATCGCAGCATACAGTCCGCCTACTCCGCCACCAATGATGCCTACCTTCGCACCCGGTGGGACAGGAATGATCTCTTCGGAAACGGAGGTGCCAGTAACATTTCCCAAGAGGGCATTCACCAAAGGTGTGGGCAGATAAGGGGCGATTTTGCTTATTGTGCTGTTATTTCGCAAGAACCGACGATGGTATTCATCGATGATGTGCCCGCCGTAGTACGAGAAGTCATCCTGGAATACGGTGGGGTGGATCGAGAGAGAGCCTGGAGTAGACATTGTCGGAGGGGATGGGGAATGAACCGGTTTCAAAAAGGTATTTATATGACTAGCAGACGCTTGATGTATAAAGCAGAAGGTAGCCCACCCTGAAAAGCGAGTGATTGCGACAGGCCCGAGCACTACTTTGTGGAAATCACCATAAGCGCAGGACCCCGTGGTGATAATTAGTACATACCCACCGGAACATAATCAATTGAGATATAGAGTTCCACCACACTTCAATGCATACTGTCAAAGAATGAGTTAGCGACTGAAGATCTTGATAACCAGCGGTTCTGTATCCGACACTTAGCATAAGCTAAGGGGAATCACGGTATACTGGGATGGGAAAATGTCATAGGCGATATGAGTACCAATTGCCGAATATATGATGCTGAAATGATGAGTAATTGAAAAACATATGTAGAGACTTACAGATTTCCGTGCAGGCAGAATTCACTATTCAAACAGGGAATTATGGTATTAGAATTGTTGGCAGTGTGCATCTCATAAATTGACCCTGAATTCGTCCTGAGTTCTTACTGAAACTGTGCACCAATTGCCAGCATCAAAGGCAATGGGCAATGACACTCGTCTGGAGCTTGAGTGACAGCCCGTATTGGGAACTGGCTGCTGTTGTCGGTTCTGCAGCCAAAGTTAGGATACCACGCAGACATGAGCACCCAAAAACACTGCTATAGGATAAAATATATGATGAATATGCCCGGGCACCTCCGAGGCGCTCGTCCTACATAATGCAAAATTCGAATCAGCACTATGCTCCCACACTTGATCGAATTTCCTCAAAGCGTCCCAGCGCGAGGTTGAACGGGGACCGATGAAGATATGCAGAAAGACAATGCCATCTCAGCCGGGATAAGATCAACCGAAGTTGGAGATGGCTGCTTGAATAGCGTCTGAGATACCCTGCGGCCTATGGAGACCACGTGACAGATCGCGCGTGGAACGAGGCGAGGGCAAGCACTTGATCTATCACAACTAGAGTACTCACTGTAGCCTCGGACTGAAAGAGGGGCCGCATATCTATGACTCATGATTTTTCTGATGTGTGCTCAACTCCATACATCTATTGCACAAGAGGTTCAAGTCCCCAAACTCTTCATTTCGTGTGAAGCGTCAGGCATAACGGCGCAGACAGCATTCCCCCTGTCAGATGGTTCGTCGAACCTGCTCTATCGCACATCTGTGCTCTTTTCGTGCAGTTGATCATTGTGCAGATAAGCGATGTCAAGTTGAATGGAAGACGACTGAGCCCTTCTTTGTAGACACATGCGAGTACTGCGATAGACTCGTTTCTTGCCATGATGCATCGGGCATATCCGATGCTTATTCCGAGAGCGCAGGCAGGTCGGACGGGGAATGAATATTCTGCGGTGTGATGACATTTGATAGTGCAGGTCAGTTGCTGATTAGAATATCATCATGATCCAGATGACCAGCCGCAGCACATAAGGTTCAGCAGGGAACCCGAAGACCATTAGAATCATGTTCTGGACTTGTCAGACTCAACTTTTCAAGGGACGGAGCAGTGTGGTAGCCATCGCCAAGGAGGTTCTTTCCACAAGCATCCCATACCAAAATTTCCGCGCAAGGATGCACGCACGTTTCAGATGCACAAGCGAGCGGAATGGGCTACCGTCGATGGCTCAGGACGCTTCTGCCACCGGTGAGGATATGCTATCCAGGATTTGTTGCCAACTAGCCATTATGTCTATCAATATACTCACCTATTGGATGCTGCATTATCTTGACTTCCCGTCTCGTGTTTTAGTGTAAGGTTCGCTATGGATCGTGCATGACTTTGTCGGTTTACAAATACATGGATATCAGCAATTTCATTCAGGGAAACCTTACAGGTTGACGTTGGCGCCGTCCTCGGTGGCATCAGCGCCGGAAAGAACGGCTCCTGATTTCCGATAGAAACTGCCTTGCTTTGCACGGAGAATAAGCTGATCAGGATGAACTTGGGTGGACTCAGTATCATGTGGACTATGCTGTCTAGACAACTGATGGATTCGTCTGGGTGATCTTCAGCCTTCTGGCTGCATATTGGCTGCATATAAATAATATCAGCGCACTCTGCCTCGACGAAATCGTTGTTCCCCTATGGCTTCTCAGCATACGCACGTCCCCAAGAGCCTCATTGACAATCCAGTCTCTTATTATGCACAGTATATCGTCCACAGTTATAATGACGAGATCGCTCGGACCATCTTTCGCACGTCATCCAAATTTACCTCCCATTTTCTTGGATGCTTTGATTAACATCATGAACGGATGCCCTGGATTACCGACTAAACACCCGTCGCTGTTTCAGGTTCCGGTCCGCAAGAATGCCAAAATTGGTATCATCGGGATAGGTGGATTGTACGCCGCGAAGTTGCTCCAAGAGCGCGGCATTGATTATGAGATCCTGGAGGCTTCTTCCTGTACGGGCGGGCGAATCTATACACACGTCATTTTTCTCAGGAAGAGCACAATTATTACATATGGACTATCACTGTTTGCTGGTTGCTCACGAGTTTCTTGTTCTCAGGAGGTTGGGGCCATGCGCTTCCCCGCTATTCCTATCACGTGTCGGCTATTTGAGCTTGTCCTCGAGCTTCAGAAGGTTTCCGGCCTCAAACCTCGATTGAATCTCATGGAATATTATTTCGACAATGCAAATTCTACCCTCCTGTACAACGAAGTTCTCATGAAGCAAACTTCCGGCATCCATCCAGAGGACTTCCACGTTCGCAACATTCCTCCTGGCTACGGTAAATACGGCGTAACACGGCTCGTTGACAATGTGTTGAACCCATTTGTCAAGGCTCTTGCTGATGACTACGAAATGAAGAGGCATGCCGGTTGGAATATAACGATGGAGTATGATATATATTCAACACGGGTGTACATGTCTGGGAATCGCAGTGATAACAAAGAGTATCTGGATGAGCTCAAGAAAATGCCATATCCTACAGAAGTTCAAGTGGTAAATTGGCTGGAGACATTCGATAGCTCCATTGGTTCGTATGATGTGGCGTTGTCAGAGGCGGTCCTAGATAAACTTGCCTTTGATTACTCTACGAGGGAACCAATGCCAACAAGTGGTCAGAAGTGGTTTTGCTTCGAGTGAGTTGTCCAAATTCATGTTCGCATTTCCTTAAACTAATGTGAATTTGCCTCAAGGGGCGGTCCGGAGACCATCACAGATGCCTTGGTAAACTTACTACAAAATAAACCCATATGCCGGCAATGCTCGTGCGACTGCGATATCGCTTATCCATGGAAGTAAAGATCCTGCAGTCTCGTGTTTCCATAACGCCGAAACTCCTCTAGGTCTGGTTCAAGTACATCTTCACAATGGCCGACTCAAATTATACGACCACGTCATCAATACTGCCACGTTGCCTTGCTTGCGTGCCATGGATATCACTTCCGCCAAACTCAGCCCTGCTCAGAGCACCGCACTGCGCGAGCTTCAGTATGGCCCTTCGACCAAAATTGGAGTCGAGTTCAAGACGGCTTGGTGGGAAGACGCTTGCACGATGAAGAAATATGGCAAGTACGGTCCGATCGTGGGGGGACAATCATCGACCGATCGCATGATTCGCACCGTTGTTTATCCGTCTTACGGTGTGAAAAGCGGTCGCAAGTCCACAGTGCTTGTTGTCAGCTACACATGGACGGCAGATGCCATACAGTGGAGTTCGCTACTCGGGAAGGAATCTGAGGAACAGCTGAGAAACATCGAAGTGCGAGATCTCGCGGCCGTCCACGGGTTTGACGAAACAGGTCTGAAGTTTTTGAAGGAACATGGGTGGCGCACCATGCGTGGAGCTGGGCCAACGACCCGAATACAATGGGTGTGGCATATCGCATTTGTTCATCTTTTGTGCTTCTCAAGCAATGCGTTCTAGGCGCATTTGGCTTCTTTGGGCCTGGCTAATTTGCCAGCGTGTTCAAGCACCTCACCCGGCCTGCCGCCGAATGCAGGCTTCACTTTGCGGGTGAGGGGATGAGCACGACTCACGGGTAAGTCCCGATTGCACCCACCGAATCGATGGCCATTTGACATGAGGTTGCTAGGTGGGTTGTCGGCGCACTTGAAGTGTCGTATCGTGCAGTCCGCGAAATTCTCCTTCTCAGCTTCCCGGATAAATTGGACTCCCGTTCTCCGCCAAGTGGAGAGGGTGGCTGGTCAGATATTCACATCTTGAAACAAGCTGTCCATGTACGAGACAGAAACGTACGTCTGTCCACCATAGTCACGTACTTCATCCACTTGATCGTGTTCCTTTATGCATTGAAGGTTAGAATGAATGGTCGGGTGGTTTCCTGCTGAGATGTATCAGCAAACATATCCCTCAGGTGAGATGAGTGAAAGTCGATTTCGGGCACAAATCCCCCCTTCCCTACATTTATAAGAACTATATTCACACTCATGCAAAACTTGTTCAACCTCAGATAGGAATTATCACTGGGGAGCATCCAAGCTAGCTTCTATCCTGGGTTTGTCTGTGCTGATGATGGTGCTGGTGCAACGTTTGTGGATGAAGTATGTATGAGCTGTCACGGTAAATACTGTGTACATTATCCTACAATGTGCCTAGAATATAGGTTAATCTATGTGATAGTATGGAAGCATGTTTTTTGTGAGAGGCAAATGGTTCCCATAAGCACCGCGGACTCTAGCACGTAATTCACTAATTAGCGTTGATTAACCTAAATTGATTAACCTAGTGTCAATTAGCCCGACCTAATTCACTGGACACTGATTCTATGTGTATCGAAAGAATCACATCGCATATCAGTGACCTCTGAATGCGATAAAGTAATAGAGCTCATCGACTGTGCATTGTGTTTGACTCGATGTATCGTAGAACAGCCAGTCGATTGATGCTTCATCAAAGGGAACGAATGTTTTTAATTGATACCACATATGCCCCCGGATTGCATGACTTCCGACTGTGCCGGCGTGTCCATTTGCAGCCCCTCGTCGCATTACTTAGTCCATGAGTGCTGTCTGCGACCATACAGCGGTGCTCAACCTCGTGTAATATGTGGTCATCGTTGCTCGGGCATAAATTTCTCGATAAGACTTCGCAGCGGGGAGCCCGTTCGGTGAACACGACGGAGGTCTCGGCCGTCCGCGTCATCGTTTGGAGAGTCAGTTCCCGGCCATGGCTTGCCTCACATACGACTCCAACACATCCTAGAATTTAGGCCCTGTTGGGAGACAGGCCGCAGCTGGAAGCACACACCACGGCATGGACAATGCGAGTTCAAAAACTGGCGGCTGCCCGCGCTCGAGGGCTCCTACTGCGGCTTCAAAACAACCTTCGCTCTCGACATCTGCCAGAGAATTGAAAACTGCCTGTATGGCAAGTCGAGGCGGCGCCTCGCGACTGTGAACCTCTGCATCGGCAAGAAACAAGCGCAGCCTACCAGCGGAAGACCCGGCCCCGGAGCTCGCCACGACTGCGTGCGCGACTACATAGCTCGAGCGGCGCGCGTGCTCTGCCGGTCGGTGAGCACGCCACAGTGCGCCCGTCGGCCGTCGGAATAAGAAACCGTCGCAGGCGACACATCTAGAAATGCTGCACTTGGCATGTGCCAGCGCCGCTGCACCGCGGTTAGGAGGAAACATAAGCCTGTAGTGCCGAGGGTCCACGAGTATCATGTGTCGGTGCTGGCGCAAGGATTTCGTTGTGGTGGGTCCAACGGACATGTGAGCAGCGTGACACGGAACAAGTCAATGGCGCTCGATAAATCCCATTGGACCAGGCCAACTACCAGAGGAGACGATGAAACGCTGGCACACATCCCGTACAGAGGACGTATACTGGGTATGGGGGCTAGCTAATGCGAGACGCCTGTCTCGGGAAGCAACGCGAGCGGTTTTCGAAGAGATCTGCCTCAGGGCCTCAAACACGATCGGTTCGATAGAAGATCAAAGGCTGAGGTTGAGCTCACGGGGGATCAACCGGGACTGTGAGTTGGGTCTGAACGCGGCACCTCAGTAGCGAAAGAACCGCGGGATTGTTCGAAGGAACCTCAGCGTCGTCTGGGGAAAATAGCAACGATGTGACAGTACATGCACCGCCCTGGACTGTTGCTGTCCCATGGTAGCTGTAAAAGTCTGGGATCACAAAGCGAGTGCCACGCTATGTGGGTCGATGATCGCGGGACTATGGAACCCACGGTAGATCAGAAGTAAATTAGAAGGACCATAATACCGTATCTAACGCGAGGAAAACACCAGGAGAATATGGTGAACACGACTCTGCGTGATTCCAATACTTTATCAGCACTGTGTTCATGGCCATGTGCCAATTAATATCGTACTAATGAAATGCTGATTTGTCATCAATTGAGGGCGGTCCGTTCGGGGGAGGATTTCCCGATGCGGCAGGTGAATGATACTCCGTCGTTATGTTGCGATGGCGCGGTAACGATGGGAATTTGGGCATAACGGCTTATCTCGCCCCTTCATTTTTCCTTCTCATCGCCATCGTCGACGCCCACCAACGCCCACAGCAGCGAGCTCACACGCCAGCACATAGAGCAAGCACAGCGCCACAGTTCGGGCATTGTCGACTTGCGTCTGTTCGCATCGTACGTGTACATGGCGTTTGCGGTCGCGCACGAGTCTACAGGTGAGGCCGAGGCTCTTCCTATTGTGTGTCCCAATGCAGGTCAAGTGCTAATTTCATGCGTGCACCCATTGTCTTTGTGGCTCAGACGTCGCTCGCCTTTCTCTCTCCCTCGACCATCCCGCGTCTACCTCGCCCTTCCCTTCCCCAGGCTCCCCCTTTCTCCCCCCGCCCCGTCTCAGCGCACACGAGTTTGCTCTACGCCCCACCCCTGCTAATCCTCACATGCGCAGCACCGTCACCAAGCGCCGCAGCGACGACACACCCGTCGCAGGCGAGGACCTCACCCCCACCACCGCCAAGTCGGCGCACCCGCTGCCTAGCGCTTCCCCGCCCGTGACTCCCACGCCGAATGGCATCACCACCTTCCAGAGTCAAAGCCAGGGCCAGAGCCAGAACCAGAACCAGAGTCAGAACCAGAGCAGAAGCCCACCCTCGACGCCCACTATCACCATCCCCGACACCGTGCCCAGCACGCCGCCAAATCTGTCCCCCATCTCCGCCTCCCACCGTGACTCCCTCACCTCCTCGCGCCCCGCTCCTCCCAGCCCCGCTGTCTCCCGCCGCGCCTCTGCCGCGCTGTCCCGCCGCTCCTCCAGTGCCAAGTCCCGGCGCCAGTCCCGGGTCCCGCAGATCACGCCCACACACGAGCCGCACGCCTCCTCGTCCTCCCCCCTCGCCCTCGCCACCGAACCCACCACCCCCGTGCCGGCGCCGCCGCCCACCCCGCCGCCCAAACGGCGCTCGCTGCTCGTCAAGATCCGCGACTTCGCGTTCGCCCCCAGCGACGCGCGCCATGTCGGGCGCGGCACGCACGTCCCACGCGCGAACCGCATACGCCGCCGCGCGTCCACCAGCTCCGACGCGTCCTCCTCCTCCGCCGGCTCCGCGCCGCCCCCCGCGGACGACGAGGACCCGCGCGGCGGCTGGGGTGCGTTCCGCTGGAACACGCTCAGCAGCCACTTCACCTGGGGCGCGCGGCCGCGCGGGGACGCGAGCGCGCCGGGCGCCGCTGCGGGCGGGGGCCCGTCGCGCACGGACTTTGAGCGCAACTTTGACGTGTCGTCGCCGACGGAGGAGGTGCCGGACCCGTACGGCGACGCCGACAGCCTGAGCGACGGGGAGGACACGTGCGCGGCGGGCGAGGAGGGCCCGCTCGTGCCGGGGCTGTACCGCGCGCTGTTCGCGTTCGAGCCGGAGGGCACCGCGGAGATGGCGCTCGAGGAGGAGCAGCTCGTGCACGTTGTTGCGCGCGGCGGCGGTGTCGGCTGGGCGGTCGTGCTGAAGGAGGGCGGCGGGCATGCGCTCGTCCCCGAGAGCTACCTGGAGCTCGTGCAGCCCGACACGGATACAGACGCGGACGCGGACTCGGACTCGGAGGTGTGAGCCCTCGCGCGGCCACGACGAATCCATGCGGGCGTGGAGGATGCCGCGGTTGGCGTGCGGCTGCGGTCGTCTTGTGTTCTGTAGTTTTTCTGTGTTGTTACCATACGAATCGTCTCCGTTTCACTGCATTTACTGCCATCTTCTTCCCATGACCTGTCACGCCGTGCACCCTACTAAGTACAGTATTTATATATCCGTACTACTCCCTGATATCCCCAAAAGGTCAGAATACATCGCACCACTCGTAGGACTTTGGGTTGGACGCCGTCTATGTGCAAAGGTGCTTGATACTCTATATCTTCTGTTACTGCTCATGCCCGTATTTCACGTTTATCGTATGTGTAACGCCGGTACCAGCCTCAGCTGAAATACTGCGGCAGAATGTAGCGCAGCTTCTCCCGGTCCTCGTCCTTCTGTTGCTTGGACCGCGGCATGATCGAGTACTGCATCGAGCCCACCTCCTCGGTGAGGATGTCGCCTTCGACGGCGGCGGCGTGCAGGTCCTCGAGGATCGCCGCTGCGACGTGCCGCGAGACCCGCGCGTTCTCCTGCAGCGTCTTGAAGACGTCCGCCGCCGTCACCGTCGCCTCGTGCGGGCGCCACGCGTCATAGTCCGTCGCGGTCGCGATGAGCGCGTACCTGCCCGCCGGGTCAGCACAGCCGCCTGCGGACACACAGGGGAAAGGCGCACCCGAGCTCCGCCTCCCGCGCCAGCTTCGCCTCGGGGAGGACGCTCATGTTGATGATGTCCCCGCCCCACTCCCGGTACATCCGGCTCTCCGCCCGCGTCGAGAACTGCGGGCCCTCCATGCACACGACGCACTTGTCCGTGTGCAGCGCGGGCGCGCGCCGCCCCGCGCGCTCCGCCGCGGCGGCTTCGTCCGCGAGCACCGCGCGCACGCGCGCCTCGAGCCAGCGGACGAGGCGCGGCGCGAAGGGGTCGCCGAACGCGGCGTGCGCGACGACGCTCGTGCCCTCAAAGAAGCTCGCGGGGCGCACGCCCTTGGTGCGGTCGATGATCTGCGTCGGGAGCACAAAGTCGCCCGGGGCGATGGCCTCGCGCAGCGAGCCGACCGCGGAGAACGCGAGCACCGCGCGCACGCCGAGCGCCTTGAGCGCGGCGATGTTCGCGCGGGCGGGCACGGCGGAGGGCGGGAGGGTGTGTCCGACGCCGTGCCGCGCGAGGAAGGCGACTTGTGTCCCCGAGGGCAGCGCGCAGATGGTGATGGGCGAGCTGGGGAATCCCCAGGGCTGGAGGCAGTTCAGTTTATGGTCAGGAAGAGAGTAGCTGGGCAGGTACTCGCCGTTTCTGGGTTGACGTCCTTGCTGGCGTTTGGTGTCGCACCGGTTGTCAGTTCAGATCACAGGCATTGGGAGAGGACCGCCTACACAAATGTGAGGTTATCCAAGTGATACAGCCCGCTCCCTCCAATCACTCCCACAAGAACTGGTGGGTGGACGTTGACCGTTCAGTAGAGGATAGCTTGGCCACTGCCTGCGCTCACCATTGTCCTTTGATACTGGTTCTGAGCCCATCCCGACGATGTACCTCCTACGACTGCGGAACGATGCGACTGCCTTAGGTTTGAATTATGTCGCACCCAAACGCCCTTTGGCTGCAGCACCTGAGGTCGTAGCCCGTAATTTACGAGTTTCGGAGAAAAAGCTGCATTCAGAACCCCCCTTTCGCCACGAAAGGCGCCATCGATAACTTTACCTCCCTCTCATTTTGCTACATCGATGGTAGTCTGTGCAACATTGCGCTCCCCGCGACAGACGGCCTGTGCACCATTCGCGCTCGTTCTGCGACGTGCCCCAACAAGCATAGAGCGGTTATTATTTGAATCGTATATTATTTTGGGTGCTTGCAGAGATATTGTGATCAACCCCTTCGCTTGTCCAACATGCAAGCCTCAACCGCCTGCCACTGTCGCTAGGTCAAGTATATTGGTACGACACTGACATGGACTGGCATTATTTAACTCTCGCTGCGTCTGATGATCCCACAAAAGGTGGCCTAGTCTTGATCTGAGCCTTGTATGCACTTCTGGCATCCACTCATAGGCATTATAATTCGGACTGCTCGTACTTTTGCGTTCAGCCTCTGCTTGATCTAGAAAGTCTGGAATTGTCTGGCCTCTATGATTGCAATAGTGACTGGCGATTGTCCGATGACATCGACGCCAGCCTCTCAGTCTTCCTACTAGCCACTTGTCAGCCATGCTGCGAGGCTATATCAAGCCCGTCTGTGTTCCTTCCTCCTCCTTACTCATTCGGCAAGTTCCAAGGCAACATTTCAGCAACTTATTCCAGTATTCATTCACCAAGCTCGATCAACTTCCAGCAGCCCCACTCCCCCATTTGTTCAATCATCTAATTCCTTCGGACACCTCCGTACACTTGCTCTCTCGCTATGGCACCGCCCATGCACGCCCGCCGTGTTGCACGCAGCGTCTCCTACGTCGTTCTATCCTCCACGCCTGCAGGTCAGATGACGCTTCCCCTCGTGGACCCGGCCACGGGAAAGCTCGAGAGATACGCCCTCGTCAAGGTGGCCGATAGTCCACCCAAACCCGAAAGCAACGCATGTCTAAAGCAAGCGCGTGGCAGAGCCTCTCGACGGACGCTCTCGGAAGGCGGTCTATCACTTGGTGACATCCATGCAGCCCGTGCAGCGAAGGGCAAGGGCCCTGCATGTCCTTACGAGGACTACCTGCTGGATGTCTCCCTGGACGCTCTCCGAATTGTGGACGACAGCGGGTGGGCAAGCCCCCGACGCTACTCGCCGCCCCCGTCGCCGAAATTGAAGACCACCGCGTCCTTCACGCGCTTCCACGCCAGGCCTGCCTCGCGCAACGAGACGCCCTCGCTGCTGGAGGAGTCGCAGCCCTCCATTCTCTCCAGCCCCTCGGTGACCATCGCGCAGACGCCCTTCCGCAGGCTGCGCCCTGCAGCACGACTGGACAGCGCGAGCACGGGCGGCTCGGACGCCAGCGGGTCCGCGCCGGTCGGCCTGGGCATCATGGGCATGTTCAAGGAGGATGGATCCTCGTTCGATGGGCTCGGTGCACTTCCACGCGGGCGTCACGTCACCTCCACAGCAGACCCTTTCGAAGACGGCCAATGGGACTGGGCGCGCCACGATCGTGCCCGCGAGGGAGGGGCCAGGACACTTCAAGACGATATCACCGAGGAGGGCCTCCTCGCGCTGGAAAGAGAATGGTGGAGCCGGGTGGCCGCGGCAGATCTCCCGAGTCTCTTAGACGAAGATTCCGACGTCTCGCTCAGCAGCCTCTGCGAACGCATGGTCAGGTACAACTTCCAGCTCGCCTCCCCGATGGACCAAAGCGGGCCTGGGTATTCCCTCTCCGGCTCACCAGGCCCATCCCGACTCGCGCAACGCCGCGCGCAGCGTCATAGTATGCCCTGTGCACCGCGGCAGGACGACGTCTTCCTGTCCCGTCCTGCTGCCCGCAGCAGTCCAATGTCCGGCGGCAGGGCAAGGCAGGGACGGCACAAACGGGATTTCTCCCGCCCGACGGCGACCAGTTTATTGAGATACTCGATACAGAATTTCGAAAGGGAGGGTGAGCGGAAGCCCGCCTGGAAGCCGTGAACTAGATGCAGCGCGAGTGATGGTTCGCCTAATAGTCATGTGTATAGATTTATATGTGAAGAGACCTTACTCATGGGAAATCCAGCTTGATCATCGGCTGATATCATACAAATTGAGAAATTCCCAGAGTGAGATAAATATCCTCTTGAGAGAGAATCTGTTGGACTCATTGAAACATCGATGCTGTATATGAATACTAATTTCGATACAAAGCAGCACGTGCAGGACAAATGAACACAGTATTAATTTATTTCTAAAAAACACCAAAGCACTGATTAAATTATTTTGCTCGCAGAGTCTGATCATGACAAAACCCGCATTAGCAGGATTGACAGATGGGGGGCAAATGACATACCAAATAAAATATATGATGAGACAAGGCGCTGAATGCTGATGATGGATGACCGTCACCACCTTCTCTTCAGTTTTGCCTCCGTGATCTGTTTAGATGTCATGCTAATCAACTTCTCATACCCCATTGGATGCTCCTTTTCACAATGGCCAGCCAGATCCGTCCAGGAAGCGTTCGAAGGGAAGGAAACGACCGGAAGTTTGCGATCGACCTTTTCTTTGCGCTCTCTGTAATAGGAAAGGACGAAGATTATTCGATGAGCCAATCTGATGTCAGTCAATCGAAAAGGTAACATGCCTGCACATTCTGCAGATCAACCTGTCCTGCACTGGTTCATAAATCAAGGGCATATGGGATATGCTCAAGTGCTTGCGAGACGAGACAATATCCTGTTTCTCCTCTTGCATGTCCAAGTCTTCTGTCTTCATAGGTACAGAACCACCTTGCGAGCTGACAGATGCGTCCTTCACATCGGCTTCATCATCCTGTAACGTTAGAGAAGGCTTAATTTCTCCAGGTTCTGGATCAAATTGAGATTGGGAGTCTTCGTCCGGGATTTGAAGATCGCCTATGTCGACCAGTGTTTGGTCCGGATCCTCGTCATCTTCCATGAGTCTGTCGGATGCATTTGGAGGGCTGAGGTCTTCCGTTACTGGAGGACTGAACGCTGCGATCTGGGTCAACGGTAGGTTTTCGGATGTCTGCCCGTGCCTCACGGTGCTATTATCACTGTGAGATTCGAGAGGTTCCGAAGTACGCCTTCTCTTGCTTGGATGGCCCATTGGCTCCGTAGGTGACGGACTTCGCTCTCGCTTCTTATCAGTGACAATGTTTTCTGCTTTATTTGGCGTGTTCGAGGTTGGCGAAGAAGGGGTAGGAGGACAACATGGCAGCTGCGACGGAGCTTGGACTTCCTCAGTGAGATCTATGATATGCGGAATGCCGATGGCTGAGAATCGATTTCTATCTGGTGCTTCACTGGCAGCATTGTGAGCGGGTGTAGCTCCTTGCGACTCTTTATATTCTCCGGACAACATTCGTGACTCAGCTGCTCTTGATTCAACCGGTGGTACATCTGCTGCTGGAGGAGAGATGTCTGGAGCATCACATGGTGTCATCTTATAAAAATAAAGAAATGATTGTTATGTGGATCAAATATGAGGACATAAATTGGTAGCAGCCTTACCTGCTTGATGGTGTTCTTGAGAAATGCAAGCTCTTGCTCAATGTTTTGTCTGCGTTCATACTCCTGGCGTGCTTGAGACATGACTGCAGGTGAATAAAAAATTTGAGAGGGAGACTCGTCAGATCTCGTGGAGAAATTTACGTACTGCCAGCAATCACAGCGGATCCGTTGTGGTCCCCATCTTTTGGCTTGTCCTGAGCACCATCGCCTCTGCTATTGGCCTCTATGAGCTTCCCGATCATCTCCCGCAGATAGATATTATCCTCTTTCACTATGATCCGCTCTTCCCGCAACTTCCTGCACTCCTCACGAAGTGTGTGCGTACCTAGCTGCAGTTTGCCAAAGGACTCTCTCACCTGCGCTCGGTCCCGCGCCAGCTCATCCCTCACGCTGGCAAGCTTCTTGTCCTTCTCCGCGAGCTCCCGCTGCAGGCGCTCTACGTCCCTGTCCCTGTCCGCAAGCTTGCCCCCGAGATGGCGCACCAGCTGCACCTCGCGGTTGTAGACCTCCGTCTTGAGGCGGTCCAGGTCGTTGGCGAGCTGCGTCTCCGCGGTGCACGCGGCGTTGTGCACGTATGCGTGAAATGCTTCGAATGCAGCGTGTGCCATCGCGTGAGGGCTCCATGTGCCCGGGTTGAATGTGACATGCTGAGGCTGGTTGTCAGGTTTCGCATGGGCTGGTTGTGCTCGTGCTTGCGAATGAGGTTGCGATTGCGGTCGCGGGTGAGGTTGCAAGTGAGGCTGTGATTGTAAATGCGATTGCGATGGTGGCTGACGCTGTGATTGAGTTTGCGGTTGCGGTCGCGCCTGCGTAGGGACGGCCGTAGCAACGGGGGAGGAATATACACTGACTGGAGTAGGGAGACCGGATATATTGGTAGCAACAGGCACTGCGATACCAGGGACCCGTCCATGCATCATTCTAGCTGGTGGAACCTGGTATGCATAAGGTGGAGGTCTGACATCTTGGGGATGGGCCTGAGCAGGTGCAGTTGGCCACTGCTGGTGTAAATGTTGGGCCTCTGATTTTTCGTTGCGGAATGAGCCGGTATAGAATATATATGGTTGGCCCTGCACCGGCGGTAGGTGTGCTATTGCTTGTGAACGTTGCACCTGAGCCATTGGGACCGGGTACGTTTGTACGGTATTCCTGTGGTCTTGAGAATATGCCTGCATCTGAGGATCTGGTGCTGGGCTGGGATTTTTCTGAACAAGGGATTCATGATATCTTGCGTTCTGGCCATTGTGCTGGTTCGACGCATTGGGAGTGCCGAGTCTGCTAACGGGTCTGCTGCCAAGTCTACTGCTCGGTCTGCTGTTCTGCCCATCGATGTATCTTCCAGGTGATGGATGTGGGTTTGTAGGTGGTGTGCGAATACGATGGCAAGTAAATGGTATCCCAGCAGATGGGGGAGGTGTAGGTAACGGATTGTCGTTCGAGAAACGGCCGGCATCAACGGATGTGTTCAGCTTCAGGTCATTGGCTTCCTTTAGAGGTGGAGGCTGGTCCTGTGATAAAGGATGATTTTGTGATGACATTGTCTCAGACCTCCCTTATGGCCTTGATAAAATCCACGTGTTGTTTAACGGGGAGAACACCGGTTCAGTCAATGCTCTCAACTTGTAGTATGGCGGTCAGGGGTTTGGAGAATGCGAAAAAATGCACACACAAGACTTGCAAGGTATAGGTTCTGGAGATAGGGCGGAAAAGGCAAATGCAGGGCGGAACGCGGGTCGATCGGAAAAAAATGTTTTGAGGAGGTACTGGCTAGAACATAAGATGAGCCCTGTTCTCCCGTTTCCTTCTTTTATAAACAGGGAAACAAATCCCCCCGAGCGGAGTTGGGCGTGCACGCGTTGAGACGGTGAGGCAGAAGGAAGCAAGTCAGCAGGTTCAGTTGCGTGAAATCGTGGAAAGACCGGAATACAACCCTAACCCCTATTTTGGGTCATCGATCAAGATCGCCGTTCCTCTTTAGGGGACTCTAAGTGGTCACGAGACTGGATTGAACTTCACGTGATACGCGCGTTCATCTGTAATGATCGCCGATATTGAAACGGCATCTATGCTGAGGTCTCGCTGAGCCCTATGTAGACACTACGTAGGAGGTTGTGTAGGAATGGGCTCAAATCAAACGATTCGCCTTCGTACACGATTTGATCATAAAACAATCATAAATTTCTTCAAGGTCGTCTATGTAATACACGTAGGCAAAGTCGTGAAATACATCAGTACCAGCGATGCATGTATATCCATTGATGATTCCAGTTTTGAAGTTATACCGGCTGAGTAGCGCCGTGCCCGTTCGTGAGTAAAGGCCCCAGAGCCTGTCGTAGTACTAATTCCACTCTGTCTCGATCCTCGGTGAGCCGCCGCATCTCATCGCGCCATCGCGCCTCTCTTCGATCATGAATTTTTCCCATCTCGTTGAGACTTCCCAGAGCGGCCTCAAGAGCACGTCTGAGGTCCTCCTCTCGCCACTCCGCGCCAGGCGACCCGTTCGCTGACGAAGCCGAGCCGGCCGTCGAAAGGTGCAAACGCTCTGCGAGTGAAATACGCTGAGAGCGTGCGGTGCGCCGTTGAGATGCCAAGTGGCTGAATGCGCCGCGGATGCCTGCCAGCTTGGGTGAGTTGAGCAAGGAGGGATCTCGCCGGATTGAGCGGGAAGTAAGGGCATGCAGTTTGGTTGAGTGAGAGGGGGACGCCAGCACAATGAGTGTGGCATCAGTCTCTCGATCAAGTGCCTGGAACTATGGACGAGTCAGTACCAGAATCTTAGACATCGAAGAGATACAAGTGAAACTTACTGCTTGCGTGAGCGCATCCCAACGCGTCTCCCATCTCCGACGTCGCCGTTGAGGATTGCTCACGAAGGTAGGATGAAATTCCAAGTCCAAAAGATCCTCCTCCTCGCCCTCTTCTTCCTCATCCACCCATTCGCCGTCATCATCCACATGCTGACCGCCCATGCCATGCGCCCACGTCCCTTCCTCCGCATCCCCTTCATTGACATACTGCTCCACAAACCGCTCCTCCCCCGCCGTCTCTTCACCGGACCCCGAGCCCGATGACAGCTCCGGGCTTGTCTCGCGCGGCTGCGTACTCTCAACCCGCGGCGGCGGCTTGACGCGCCGCAATGTCCGTGCACTGCCCTGGGTTACATGCGGATTCACCACCTGATCGCGTCTCCTTGGCCCACGCCCCCGCATCGGTGGCGGTGGCGGCAGCTGCACCGGCTCGTGGCTCGGGCTTGAGCGCATACTCATCGTCGACGTAGCCATTCCGCCGTGGACGCCGACTTGGCCCACGCCCTGCACGAACGTCCACGGGTTATACCCGGGTACCGGGAACGGCGTGGCTGGAGGCGAGAAGGTCGAGTCGGAGTGCGTCGCAAACCCGTAGTTCGACGCGTATATCTGCATCTGCCGCGCCATCTGTTCACGGATGACAGCGGGGTTGTTCAGGTCAAGGCTCGAGGACGGGGCTTGTTGGGCCGCGGCGAGGGCCGTGCGCCGGATATGAGTGAAGGGGTAGGGATAGGGTGAGCCAATTTGCCGTGGCTCAGCGTCGCTTTGCATGGCAGAGATAAGAGGCGAGGGAGACGGTGCTGCAGTCTGCGACTGGGGAGTAGGAGGAATAGGCGCATTTGGCCGCGAGCCTGGTTGTAGATACGTCCGGATGTAAGATGAGGTTGGGTCTTCGAAGAGACTCTGAAGGTCATCGGGGTGCGGTAACTGAGGAGGACGCATTGCGACATACGCCGTCCTTTGATCCGAGACACCATTCGTAGAGAACTGGCGAGAGGCTCCAGACTGTTGCCTGAGTGCTTCAACTTGCGGATGGGGCTGCGGCTGAATCTGAGGAGAGACCTGGGCCTGCCGTGGCTGCTGTACACCGTTCGTTGGAGAATTATGACCGTTGCTTCTCAGACTATTGACGGTACTTTCGAATATTGCGGGATCGAAACTTCTCATGCCCAGTTGATCGGTTGGTCCAGAGCGATGCTTTACGCGAACTGTTCTTTGAGATTCCCCGTTAAGCTGAGGGTACTGTCCGTACTGCACATTGGACCCTGCGTACTGGGCATCGCGAGGGCGTTCCGGCAGGGTGACCGATGGTGAGCGTGGAGTGAAACCAGCCTCTGAATCCTCCCCGCTTTTGTCCTGTTGTCGTTGTTCATCCGTTTCCTCTATCAATGTGTCATCGCCATCGCCTTCCTCGGCATGAGTGGCAATCCCGTTGTGCTCGCGGCGTGCGTTGTGTCTCGGGCCATGCCCTTCGGGGTATACGTCAGAAGATGGAGTAGGAGAACCACGATGGCGGTCGTCGTATTCCTGCTCGTGGTTGACATAGTCATGCGGTACATCTTCCTCAGGTTCTTCCTGCACAGGCAATGAACGGTCTGGTGGGCGGGTGGCCATGGCTTGTAATGGCGGCGTATGAGTGGATGTAGCCAGCTTTGATGCAGCGGGAGGCGTCAGGCGCATTGCAGCCGATTCTGTAGAAACTTGACCAGGGACAGTCTTGCGCATAGCAGGAGGCGTAGCACCTTGTTGTATATTATTAACCTGATAACCATCAGGCAGATACTGCGTGTAAGCAGCGGTGCGCTCTCCGGGCGATGCCATCGGAGTGGCATATTGTGGCGATCCACGGTACTCAGGCGTGCGGTTTGACGCGGTCTGAGAGTCGTGCGACGAGATCGACGAAATTGTCTGCGAGCGGTCTCGTGTTTTTGGACTTTCGCGTACATTCTGTGCCTCACGCTCCTTGTCGCGCACCTGACGCTTTGCTGCCGCCTGAGAACTACTGCTGTCTTGATCCTTGGGGCTAGCCCTGTCGCTAACGCGGACCCGCTCTACAGCAGGATCCTTCGCAGCCACATTCTTTGCATGCTGAAGAAGAAACCCGCTGGACGCTGCACCGCCCGCATAGGCAACACCCGACGTGCCCGCAGGATGCGAGAATTGAGCCTGCGCCTGCTGCAAGTCAGCGCGCTCAATGTCGGCCATAAGCTCGTCCGTCACCTGCCACTTCTCATCAACACCCTGATATTGTGTTAGGAACGGCGGTGGCGGCACGCGGTTGATCGGGCGTGGATGAAGCGGACTGGAGGTGACGTGCGCGAGAACGTTTGGTTGGCTCTGGGTATGTTGTGGACCCGCTGGTGGAAGGGGCACAAGATGCGGGACAATAGGCTGACTCTGAGCGTGCACAAGAGCAGGAGGTGAGTTGGTCCGTTCTGGGCTGCGCTCGTGCGCATGTGTCTGTGCAGACATCTTGGCAGCGACGGGAGAAATACGAGAAGTGGTAGGGGGTGTTCTGTGCGAATTATGAGAAGAGTTCGACGCAGTCGGACTCGGCTGCTGGCCTTGGGGATAGGACAACTGCTGGTTCTGGTTGGCGAGCAGCTGGTTGACAGCTGGGAGGGAGTGCGCCTTGGCTGCTCGTTGTCTCTCACGAAATGATGGAGATGGCGTTGATTCGCGAGGAGCACCTAAATACGACCACGGAAGTAAATAAGCATCCGAAGCACCGAATCCACAGTGGTGTTAGAGGAACGTAAGAATGCATTCGCTTGGAGAGAGGACAATTCTGATGGCTATAAGACGTAAGGAAAGACATCATGGGATCTCCGTATCCGAAAGGGTATCAAAATAAGCATCGCATCGATGCAATAATAAGGACTGCCTCCTCAGGATCGATCCTTGAACAAAGCGCATCGAAGACAACTCTATCTTCAGCGTGGACGCTGACACCGGTGAGATGCAAGAAAAGAAAGAAGGCATACCTTGTGTTCCGGGATACATTTGAGCCTTTCGATTACGCTGCGGCGACTGGGACATAATCAAGGTTGGCACAAGATCACTGCAAGAGGAGGTAGGAGAAAGAGGATCGTAGGAAAAAGACGAACTTGGTGCGTGGATAAGAGATCGTGTTCTTCAGAGGTGATTCATTGTACTCGCGTTTCCAACGTGGCGGCAGGTCTGCAATGACAAGGATATCGCCCTGGTGTACAACGAGGTGGACGACCAGGTAAGGAAGGTCATGGTTGCCTCGAGGCTGATTACCGCCAGGGGCATGTTCGGTCCGGACCATTGATTCTGGCTTTCTGCACGCACTTCATGTTGTTTTCCTGCGATCATGTCCGTCCTGTAGCCTGTGCGTGTCCATGTGGAAGTGCAAGTAGGATATCCAGCTAGGCATGTTCTTTCGCTTGAGCACTGTTCGCGGCGGCATGTGCCACAGGTTGCCATTGTATTTGGATAGTAACTGTCTGTTGACATGGGATTTCCAAAACTGAATCCACCAGAAGATCGCATGATATCACGCCGATAGGAAGTTGCGAAGCAGTTGCAAGTCATCGTACATACGTGTAGACTCTCACATCGACAATACACGAGGCGGCGGGAAGAGAGAATTCGGATTGACGCTTGGTTTGACTTGTCAATAGACTTGTTTATTATGGATTATCTATAGCTTCAAGATCTAGTTTGCCTGCAATTATGATACCCAACACTGCATGGCCAATGTATCCTCGCAAAGGAGTCCAAGTAAGATACCACACATCGAACCCACATGACGGGGTTGAGACCACGGGACGCATGTATCAAACCCTAAGTCCTCTGCCCCCGGCCTTCTGTGGACGTGATTTAGTCCCCTTCGACGTATAATCTACCTCAATCTCTGATTCGTCGTCCTCGTGGTCCTTTTCATTAAGGGCCTTGCTCGTTTGGGCCTCGTCTCCAGATGCCTCGGAGTCTTCGTCTCGCTTGCGCTTCAGACCTGCTTTGACTGTGGATGCGGACCCTTTGCTCTCAACCGACCTTGCCTTTTGCCTTTTACCTAAGGACCGAGCCGTTCCCTCCTCTCGGTTGTTGGATTTCTTCTTCCGGCTTGGTGGTACATAGCTGCCGACGTTTTCGACGAGAAATCGCTGGAACTCCGTATCGTAGCCAACACACTTCATGCACCACACTCCAAGTTGCTGTAAAACGATGAAACATGCAAGGTATGCCAAGGGCGACTTCCTCACCTCTTGACCAGTAGCATAGGCGTTTGAGATGTCCTCCCACGTGAGGTTCGACTTGATGCTCTGATAGAAATTCCTATCAGAACACATTTCCTCCATTTCCTCTTCCGTGGGCTCCCCTTCGTGTGATTGGCGCCAATAGACCCGCACCCGTATTGCGACGCCCGAGTCCATCTCGAGGATCTGCTCCGACCATGCCTTCCTAACCTTTGAGAGATGCAAGATTAACAAACGCATCCACGGATATTCTGTTTTCTAAAGACGTACGCTCCTTTCTTGCTTTCCCCATTCCAAAGCAGTGAGCGGCTCAGATGGATACATCTTGTAGAATCCGACATGTAACCATTCCCCAGGGCGAATCATGACAAACACACGTTGAATCTCAGGCCAATGCCAGTAATCACTTAACGGTGAGAAATACAAACCCGCATCGCCAGGATTCAACGGAGCATGTGGGTGATTATTAACAGGCAACATCATGAAATCGTTAATGCCATGTGTACTATACTTTTCCTCGCTGATTGCAGGAAAAGTACTGACAAAGCTGCCACCGTAGAGATTCGAGATATAATAACGCGAGAACGTGAAACGGAGAGTCGTATCATCAAGCACGATAGGAAGGCCGGCGAGACCCACAGTCCGCAGCCGATCAGTAACAAACTTGTAATCGAATTGAGAATCCTTCTTTATTTTCGCCGCGGGCTGAATCAGCACGCATAGCAAGCTTGCGTCAACGGGCGTAGGGGAGCTATTGAAAAAGCTCACGTTGCCCAGTCGGCTGAATGCCATTTTCGCCTCCTCCTCGGTCATATCCTCGTGTTTGTTGCCATTCTCGTCACAAGGCCCGAGAGGGAGCTGCTCTTCAATCGGCTCCGCTTTGACTCCTAGAGCCGGGTAATTAGAGACTGACATTTCGGTGAAGGATAATACTTACTGTCGTTGACCTCATGCTCTCGCATTTGGATTTCCGCCGCCTGTCGTGCATCTAGCATGCGCCGCATCTGCTTCCATGGATATACAACTACCTCGACAGTACACTGCATTTTGGACGGCCGTTGCTGGCGTGATTGACGGGCTATCGAATCTGCCTGCAGTGACAAGGAGGCCCGTACGTTAACATCCAAATTATTGGCTTCATCCCCTGACATGAAATAGAAATAGACTCGTCAGAATATACTTAAGTATGGTTACGAGCTGAGCTGGACGCGCATCGGAACTGCCACTGCACGTCACATGGCTACGCGTTGTTTGTTCGTATTACTATTAAATATATCCAAAATAATAATGTTGTATGATACAGATGAATGCGTACAATCTATCCCTTCTTGACCTTCGACCTGCCTTTCAAAGTCGCATTTGTCTTCCCTACATTCTTGCCTTTCTTCGGGACCTTGATCAATCGATCGCGCTCGATATCGTCGTCGGCTCCGCTTGTCCCCTCTGTTTCTTCTATGGCGTCTTCTGCTTCTTCATCGATCTAATGGAGAGATATAGATCAACCTCAGAGATGGCATTTGAATGTGACTCACATCCAGAGCCTCCTCGAGGTCGGGTAAAGGTCCTGCTGCCGCGATCTTTTTTGGCGCTTTGCCCAGATCCTGTGCCTTGTGGAAAGGAATAGGGTGGTCTCGAGAATTGTATCTGTAATGATCATGAATGTCAGTGGGTAGCAGAATCAGGAAACCCTGAGCGTACTTCTTCGTGAAGGAACTTTTAGTGGCAGTAGAGACTTTCTTGAGGATCAGTTCATCCTTGTTCTGATCTAGTCCCAGTTCTACAACAGTATCCCAATCCTCACGTGTAATGAAGTATTCGTCCATCCGCTCAATGACTTCGTCAACCATACTCTGCAAGAAATATTGTCAGTAGTCTAAACATCGATGAAACGATAACGACGCTCACAGCTCCCTCATCCACCAATGGCTTCACGATGTGTGCGAATAATGCTGGAACGTATGATTGTCGAATCTCGACCTTATCCCCCAAAACCTTGAGTCGCATGCGAGCTTGAACATCTGTTAATTGTCGACTAAGCTTATTCTGTTTCGAGTTCTGACCAAGCCATCTAAGAAGCCAAGTACTTAGATTATGTGTGGAATGAGACGCACAGGCGCTTACTGTGGGAAGGTCATCGCATTCGGCCCTTGATATCCCGTGCCCAGGCCATACAAGAACGACGCAGGACGCACAGTAGAGCATATAGCGTGCAGTGGCATCAATGACCAGTGTTGTTCAGATCTGAGAAGTGGAACGGTGCGTATGCCGTGCAACCAATGACAGGAAAGGTTGACTCACCCATGAATCAGTGAGTCGACAAGGTCGCCATCTGAAATAGAAGATGCAGCTTTGTCCATGAGCTCTAAGTGTTTCAACGCTTTCTCGGGTCCGTCAAGATTCTTGATCCTCGCGGGCTGCGTCTTCAAGTAATTCTCCTATTTTTTCCCCGTCATGATCATTCATGACAATTTTGACCAACACGCTACTTGCCTGCACAAACAAAGGAACAAAGGAGTGATCATGGAAGTAGAGCTCCATCTTATCATTGAGCGTCTCACGGGCCGTTGGAGAAAACATATATGGACCAAGCATCTTGTGGATGATATTGAAAGGCGTCATGATGGAGTACTTCTCATTCATTTTGACACTGTCAATGATATGAATGGATCATAGGTGGTCATCAGCTTGTCATCCAGCTTACAGTGCCTTGCCTTCATCGAAGTCCATGGTGTCACTTGAAAGTTTCCATGTCGAGAGCATGTTGAGAACTTGGCGGATATCTGACTGGGCACCCTCAATGAGTTGATCGACCACATTGGCTGGAATCTTCAATTTCTCCCTGTGAGGTTCAATGGAAGGCGTGGTGAATATTAGAGATTGCCTATGCAATCCAGTTGAGTCATGAAATCATGGGCATACTTAAAGGCAATGGTCAAAACCCTTGACCGAATAGCTTGAACCTCCGGTCTGTGCAATTTTATAAGATATCGCGAAAGATGCCGAACGGTACACTCACTTCCTGAAGTTGAGGCCGCACGCGGCGTGTACTAGAGGTTTGAGCTTTGGGGCACCTCGATCGTTCGCAATGCAGATGATAGGAATCTGGAGAGCAGAGGAACTGTCAGTTCCGTTCGGTCCTTGCGAAGTAGACTGCTTATATGTGTACTTTGGTCTTCTTAATGAGCGCAGCTAAAGCCCCGACACCACCCCTGTCTCCGGCCGACATTCCATCAACCTCGTCCATAATCAGACATGATTTATCCGTGATGGTGACACCGGCCGCGTTTGTCATCTGCTCACGTGTGAGAAATGTGGGACCGTCCAGACACGAATAGTTGCAAGGCTTACATGACCGCCTGTCATCCATCCGTCAAGAGACGTATTCGCGATATTGGTGCTGCTCTGTATATCGTTGTAATGCATTGGACCATTGAACGCCGTTTACTTTAGATGAACATCAGTTTGTCCACTCACTTCAACAAGCTTTTTGCTTCTCGCATCACTCGCATTCAGCTCAATGGGTGTGAATCCTGCAAGTTTTGCGCACAAGTGAGCACTTGTCGTCTTTCCGATGCCAGGTGGACCCGTAATCAGCACAGCGCGGTACACATTCATGCCATTCTTTCCTGGCTTCTTGAAGCCTGACTTGAGGCTCGATGACCTATTCATATCAATGAACGATAACGTTCAATGTTGAGGAGCCCATAACAAATACAACAACGTACCAGTCTTGCAACCATTGCTGAAGTTTCTCAACTTGTCCTTTGTTGCCACATATATCCTTGAGAGTCTGTGGTGCATACCGGTCTGTCCATAGCTGACTTGCCATAGTAATCTTATTGCTGCACGGTCAAGTATCAACAAACTGCAAGCCCTTACGTTGTAGAACATCCTACCTTAGACCCTTCGTGTTGTTCTCCTTCATCGCCTTTTGCTCCCGCTTCTCCATTTCTGCCGCACCCTGCCGAATGGCATCCCTCTCCTTTGCCATTTTCTTTTTGGTTTTATCATCTAACTTGCTTGGATCAGGCACTCGAGTGGCAATCAATTCCAGAAATTGGTCTTCGTCAAGGGTCTTGAGGTTATTCTTCTTGATTGCAGCAAGCTTACTTGGGCCTGAGTCAGAGCCCAAAACGACATATGAGGTCTTGGAAGAGGGCTGCAGGGTGACACGTCTGAAATGGAAGCAGTCGGGCACACTGGACAAGGAGATGTAGAACAAACATACCCTCCAAAGCGCTTGGCTAACTCGATGATTTCTTCTCGGGAAAAGCTGCTCAGCTCGCCGGTAAACACGAATGAGAGACCGGAAAGGGGATCAGGAGCCGCAGGTTCTGGAACAGCTTTCGAGCCTGGAGCAATTGGACCAGCCATTTTGGCAGCCTTTGCAGCGGCCCAGCTGCACACGAGCAAAGGTGTCAACAGACATCAAAGACGGAAGAAAAATAAGGAAAGTCTACTTGAATTTGGGTTTCGGGTTGTCCTCGATTGCATGTCCCTCATTATCGCGAGCCTTTCCATTGGTCGCTTTCTTAGGGGGCTGAGGCTTGGTGGAGATCTTGGCAGAAGATTTGCCCTTCCCCTTGCCATTCTTCGTAACCCTCTCGTCGTCTTGGTCATCTTCAATATCTTCAACAGATGACATTTCATAGTCCTCATCCTTGCCTTTCTTCTTTGCCGCAGAAGCGCTGGTCCTTCGACTAATCTCCTTCGGCTTGGCTGGGCTCGTCGAGCTTTTGCCGCTTGCCTTGGATGACGATGCTGCTATAGCAGCTTTCTTTTTGGGAGGTGAGACCCTCTTGATGTCACTGTCCTCATCTTCGCTAGAGAGAAGGACAGCAACCTTCTTGCGTTTCAAAACAGGCTGTGGTGCCTCGTCCTCGTCATCATACATGACCCTCTCACTTTTCGGCCTCTGCATAAACCAAAATAACGGACTGAGGAAAGAGAAGGTACGTCAGAATAATCTACGCACGGCGTCGTTTGTTTTCACCTTCACACTATTTGATTAGTAATGAGGTCAAGGTGCTGTGACGGAAGATTGAACAAACAAATGCATACGGTATGGACGGTTTCTTCCTGGTCCTGAGTAGAGTCTAGAGCTGAGCGTGTAGCCGTTGGGCCTAAATATACACGTACCTATCGTCCTCTTTATCGCCTTCACAGTAGAATTAGATCATGATGGAATAGCTGGGAAACCCAGGTAGACATACTTATCTCAATCGGCTGAGTGGATCTCTAAGCAGCAGCTCTTCAATTACAAAAAGATATGATGGAGGGAACACCAACAGATCCTTGATCAGGACCTCACTCACCAAGCCATTCGACCGCTGAGTTGAGCTGGATCCCGCAGATGCGGTTTTACTGCTGCCTCCGCCTGCACCAAAGAACCCTCTAATGTCCCGTCCGGGTGGTTTCGCAGGAATTTTTGTCTTATTGCCAGCCATCCTAACCAACTATCAGTTGCGTGAGCGGAAATTCAATTGAGGGCGTCAGCACCTAGAGTACACGATTTCGATTCAGAAGAGAAAGCACTCAAGAATATTCCAGTTGTATCCAAAAATGATGAACTCGTGCACTGTTGGTCGATTCAATAGTCAATATGGACAAGAGCAAATGTTCTGAGACGGTCAGAACTAAGATAAGTACGCGTCGCGCAGACACGCCGCGTCACATTGTGACGTTTGTCAGCGCGTTACGATGACGTTCAGATAGCTGTTTAGTAAGTATTTTCATGATCTGTTCTATTAGTTGTTTGAATACGGTCTGTCACAGGAATGTCACATATAACATAAGTCTTCAGCCACACGATCGCATCACTACTAAGTACACAGTGGTTTCCCAGAGACCTTTGGACTCAGCCATTGTTGAAACAGTATTCTCAGCTCATTGATCTGGCAGTAGCTCCACTCCCATCTTTCGCTTATTCGTCACAGCGGATATGTTAGGAAAATTACCTAGTTCAAGGTGTGCACTGTATGTGGTTCGGTAACCTTAATTTCTTACACAGTACCTAGATTCACAACCATCTATGACTCACTTCCTGCAGACGCGCAGCAAGCACTTGTCGAGAAACATCTCATACCTCTCTTGAATCTTGTTGAGAAAGGCCGCTCGAAGAAAGTTCTTACGTATGCTAAGCGCCTTCAAAAGCGACACGCTGGAATCCCTGTGCTCGACCTCAGAGCCAAGGCAATCGAGGTCAATGCACTGTTGGACGAGCTTCGCAGAGATGCGAAGCGCGCTTTCGTGAAGGAACGCTCGAACAAGGGCGAGCTCCTCAACGAGACCATAGACAGCTTGACCGACTGGCTGAATGAGATCTGGAGCGTAGTGTATGAGCACAATGTCGACTTCATGCATGCGCACAAATGCCTCCTATTTGTTGCCGATACCTTGGATCGTATAGGTAACGGGTGGTCTGGGTTTGTTATCATGAGTTTCAAGCTTTGTGCCTTCTGATGTTGCTTGATGGCACAGATGCAGATGTGTATTTGCAAATATGTACGTCTCTGTCGCGCTGAAGAGGAAATCCGGGAAGCGCATCAAGTCGTTTGAGATCCACGGTGCACACAATGTTGAAGAAGTTCTACATTTCATCTGGCGAGATCTGTTCCTGAGCTTGCTTGCTACCGGTAGCGAACACCACATTAGCAAAATTCCTGAAATGCTCGAGGAAATTGAAGATCTCCTGGGCTGGTCGGCTCTGGAACGTGTGCTCTACGGTGGGAGAAAATGTCAGTTGATTTATTCGCCTCGAGCGATGTATCCAATTAACGGATCAACCTAGGCCCACACGGTGTCCATGATGACGAAGATGATGACGAAGAAGAGAACTTTGACTCAGACTTCGAGATCGAAGACGTGGATAACGAGTCGTTCTTTGATGAGACAGATGATGGTTCACATTATGGGAGGCACTGGTCGTATCGAGTAAGCAGCCAGATGTGGCAGCTACGGGAACACATTCAGACAGCCATGATGTCTGTATTCAAGCTGAGGCCCTCTCTGCGACTATATTCTGCGCTTTGCGCTGTTTCAATCGACCCCAGATTTACCGAGGTGCAGCTGATGAAGCATCTCGACGCTGTAGCGACAAGCTGCCCGGAAACATTCTCCGCGGCGCTTGACATTCATGCATTCGAAGGGAATACAGAGGCAATCGTCGCGCTGCTAAACTCGCATGCTCACCTCCTCCGCTCGCGCGATGCACCTGCACTACAGACCGCTGTCTTGACGATAGCGCGCAATCCATTCTTCCAGCAGCGCGGCTTGCGGATCATCGAGAAGGAGATGCTCGACACTGCGCATGCAGTGCATGCTGCCCTCCTGGTTTCTTTCTCACAGCTCGAGCAGCCCGCAAACAAGGGAGAACTCGAGCAGATCATCAAACTCCGTCACGGTGCTGCTGGGAGGCAAGACAGAGTGGAGTCTTGGGTTGACGCCGTTTCGACGCCAGGCATGAATGCGCCTAATCCGATGGCCTTTGCGGCGATGATGATGGGTCTTCCGCTCGTTCCTGGGATGGATGCGTCCGAGGACGCTGATCCCTTAGGTTATCTCGACTTGGATCCTCATGACCCAGATCTTGAAGATCTTAGGGAAGAGTTCCGACCGCGGCTTAAGCAGCGTTTTGAAGGCTGGTCAAATGTCGCTATCAAAACGAAAGGCGGGCAGACAGTCCTGCTGAAAGTCTACAAAGAGCTTATAGAGATAATGCCGTTCTTGCGAGCCAATGATATTGTCGAGGAAATGGTCGGAAGGTACGATTGACGTCTTACTACTCATTTCCCCTTGTCTGACATGTTAAAACTGTTACCGCTGCAGGCTTGCCGATAAGCCCAGCAAACATCACATATGCGACGGTTTGGATGCTCTTTTGGCCTTTGCGAAGGTGCAGAAGAGGAAGGTCGCCCAGACAAGGACAGAAGTGAAACGGCGCAAAGGATTACCCGTGACTGCAGGGCAACCTAGCTCAATCTCACAGCCTAGTGCATTGACTATTTCTGGAGGATTCGCAGAATTCTTTGACCCACCACATCCAACCGCTGACACATCGAGATCGGGCATAGGGGGTATGGAAGACATCGATTGATGTTTGGACATGACGTGTTCGTATGTTTATTATACTTTTCAACGGACGTTGTAGCACTAGTTATATAATCAGGTTCCGTTCTTTTGCTCACGCTTCCTTGTTCAGGTTTACTATATAGACTTCATCAAAATCAATAGGTAAGAAATACCTCTGACATCAAAGGCAGCTCTAAAAGTACGATAAGGTTAAGTGCCCTTCGAGTCATTCAGCTATAGCTACCCGAGTTATCGTCGCTTCTTCCTACTTTTTCCTCCAGATTTTACTAGGCTGTGTTGGAAGTCTTCGTCGTATCCTACGCATTTCATGCACCAGACACCGACAGTCTATAGGTGCATGGTCAGCACGGGACAGCGATTTTGCACCCACAGTTATGTTACCTCTTCACCATTGTCGTATGCAGCCAAAATTTGCTGAGCTGAGATTTGCTTGTAGTCATTGAGATCTGTGATCGCGTGGTCGATTTCTTCTTGGGTGGGCCGACGTCCAGACTGAAGTCTGAGATGAACGCTGGCTCGGATGTGTTTACCCCAGCCCTTATATTATCACTCCAGTTCTTCCGCACCTATACATATATAGTTGAAGTTGAAGCGGTATGTACTATTAAGATCTAAGACACGAATTCAACGCACGATGTCTGTTTGAGCACGCCATTCATCTGTCGTAAAGGACGCTGCCAGCTCATACGAACCAAGATATAGCCACCTACTCTTCTGCAGGCGAACAAAGAGCACCATGGTCTTTGGACGTCTCATAGACCATGGGTCCACTGTCGGAGTCGTTGCGAAGACTAGACCGGGATGGCCAGGTTTCTGAGGGGCATAAGAGGCATATTCGAGGTTGATGCACATGAGGTTATTATACCCATGCTTGTCCAGCTTTTCGGCTTTTGGCTCAGGGAATGTATCCCGGGCGCCGCGTCCAAACCGCTGACAAATGAACATCCGTTCGACAGTGAAGTTCTGAGTCTTCTCATCAGCGGTGACAGGATATGGGTGAGGGTCAGCAGGTGCAAGGCGCCTGAAGAATGCAGCATCACCAAGAAAACGCTCTTGCTTGATGTCAGCTTTTGGTTGAAGGACCAACTGTCAGTATGAGCTCTTGAATCCATCCATTGAGGGACACAGACGTTTGACAATTTCTCCAGCGCTTCCTTCATTTCCGCCTCGCTCATAGCCTCTGCCTTCACGATGATCTCATCCGCCGGTACGGCATCAGCATCTTGTGTTTCAAGCACCTGATCTTCCACTAGTACGCCATCGTTAACGAGCCCGCGCTGTTTCTAATTTTGAGGCTCTGCCGACTTTACATCCACGTCAGTATTCCAAGGAACGGCAGGGAATCCAAGAGCACATTTGGTGAAAGACTGCGCTTTTTGACGTTGTTCATAGACATCAGTGACAACGGTTGTGTACAACAGAATCACAAGTCCTGAATCAGCTTTCGGATGCCGAGCCTGTCGTGAAGTCTCAGTGGGTTATGGGATGCAAACGCATTATTAGCTGCCATATCCGAGTCGGAAACCGGAGGATTCTAGCCAGAAAAGGCAATCTAACTTGGAAGTTCGAAGTTAACAGCTTCCGATCCTAGTATTTGTATCAAGGGACTCTGACCTCTAAGTTAAGACTTCTCTGGGTCATTTTGACAGTTTAAGTTACGAGCCTTCCCATTTCCATAATCATACCCTATACTACGGCCAACAGACTAATGGGTTTTGCTGGTTCCAGATCTCAACGGCGTCGATTTCGATTACAACTGGCTCCACCTCTGTGTTCCCGGTATCTAGTCGCAATTGAAACTGGAATAACGGGATGTGGTCAAGAATCGTTGTCGGTCCTGCGGCAAGGACGGACCTAGCCTTCGGATGTCGGTGCACGCGGATGCTACGAAGGCTTGGAACTCAACTCTGAGTTTCCAAATGTCTATAAAAACCCTGCGTTTTCGAGGCTAAGTCCTTCACAAATCTTCGTCACTTCCACAAGTCTACCTTTGTTCAATCGCTATAATTTTGCTTTCGTTCGCAATGCAGTTGTCCGTTGCCTTTGTTATTTCTGCGCTTAGTGTCCTTTCCGTTTCGTCCCCCGTGGAGCTCCCACATGGAATGAAGATTTCTCTTAGCAAGCGCACCAACTTGGCTGGCCCAGACGGTGTAGTAAACTCCACTGCCCTTCAAGGACATATTGCCTATGCATCATCGTGTGTAATTTGCTTCGCCAGCATGTACATGTACTAACTCAATACTTACCCCAACCAGCAAATTCCAAAATGGTTTTGCTGCATATGAACAGAACACAGGCAAAACGCATCCCCTCGCCGCAACAAGCCGCGTAGCAAAAAGAGCTGCCGCTCCTCTACCTCTCACAAATGACCAAAATGGTGAACTCTGGCAGGGAGCGATCACTGTCGGCACACCACCGCAGAGTTTCTCTGTTGATTTCGACACCGGGAGTAGTGATCTCTTCCTTCCCGGCCCTGACTGCACCGCACACTGCGACGGACATCGGTCGTATAATCCCGGTGCCAGCAGTACCTCTCAAAAACTGGAGAAGCCGTTCACTCTTGCATATGGTGATGGCTCATCCGTTAATGGCCAAGAATATTCTGACAACGTCGGAATCGCTGGCCTTACCGTAAGCATTTCTCTTCCGTACACGTCTTGTACAGTACAGCTAAGACACACTCCCTCAGGCATCTGGCGCTACCCTAGGTGCCGCAGCCATCTACTCTCAAGGCTTCTCGACGGCCGACTTTCCTCCTGATGGCCTAATGGGCATGGCTTTCCAATCCATCTCGCAATATAACGCACCACCAGTCTTCCAGGCCCTCGTTGCAGACAAGCAAGTTAACGAGGCGATCTTCTCCTTCAAGCTCGCTCAAACAGGTTCAGAGCTGTATCTGGGCGGTTACGACACATCCCTTTTCCGTGGAACCATCACCTATACTCCCGTAACCCATCAGGTCAGTGTCACTTGCCTATTATTCAAAACAATATCCACTGATTACTAGTTTAAATTTGTTTAGAGTTACTGGCAAGTCGACATGGATGCCGTCTCTATCAACGGACAAGGAGCCCTTAGCAAGCTCTCCGCTATCATTGATACCGGTACAACCCTTGTCATCGGCGACACCAACAACGTCAACAAGCTGTATGCTGCTATCCCTGGCTCCAAGGATGTCTCACAGACCGCCGGGCCGGGTTTCCACTCTGTTCCTTGCGACGCCATCCCAACAATCAGCTTGATGTTCGGAGGAAAGGCATTTGACATTTCAAAAGAGCTGTTCAACCTTGGGAAAGTCAGCCCTGGTTCGTCTGACTGTCTAGGTGGGATTGTGGGGGCAGACAACCAGGAATTCTGGGTGGTCGGTGACCTTTACCTCCAGAACGTGTATACTGTTTTCGATATCCAGAATAGTCAGGTTGGCTTTGCCGATCTTGCGTAACTTGTCCACGTCATGTATAGACTGTCAAGTTGATTATAAATATATCTGATTGAACAAAAATAATATTACTGCCAGCGTCGAGAATATCGCGAAGACTCGTAAGGTGTCGCATACATACCTATCCCGTCAAAAGTGAATATATCCGTCGATTTGATAGGCCAGTAGTACTTGAAAATTTGTAAACTACGAGAGAATTGAAGCAAGGTATCACTATATGTCTGCTGCAGTGTAGCTCTGTTGTATCAGTCAACATCTGACTTCCGATAGTACCTATTTTACACAGCCGCACATTTTTTGCCTCTATTCTTGTAGCCCAGAATGTGGATCCCGGATCTGCGGGTAGCATGGCTAGATTGAAGCACTTCATACATGGCTGGGCATCCGACGCAAATGGTGTACAATATTATCGTTGATAGGTACCATCCCAGACACTTCTAGAATAGTTGCGACGGAGTTGCATAGCTGTGAGGTCTTCGCAATAACAGGGTTTGATTTGACCGCTATCGTCTCTGAAGAGGCTCGGGAGTCAAAGGACTTGGACGGGCAGACCGCAGACAGGTAGGTATACGGCGAGTCATGATGGTGTCCGAGAGCTATCGCGTCTTACCTTTTCAGGCACGCCGACGAGATTGAAACATATCATCAATGCTGTGCGGCTGCATCATTAGGTCGCCATGCGATATAAGACCGTCACGATATTACACAACGATCTCCGCGTACACTACCTTTCATTTCCTTCTACTTCGTTCCTTCGCGACCTCTTGTAAGTATTTATGGCCATACTCGATCTTCAACATGGCGTGCGCGGCTTTCACGCGCGAGACGTTCACCGACGGAGTTTCGCTTCCGTTGATCTGTTTGCGACGGCGACAGCTGTCTTGGAGGGGGCAGAGGCATCACCGAGCACTTCAGCGGTGGCGAACCATGGATCGGCGCATCATATGTCGAAGACCATGGAAGCTCTGGCTGCGGTAATCGTGGTTATTGGTATAGCGATAATCGGTGAGATGTCTAATGGTCATTTGCGAACTATGCCACTCATATGCTCTTGGATGGACACTAGGTCTTACGGCATGGAGATTTGGGAAATGGAGACGCCAAAAAGCCCGTGTGGATGCTGCCTCGCGGTCGATCAACGTTTCTTTGATGAAGGAGCGAAGCCTCAAGACGGTTCCCATTGATTTTGATAAAGAGGGTATGGTCCTCGAGAAACAGGCCATAGCAATCAACCTCCCCGCAACTCCTGCCGCGAGCGCGAAACGGTCGTCGACTGGAAGACCATGGACGCATACTTTCTCTACCACGCTCTCGACGTTCTCGACGGAGAAAACCGAGCAGTCGGCGGGCCCACGTGACGACGACCGCTCGCCCCCGCCGTGCTACACCTTTGCAGACGTGGGCGGTCCTCTTCCCAATCCTCCCAGTGCTACATCACAGCGCATACCACCCCCCGCGCTCGAGATTCCTGCCCATCCCCGGATCACCATCAGCCATGCTGGACTGACCAGCTCTGTCGTGGTCCCCAGCCCACGTTCTTCCTCGTTCATTGACTCACCACTGAGCAGGACCTCCCCGTCCACTGCGAGACCGAAATCCACGCTCGGCAGGAAGCTGATGCCCCGCATGGTGATGGTCCAAAGCACATTTACACCTTCACTCTCGGACGAACTTCCGATCAAGATCGGCGAGACGCTCAACATGCTAGACGAGTACGAAGACGAATGGTGTCTCGTCCAGCGGGTTGGCACAGCCAACGCGCAGAGGGGCGTTGTCCCTCGGTTCTGCCTTCGAGAGAAGGCCTAGGCCTTCGTATTACTTTTACGTATCCCTGACGATTGACGACGCCGTTAGGCTTTACTGGTCCGTCTCACGAATCCGCCACCAAGTACCTGAACATCCCGATCTTTAAATCTGCCCACTCTTTACTTATACAGATTATTTATGGCTTTGGATTGACTTTCGTATGACCGTCCTTTACTTTCTTCGATGAACTGTCGCCTTTCACATCGATGTTTATTCCCATTGATGGCTATATCGCCAACATTACATCGCCAATGCGCGACTATCCGTTCTTCAATCTGCTAGTCAGACTTTTTTGTTTAAATTATAGTTGACTGGAACTCGAGCATTGTACGCGACTCGATATTGTACAGTTCAATGTTGCTCTTTTCGACGCTAGCTGTCAGGCGGAAATTCTTGTCAGACCCAAAGAAACGATAATTGACACGCCCTCCATCTAATACCAGTGACAAACTCAAGCAAACAACGTACCCTAAATTACATTTCCAAAGATCGTTCCCACACAGCATCTACCAGCTCGTGACTGATGTCTCAGGATTGCCCCGGAGGCGTCCACTCTGCAAGCCAGCCCTTCATAGCAGAGAGTGCTTGTCGCTGCACAGCGGCAACGGTGGCATCGACTCGACCGTTATCCGTAAGGAGGTCTGAGCAGTGGAACCCGTCGCCTACAGCGATAGGTTGACTCGATGTGCTCGGGAAAGACGTTCCATCAGCGGATACCGTTGCATCCCGCCAAGGGTCACCTGTAAGCGGACCACGACGAAAATACAACCCAGTAAGTCAGTTGTCTGCATCAGGCACACTGTGTAGAACTACGCACGTTTACCGTTGGCAAAGAACAGCCTGTCCGACTTCACGAACCAACCGTCGTAGGCTGTGTTAGTTGCACTGACATTGGGGTCTCTCGCCTCCGGAAAAGCCTCCGGAAACTGGTATGTACACTGGCGCTAGAAACAATTTGTCTCGATCAACAATTTTCAAACTAATGTTATTTTGACTGACCTCAGTATAAATAGGCTGGACGAGCCGACTAACGACGGTGGGCATGTTATCGGGAGCGCCGTCCTGGAAGAAGCCCATATAATTGCATCTGCATGGCGCATCAGCAGCAGACAAAGAGATCGCCACGCGAGACTGACATGATCCAGTCCCAGGATCGGTCGGTGTTGTTGATCGAAATATCAGTCCAATAAGACGCATTCGTATCGTAGGTTCCCCAACAGTCTCTACCACAGGGACAACATAAGCCATTAAGCAGAGACGGTCACATAGGCAACACGTACTCCGCGTCGGAATCGCCACACGCTGGAAGGACGACCACACCAGTTAGCATACCACACTTTGGACACTTATGCTCTCTTACCAGATGGCTGGAACGTATTCGCCCACCAAGATCCATACGCTTGAAGAGCATGCTTGAGGCCCCAACCTTGAGGGGAGGCGTTGACGCCATCTTTCACCTCGAGGGCATCGCAAAAGTCTTGGAATATGGCTCCATTACCTTGATCCACGTCGAGTTCTTGCCAGTAGAATAAATTCGTGCTCACTGTAGCGAAAATCAGCAGTTTCGTTCGCAAAAGCGCTCGTATATGGCTAGTGCGATGTACACCCACAGGCGCTGCCAAAGTCATCCAAATGCGTCAAATTCATGTTGAAGAGGGTCTTGATGGCATCGATCTCCTCTGTCGTACCGTTCACGAACGTTGCATCAATGTGACCGATCACAGCCTGTAGGTCTGAAGAGCAATTCTGCGGCATGAATTGCCTGACAATGTCGAAGTAGCCCCAAAGGTTGCTGATCGGAAGTCAATCAATATTGATAACAAAACGCTGAGCGAAAATTACTTACACGATGCTCTCCACTACTGCCGAGGAAGCGTAGCCAGCCCAGAAAACATCTGGCTCGCTAACGTTTGATGTATATCCGCGTCAAAAGATGTACATGATTTATGACCGCATATACAACAACTTACTTGACCTTGGTAAAGCTTGTCAGCGCGCCGGAATAGCTACCTCCAATTAAGATCCACGGCGCTTCAGCCGGTGTGACGTGATCACCGCCTGGCATTGGCAGCTGCACGTTGTTAGCAAAGTATGCCAAGTCTTTGGTCGCTTGCTCAATCGTATGAACTTGAAGGCTTTCAACAGATAAATTTTGATAAGGGTTCGAGTAGCCATAGAAGCGATGTTCCAATACAACTGTGGCACCGTTCTCTTGCTCAGCAATTAGACCGTTGATAGTTTCGTTCGTCAAATAGATTTCGTAGCCTTAGTTCAGTGGGGAAAGAAATCATCAGTCATATTGCAGATGGATCATCAGTTCACACACCATCTGCATTTGTCTCGCCCGGGGTGTTTAAAATAATGGGACCACCTGAAGAGCCATCGAAATCGGGCACTTAATACAGACACTCAAGAAGATGCTGCAGTCGTACCTGGCTCATAGAACTCCCAAGTATGCCAATACCGTTGTTGAAAGGTGCCCAGGCTCGGGTCATTATGATCAATGAGCTGATTGAAGTAATAGGTAGTATCGTATGGCGGTAATTTGGTCCCATTTCGGCTCGTGACGGGTCCAGAATACGAAGGAGCTCTCTTCGGCGCTAAGGGAAGTCCAAGTCTGTGACCCTTGGATCTGCTTCCTGGATGGAAGGCATTCGCAGTGAACGCGAGCAGTAGCAGCACCAGCGAAGAGGTGATAGCACGGACGACAGCCATGACGATGAATGATGGGTTCGATGCGTCGAAAAGAGGTTATGCAACCAGAGTCATTTAAAGGATCGACCTCTGCCAACTACCACCGGCCATTTGTTGCGACTGAAATTTGCGAGGCGGTGTGGACCGCTTTTCCACATGCACCCACGGCGTTCATCATTTCTTGTGGGAGCTATCTTCGGATTGGAAAGGATGTCCGCACGCGCGCCAATTAGACCTTGTGAACACAACGAATGCTCAAGGTTGATCGTTGCCGAGAAATTTGATGTGAGCTTCAGCCTCCCCCGGGTTGTTGTAGGCCTCAGGTAAGCGCGTCCATCCAGACAATTCCAACATCGCATGGTGCTTAACCAGTCAATGAAGTGGACACAAGTAAGCCTTACATGCTAAAGTCACCGCACGGATGACCCGGGACCCGAAGCACGCTTGTTTGACCTAAGACGCAAAAACCATATGGCGCACCGTGATTCGGATGGGACACTTCTTCCGCAGGTTACAAAGAATCCACCGGTTTCGGATTCTAGCACGGTGCAATAAACCTATAACACCGACGATAATTGTTCATTACGAACTGGAACAATGGTAAGGACCACCGTGACACCCGGGGTAAATGAAACAGAAAGACGTTCATACCGGAGAAATACTAAATATTTGAGACTCCCATGTAATTTGTGCAACTATTTAAATTTAGCAACAATGCCAGCGCCAGCGCCATTGATGGATGCCTCTTCTCTTGTCGAGACCGCCTTCCATCCACAACTGCGACTTTCAAGCACTCCAATTCATTCTTACACACGGAATCGCATGCTGTATTATTCCCATGATACGATGGAGGTAGGTAGGGCAGCCGAGGCTGTTCAGCTCCCTGAGTCTGGAGTGCCCGCGCAAGCAAGCAAGGGCTTTGTGAGTACTATTGAGACCACTGGAGACATATTTGTATGATGTCTTGTCGGTTGTTATAGCAGTGCTGACGTTGTAGAGAAAAAGGTCTGACTGTGTGTTTACCAGCATCCTCAGAAGAGGGGTGAAACTGGTGGGCTCAAGGTATGTGCCTTGTGGTGTAGGAGCACCCCGCCAAAGTATAACCAAGTTTTGTGCTTTAAGCATTCAAATTCTGGTGCTTATGACTTCGCAAAAGGAAGGGACCCAATTCACAGACCGGCGGTTCTCGACATTCGATTGTGATGCAAGCGGGTAGACCCCAGTCAACCGCTGGGTCGCAGATTTCTGTAGTGCGTGACCATGATCAACACCAGCGACCCTGTTCTGTTCTTTGACTGTGAGGTCCGTGCTTGACTAGCTATTTGATGTGACATTTCGCATTGGGAATCTCTCTCCAGTGTCTGGCGATACAGGAGTTCCCGAACTTGGTAACGATGCATTAATTTACCATGTTTTACACTTCAGTGGTCTGATCCTGTACGTTCAAAGGCAGCCCATCATCTTATGATGTTCCGCGGCCGTAAGGATGACCAACAAATTGATAAACACCTCTGAGACAGACCTTTACTGACTGAGCGATGGATACGGCTCCGCGTTACATACGTCTGAATTCAAGTAGCGCGCGTATACTCAGCTGAGACTCCTTACTCCAACGAATTGCTGTTCCATTGAATCTGATACACATTATGCGGCTACGGCCACTTCATATGCTACAACGCGGTCTACAAATGCGATGGGTATCCGGTCGTGACAAGATGCGGACATTACAAAAATGATATGGATACAGGTCGAAGTGCATACACGTGCTCGACTAGGGGAATATGCGTGGCAAAGGAACGATACATCTGACACAGAAACGTCCGATAATTTGAAAATGATACTATGTTTAGCAGACTATCAGCAGCTGTCTTCTGCAATAAGGGTAGATGCTCACCAGAGTTCAAAGTGGTTCCTTGTCTCGAGCGGTTCACAGCTTGGGTGATAGCTTGCCCCACCTCCTCTCCTTCTCCGCACTCAGAAAATCGCCCTTCTCTAGGTCCACATCCTCTCGCACAATGCCCGCGAGACTTGCTGAGCCAGGGCTCCCCAGCCCGTCCGCGCCGATCCCGGTAAGCCCAAGACCCACCATCGAGGGAGAGACGCCTTTCAAGTCCCTCTCGCGCATTTCTTCCATCGCATTCCGCCGCTCTCTGCCTCTGTCGCCTTCGCGCGTCCTCTCGCCTCTCAAACCTTCATCTCCTGGTCTCTGCCGCTCTCTTCGGACCTCTCCATACTTGCGGAAAGTGTTAATGATTAATGCGAAATTCACGACGCCGAACGCAAATACAACGGTGATGGCCGTGCGTACACCGAGCGCCTGTGGTCTGTTGAGTGGTGCAGGAGGGTTCTGGTCTGCTTCCGAGCCGGTGCGCCACACAAACGACAAGATTGAGATGCAGAAAGTGATCATGGACCAGGCGAGCCATACTGCCGGTGTGGCAAGGAGTACCCAAATGTTCCACCAGATAGCCGTTTTGGTCTCCTGTGCTTCCTATATATCGGTTGCCACGGAGTCCATTCATAGGACGATCATCGTCGATTATTTCCGATGAGAGCGACGAATCAGACAATCTGAATCACCAATGAAATGACAACTCCTCACCTCAGCCCACCGAGACGCCCTGTCCATACTTCGCATAGTTCCAAATTGGACAATGTACACGCAACCGTACGATAGACTCATGAGCGCGAACACCAATGAAAAGAGTGCTGCAGAACGCGTCAACGGGTCGTCGGCAGCATCATCGACCTGGAACATCGTTAGAATAGCTCTGTATGCAAAACACGCGTGTCATGCGTCAATCAGTATAAGTCATTGAGGTTTCATGTCGAGAAAGAGGAAAGACCGGACCTCGGCGGCAACAGCAAGGTTAATACGCACGTGCAGAGGAGCGCGGAAACCAGGTTGAGGGTCTTCCACTCGCGCAGGAGCGAGTCCACGAAAAGCTCCCACGATTGCTTAAATCGCACCAGTGCTGGTGAGACCATTGGCGGATTCCACTCATCTGGAAACGGCAGAGGCAGTCTCGGGTGCTTGCGACGCGCCGACCTGCTTCTCGAGGCAACACCCTTAGCCGGGTGGCCCTCTGGCTCAGGAACTGTACACGCATCGATCATCCGCTGGACGTCGGGCTTGCTGATTTCAGCATCCTCGAAGACACGCGCAACGCGCGACCAGTAAAGCGCAGGTAGCCACAGGAGAAGAACAAGGTATGTCTGGCGCGGCAGTGTGTCGGTCAAGAACGTACGCGCGCCGCGAGCAAAAGATACCCAGCCGCTGTCCTTGTCTCCCTTTTCTCCCCCTTCATTCTTGCCATTTGCTGCCACGCAAAGTGCAGGCAGAGGGAGACACACCGGTAGCAAGTCATTGCATTCAACATCCATGTCTATGCCAGAAGGAAGCGGCTGGTCCATGGCACTGTCCTGGCGCACGCCGAACCAGCATATACGCAGGCGGAAAGGATCGACAGGCACAAAAGGCTCCTCACGTGCGTGTGCGCGGTGCAAGGCCCAACCGAGTCGGCGAAGAGGTGACGCAGCACGCGACTGGGATGGCGAACGCGAAGTGGGCGTCTGGGTCTGCATGTCCTCTCTGCCGGGTTTGGGTGAATCATTGCGGGAATGCTTGTGGTGGTTGTTCAGTTGAGGTTGAGGGGTCCCACTAGGAAGGGGACTTTCACCGGAACGAGGAGAAGGAGAGGGAGCGGCAGAACTGCTGCGATGGGCCCTCCTAGTAGCCATAGCTGTCAACGAGTACACGTCAATATCAATATTTCTAGTAACGGCTGCAGCAACCCATGTAAAACGAATCTAGAAGCATAATATGCCGCTGTCTAGCCATATCACACATTCACTATAGTGGAAGAGGCATTTAAGATTCCATACGGCAGTGACGTGCCTTGCAGAAATTTTCACAAGTTGGAAGACAATTAAAGTCACCCGCTACAGATCATGAAGTGAATGGCTTCTCTTAGATACTTACCTTGTCTGATGCCTTGTAAAGTAGCTGGAAGGGACATGTGATCGCTATCAAGCGACGCCCTCTGCTTTGGAGTGTCCTTCCCAATGGAGCCTTCCGATTCACTTGTCCGCGTTGCACCGGGAAGGTTGTGCAGTGCTTGCAAACTGCCAGAAGGAGAATCGATAGATGAAAGAGAACCAGATGCATCGAGACTACGTCTGACTATACGACCTGGAGAGCGAAGACGTTCTAAAGCAGGGGATGATTGAACAGGCAGAGCTGACAACTTGTCTGAGCTAGTAAGATTCGACGAAGACGATCCAGAGTCTGCTTCGAACTTCAGCGGAATCCCCGACATTCGTAATACAAAAAATACTCACCTTGAATAGCGGGTGTTCGGTCATTGCCTGAGGACGGAAAAGGAACAGAATTAGAGCTCGCAGCTGGCAGTCTCTCGACTGGATCCGTAGGTATATCAGGAGAATTGGCAGTCGTCATCGGTGTCAAGGTGGGTCGTGTCTGAAGGTATGAACTTGGATTTATCGTATATGAAGGAGAGTAATGGTCGTCAACTTTCACGAATATGTTAGAGCAGGAAAAGAGCAATGCGGAGGGCGCGTAAGACCCTTGATAAGGCCTCCGTGTGCCACAGAGCGCTCAGATGGTAGACTGCCTGAGCGAAGCTAGTTCGACTAGCATCACCATTTCTGATCATACACGTGACCACGCGTCCATTTTACGACGCGTCTGTGGCGGCGCCACGACGCTACAGAGACCGAGGATTCCATTCCATTTTCTGCTACTTCGGGCATTATGTGGTCTAAATCCAGTAAGAGGATGGGTACTTGAGCGCAGGAAGAGCTCCTGAACATCTTATTATAGACCCACTACGCAATCAATCCTAGGTTCGACATACTGCGAGGTCCGCTTATGGTTTATTCCAACTTTGTGCGATGTTCTGCGAGCAGAGACCAACAACAATGCAGAGGCACACGCGGGTGTATGTGAGATGCAATTCTATGCGCTAAGGTATGCGTCGCTGCTCTGGAATGCTTGCCATGTCACTTGGAGCCATACGTGACTAATAAACTGCAGATGAGAAAAGAGCGACACGCATTCGAGCAAATTTAATACCAGCTGTTCTGAACTTTGGAAGAATGTAAAAAAAAAATGAAGAGTGAACTTCGGTCATAAGTCCGTTAGGACCTCCGAGAAACCCTGACGTAAGTCTGCTAGAAAGCCCGTGACTCATTTAATGACTAACTCAATTATATGCTGTAAAAACTGCCATAGAAAGTTGTTAGAATTGGGATCCAAGGCCTATCCTCGTAGTGATATCGCGTAATCATTATTCGTTTTCCTATGACTAATGACCCCACGTATCAAACTTAGCGAAGCATTCTGTATGCATTGGGCAAGCTTGGCGAAAATCCCAATTTCTGATTATCAACATCCCACATGCTGTAGTAATACTTCAAGAGGTTCTCTCCTGGGACGAAGTCGCTACCACTATATGCATTGACTAGGGTCTGGCACATAGATGTGTCATCTTCGAACGGCCCGGTGTTTAGCTCGCTGCTTGGGACCGTCAGGTTGAATCGTTCGCCCTCTATCGATGTGAAGGTGAAGTTCATCACAGCAGTAAGGCTGTCGATCGCATTGCAGGCCACACCGTGAGCTCCGAACTCAGCGGCGTAAGGCTTTATGTCAGGCGAGATAAGCGCATAAATTGCCTACACGATTTCTTCATCAGAGGTGAGGAAGAATTACTCACGGACAGATTTTCTGACCTCAGTAGTCCTGGCGTCAAAGTAGACATTGCTTGTCCCGCTGTCAAACAGTAAGGGCCGTGTGCCATCCTGGATTGTAGGTGTCTTTCCGTTCACGAGCACGATGGGCGAATTGAGCTCCCATGCACCGTACATCGGGCATGTTAGCCCACATCAAATCACGTAGAAATACAACTCCAATTGAAGTGCAGGCCTTTATGACCTGCGGGCAAGGAGGGAATCACCTTGCATTGTCGACTGATCATAACCACCCAGTGTCAACTCAGCATTTCCCACGTCATGCGGTGTGAGGTAGATCCCAAATAAAGCTGATGGCATTCGTATTCAGCAAAATGATCAGGATCCACGAAATTCTTGTGTCACTTGGGACACCTACCAGGAAGACTTTCCTTCATCAGCCCAGCAAAAACGTCTTGCGCCTGCGAGGACAGGCCTATACATCGTGTTCAATCCAATCTCTGCATACGCAGTCTAGGTCTCGCCTAGGAAAGGATCCGTTGCAAATGAAGATGTCTGATTTATGATGGTATACAGGTGCACATTGGTTGCCGTGAGCCCTGCAGCTGTGACCGTATCTCTGCCAGAGTGAAGGATGAGTTCATATGAGTCATTAGACACAATAGGAACTAGGCCGACGCCGGGTTCGAAGGATTTAGTGGCGGTGTGATTACCCTCTATATATGTAGAACTCTCGGATGGATCGAATTGATTCGCTCAAGGAGCACCACATTCGGTGCCTATACGATTCATTCAACTATTCCTGCGACAGCAGGGAGTCTAGTTATATTGCTTACTCGCAAATTCCAGGGTGTAGCTGCCTGTGTCAAACACTACCGTAAGTGTCTGCGGGGGCATACCAACTGAGAAGTGAGCTTGGCGTGAGCATGAATTACTAGGGCAGTACCAGACAGAATGTCTGACCTGTAATGTTCCCGTACCACCTCCGTGGTGCGTTCGTCAGGTAGCTTGCGTCGCAAGGTCAAGAGGGCTTACTGTAGATCTGTGTCTATAAACTAATCATTGAGAGGCATGGTGGCGGGCGACAAAGACCTCTTTCACAATGCAGTGGCATGACTCCTGGGCACTCTGCGAGACGACAATGCAATCTTGGGCGAATTACTAGACGCGCCTATCGCTCCTCTAAGAAGTAACATCAAGGACCATGTGGAAATGACGAAACGAATCTCTTCAACATCTTGAGCAACATAGCACTGGGATTCGTCCATTAGTCAAGGTACCGGGGTTTTTATACGACGCCGAGCACCAGTAAATTTCGTGTGGGATAATTGGACTTCAGGCACAATAACGTGCTGGTCAGTGACCAAGTGCTAGTGTTAGCACCGCGGACTCATCCCTCGCGCTGGGTGGAATTGCATGTGATGGCAACTCAGACACTGTAAGTGGTCTCTTTCGAATACGCAAGTGATACGATGGATCGGACACCTACCCGTACGCAGTGCCTCGCTGGTATAGCCGGTGCCAATTTTGATCGCACACTTCTCTGAGGGCTGCTCCTCCGAGCATCTGAGTCCGTCATGGTTGTGAATAAGGTCGTTGACGCGGAATCAACACTACGTATTGAAAACGCAACCTAGTGGCTGTCTGGCTTGTTGGAATCTGGTTCTACAATGCCAATGAATGCCAGTGAGCCTGCATATAAGGGGTCTTGAGCTAAAACCACCCAGCAAGGCGGGCTGAACTTGCCGCTTATGCATAGCAACCAGTAAAACTCGGAGACCACAATCCTTTCCTAATTTATTAGGCTGGCAGGTGGAAGGCCTATTTACGTAACATATGATTGTGATACTTTTTTTTTTTTTTTTATTAACTCCTCGGGTTTATACTCCATACGACGTAGGTACATGTAGAGTAATAATGATAGTAAGTGGGCATCCGCGCTCGCATGAGCGGCACACCTACAGTTTTCAGTGGCCTCGTTATGTGGCGTGGGCATATAATCCAACAAGGCCTGCAAAAGGAGGGGTACAGTCATCCATAGGAAGCCATACCCGACCCCCGCCCGACCCGCTTTTCACGCTCTGTGTGTTTACCCGGCCCGGTGAATCCGTTCCGTCGGTAAATCACCTAAGGAATTGAGTTTAGCCCTACAGGTTTCAGGCCTCAGTTATCGTTCGGGTAGATAGGGGGGTCGTTGCGGATACTGGGTTCCGCTATCCCCTCATCTACCCAATTATGGTATAGTTCGAACGCCTTTGCTTCGGCGTCATACCATTCGCAGAAATCCCGGTATTTTCCACCCATGGCGGTGGTCATTCCAGGATCTAACTGTCGGTCCGCATAGAACCGCTGCCATGCCGCTTGTCTTCCGACAGTGTGGCACATAAGACGAGCACGAGTGAATGTTCTCGTGCGTGCAGCTTCAGCTTCAAGCAGAGATTCTGCCAGAATCTCAGCCCAATCAAATGTGGAGACCATCGGGTTCAACCGAAGGAACTCCATTATGTCATCTGGGGTCCATCCCCTTTGTTCAGGGGGCCCCATCAGAAGCGGATCACGAGGACCCTGTTGGCGCTTCGTCCTGATCCAGAATGGACAGTCGAAGAGCACATGTTTCCGAGTTTCCTCCACTCCGCATAAGCAGAGGTGAGGGCCTGGGATGTTGAACCTAGAACGGTATTCACCGTCTGGGAAATGGTTGGTGAGCACGCGACACATGCGTGCCACCTCCTTGTTGGACTTGCCAGCTGCCTTCAAGACCCACGTGCCCTTAGCCGTGGTCCCGTGCAGCGGTAGGGCATCTTCGGTTACTTTCCATAACCGGCGACCACGATAGCTGGGATTGTCAACTAATGTTCCCCAGCGCTTTTTAACCCTTGCCTTGACACAAGCAAAGGCCATTGATTGTGAGATGAATTCCGGTTGGGGATCATCCAGTGCTTTCTTCGCGAGTTCATCAACGAATTCGTTCTGAAAAATGCCTTTATGGGATGGCACCCAAAAAAGGACAATGTGTCAGCGTTCATCTGCATCGAGGAACGCTTGTATGTGTTGGGAAGCCATGACTGCCGCCATCTGCGACGGTCCGACCTCCGGCTTGAAGATTCAGTCGAGTGCCAATTGGTTATCGGAACAGACTATAAGGGTGGTGATGTGGGCAGGGACGTCACGGACCGCTTCACACAGCCCACGCGCCAATGCCAGCATCTCTGCATCGAAGCTCTGGACCTTGCCGGCCCCGAACTTCCCATGGGCAACGTGGTCCTCCCCGTCAATGACGAGCCACGCACTACCTGCTCTCACTTCTGGTGCATTTGCATACGATCCATCAGTGAACAGCATTCGCCCTTCTGGCTGGGCCAACTGGCGCCAGAATTCTGGCCACCAGGTGAACTCCAACCAGTCGGCAAATTCAGGGGAGCGTTTGTTTGGACCTTTTCCGTCCAGGAACACTTGCTCGAAGCGATCAATGTACCGATCCACGACCCAATCACTGGGCCGTGCCTCCGGATGGAGTGGTGCAAAGTCTTCTGATGACTGCCGTCCGATGCGATCTATGAACGTCATGGGGGTGACAGCTTGTTTTTTGCCACGGCGCGAGTTAAGCGGCCATGGCGCAGTGATATTGGTGACATTGGTCGCCCAATAAGGTGGAAGAGCAGCCCTCATTGGGTGCCCTTCATGAACTCGCCGCGCTCTAAGCACAGCTTTCTCCATGTATCGGTCGACCTGGATGTGGATGGGGACCAACCCACCCAACATCTCCATCGCCCCGATCGGTGTGGTCTTAAAGCAGCCAGTGATCCACCGAGCTGCCCTCGACTGAGCAGTCTGCAATTCTTTTGCAGCCCATTTGAGGCCCTTCCACTGTGGGTTCCACCACAGTTGAGCATCATATAGCATCAACAGAACGACGTGTGCAATGTATAGCCGCCGCTTGTTGATGGGATGGAATCCGTGCCGAGTTACCGAGCATGCGGAGTGCGTTGCATGTGCTAGCCGCCTTATTGGCATAGAACCGCACGTGTGCATGGAAGCTAAGCTTGGGGTCCAAGAAAAACCCGAGATAGCGCATGGTGTCCTTCGCTCGCAGAATGACGTCATGTCTGTCCGTCTGGATGGTTAGATCTGGTCCGAGTGGTCGAGAAGTCGAATACCCCTTCTGGCGCTTCCAGAAGTGCATCAACTCCAACTTGTCTCCTTCAACGCCTAAACCTAAACGGTTCAGATCGCCGACGAGATCATGGAAGGCATCCGCCAGAATGACATTGTTCTTCAATACAAGGGCTTGCGGGCTGTCATCAATAGCCTTTGGTGAAGCCGCCATGATGAGACCATTGTCCACGTAGAACTGGGTCCCGGTACGGCCCAGTTGTACCAAATGGACAGGTGCCCACTTCTGTATGACCGGTGCAATGTAAACCCCAGACAAAATCGGGGATAAACTTGAACCCTGGCCGACTCCGACATCAAAGTCAGATGGATCAGTCAGGGTGCCATTAAACAAGAATTGGGTTTTCCGCTCAATCAAGTAATTTGCCATGAAATTACAGAGCTTGCTATTGAAGCCCTGCTTTCACATGATTCCTACCAACGCATCATGGTTGATGGACGGGTAGAATTGTGATACATCGAGCAACAGCACCAATGAGATAAGGTTTCGTGCCCATGCCTCTTTGACATTGTGCACAAGCTGGATGCCAGCGTCAGTGGTACTATGTTGCATAGCCCCACCAAACTGGCATGGGTGTAGGATTCCCCACTTCTGGGCATCCCACTGCATTCGTTTGGCAATGATCTTTTCAAACAGTTTGCCAAAACAATTGAGCAAGCAGATAGGCCTATAGGCCTTCGCTAGCGTATAGTCCGGTTTGTTCAGTTTGGGCAGAACCACCGTAACAGACCGCTTAAAGACGCTCGTGATACAATTTCTTTCATCGCATAGCTTATCGGTCGGACCTCGGATCGGTCCTGTGACCTTTCGCTTCTAGGACGGGCCTCGGGTAGGCCCAGCTTCTTCATGCAGCATCTTGACTCATCGCTGTTTACGGTACGGGCCCCGGTTACTCATGGACTCTGACTCATATCGGGCCCCGCTTACACATTCCGTCTTACGCTTACTGATTGCTAATACGGCCCGATGACTCATATCGCCTTACTTACGCTTACTCATGCGGATTCTTAGACCACGTGCCATGGTCCGTGCGCAGGGTAGAATACGTATATAAGGCCCTGTACTTTGTAGGTCGGACCTTAAGTTCGATCTGGTTACCAAGTAGCTAGTTACCACTAGCAATCTTATACTCGTATCTTGCGACCTCTCGCCTCGTACCTGAGTACTCGCTCGACTCTATCGACTTCGCCCAGGAGGACATACGCAGTGTCCATAAAGCCTCACTACTCTTCCCAGTAGCCAGGTCCTCACGTTCGAGGCTTTCCGGTCGTTGATACCAGCTTGTATCAAAAGATCGAACTTACGCTAAGTCGCCCCTAGTCTTATCTAGTAGGGCTAACCATTAGACATCACGTCTACCATCGAGACAGTCGACCCCACCGCTTGGGGACTGCCGACTCAAGTAAACGACGCGCCGCTTCTGTACGATCGTCTTCGTTGGACTTTCGTTGATCAGAACCACGATCCGATCTACCCGAACTCTCCACTTACGTGGGCAGGGACAATTTCGAATCGACGAGCACGGGAGAAATTAGCCTCCTATTTCAGACGTAACCCTCCGCCAGACGGAAGAGACCCAGCCGGTTTCTTTCCCGCATCGATACCCTCGACACCGCTGATAGCCACCCCAACTACTCCCACGTTCCCATCACTTCCTTCCACACCCGTAACACCCACAACCCCTACCACGATGGCTACTATCGCAACAATGACCAGGGCGGAGCTCGAGGCGCTCATAGCGCACCTTTCGGCGCAACAGCAACAGGGGAGTCGACCCCTTAAGCTCGACATTCCTGCACCGGAGCCGTTCACCGGGCAAGGAGAAGATCTGGAGCGTTTCCTCCAGCGGGTGGAGCACTACCTCACTGCCACCAACAATCAAGGGTTAAGCGATGATGCAAAGATCGCTTACACGGTCGCTCTCATGAAAGGAGGGCAGGACGCACGTATCTGGCGCGATACGTTTTACGAACGGGCCGCGGGAGGGCATGCTCCCTACGCTAGCTGGGACGTATTCAAGGCGAGCTTGCGACTCGCGTTCCCCGAGCACGAAGGAGTCCAGAGGGCTCACCAGGTGCTAATGGAGTTGCCGGCCAAGCAACTAAACAAGAAAACCAGGGTCAGTACAAAGATGTACGTAGAGAGGTTCCGACTCCTGGCAGAGAAGGCCAAGTTAAAGGACGCTTTCACGAGCCTCCAAGGCCAACGCACCGAGAACGATTACCCCACGTTGAGGGCGATCTTCATCAAAGGTCTGGACCGCCAGATTTACACGACACTCGCTGGTCGCACCAACACGGAACGACCCAACTCCATGGAAAAATGGTACACCGACGTTCTTCACCTCGACGCCGTCTACAGAGGGATCGACCAAACCCTCTCCGATACCTCCAACGTCGATTACGGCGAACCCATGGAAGTGGACGCACTCGTTACCCCACGTCCCACACCGTTCACCAAGAAGTGGGAAGACGGATGTAACCTTAGCGAAAAGGAAAGGAAGTACCACATGGATAATCGTCTATGTTTCTACTGCCACAAGGGAGGACACGCGGTGCGCAGGTGTCCGAAGAAGACGGCCAAACCAGGCCAAAGAAACACCTCGAAGGAACCCGAGGCGCGATCCCCCATGGATTTCCGCTCGTACATCAAGACGCTCTCATCGGATGAGAAAAGGGCGATGTTCGAGGAGTTAGGAACAGAGGATTTTTAAAGGGGCAGGGTGAGCCGACGCAACCACTGCCCGTATCCATTTCATTGTCCCGTGTTGTACTTGTAGTCCGGAATGACAGAGCCCTTCACATTCCAATTACGGTGGGACGAAAAGCCGTCGAAGCCCGCGCCTTCATCGATAGTGGCGCATCGGGAATATTTGTGCATCCACGATTTGTTAAGGAACACAAGTTACGGACTGAGGCGCTACCACGCCCAATACCGGTGTTCAACGTGGACGGCACTGCCAACAAGCAAGCGCTCATTAACAGACGAGCTTTGCTATCGTACAAAATCGGGAGCGAGCCCCGGTTTGTCAAAGCATACGTGGCCAGTATAGGGAACGAAGACGTCATCTTCGGACATACCTGGCTCAAACTCGAGAACCCCAGTATTGACTGGAAAGGGGGTCGTGTGGAACTGAAACACCACATGACCCTGCAAGAATCTCGAGAGTGGAAGAAGGGGATCATCGCGCAACGAGTGGCGCGACTGGAGCTAAAGAAACTAGCCAAACGAGAACAGGAGGAAGCCCTGGATCCCGTACTAGACTATGAGGTAGACTGGTCAGCACCCCCTTGTCCACAGATAGCGGCATTCCTCGCCGAACGAGACAAACGCCTCAAGCAACAATGGCAGCCCACCATTGAGGAGGTAGAGGACGAAGGAGACTTCGAGGTGATCGACACCATGTCTCCTGTCTTACCGACGACAGACATGCCTAGGCAGACAGCACGTCGCGACATCCCAGTCGCACCCCTGGTAGAAGAATCGGTCAACGGTATCACACTGGATCAGGCGATGGAAACGATCGACGACGATGAACTGGTTATAGCGTTCATTGAGGGAGACGATCGGATCACGACATATGGACGAGACTCGTACCCAGCATATCGAGACGCACCCCTTACGAAGGAGAAGTACCCTCTCGACGGAACCTATCGTCGTCTAGAAAACGGTCTTATCTGGCAGGTCAAGCACGACATTGGTCGACTCACCACATCCACGGAACTCGCGATCAAGGAACACGCCAAGAAGGAGGAGAAACCGGTCACGGAACTCGTTCCTGAGTACCTCCACGACCTCCTCCCGGTGTTCGACAAAGCCAAAGCAGCGAGACTTCCACGGCACTCGGAGTTCGACCACGAAATAAATCTAAAGCCGGATTTCAAGGACTTCAAGCAGACGACGTATTCGCTTAACCGGGATCAACGAGCGGAACTGGACAAGTTCCTCGAAGAGAATATAGAGAAGGGATACATCCGACCGTCCAAATCGCCACTCGCAAGTCCGTTCTTCTTCGTGGATAAGAAGGACGGCGGATACCGACCTTGCCAGGACTATAGGGAACTCAACGAGGGAACAATCAAAGACAGATACCCTCTTCCCCTCGTAACAGAGCTTCTGGAACGCCTCAATAATGCCACGATCTTCACGAAGATGGACCTTCGTCAAGGATACAACAACCTTCGCATCAGGGAAGGTGACGAATGGAAGGCGGCTTTCGGTGTTCCAGCAGCAGGGGAAGGACCTCCCTCATTTTACGAACCCCTGGTGATGTTTTTCGGGATGTGCAACTCACCGGCAACGTTCCAGCGGATGATGAACATGGTCTTCGCAGACATGCTCAAGGAAGGATGGTTGGCAATCTATATGGACGACATCCTTATCTACTCGACAGACCCTGAGGAGCATAAGAAGCGAACACGGCGAGTTATCGAAAGACTTCGGGATACCGACCTGTATCTTAAACCAGAAAAGTGCAAATTCGACGTGCAAGAAGTTGAATTCTTAGGCATGATCATCAGACCCGGACAACTCGCCATGGATCCAGTCAAGGTAGCCGGCATCAAGGATTGGCCGATACCTAAGAACCTCAGGGAGGTTAGGTCGTTCATCGGATTTGGGAACTTCTACCGTCGGTTCATACACAGCTTCTCGCATCTGGCCCAGCCCCTGGTCTCGCTTACGCGAAAGGACGTCAAATGGCACTGGGACGATGAACAGCAGGAAGCTTTCGAGGCACTGAAGAAAGCTTTCCTGGAACAACCGGTTTTGCAGATGCCTGACCCCGAGAAGCCGTTTGCTTTGGAAACGGATGCATCGAAGTTCGCCACGGGCGCCGTCCTCAGGCAAAAGGACGACAACGGCGATTGGCATCCGTGCGGTTATATTTCCCAGAGCATGACGCCAGCGGAACGAAATTACGACGTCTATGACCGAGAACTCATGGGCGTCATGAGAGGACTCAACGAATGGAGTCACCTTCTCATCGGAAGCCCGTATCCAGTCACGATTTACAGCGACCACAAGAATCTGACGTACTGGAAGACAGCACGGAATCTGAATCGAAGGCAAGCGCGATGGGCTCTCCGCTTGTCCGAATTCGATTACAGGTTAATTCATGTCCCGGGCACGCAAATGGTGCAAAGCGACGCGCTCTCCCGACGCCCCGACCACGACGACGGCTCATCAGACAACCAGGATGTAACTGTCCTACCGGACAAGGTATGGGCAGCAGCAATCGACACAAGTCTAAGGGCTTCCATCGCGGAAGCATGCGTAAACGACTCGATGTATACGGAAGGGATGCGCAATACACGAAACGGCTCAAACGACCACTGGACAATTCGAGACGGAGACCTCCTCTACGATAATCGGGTATATATTCCCTTGGATGAGGATCTACGACGACAAACGGTTTCGAATTATCACGACCTCCCCTCCGCCGGCCACCCTGGAATTCAGAAAACCCTCTCGTCTATTCGACGAGACTACTGGTGGCCTGGAATGGCTGACTTCATCACGAGATACGTCAAAGGTTGCGGCACTTGCCAGCAAATGAAAGTTAACACGCACCCCACCCAACCGGCCCTACTTCCGATCAAATCCGCGCAGCACGCCACTCCGTTCAGTACATTCTGCTGCGATTTCATTACGGATTTGCCGACATCGGAGGGCTACGATTCAATTTTGGTCGTTGTGGACCACGACCTTATGAAGGGGGTAATTTTCATTCCATGCAACAAAACGATTGACGCATCAGGAACAGCCGAGGCACTATATCGTGAGGTGTACAAGTGGTTTGGCCTTCCGGACAAGATCATTAGCGATCGAGGACCACAGTTCGCATCAAAGGTATTCCAGGAGCTCTGCCGTATGACCGGAGTCAAGTCGGCCATGAGCACAGCGTTCCACCCCCAAACGGACGGAGAGACGGAACGAGTCAACCAGGAACTGGAGATCTACCTGCGATGCTTCACGAGCAACAACCCGGACAATTGGTCGTCGCTGCTGGGTTCAGCACAGTTCGCTCACAACTTGCGTGAGCATTCAACAATTAAGGCATCACCCTTCAAGGTCATGATGGGCTATGAACCTCGAGGGATTCCCGTCGTACACCCCGGATCAGACACACCGGGCGCTGCCTATCGACTGCGGAACTTGCAGAAGATTCGGGAAGACGCACACTCAGCAATGGAGCTAGCACAGGCGGTGTTAGCAAGACGCGTGAAACCCAGGGGAACGGGTTTCCGCAAAGGACAAAAGGTATGGCTAGACTCACGAAATCTAAAGCTGCCATACCCGACGAGGAAGTTGGCTCCCAAGCGCGAGGGACCCTTCGAAATCACGGACGTTCTAGGACCGGTGTCTTATAAGCTGAAACTCCCAACGACATGGCGAGTGCACCCCGTTTTCCACGCCGCACTTCTTTCGCCATACACCGAAACAGACACGCATGGTCCCAACTACACGGAACCCCCACCAGAGCTTATCAGCGGCGAAGATAACTACGAAGTCGAAGCTCTGGTCGGACATCGTGAGAATCGCCGAAGGAATCGCCGAGAATATCGAGTCAGGTGGAAAGGTTACTCATCCGCCGATGACTCATGGGAACCGGAAGAAAACTTAACCGGGACTGCGGACGAACTGCTAAATGCATATAAGCAGCGCAAGAATTTACGATGAAAAAGAGGGAAGTCGCCTTTTCGCCCGCATGTCTCAGTCAAACGGTTCTTCATCCTCGTTCACTCGCTACGGTCCGTGCTACCTCTGCGGTAGCACTCGTCACTCGCACAGGACGTGCCACGACTACAAATGTCTCCGCTGTAGTCGCCCATCGCCTGGACACCTTACGCGTGAATGCACCGCCGTCACTTATGCATTCGCCTACGACCCGGTACCACCATATCATCCAGAGTGGTTCCTGCATGTCGTTAAACTGCGAGGGAACGACCGTGCACGTCGTTAAACTACACCGTACGACCAACATGTCGTAAAACTGTAAAGTTCGAGCTGGAAGGATGCTCACGGTTGGAGGGGTCATCCCCTATGGGTTCAAGGGTCATCCCTTATAGGTCACGGTGAAACACCCGCTCGCTACTTCCAGGAAAGTCTTCAAGTTCGTCCTGGGAAGTTCGTTAAATCCGTCGTCGCTCGGCAAAATTCAATTCTGGATGCGACACGTTCCCCCGTTGGAGTTTAGTTGATTGACCAGGCGTTCAATCATAAGTAGGGGGGTAATGATACAATTTCTTTCATCGCATAGCTTATCGGTCGGACCTCGGATCGGTCCTGTGACCTTTCGCTTCTAGGACGGGCCTCGGGTAGGCCCCGCTTCTTCACGCAGCATCTTGACTCATCGCTGTTTACGGTACGGGCCCCGGACGGGCCCCGGTTACTCATGGACTCTGACTCATATCGGGCCCCGCTTACACATTCCGTCTTACGCTTACTGATTGCTAATACGGCCCGATGACTCATATCGCCTTACTTATGCTTACTCATGCGGATTCTTAGACCACGTGCCATGGTCCGTGCGCAGGGTAGAATACGTATATAAGGCCCTGTACTTTGTAGGTCGGACCTTAAGTTCGATCTGGTTACCAAGTAGCTAGTTACCACTAGCAATCTTATACTCGTATCTTGCGACCTCTCGCCTCGTACCTGAGTACTCGCTCGACTCTATCGACTTCGCCCAGGAGGACATACGCAGTGTCCATAAAGCCTCACTACTCTTCCCAGTAGCCAGGTCCTCACGTTCGAGGCTTTCCGGTCGTTGATACCAGCTTGTATCAGCTCGGATAAACCTCGAAATCGAGGCAAGTGTTATAGTACGCGCGCAGCCACTGCCACAAGTGTATGCCAAGATCGGTCTCGATGCCCTCCTCAGAGCGCTCGATCCGGTCTACCATCCATTTAATCCACATCCAGTTCACGTGATCGGGACCGGGTGCGGATGTATTGCTAGTGGATTTAAGATTCTCACGAATCTCAAACTCACTAATGTCTGGTAGAGTCAATTCCTCCCTTTGAGGAAATTTGTCTACAAATGACAGATCCACTGGCCTTGGGTTGGCAGGTGTGAACTGAGCTTGAAAGGCACGACTGAGATCAGTCGCACTTTGAACTGGCGCACCATTAGCTTGACGCAGCTGAATGGTGGCCTCTTGCCGTCTCGGCTTTGTCCAGGCGACAAAGTCCGAGATTGATTGTGATACTTGGAATCGCTAACCGTTTCGTGCTCGAGCTTTGTTTGGCAGGGGCCTCCGAATCTCGCTGCGGAAATTATGGACACCGAATTTATAGAGCTTCCAGCAATCTCAATATCGATAGACCGTCCTCAAAAAGGTAGTCATGGTGTGCAATGGTGCCCAGCCGCCCGGCAGAGGATCTAGAAATGTTCAGACAACAGCTGTTGGCAGCATTACTCACTGAGTCTGGATCGAGGACAAAGCTGAGGAGCAGACAAGCGTTTGACCTCGCTCACACTGGCTTGGCTTACACTTAGACGCTCGGGACCGAAGACAATTACTATTTGGAAAATCAGAGTCGAGCCTTCGTGGCTCCTCCGTCCCACCAAGCCGTCCGGCCTCAAGTCTATTTTTTTTCGAACAGTCTATTGATATTGAGACTGCTGTCAAGGTTTGTTTTCATTTGGTCTTGACTTTTGGTTGACTGCAATGTGCACTGTACAGCCAGAAAACGCGAATTGTAACCCATGGATTGGCAATCTCATACTAAAATCGTTGCCGCAAGCCTCTCACGTTCATGTGGAAGGGTTTGTGTCGAACCTAGGGATAGGGAACTTCTTGCACAGTAAAGCTTCACACAAAACGTCAGAACTCGTTAAAAGTACATAATGCGCAACTAATTATACATGACAGACATACAAATGCGGATATCACCATTGGCATTCCACCCCCATCACGATCATAAACTGACAAAATACTGTCACATACAAGACTCCCCACAACACTCCACACAACACTCCAAAGGTGACAGTCAACGCGGCGATAGCGACCTACCCTTACCGGACTTGCTGAGTCGACGGCTTGCCCTGCGGGACAGGAGCGTGAGGAACGGGGGCATGGGGGACCCTGATCTTGAGGCCTGCCAGTGCACATAGAACGCGCGAATCAGTTATCACGCAGAGATAGCCAGGCGGTAAACCCTTACCGAGCTCCTCAGCGATCAAGTCAGCACCCTTCTCACCGACGAGGAGGGCAGACGAGTAGGTGTTAGTGCCCAGATTATCCTATATGATACACCCCAACAATAAGTACAAGAGAGAAACGGAGAGGGTAGACAAGGCAAGAAACAAACCGGGCAGATGCTGAGGTCGACACATTTGAGATTGAATGTGCCGTATACGCTCAAGCGCTTGTCAACAACACCACCCTGCTCGCGGGGTTTCATTGCGCAGGTACCTGTCGATACATGTTCAGATTACACCCACTGACCCGTCCTAATCGGCATACCGAGAGAATGCCAGGTAGTCTCGACGTGATCGGCGACCCAATTATCAATGGCCTCGTCGTCTTCTTTGGTGTACGGAATGTCCTCGTGCACCTTGGACGCGTCGTATGCATCACCTGGCTTGTGCCATGTACCCATGTGGATTCCCACGGTAAGACTGTTGGGGAGGATTTCCTTGGCTGTCTTGAGATCGATATCCTTGCACGCCGCAGGAGAGTTGGGATGGAAATGAGGATGGTGCGACGTGAGCTCTCCGCGGAAGGCTGAACAAGACTTATGAGCTCAGAATGCTCGCCGTGTTCCGATCTCGTGCACTTACCGTCCATACGGCGTGCCACCTCACGCGTCTTCTTGTAGCTCCACCGGATGGGAGCGAAGTCCGCTTTGTTGTTGAGGAAACCACTGTCGAAGAATGGCTCGACATATGGGTTCTGCGACGTGACATGAATCTGGACATGCAAGAGTCAGATTTGAAGCCCCACGTTAGGAATAACCAACCAACCTTGCCACGGCTGGCAGGATACTCAAGATACTGGAACCTGTGGTCAAAAGTGTCATGAGTATTTGTCTTCTCCATCACAAGGTCGAGACACACATCGTGATATAATTTCCGGGCGGCAGGAGGGAGTGGTCAGCGTAAGCACCAGCGACAATGGAGCCGAATCTACAGACGTGCGAATTCAGCGGCATGATCGAGACCAGACTGACAGGTAATCGGGCTTACATGACGGGCTTGTCAGGCTTGTCCTTGAAGTACCTGTCCCAGAGCTCATTGAACTCAGGACCCATCTCCTTCAGCTCTTCCTCGGTTGGGCGAATCTACAGCAAGATGTGATCTTTCACTTCGAATAGATAGAAATCTTTCGCTTGCCTTCCAGCCTGCATCGATGAAGTTCGACGAAAGACGTGCTTTCTCAGGGCTGGTCTCCCACTCCGCAAATAGCTCCTGCTGCACTGCCTTGACGCCGCGAAGGAAGTCATCGGTAGTCATTGTCTCATTCGACACGCGATAAACTAGACAAAAACAATGTTAGATTCACTTCATCGCTATTTTATATTTCCTGTATACGCACGGGTCAAAGTCGTGTAATGGTCTTGGTACTCCTCACTATACGATGTCCAGTTAGCAGACAGCATGGACAAGTCATTCAAGCAACATACCCAACACCCGGTAAATCGCTAACGACCTTGACATCGAGCTTGCGGAGCAACTCGGCGTTACCGACGCCGGAACGCTCAAGGATCTGAGGAGTGCCCAGGGTGCCTGAGCTCAAGACGACCATCTTACGCGCCTTGACAATCGTCTCTTGGACTTTGCCGCCATTAGCGCGGTTGCGTGATGGAACATAGGCAACACCGACAGCCTTGTTGTTCGCGTCGAAGAGAACGCGAGACACGCGTGCATTGCAGCGCAGGTAGAGGTTGTCCTGTACGTCCATAACACTGTGGACATATGCTACATGGAAGGAAGAATTTAATCGACTCGTCGCAATCCAGAGATGTTGTACTGACCCGTCGCGGCATCACTGCGCCTGCCGGTATGGCGGTTGACGTACTTGGCCCATATCTCGGCGCCATGGCTTGTCTGAAGGTCTTCACCAGGAGGTGAGTTCGAGAGAATGATTCTATGGGAGGGAAAATGATCATACCCTGAATGTCGTCTGCAGCACAATCCATAGATCAGTATCAACATGCCGAGTAGTACGTGCAAAAACAGTAGACGCACCGCTGAAAGGCACACCAACGGCATGTGCGGCACGCAAGAAGTCCTGCGCGACCGGCGTGATCTGCCCACCGTTGCTAATAGCAATAGGGCCATCGTATCCGTGCGTGTCATTGTTCGTGGGCTTTTGGTAGTTCTCGAGACGCTTCATAAGCGGAAGGAGGTCTGCGAAGTTGAATTTAGAACTGCGTGTACTGTACTGTACATGAAAGCTAATGCCCTGACCATTAGCAGTCCAGCCTTCGGTCTTGAAATCATCTGCAGGTGATGACGGCTGTTATAGGACAGATAAAAACTAGAGGCGCCGCACGCACCCCAATCGGAAGCGGAAGCGCGGGTATACATCTAATGAAAGATGAGATTCAGAAAGTAAATTTCCAATTCTTTAAAAATCTGTCTTACCTGGAAATTGATACTACTTCCACCGCCTGCAAACGCAGGAACAGTCCACTCATGTCAAGATTGAAACACCTCACAGGAAGCGAATATCATACCGAGAATGTTAGCGCAGCTGGAAATGACTAAATTAAGACATCGGCGCGCCTAAAACAATCATGTACTTACGGCACGATGCTACGTCTACCGCGCATATACGGAGATTGCATAGAATCGGTATAGAAAGTCGCCTTGTCGTTTCTGCAGAAAACAAATCACGCCTACTCAGACAATTGACGTACGCCTAGGTAGCAATACTTACACTCCGTCCTTCTGCATGTTGCGGACATAGATACCGGGGCTTCAGACAAATGCAGTGTCATGATGGCGATACATCTGGTCGGCGTTGCACAGACTTACCGATAAACCCAAGGGTCATCTCTGTTGTTAGCACCACCTAACAGCTTGACGTTAACAACACTGACCCGGAGCTTATGAAAATAAACATACCTTCAATGAGCATCACCTTCAGGGTGGGGTCGGCATAGGCGAGACGGCCTGCAACGACGCAGCCAGCAGGGCCACCACTGTATAGTGGCAAGGTTAAAGATGTGAGGGCGGCACCGAGCTGGAAGGACAGCGTACCCGGCGACAATAACGTCGACTTCCTCAGGGTGCACCATGTTGATAGGCTAGTAAGTTGGGCTGAAAACTTAGATCAATTAAGAGGTGAAGCTCGGTCGAGACTGGGATCTCTGCTTCGTGGAAAGCCTCAATTCAGAGGGTTTATATCCCTTGAGAGCCCGGGGGGTTCGTCCCGGGACAATGGCATTCCCAGTGGGACGTTTGAGAAGTCATGGGCACATTAGCCGAGCGCGTTCTCATCAGCACAGCTGTCAGCTGGTCGAGATGGCTATGTGGGGTTTAGTAGCATTCCACGTTGCCCCGCGCTACCCCACAGTACCCCGCATTCGCCTGTGCCACGATCAAAATCATGAAATAATCGCCGCGAGAATGTCGATCACTCCTTTGTAGGCAGGCGGGCGGCATGACCGAAGGGCGACCGATTCGCCTTACAGGACACGTATGTGAGATTGTCTGAAGCTATGCCCTCCGATGAGGGGCGTCAGAGTTGGTCTTGTAGATAGAAGACTCGCCAAGCTTTCACACAGTGGAGATTACGAGACCATCTTCGCCAATGAAAGGCTGTCCGAGCGACAGGTGAAAGAGACACTAAGGAAGGCCGAGTGCTCAGGAGATTGAGCCGACGGGAGTTTGTTCCCAGCTGACGAAACGTAAGCGTCATGAGGACCAGGCAGATGACTGACAAACGATTGTTTTATATTGAGAAGAGAGAACGTTTGTGATTCTGATCCAGTAAAGAAGACGTAGAGGCTAATCCAATCGCGTTTAGAGATAACATATTGAAAACGAAGCGCAGAGATTGTATAGTTTGAAGACGTCGTCCCTCGTCCCCCCCATGCGCAACAGGGAAATCCGACCCAATGTGTGAGACGAACCTGATGACGCCCATTGAGGTGCTGACCCCCACACAGGAACCGCGTAGAGGTGGGAATATCGGAGCAAGATATGCAATTTCGACGCACGAGGACGGTGCGGACTGGTAACCTAACATAGACCATCGTAAGCACTGAGATCACAACAAGGTCAGATGGGGGTCTTAGGAGGGCAATTATGGCACAAGGACAACGCTCAGGGACCCATAAACGACCGCTCCTATTGTACTAAGCCTAAGATGTCCAGAATCCTTACTGGAGTCAATCGACTGTCTTTATTGACCGGTGCTTTCTGCATTTTGGAAGATGACAGAACAACCCCATCAAGCACAGGGAATGAAGCACAGGAAATGTCTTATGGGCAACAGCAGATGCAAAAAGGCGTTCGAACGAGTTGGCATCGAATACTCAATAATAGGAGTCGGGGGTCCGGGGTCCGCGAGTGACCGTTTTGGCCTTGTAGACGCCCCTCGTGCACCGCCTTACTGAAACCGTGAAGCTTTGGAGTCAAGTCTTGACGAGTTCAGATCCTACGCGCGTTCGTCTACCTGCAGCTTCATCTGGCTTGTCCCTTTGATGGGCACATATCATGGCTGCGGAATTTTTCGAGCAGTCTCTTCACGTCCTATGATCATTATTGTAACTAGTGTTAGTTAATACTGCCGTGCGGCCGCCACGACTTGTGCGTCGCATAACGGCCACTCGTGATACGAGGGTTATGACCAGAGGCGTGATTATGATCCTTAGCACCGTTCGATCCATCATCATGACCTCTAGCTGCGGAAGCTCATGTGTGTTGGGGTCACCTCGATCGCAACAATCACCTGCTCGTCGTCGCGGAACATGCGACAATTTGTCCCAGTGAGCCCTCCTCAGCTTCACGTGCCTCTCACCCTCTCTGAATAATCCGTGCACAAGCCAGTGGAATAGGTCACGCAGTACCAGCTTGTAGACATGTGTCCGCTCGCGCGTTCTTCACCATCTAGCGATGCTTGAGGGCAAAACATGAGTTTGTGAAGAACGCCCGCGTCGCATCCGAGCGGACGTTTCCATGCGCATCATCCGCACCCTCAAATATCCGCAAGTTTTTGTTTCGCATTTGCCTGCATCTCTTACGTGTTGCGGAATGTTTCAACGTATTCGACTGTGAAAACAACTAATTGATTTACAAGTCGCCAAGGGATCCGCCTCCACACCCATTGTGCCCCGTTGACCACCTTCACAATCAACCTGCCTTATGCGGAGGCATGTCAATCCTCTTTGGACGCTCTGTCTCTTGCTCCACCTTAACGATAGCGGCGCAATAGTCCTTATCGTCAAGAGGTTTTGTTTAGTGAGTTTTGCAGTTGACCCACCGGTTGATTAAACTTCCATGAGAAGTCATTGCTGCGTGTTCCTTCCACTTTGCTCACATCCGGGCATTGGCTACAGTGTGTAGGTAGTGATGGACATCTCGTCGACTGAGGGCCTAGAGTGGAGCTGACTTCTTAATTCACAGAAGAAGTCCCATCCCATCGTTCTAGAGGCCTTGAGCAGTTAAATAGAACCGTCATAGATTAGGTGCTCCTTCATTACTCTCTGTTCGTCACAACCCCGACTTCTCTGGTGGCTTCGTGTCTGATGGATCTTCTGCGCGAATATCTTGGTCCTGAGGGCCTGGGACGATATATCGAGAGCTTACGTTGTACCAGTAGGGTTGTTAGACAAATCCTTCCTGCTCGATGACCTGCCGGTATTTGGCAGTGAAGGCAGGGCCTTCGCCCCAAGAGCAATCATGCACCGGTTTTGAGAAATTTCGAGACAGACGTTTCTTGCGCAATTTCTTGATAGATATCAGAAACGGAAGAGTATATCGCGACGTTCTCTTATTTGCCGTGGAGAAATGAGATTCAAAATGTGTCAAGTCGCCTGGACCTAAATAGGTGATATACATGCAGATCAAGCTCGTACAACAACGAATCGAATACCAACAAAACATCTAGACCACAACAATTAGTAATATAACGGAACGGTATCGAGAACAAACAAAGCGTCAAATCAAATGTGTACAGAGAAAACCAAGAGTATTATAAGCCAGGGCCTCAGGAGTATGGCTCCCAGACGGCGGGATTTCCAGACTTGCGTTCTTTGATTTTTGTGCCACAATCGCAGCTGTAGTGCCGTGCCTTCGCATTTGCCCATATTTTCCACCTGTGACCAGTCTGAAGATGACATCCAGGTATGTTGCGTGTTCCCACAGGGCACGAGGGCTTCGGGTTGTCTCTGACTAGAATATAGAACGATGCGTGCCCAGACATAGCAGGCGAGGTTGCGACTGACGCGAGTACAGAGACGGAGGTCGGAAGTGCATCGGAGGAAATTTGTGCGCTCCTAGGGGTAGCGTTGCCACTAGAAACGGAGCGCGGACGCTCTCTTCTGGCAGTAGGTAGCCTCGAGAATCCTTCAAGGATCGCGCTGATTCCACTGAAAGTGCTGGCAGAAGAGCGGCGGGGCGAGGGGCTATTCAAAGGTTTCACCAAGGAAAGCCGTCGCCCGTCAGGTGACGAAGACTTTGCTTCGTCACCAGTGTTCTGAGGAAGCGTGACCGGAGAGAGCTCGGGCTTGTGGTCACAATTGCAATAAGCGGGTTCGTGTTGGGTATGGTGAGTATTGGCTCGTGCAATACTATCCCATTCCAAGGAACGAGGCGATGCGATCTCCGACGCTGGAGGTCTCATGTCCTCATGGATCATCTTGTTCGGACACTGAATAGATTCTGATGTCCAGAAGTTCCCGTCCTTTCGCTCCTTGACCAGAGCACTGCATTCTTTGCACTGATAACGTCTCGATGACTGATTGGCGTTGACAATCCTCCAGGAGTGATTGTCCGAAGCAGTGCACGCTGGGAGCTGAGAAGCCACCGGTTCTTTCGGTTTAGGGTTAGACAGGATGGAAATTCGGTTTTCGTCGATGCTTGGTAAAGTCGCCATGAAACTGGTCTCTGATCGCAGAGCAGGTGAAAGTTTCTCCCGAAGCGTCTTGTCTGACATGGAACTTGAAGCCGGCTGGCTACCGCCTGACGATGGAGCCGAGGAGCCAACGTAAAGAATGGGCCTTTTACCATTTGTCCAACCTATATTCCAGGCGCAAGCGTGAGGCATTATAATAAGCGCGAGGTATAGAGTAACTCACAAGCTCGTATCTCGTTCAAATACCGCTCACCAAGCCACGCAAACGCCTGTTTTCTTTTACTGTATCCGTAGGCGTACCTGCATGTGCAACTCAGAACGACAGCTATCCCATGATGGTAAAATTTTACCACGCGGAGGCCCTGATCCTTTGGTAATATTGATCGGTAAAAGTGCCACCTAATGAATGTGTCAGGGCCGGCGACATCAAAGTGAAGAGTCATTCGAACCTCCAAAATAGCGACTCCGATATTCATCCTTGACCCGGTCACTTCGTTTTGGCCTCTTTCTACTGTCTTCTCGTGATGAGGCAGTCTCATAATTCTCTGGAATGCAATCTGAGGAGACTATGCCCTAGGTATTCATTGAGACATTTACCAGCATCTTCATCATCCCTGATGGCATCCGCTAGATCACGATTGTATTCGACACAGACGCGGCTGGCTTCTGAGAGATAGAATTGCCACCCCTCATGATCTTCTTCGCGAATGATCAATGTAGGGTCACATTCAAATTTATCAATCTTCGAAAGGTCCTCATGTGGTATCAGGTCACGCAAGTCCTGGAGGGGACTTCTATAGGAGGCAAGGCCATTTGAAGGCCTCTTCCATAGCCTGTTAAACTGTCGTTTTAGCTCTTCGGGGTCATCTCCGGTCTTCAGCATATCCTTCAAGGCCAGCTGCATCAACATGTGCCCCACGTCATATAAATCGCAACTCACGTGAGCAGATTCGATCAATGGAACCAAGCTCTTTGCGAAAGAGGCATTTGCCAGCTGCGGTGTCAATTCCACGGCTTCGCCCCACGCGTTCACCATTGTACCCAGCAAATGATTATGCCTATGCTGCACGAAAGTGTCGACTGCTGCCCTGGACATATCACTTGCAAACCGTACGCTATGCCTCCTTTGAGTTTGAGGTGATTGTCGCTGCTGAGGATTTGGCATCTGATCAGGGATCAGTGCCGGATCCCAAGTCACAAAATACTCATCCCCGTCTAGATCCCTTAAGCATGGCAAGTCGCATAAGCGCACGTAGTGCAAGCCGACATATAGTTTATAAAACAAATACATACCCAGACGCCATCGTATCAGGTATGGAGTGCGCCGCATTCCTCGAGAAGACTGGATAGGATGGTCAGAGCTATATCTTCTCAGATTACCAATGCAACCCTACCAATACAGTTCTTATGATGCCTGAGCCCATCGTAGTTCACAGCGCGAAACACACGAAAATCTATCCAGTAAACATAAAGGGGTCAGAAGCTGAGGATATTGCCTACCCACCTTCGGGCAGATATGACGGGTTCCTAATGACCGCTCATTTGAGCCTCATCAACTAGCCAAAAAATGCTAAACGCATACCGGCTGACCAGAACATTTCTGTCAAGCACCCCTGTCCGACCAGGTACATTAAGAAAGACTTCATCCTCTTTTAGGACTCCATCTTCATCAATGACTCCATAGATATAGCATGATTCCTGCAACAAGCTATCAGGGTACAAAGACGTGATATCCTATACCGTAGTATCCCACCTCAACAGACAGATTCAATTTCTTTCTCAAAGTCTCATACTGTTGTTTCTGAAACTGTTTGAGCCTCCAATGTACATACGGCTCATTTAGATCATGCTTCGCCAGCAAGAGTGCAAATACTACGCGGCCAGTCACCATCATGCTAAGAATCAAGGTATTGAAAAGTCAATCATGAGAACAGGTAACTTACAATCCTGGTTGAATGAGCTGTTGTCAGCATCCAATTCACCCTTGATGTATTTCTCAGCCTGATCACGGTCATGAGATATGCATCCAATCAAGTCCAGCTGTTCTTTCAGCAATTTTTCGAATACCTGTTGTTGTCTATGTTGAAATCTAGGGATAGAAAGACGGGTAGAAAGGCAATCACCTCACGACGTATGCCGAGAGTGAGCAACAGGAGAATAAATTGCACATTCAGGCGCGCAGATCGTGGATAATGGGCATAATTGTTTAGTTCCAACACGGTCGGACCACCCTCATATTTTAACATTGAAGGGCGATAGGCAATAACATGCATGGGCATGTCCCAGGTTCTGCTATTTGTATCATAGCAAAAGCGATCGAATTTTTCATCTGGGTAGCGAACAAGTAATCCTTTGATTCCGCCCCGGCGGATCTGAAACACTGTACAAAGATGGTCATAACGATGAGTACGTCTCACCAAAAAGGTCGCTGGCGGCTCGAGTAGGACAATGACATGAATTTTGAGCACCGAGGCTACGCAACCGATCTTAGCGTTTGACCTGTTATTTCTCTACGATCGAGCGCCTCTGTCCCCCATGGTCCATGCAAATGTATTGCAGTTGCGTGCCTTTCACTGCGACACGGTGGAACAAGCTCATTTATGTCATGCGCTCCTGTATCTTGACTACCACCAGTCAGATCTGAACCAAGTACAAGACGCACCATTTGTGTCAGGGGGCAAGTCGTTGAATCTGCAGACTTCAGCAGCGAATGAATCACGGATCATTCCACATCCATCACTGTGGATGGATCCATCCGCTGCGTAATAGTCATCTAACTTGATCGCTTGCTCGTGTGGGACCTAGTCAAGCAAAGCCGCAGTAAGCATCGAGGCGTGGATGCCGACTGACTGCAGAGATTTCTGCCTACGTTCAATGACTCCACCGTGGCTGAAAATGACAGCCCAAGACGCTTCGCATACTTGCCATATCCTGCATCTTCAAAGATATGCTGCAAGTCGCCAAAGCGCTCAAGAAGGCGAGCGACCGTCCAGTTATCGTCCTCCCGAAAGAAGACAATCCGACCACTCTTCACATGGCTTTCGGTGAATCCAAGAAAATTATAGCTGATGGACGCGTCGATGGATCGCTGAGGTCCACATCGGGCTTTTCAACTCACTGTGTGCCTTCGACGTTCACCCCGTCCTTTGCTACCCGCGTGAGGAATCGTCGCAGAGCCTCGTCCTTTGTCGATTTACCGATCGATACGAAAAGGAAACGAGTTGGATCATCAACAACGCGGGTAGCCCGAGAGGAAGGCACAGACTCTTGGCGGGGACTGTGGACGAACAGCCCTTCACATCGAGCCGTCGTGACTATTGTGTTGAGCATGAAGGTCTCGGACTACTGCTTTCGACCGCCCGAGTCACAAGTTATAGATGCCCTCGATAACAAGCCAGAGGCAAGCTATGCCGCGTGTTGTGACGAGGCAGGTTCTAGTCAAGTTGAACCAAGAAATAAGCAGGATGTTGGGTGCATGTGTATATAATTGGCCATACTTACACCCGTGCTCAAGCGCCCACTGAGTATTGTTCGTTGCTACAGGGTGCACAGTCCCACACCACTCTCCCGAGTCAGTAGATTAGTCGCAATATACAATTGCGATTGGACGCGCCCGCAACGTCGAAATATCTTACTAGAGATTGACTACCCCAGGAATTTAGTCGACTCATAGCTGCCGAGAGCTGCATCCAGTCCCGAGCATTTACTCTATCTATATTCGATGCATTATTGCTTGCTGGCTCTTAAGGGTATAGGTCCACCGAGGTGACCACCTTAGCTCGTAGAGGCGGATATCAACAGCTGCACCGTTCGAGACACAATTATCAGTGGAAAAAATTCTTATATTATCACCGATGCTAGTTCTACTAATATCGTCCACGACGTCCACCTGGGCCTTGATATGGTCCATAATCCGGAGGGGGTCGACCTGGAGTAATAGTGCAACTTAGAACATTGATGCCTGTCAGGAGATTAACATCGAACTTGCCTGGACGAGGAGGAGGAGGAGGGGAACGTGCCCTTGAAGTGCTGGAGGGAATCACAGCATTTCTGAACACCTGCATCAAGTCGTCGGTCCTAAAAACAGGCCCTAAAACAGACACATGGAGTTAGATGCACACATCCTCGCCCACGGTAGATACTGACACTCACCGTCGAATGCGGCGGGGGAAGGTAACATGCCTACAAACCACGACAAAACAGGGGGCAGTACGACAGCCTTTTCCTCTTCTTTCTCTTCCTTGAATCTCCGTGGCCCATCCCTCTCACGGTCCCTTTCCCATGGAGGTGTTCCATGGCGCCTCCGAGGCATCCCATCCCATCTGTCACGATCACGTTCTCTGGGAGGAGACGTAGGACGTTGCCGCTTTGGTGGCGGGCCGTAGTCGCTCGATCGCCCCTCGTCTCGTCTCCTGTGGTCTGGGGAGGAGGGTCTTTTAGATGAGCTCGGTGTTGTCTGGGGCTGGCTCATAGCTTGAGTCGATATAAGGGAAAGTTGTGTATCGGTACGTCCTAAAGAGCTACCATTGGAACGACTCGCCGAGTTACTGCCTGGACGGCCAAAAACGAAACCCAAGTCACGAACGGCAATCGCATCCGTACCTAAGTACTTATGACGCTCCGCAAACCGTTTAATAGGAGGATCTAATGTTTCAGGATAAAATAGGATCACATATTTCAGGCCTAAGCAACGCGTACCTGAAGGATATACCTCTGCAATCCGCTTCTCAAGCTTCTGCGCTGCGGCTAGATCACCAAATTGATACTCGTAACGCGCCCAACGGTCCCACAGAGGACGTGCCCGTTCAGCCGAGAAGGTGCTAATAACACGCTCAAACAGCGCTCTTGCATCTGGCGACAGAATGTTAGATCAAATACTAGAAATTTGTCGTATGGACTCAACTATTCTCGTCATTGACAGAGATGAGGAAACCGAGATATCGCAGCACGAATTCTACCTCGTCGCTAAAGATCTCCATGCCCTTCTCGAAAATACGACTTGCAACGTCTAATGCTTTGGTGCAGTGATATTCCATCAGAGCTGCAGCAAGGAAGTAGAGTCAAAAGAATTCAATGGATCTACGTGTGCACATACCGGCAGCTTCATAGACCTCCCAAGGTGTCCAACGTTCTCTCCTCGCTCTGGCGAAGACAGCTCTTGAAGACTTCAGGCCCTCTGCCCGTCGAGCGAATCGCATATATACAATCCACGCAATTCCATACTCGGTCCGTCGATCGGCAAGTTCCTTGGATTTTGACGGTTTTTCATCTGAAGTCTGAGTGTTGAAAGAAGTGTTTTGTGACTGACTACCCGACTGCAAACCTGCAGCGAGTGTAGATTCTGAAGAACCGATCGGGGCAACAGGACCTGACTGATTTGAGGAGAAAGACGAGTTCGCGGACGAGATTCTGCTCTCGATAGCTTCAAGATCGCTACGCAGGACTTCTAAGAATTTATTAAATGTAGCATGGACCTCTTCAAAGTTATTCTGGAGCTCCTGTGCCTCGGCATATGCAAAATTGAGGACAAAGCTGAAAACGAAAATTTGAAAGTCTTGCCAGTTGAAAGTAAAGCCACTCTTACCTCGAAGGATTGGCATCTATCCCTGCTTTTAATAATGCCAGAGCTTCTTCTGTCTTACCGATACTATTGGTCCATGCATACGCCATATACCTATCTCGTGGATTAGATTTGCCGATAACCGAAAAATTACCACATACCATATCTCGGAGAAGAATCGCATGCGAACAATGGCTTTGCGATAGACGCCTTGTAGACGGGTGAGAAGTGTGGCCCTGTCCTTCTCTTCGATCTCAAGCGGGTTGCTCTCCTCCCACTTCAGGTACAACCGCCAGCGACCTACCAATGCTTTATCTCCAGCGCTGAATGTGGGTTGACGGGGAAGCCAAATGGGGGGTCTGGATGTTCTTGAAGGGGGCGGAGGCGGGAAGAGGACGGTCAGATGTTCCTGTAATTGATTGAGGACCGTACGAGCTTGCATATGCCCCTCTTGAAGGTCTGACAGGAACTTTTTTGCCTGTCAATTATGTATTTAGTTCTATGTGCTCACGAGTTCGACAAGAACAACGTACAGTGATCTTATTGAGCCCATTCTCGAAATCCTGATACTCTTCCCACAGCTTCTTGACATTCTCCATAGGTATCTGAACAGCGCGATGGTAGGCTTTGCGCACAGCATCCATCTTCTGTTGTTCTTCCCACGTTGTAGTCGTCTGTGTCGCGGCAGAAAACGATGTGAGCACAGTATTGGAAAATCGTACACTTCCGTAGCCAAATGCACCTCGCCAGACTTCAGAAACTGGATGTAGTCCATCCATATCTCACTACTATCCTTGTCTTGGCCGACGTGACCCAGAGCGAACTCATACGACTTGCGGATAATGTCTCGAGCGTTGGGACCAGTATTCACCCTTCTGTTGATTTGTTCCAGCTTCGAGTGAGGAAGCACACGACGACCTACGACGGAGTCATGACTGACCTAACATATGTAAGATAGAACTTCCAGAGATCCACTGATGACGATGTTCTCAGAAATCTTTTGAATAACGCTTCCGCGAATCCGAACGATGAAGGGTCTTCCAGAAAATGGTTCAGGTACGCAATTTGAGCCGAGGACTGAGTAACGAGAATTGTGAGACGCGTTGTGTACAACTACACATGAAAGAGTTGCGAACAGTATTGGGATATGCCTCCAATAGGCCTTCGTATGTTGCTTTAATTTTTTCGATATCACCCGAGTCTTCTGCAATGTCGACCAGCTTCAGCCATGAATCGGCATCGTAAGGCCTTTGTCGCAGTTGCGCGCGCAATGTGTCCCATTCTGACGGAGGCGGAGGAGTGGGTTCCTGCTTGAGACCGCTCAGGTCGCCGCTACCATTCTGTTTCGCTGGTGTTGCAAACGACTGTGGGTTGAGTTGTCGAAGAGCGTTCAGAATTTCTTCCGTCGGTTGCGTCTTCTCCTCTTCTGGAAGTACAGGCGTGTCCCCAGAATGTTCAAGCTTTGGAATTATTGGTGGCGGTTCAGACATCTTATGCAAAGCTGGGGGTCGTCGCTCACAACGGACGAGGTCAAGTGCTTCAGCGTGATCTGGTTTATATCGCTGCCCCATGATTATTTTGGGCAGCAAAAATTTCCATATATGGAGATAACGGGGCCACTTTACATAGTATCAAAGTTTAAAGCTTATGATTTTTTAAATTACCTTGCAGGTGCTGCGCCAAGTCTTACATTGCTGTATATCTTGCATATCTTCTACACCAATGCCGCTGAGGGGTGCCACCCACTCAAAGGCTGTCCGAGACGATGCGCCATACTTCGAATCTCTAGCTGATCTAGACGAATGGGCCAGCAAACCTTCAGCAAAGTTGAGCGGCGTCATGGAATACCGACCGCGACGGCCAGTGAAAGGAGTGGACTCTGAAACCAGAGGCAAACTTCTGGTGAACAGAACACAATGAGAAACATTGACTTAGACTGACTCCTGTGACAAGGCGTGCCATGATTACAAGGTCTGCACTTCCCAACCGTCATGGGCAAGGCAGCTGTCACTAAGGTCGCTGATAGGGCGGATATACGGAAGCACCGTCTGGATTAGCGTATACTTTTAACTTTTGGTCGTACTGTGATACCTTCATCTAGTGAGCAGTTTCTGGAGTACCTAGCTGGTTTCAGTGACTTACCTGTGTAGCTTTTCTCATCATCGTGTGACGATCCCTCCATCAGGATGGACTACTGCCGCTCATCGGCAGGGTGTCAAGATGCTAGGAACTCTGTAAGTGGACCCATGGCGAGTTGTGCTATCTGGTATTGTTTGTCCCGCACGTCGTACCGAGCCTATCTCTGCGTGATTGCTTGAAGTTGAAGGCAACCTTGCTACATTGAAAATTTGCTTATGTCCTGTGATGGCTGCCTGAATCGCTGCGCTATCATAACTGATTGATGAGCGGACATAGTACAAAGTCAAGAGATCGACAAGTCCTGAGCCATTCTGTTGCGGCTGAGGCGTTAGCTCCAATCAGACTTCTCAAATTCGTAGGTGTTGTATTAGGATACTTACATGCACGCAGATAATTCTGTGCGCTTTGGATGGTGCACCGTCTCATCAAAAGTTTCCAGAAGGCGAGATCATAGTTCACTCGAATGCAGTCACCTTGCATACGCTGTCCCATCTTATTAGCCTTGCATTCGGCCTCGTATGCATGGACACTCACGCTAACATACGTTTATCATTAGAATTTTTGAAGGCTCCGGGCAAGAAGACTGCCTCCGCCTACTCGTGGGCCGGCTCCCACAGTCAAAGACCGGTGTCGCGCTGCCATCTGCAAACAATTCGCTGCCTCTTTCATCCCATTATGCTTGTCTACTTGCTGATTTAGCGTATCAAAGGGGCTTTGATGGCTATTTGCTAAATGTGGAGTGCCCCCTAATTGGCGGCCTTGAGCAGACGAGAATGCTGGCCGCATGGATCACTCTGCTGGAGAGTGAACTCAAGCGCAAGGTCGGCCCACACTCCCAGGTCATATGGTAATATCATATATTGTAAAATACAGCGAAAAGATCTCATTCGGTCTGAAGGTACGATAGTGTCATCGTCACGGGTCAACTCAGATGGCAAGATAGGCTGAACAATTACAATCTACCCTTCTTTATTCCTTCCACTGGATTTTTCACCAACTACACCGTCAGCATCAAACTTGTACTAATTTTAACACTACCGCTAATTCTTGAATGATATCCAGTGGCCGCCACACTTTCCGTCGCTCACTGCACAATACTTTCTCAGCTTAGACCCCGCTGTCATGACCCAGCCAAGGACCCTTCGGGACATATTCATCGGTGTTGATGTGTGGGGTCGCGGTCAACATGGCGGCGGCGGCTTCGGATCTTACAGAGCAATCGAACATATCGACCCAGAGTTCCTCGGTCTCAGTGTCGCACTGTTCGGGCACGCGTGGACGTGGGAGACCGAGCAAGATAAACCTGGTTTTACATGGGAGACCTGGTGGGAGTACGAGCGCAAGCTATGGGTTGGACCACAAAAGGAGGGCGATGAAGTCGTAGTGCCCCCACAGAAGCCCAGAGAAGGAGTGCCAGAGTGCCCACACGGACCTTTTGCTCCAATCTGCTCCTTCTTCGCGAAAGACCCTCCTCCGAATCCCGCTGACTTGCCTTTCTTCACTTCGTTTTCTCCTGGAGTTGGCCGTGCGTGGTTTGTTGGCGGCAACAAGGTGCTCGAGACAGAAAATGGTTGGACGGACCTCGATAAGAATTGTTCCCTTGGGGATATGGTATGGCCACGACCAATGCTCCAGTGGGAGCATGAGCGATCTGAAGATTTGCCTAGTGCTACATCTGCATTGATCATGGATGATGCATGGCTTGGAGGGAGTTCCCTTTGCCTGTCACTATCTATTGCTGGTTCCGGTGCAGAAGATGCATTCTTTCGCTGTATCTGGCTGCCCGTTCAGTCCTTGGCCATCACTCCTCGGAAGACATACAGGCTGACTGTAATATGCAAGGTCGAAGCGCATAAATCACTTGACCTTGATCTCGGTTTATCAGTGAAGGCACTAGCGGGTGCAATCACAGATAACTTCGATGTGATACCTGTATCGACCCCAGGCACTGATAACCTACCTGGAGGCTGGACAAAGTTGGCGATCGATTTTACTTTTCAATCTGATCACCCCACGGATATTTTGGCGGCAGTTGGTATTGTCATTGGGATCGCTATGGAAGATCCTAGTGATGCCGCAGACCTTTCTATTCTCATGGGCGCTTTGAACGTCCATCCTAGCCAAACATCTTCCGATCTTTCTATTCACCAAGCGAGAGTTTTGTGGGCGGACTTCAAACGATTTCCCGCACCGACCGACTCGACAATCTTATCTGGTATACTCACATGGGACATAGCAACGTCATTCACTCCCTTGTCCAATGTCAGGATATCCTCTGATCCAGAGGATCCTCAGCCTATTTGGCGGCTAGAATCTGAATTTCCCTCATTCGCATATTTCAATATTTACGTACAGGCCCACGCGGAGGATGGGACTGTCCCTCACCCCGATACAGCGGTCTTCATTGGGACCACTGGTCTTGATGGAATGAAGAACAGATTCTATATCGATCCACCTTGTTTACCTTTGTCGTTGAGCGGAGCCAGGACAATCCGGTTCTACGTGCAAGGTATTACTGACCGAGGAGATCTGTTGGAATGGGGAAATTGTGCTTTCGTAGATGTGAAAGGGGTGCAATGAAACCCGGAGGTAAATCACGACGGACATAATTTAATGTTGATGGTAACCACTGTTCTACGCCTCGATGATATCTGCTGTCGATACATTTCATTGCCTGATGACAAAAAGGAGCTTGTAAACGACGAAGGAAAATACATGGTGATCCTATGAATAACAGATTACGCAGCTTTACATGTATACACGGAGAGATGTTTCCATCGACTACTGATGTCCTGGAGATGTCAAGAAATCCATATCATCTATTGACACTTCATTCACGAAGTCCTTCACGACTTCGTTGAGCTCCTGGATGAGGTCCGACCGATCCCATTCAGCACGGTGCCTCCAAATGCAACTAAGGCAGGTGGCACGTAGCTGCTCGAGATGTTCCACGTTCAAAGCATGAGTACTGTCACGCAAAGTTTGCTTCAGCTCCGCAAGTAACTCTTCATGGACAAGGAATTCAGGTAATGGAGTGGGCGAACGCTCGATCTCCATGGCTTGCTCGACAGGCTGTCGGTCATTCTCTGCTGGAGGAGGTGTTACAGGAATGGGTTCAGGGAGAAGTGGCGACTTCTCGTTTTGTAGCTGAGATAAAACAGTGGCGGAATTATCAGTTGTTACAGTACCAGCTTGGAGTATGAAGGGGTTGTGCCCTAAGTCAGTGATAGGAACGGCAGGACGAAGGTCGATTGGTGATGGTAAGGGATTCAAAAGGGATGGGTCAAAACCACCTGTTCTCCGTGATAATTCAACTTGTGGTTCGACCTGGGGCTCGCGACTCGACCTGTCCTGTTCAACGCCGCTTATACGAGGTGATGGCGACGACGGTGTCTGCACGCGTTCTATATTATCTGCGAATCGGACTCCGGTGGGCCGCGGTGGTGAAGACGGTAGACCGACAATGTCCAAAGGATCGCGGTCGTCGTCCTCGCTGACCACGACCCTTGAGCGCTTTGAAACTCTTTCGCCAGCCTCATCCTCAGATGGAGTGGCGCCGACATCAGTGGATCGTTGTCTCTTCAATCTGCGCTCCAGTAGCAAAGGGTCCGTGATGGAAATTTCGAGTGGGTGACCATTATGGCGCGTACTGCGCCGTGTGCCGGGGGCATAGGCTTGTGATGCACCCCCATTCTCCTCGACCGCCTTCCCTTTACTCTTGTTTTTCTTATGCTCTTCCCTCCGCTTCCGCTCTCGGGCCGCCATTCGTTGGCATTCGAGCCTGAAATGAGGATCGAAGTCTTGAACACTGACTTCGGCTGCTGTTAACATGGCTTGAGCTCTATATAGACGCTCCTGATCCTCATAGCTCCGAACATTGGCATTGTGGACAATTTTGCGAATGTCGTCAAGGAAATCTTCGGGGGTGAGATATCGACTCTTATAGAGTTCTATGTGCATTCGTTCTAGGTCCATGTCGAAGAGTTGAGGCTCGTGAGTGACCGATTGCTGAGGCTCATGAACACCATTAACGCCGTTTATCGGTTGCTGATCAACAATCCGCTGGGTAAGTTCCTCCTCCCTGACTTCGATGGCGCCGTCCGGATCAGCCCGAACTTCGACACTGGTAGCCGTGGTCACTTCTACTTGCTTGACGGCATCGACATCAAAGTTATATTCCTCCTATGAAGTAGTGAATAGGCAATCTATCCATAACCAGATACGTGATGAAGAACGTACAACAGCCCTCTTGGTGAAACGCTTAAATTTGCGTTTGAGTTCCGTCAAAATTGGCCCTAAACGATATTTGAGAAGGGTGATCACTCGTTGGTCGTTCTCTTCCTGTACTGCGAGTTCCGCTGCTGTAGGCTGGCGAGGCTCCAAAGGCGGTGCAATTGGCAAATCTTCAAGGACCCGTTTCTTGCGCTTGATGCCGTCTGGGAAATAATTGGGCGGCCGCCGGATGTCCTTTAAGAGACCTTCGAAAAACACCTCTCTCTTGGATGTACTGGGCCCGTTGAGCTCTATCTTATTTTCTCGTGTTGATCCGAACCAAGCCCGAACATCGCGCGGCACGGAAGCGAGTTCTCCATCAACAACAGCAAGTAAAAGAACCGGATCGGTGGATGCCAGGGTGTCAAGCATAGCACGGACGGTCGTTCTTGAGCTTTCAGAAATGGCCGCACACCATTCAAGTAGGGAAGGTATATAGATCACTGAAGGTTGATGTCGTTTTGCCTCTACAAAGAGTTGTACAATTGCTGCCTCAGGTGTCTGAATAAATCATAAGCGTCTCTGATTCAAACAAGGCACAAAGAATAAAACATACCCTGGTAGCGTCACCCATTAGGCTACCTAGGTCCAGACTCTGGATATGATAACCCTCCAGATGATGGAGGGCAGCGGCTGCTACATAGCCCTGCCCCATGCCGACTGGCCCATGGAGCAGGACACGAGGACGATATACACGCAGAGTTTCCATAGCTATCCGGACAAGTAAGATGGTATGCAGACATGTCAAGTGATCGACTTACATTGCATCATGAGTTCCCGGTCAAGGGCACCTTCTTCACCCTCATCCTCCCATTCCGCTTCTTCCAGAGCGGTTCGTTTCTTGTTTACTGGCAAGACCTTGCCAATGACATCCTTAATCTTATCCAAAGGATCTTGCAGTAGTGGCACCAGTTGAGCTGGTAGTGGAGATGCTGACGACGATACCGAGCGAGCGGACGAAGGAACGAGCTCTAATGAACTTAAGAGTCAGACCTCAGGCATTACAAACACCACATCAACGAATGAAGAAGTATTATTTGTGCAGCGGTCCATATTCATGAACGTTTCACGGAGGGATGCGCACAAAGACTTTGTGATGAGCAGATGGTCAATCGCACGTACTTTTCAAAGCGATCATGAAGTCTCGCAATTCCACACCGATTGTTTCGGGTTTCAATAACAGCCGTTCGTTCGACTTGTAGATCTGAGGATACCGCCTTTGGACAGCATTGAGGGCAGCCTCAGTACAGAGAGCCTATATTATGTGTAGACGTGAGTGCCCTGGCCCTGTTTCCAAACAAAACCGGACAAAGGCATTCAAAGAAACACGTACCCTCAGGTCAGCACCTCCATAGCCTTTAGTGAGCTTGGCCAGTCCCTTGACATGCTCATCACCCCTTTCCCCTTCCCATCCAGCCCACCTTTTCGTCATAATTCTTAAGATACGTTCCCTGCCCTCCAAATTAGGCAGTGGAAAATAGAACTCTCGGTCAAATCTACCAGGTCGACGAAGGGCGGGGTCGATGGCGTCTGGCCTGTTCGTCGCACCTATCACAATGACTTGTCCACGACTGTCCATACCATCCATAAGCGCAAGAAGAGTTGACACGATGGACGCATGTATCTGATCTTGTCTGGACGAGCGTACAGGAGCGAGACCATCAATTTCATCGAAAAAAATAATGCTGGGTTGCTGATTACGTGCTTCATCGAAAAGAAGTCGTAATTGACGTTCAGCTTCGCCAACCCATTTGGAAAGACAATCGGCACCCTTGCGCATGAAGAAAGCTAAACGTGGGGACTCAGCAAGACGACCTACCAAGTGTGCACCCCTTATAAGAGGCACTTACAGATGCTCTTGCCATTGGAGCGACAGCTAGCTGCCAGAGCGCGTGCGAGCAACGTCTTGCCCGTCCCTGGAGGACCGTGGAACAAGACACCGCGGGGAGGAGTCAGACCGAATCGTTGAAATACTTCGGGGTAGAGCAGGGGGAGGAGCGTCATCTCTTTCAATGAATTAATGTCTAGTACAAGTTGCGATGTTAAGTCATGACCAGTCTTCTTGAGCTATATGTTTCAAGCTTACGGTCATCAAGGCCTCCAACTTCGTCGAAAGTGACATTCTGATTCACGCCAAGCGGGTCAGCATCGGCTAGCGCTGTCAGAGGACGGTCACCATCATTGCTGCATGCATTATACGAAACACTTTACATGCATCACCAATCTTCCCCAGATTAGATGGAGTACCGGCGGCAGCTGCTAAATCGCTGGGTAACAGACCTCCCGCACCGCCAGCTCCTCCTGCAAAGACACCTCCTAGAGAGCCAGTGCCGAAAGGTTTTCGAGGTGTACGAGTTGGATAATCAGAATCCTGCATTTATGAAATTATAATAAATATGGGCACTGGAAGGCCAAAAAACATTGAGCGAGACTAACGGAGTCGTCTCCTCCTCCACCCATCCATCGACTCAGCTCTGCCCCTGTGGCACTCCAGCCAGGTGCCTTTGCTCTGCCATAGCTACCTCGTCCATTGGACCGACCGCCACCACCAGCGCGAGGCTTCGGAGGTGGCCTCATCTCCTCTAATGGTGGAGGAATGGCGTAGTTAATCTTCGTCCGCTGTCGCAGAGCATATGGTCGCCCATCCTGCTCTGGTTCTTGCTCTATATCGCCGTCCGCATCCAGTTCCCCTTCAGCGTCGGCGTCCTCGTCGGCCTCTGGCTCGGGTGATGTATGTGGGGCATCATCAAATGAACCATCCGCATCAAGGGAACCAGAAGATGGTTCATCGACATATCCTTCCTCGTCCTCTTGTGTACGCCCGTTCTGACGTGATCGTCGTGAACTAAGACGAGAGCGCGTCACGCGAGACGTCGATGCCTGTGTCTGTCCTCGCGAAGCTGACCGTCGCGTGAGTCTGCTACCACGGGTTGTGCCAGTGCGGTCAGAGGTAGAAGCCGCGTTCTTGCTTCGACTTCTAGTCTCATATCTGCTCACAGTGGCTTCACCCTCGTCGTCACTCATAATGAACCCAGAGTTCGCACGACTCCGACCTCGAAGGCGATAACGTGGAACATTGTCGTCCTCGTCTTCATCGTCTGCCAGCCCATTCATACCATCTTCAACTTTAGAAGGTGACGATGGAACCTCGTCCTGCGCCAAATCATCTTCACTTGCAGATTCTTTGTATGACTTCCGAGCAATCCTTCGGCCTCTAGATGTGACTGCGTACTCTACCTTCGGCTCTTCTGGAGTATCGTCCTCTAAGGGAGGTCTCTCGTCGTTGACATCCATGGAAGCGTTGCTCTCGTGATACTCGGATCCAGACGCATTAGACACAGAACGTTGGCGTGTTGCAGCACGAGTACTCGGGGCCATAGGGGGTACTTTAATGCGAAGCGAGTGGTCTGGAGACTGATGTATATACTGAGAGACACCTGCGGGATTGAGAAGTGATGGGAAATGCTGAGGTTCAGCCCGTGAGTTCCAGTCGAAAGGATCGCCAGAGTTCATGAAGGATGGAGAGAACAAAGGAAAGCTGCAAGCCTACAGCTCCCCCAAACCCCCACAGAATTCTTTGTCTTATATCCTCGAATTACAGTCACCAAAGGCAGAGGTTGGGCAGTACGAGCGGCACAGCGAGCACGTATTTCAGTAGGGACGAAACTGGATTAGCAGAAGAGGCAGGTTATTTGTCTGTGTTTGTCATCAGTGGCGGTGTTTGGGCAGTGTTTTGTCTTATCGCCTCGTTCCCGCAACCTTCTCCTCCTCCTGCCCTTCCTCGCACTCTCCGAATTCAGAACGAATGGCAAGACGAGAGACAAAGGATGCATGAAAGTGAGAGACATGGACAGACCGTGGAGGCTCCGAATCCAGCGCGATAGTTCAGGACGCTCTTGCCCGTCACCGGCGCTACAGAAAATGTTGGAACCCATGCCATTGAGTATGTCTGGAAACTCTCAATGAGTCGCTATCATGGACGTTCGAAAGCAAGAAAATCGCAGCAAGATTTTTGACGATGCTGCAGCAGGTCTGCAGCCCGTCAGAGCATACTAGACTCTGGTCCGGTTCATGGAGTGACTAATTGGTGTGTCCGCACGTGACATTTGTATCGTCGACTGCCACAGAGTCTAATGAAAGCGTATTGATACATGCTTTCGAGTCTCCAAATCGATGTCAACCGTTATCTCGAATTTCAGGCGGATGCGGAAATGGGAGAGATTAGTTCGAAAGCTCGCACAGTTGTACAACACAACGACAGGTTCAAGTACATATACAGTCTACTCGAAAGGCTATGAACAATCGATTATATATCGAACAAGCATTGGAAAAGTTCGGATGCATGCTCGGCACTAATTTTCATCGTGCATAAGGATGGTAGTTATGAGACCCTCTCTGACCTGCCCGCTGCGGCCCAATCCCTGCCGGCCCCACACCTCCTGGACCGCCGGATGCACCTCGCGGGCCACGGGGAACGTTGGGACCCATTCCCCCCTGCATCATGCCTGCACCACCGGTCCCGCTCATGCCAGGCCCTCCGCGGCCCATTCCCATACCGGGTCCCCCAGTCATCCCGCCAGTCATGGCCATACCCCCACCCATACCACCGCCAGTCATCCCAGGCATCATTCTAGCGCCTCCCATTCCAGCTGAGTATCCGCCTGCGGCGCCTCCCATGCCGCTCATCATGGGACTCATGCCTCCACTCATCATTGGGTTCATCCCGCCCATTTGCTGCATCATCCGCGTATACAAAGCGGCCAACGCTTGCGGGTCAAACGGTGCACTAGTCCCGCTGCCAGCGGCAGGACCAGACGCTGCAGTGCCGAAATTGCCTTGACCACCGTACCCGCCGCCGCCGCCATATCCTCTCCCAGCTGCACCGCCGACGGGGCCGCCTTCTGCGTAGTTTTCTCGCTGTGAACGCGGCTGAGCAAGCTTGACATCAATCTGAGGATGAGCAAACATCAATAGTCTGAATCCGTAATAGTGATGTGACATAGCCTCACCAGCTTTCCGTCAATTTCAAGATTCCCGAATCCAAGAAGTGGCTCGACGTTTGCGTTTTCGAAAGATACAAATCCGAAGCCTTTGCTTCGCCCGGTCTCTCGGTCCAGCATGACCGTTGCGTCCACAACCTTCCCGAATTGGGAGAAGTACTCGCGCATTGATTCAGACGTCACACTTCCAGCCAGACCTCCGATAAAAAGCTTTGTCGCGCGTTGATGTTCTTGTCGCGGGATGGCACGCTTAGGATCTATCTGCACAACATACGATTTCAGAGATACTGTAACTTATCTTAATTACGATATACGTACTATCTTTCCATCCAAGAAGTGTTCGCGCACCATTACCGCGTTTACTGACGCCGGGTCTTCGAACGTCAGGAACGCGAAGCATCGTGAACGTCCCGCTGCATCGCGCATAATGGTGCAAGCCTCTACTTTTCCGAATTGAGAGAAATACTTTCTGAGCCCCTCTGGTGTAAGATCCTATTTAGCACTACGAGAGACGACAGGATGGGCTATAAATATGTATGTACCGTCTGTTGTATCCCAATTTAGGCCACCAATGAACATTTTGCTATCAGACAGCACAGAAATCGCCATTGCGGGGCAGAGATGTCGTGATAACAGGAGGCAGGCGATATCGAGCACATAGATATGGAAAAGCAAGCATTGGTATTAGTATCAGTAGCCTAGAACATGAGCAGTTGCGACAGGGGAAGAAGAGTGGACGACTCTACTGTGCGTGACTGTATTGAATTGGTGCTAGCCTAGCTTAGACCTAGGAAACCCAGATATGCTAGAGCTAGTCGTAGGCGACAGATAGGCGATAACGGCTGACTACCGCGGGGTGCAATGTTAACAAACATCCTAGTCTGTAACTAAAGCCCTGTGTCGACACCTAACCCAGTCATGCTCACAGCGAGCGCCATTGGAAGTGACGCTGACGATCGAAGTCAGCATCGATAGTCTCCGCACTCACCCTTCTTCTTTCATTTCTGAAGGCCGAACCGGGCGGTCAACTGGGTAGTGACCATCCTGCCGTGGAGGAGGCGGCTCCCTATACTCTGGTGTCTGTCGTTCTTGATAAGTAGGTATTTGCTGCGTGGGTGGTGATGTGTAGGACGGTATTGTCGCCGGTGCATTTGATCCCTGAGACGGAAGATGCTGGGCAGTATCTACGGGAGTGTTTGAGGGTGGTAACTTGGCTGGTGTAGAGGGGGGCTCAGTCTTGACAGGTTGAGGCTCCTCTTGATGGAGAGATGGGTCCTGAGATTCAGTTTTCACATATTCCTCTGGTTGTTCAGTCGGGACAGCGAACTCGGATTCGTCATTGCCATACAGGTCTATGCTGTCTTTAGCGACATGCCAACCATTGCAAGGGTGGTGCAAACTGACCTCCGTACAAGTCAGCATCGAGGTCGGACATAGCGACAGCAGCGAGATGATGACAGTCGAGAGTAAAGAAAAACCCACACAATCTGGACCCGTGACACGAAAATTACCCCATTTTCCCACAGTCAGCTTGGGAAGTCACGGTCACCTTGTAGTGCTCACGAGGCTTATTAGAGTCTAAATCAGAATAGAAAAGTAAACTTCAGGCCAACTGTGAGCTTGGAGATACACCATGTTTTGTGCAACTCGTATCGGCCGGACATTGAACAAGCTACGACCGTCCTTGCTCTCTACACCTGGGCTTCTAAAGGTACCTCCTGCCGCAATTTCGGTGGGTCCTGCTCACATGGATGATGATGGAAGTCGCACCCTGTTCAGAACGGGTCTGCTCATCGGCCTTGAGCAGATTATTGGCAACCATCGTTCTACCATTTCGTCTCTCCGTTCCATACCATCTCACAGTGGGCAAATCCTGACATATCCAAGGGCCAAAATGACGACACGTTCTAGATCTACGGTTCTCATGCTTCAGCACGAGTGCCCCCGTCATGGTCCCACGGGATGAAGCGGAAGTTCCGGAAGGTGTGCCTTTGATCAAGAACCCGCCGCCCGAAGTCGTGCTCCAGATCTTTGAGGAACGCGCTGCTATGTGCGCGGACAAGGTCCGCTCACAGCCGCTGTTCGGGCCCTCTCCAACACCTCAGCAGTATTTCACTGCAATTGTGCGCAACACGCAGATCATCGGCATCTACTTGCGCAGCGTCGACTTTCAAGTATGTTTGTGTGTTCATCTTTAAGCGCGCTCCTTATGAAACCGTTTTCAGGAATTCAGAAGTGGCTTTGTGGAGTCAGACTCTCCAATTGCGAGGGGACGTGAAGCCTTGACGCTGTACGCGCGTGTTGCGGACCAATGGTTAAGCAATGCTCTAGCTCCTTCTGCCGGGCATGAGGATCCTGCTCTAGCCGAAAGCATGCGATTCTTCCGCATGAACTCGAAGCTCATCGATATCTACGAGCAAGGTGGACCCCCACCTACGCCCACCTGGCAGGACATTTGCGATGCCATTGTTATTGCTTTCGAGTATGCATATCGCCCTCTGGATCAGGCTGCAGGAGGCGTACCGGAGGACTTTGTTATATACCAAGGCTGTGTCACCCAGGGGTCGGAAAACCCTGAGGCGGGTGGTGAGAGCAATGGTCGTGCTTGATTAACTTACAAAATCCCATGGCATGGACTCTTCGCAGCCGTGTGGTATACTTATCTCCGTTATAACTTGTAGAGTACATATACATATGCATGTACCATAGTTCGAAACATCGCACCTGTTTGAGTTCCTGATTGATGTCACTTCAAGGTTGTACACTCCAAAGTTGAGGTGGACTGCGTGACTGATCATATATGTAGTGCATCGAGCCTACCAGGCTACCACTGCTTGATGATATGTACTGCGCGAATCTCCGTCCCGTTCACATCTTGCTATCTACTTACTTTCAAATCTAACCATCTTGTAGCCGTCCGACCGAAGTATCCGAATCTGGCCTGTCTTGTTTCGGGCTTATGTTTTGCACGCTGAGCAAATTGGCGTCAACACCATTCGAGTCATCACCCATAAGCAGGAGAAAATAAAAAATGAATTTGCAATCGACCGTCACTATCTGGCTATGCAGCAGACGATTATCAGGGAGGATGTCACCATTGGGATCCTCGGTGAGTGCTTTCGTGCTGGACGCATTGAAGATCTGACCGGAGCTTCCCTTCATATACAGCTCTGCAAGGGGCCTTCGCGGAGCACCAGGTGATGCTGCAGAAGCTCTCGCTGAAAAAGCGCATCGTCATTGTCCTGGTACGCACACAGGAGAATTTAGCAAAGTGTGATGCGTTGATCATCCCCGGTGGAGGTGAGTCGTTGTGCCCTCCGTGCTCAAGTTTTGGCGTTGACGGGCCGCTCGTGTGCCGTGTCCCTGCCAGAGTCAACAACGATAGCGCTGCTGGCACGCTTGGCGGGGCTGCTTGGACCTCTTCGAGAGTTTCTCAAGACAAGGCCGGTATGGGGGACGTGTGCTGGTGCGATCTTACTCGCGCAGTCTATTGAAGGGGCAAAGAAGGGCGGGCAGGAACTATTGGGAGGGATTTCGGTTACTGTAGCCAGGAATGGCTGGGGATCACAGGTATGTCGAGCCTGGAATTTTCTCTCCACATTGCATGCCAATCCTGCCGAGGACAGGTCGAATCCTTCGAGGCATCGTTAGATGTCGAACATCTGCGTGACTCAAATAAACCCTTCCATGGTGTTTTCATCCGCGCTCCCGTGAGTCTCCCGCCAATCGTTTTGTGGCATGTTTTCTTACGTAGTCTCAGGTCGTGCTCACTCTGACGCCGTCACCGACTGATCCACCCATCGAGATTGTCTCCCGCATATCGGCGTCCCTACTCCCACGCTCGCAAACGCTCGTCCCGGAAGACGAGGATGACACAGACCCCCGGGACCCCCGGACAATTGTTGCGCTGCGGCAGGGCCGCCATCTGCTCACCACCTTTCATCCGGAGCTCACGAAGGACAACAGATTTCACGAATACTTCGTGCGGGAATGTGTCCTCCCATGTATCGCCTGATAGGAAGTCATCTACCATAAAGAGCTACTAGAGGCCCGGTACTGCGCATAGACGCAATGTAAGTCTATTGGAAGGATAATGTGCCAATGTACACAGTACACGATGTACTCGCTAATTTATTGAGTTACAGATGGTTTCGTTACTGTAAAGGATGGCATGGAAGTGTAAGGCTGACCTCACTCAATGTAGAAGGTCTTGCAGTTTGAGACCCGGTCACGTCTGTCATGTCTGCGCTTCACATAACTTACCTTGCATTCGAAAGACTTATTTCGAGTATCCATACTCTGGGGACCGGACAAATTAGTACGGCGCAGTATATCATTGTGCGCTGTGACGGCAATGCTATAAGGACACTTGCTAGTTATAGTAATCAGAGTGCTTCCCGTAAGTTCATGCCATCACCAAATGTTTGGCTAATTGGACATACTGCGAGCATTTACAGGCGCTTGCCTCCGGAGAATCTTCTGCCTGGTGCAATCTAGTTGACTGGACCTGGACAGATAAGGCTGCTCGATGCATCTCGACAGGCGCGGAACACATGGCCCGAGAACGTGTTCTCCGTCAGGCCTTTCAGGCTCTCACGTCTTTTCTGAGTGTCCTCGGGATCGGATAAGCGTTTACATTCCGCAAGACTGCATAAGGTTCCGGCATGGCAATGCACAGGATGATGACACTGCTTCACACATGGTGTACTAAGCATAGCACGCCGCTATGTCATCTCTCGAGTACAAATACGTTTTACCGTCGAGGGATTGCGTATAGCGCGAGTACTCCGTCGTGCCCTACACGCGTGTTCGACGTCTCCCATGTTTACCATGATTTCTTGGGTGTCCTCGGTGCTCCTCGCTATTTTCGCTCTGCAGGATGTCCTCGTAGGTGCGCGGATGATGACCAAGCATGAGTTACGAGCCCATCAGTCGGAGGCACCGAAAAGATGGACACCTCAGCGCCGTGCAAACAGTGGCTCCAGCACAGTGAAGAATGTTACATTCATAAATCCTCGTGCTTCAGGCAAGCATATACGTTCAACCTGGTCGATAAAGGTAATAAATGGAATTGTAGAGTTTTATGTGGATGGTAACAGCATCCCTCTGGTCGACTTCGACGTTGGACCCAGCTGGTCCGGGCTGTTGCCCATCAGTAATCGCAGGGATGAGACAAGACTGGTATATTGGACCGTTCAAGCCTGATAATCCGGAGCTAATCATTTGTTGCGCCTTAGCTATTCTTTTGGTTCTTCCCTCCAGGTCCTCAGGGAAGTCTTGACGATCTAATATTCTGGCGAGTAGCATTATTTCCTTGTCCATTACTCTATGGGTCGAACATAAAGGATCTCGAAGGACAAATGGAGGACCCGGGTGTTCTTCGCTTGAAGGTGTGCTGCAGGAGAACGGAGTGCGTGCGGTTGTCGATCACGATCGGGAACACGTGGCTAACTGCCGATCATATCCACTTGCAGCCGTTCAGTTGGTCGCTGGGCCAAGCAAAGCCTACTCCAAACGAACAAAGCTGGACCAACTTGTCCAGCATCCTGTACGTAGAGCAGCCCGTCGGAACTGGTTTCTCTCAAGGTATCCCGAATATCAAAGTAGGCGGGTGTCTTGAATGATTGTTATTGTACATTGAGTCCACGTATCCTTTGTCGCAGAATGAGGACGACCTGGCCATACAACTCGTAGGATTCATGCAACAATTCTTGGAAGTGTTCTCAGAATTGAAGGGAAAGACATTGTACTTGACTGGTGAAAGCGCGAGTATTTTGCCTTGCTTGTCCAAGGAGACTGAACTGCTTACTTTGGGGATTTCGTGTTTGTTGTGCAGTATGCGGGTACATATATTCCATGTAGGCCAGAACTTCACAAATACGATACGCTACGATGAACTATGGATATATTGTAGACATCGCGAACTACATTTATGACAATCCCGACCTGTTGGACCTCAACCTCAAGGGATTCTGGATTTCGGACCGTGAGTACAACACATCATGTTCAAATATAAATTCTGACATCCTTCGATGTACAGCTTCGATCTCATGGGATGTAGTGCAAGAGGAGATTCCCGCTGTCAGCTTCGTCCACAAATATCTGAACGTCTTCTCGCTCAAGTAGATCGCCAGACATTTCCTTCGCTACCTCTGACACATTCCACTTGTTTTTAGCCAAACCTTCATGGCGCAAATAGACGCCACTGCGGCACAGTGCGGCTACACAGACTATTTCGAGAAGTATGTCTCGTATCCGCCGAAAGGTCTCTTGCCTCTTCCAGGTACTTCAATCTACGCCGATCCGGGCTGTGATGTGTGGGATGCCATCTTCTCCGCCGCGTTGATCGTGAATCCAGCGTTCAACATGTATCGAATATTTGATACTGTGAGCTGTCCCCCCTGTCGTGTGCTCGGCTGACAGTGCTCGCTGATATTCGATCATTTGACTGCGTAGTGGCCCATCCTGTGGGACGTCCTAGGGTTCCCGTAAGCTTCCTTATCTACTCACTGCCATCACGGTAACGCGACCTACTCCCATTACCAGTGGATCCTTCCCGCAAACTCAAGTCTCGCCGCTGTACTTCAACCGCGACGATGTCAAGCGTGCCATCCATGCCCCTCTAGACGTCGACTGGACCGAATGCTCGAACATCAACGTCTTCCCGGACGGCGACGCCAGTTTACCGCCAGTGTTCACCGTACTGCCGGCGGTGATCGAGAAGAGCGAGCGGGCTGTCATCGTGCACGGGTTGGCAGACTACATTCTCATTGCTGAGGGGTAGGTACCAGTGTCTGTTTTCTGTGACACCAATGTTTGCTTAGTTGATTGGTCGTCATTTCTTGCTATAGTACGAGAATTGCTATCCAGAAGTGAGTCGCATTGTTACGTCCTGGGCAGATGTTGATTGATTGCCTCATAGCATGACATGTACGTGGAGGCGAAGTTTGGCAGACCCATTCGTGATAAAATGACATTGACCAATTCACCAGGGAACGGCTTGCAAGGCTTTCAGACGCCCATCCAGAACGACAGTTTCATTGTTGACGGCGTCGGAGCGCTTGGTACGGCGCACTCGGAGCGTGGATTGACCTACTTTGAAGTGGAGCTCAGCGGACACATGTAAGAACAACGTGTCTTCATTGTAGCTTCCCTGCTGACCCGTTTTTCCGATGGGGATAGGGTTCCACAATTTTCTCCAGTGGTGAGTGACAACGCCCTTCCTCTTCGTCCACTGTTGACTCTTGCTATTGTCAGGCTGCATTCCAGATAATGGAGTACCTTATGGGCTTCAGGGAGAAACTATAACGCTCCCATGATGCATTACTATACGAAAACTACGAATACAGATAAACTGAGCCCTCCAACTGTGAACGGAATACACGTACACCACAGGACATTGCATACGTCCCCGATATAATCAATATTCGGCGAGATAAAAAACAATATGATGTGAGCTACGATTTAGTACTCGACTGTCCACAGGAATTGGACAGTCAAGCGTGGACCGAGCCCAAGTTGTTCTTCCACGTCACCAGTAAAGGAGACGAAGGCATTGAACGCCGTGTCCCCAGGCTAGAGCGAGTGGATGTCATAGGACAGCAAGAACGGACAATTTCCGCATGATCAAAGTGTCCAGCAGTATGATTGCAACCGTGACAAGTATGCATAAGCTTACACCCTCCCGATGGGCAAAAAGAGGAGAAGAACGAAAAGTAACATTGCTCGGTGCAGGAGCAAGCGTGCGCGAACTTTTTAGCATATGAGCATACGCGCAGAAACCTGCCCTGAATGGCACACGTGATAACACGCGTGGCTACGCCTTGTCACACGAGCGCTCTGATCATGTATGTACACAACCTTTGACCTTACTACTCCCTCAGCATATACGGCGACCTACGAGGTCGTCAAGCTTTCAAAATATGATCTTAGCACCGACGGTCGCCCCGCCGTCGTCCTTTCCAATCAACTCCCCCGGACCACATACCACTCTAAAGACGGCACGGACAGTGCCCCCTCATGTATCGGTCCCTCCATCGACAACCGCGCCTGTGAAGAATACAGACGATAACGGAACGGCATCCCAAAACGATGCGCTGAGCCGCCTGAAAATCCCTGCAGTCGTCCTCTACACGCCGACGATATCTCATAGCATGGCGGCCACCGTCGCGCTCTCGCTCCTGGGACACATCTTGTTCCTCAAGAGCCAGGTTCCGTTGTAGGTCTTCCGTTCGGCTACTCAATCTGCTCTCTGTCTCTGTCTCTGACTCCCTGATCAAGCCCAGTCGTACAAATGGCGCGGATGCCGGGCGGCCCGTCCGACGCGCGGGCGGCGAAGAGGCGCACGGACCTGCTCTCCGCTATGGACACCCTCACATCGCACATGCACACGACGTTCTCTGCGCTTTCGACCGCCCTCGCACGACGGAAGTCGAAGGGGAAGGATAGGGAACGTGGAGGCATGCCTGAACGCGCGCCCGCGCACCTTGCGTTCGTGCTTGGGCCAAGCGTGGGCGCGGCCCGCGCGCGGGTCGTCCTTGTGGTGGATGGGCTGGAGGTCAGGATCTGGGGCCAGAGGGACGATGCATGCGGGGCTTCCAAGGGGCCCCGGCGTGAAACTGCACATGACGATGGTGCGAGTGAGGAAGAACGTTCGGAAGACGAGGGAGACGAGGGAGACGAAGAAGACGCAGAGAGAGAAGACGGAGATGAAGAGGGGAGTGACGAAGAGAGCGAAGCATTGTCTATCGACGACAGCGTGGACGGATCCGAGTCTGAGGCGGGCTCGGAGCCGCCCATCTCTCGCTCGCCCTCTCCGTCCCCCCCCTCCTCTGATCTACAATCCCGTTCTCCATCGCCTTGTAACAATCAGGAGCCTGGTCATTTATCCTCGGCACCGTTCGCCAATCCTCCTCCGCACCTTGTACGCGTCCCGCCGTCTTCCACGCAGAGCCAAGCGCAGGTGCCGCAGACACATGCGGAAGAGCAGCAGGCGCTGCGTGCAGCCGAGCGGCTGCTCTCGCGCACCCTTGCCCATGCTTGCGCCGAAGAAGGCGGAGGCATGTCCTGCGAGCTGGGTGCGTCTTTCTGCCCCCCCCCAGCTGCTTGCCGCACGATATGCTTACCACTTGCGCGCTCAGCCCCGACACAGACACACGTCCTCCTGCGTGCCCCACGCCGGTTCGCCCACCCGGCTTGGCTTCCACGCCAGAACTTGACGCGCACGATGGAGGGTGTCCTCCACGCCTTTCTCGAGGACGCGGGGTGTGTGAGCGAGCCAGCCAGACAATCGAAAAAGAAGTCGGCGAGGAAGGGCGCGAAGACCGAGGGTGTATGGCTTGGGTGTAAAGGGTCGAGCGCGACTGGCGCTGACATGGCGATAATTCAGGATGAGGCGTTTGAAGGTAAAGAAGACGACGAGGTAGAGGAAGACGACGAGATGATTTGGTGGGTGTGGGACGGGAAGATCGTGGGCTTTGCGGATTGGTGATGGGTGCACAGACCCAGGATTCGACGTTCAGCGTTCAAGCTTCAAGAACTAGCATTGTATCACTCATTGAACATCCGGCACGTACGCATCGTATTTCATGTATCAATAGCGAGGACCAGTCATCACGCGCACGGATAGAGGGTGTGCAATGTGCATTGCACTAGTACATACTACGTGAGTGATTCGGAAAGTTGGATGCTCAAAAAGCCCCGTCTTCGTTTTCAAGTTGAATCGCATCTTTGAATTTGCAGTCATCTCAGCTCAACTATTTGCTCAGTAGCCGGGCTACATACTATGCCTGCTGGTAGAGCCGGCACTTAGGGTCTCGACCAATAAAATTCTTGGTATTTGTGAAAGCCATCAAAAGAGATGAGCTTTTGACCAATCAGAAGTAACTGCCGACTGAATATCCCCTGGCATCTGAGGATGGCTGGGCTCCTGCAGCCAATGGGCCCACTTTTGTCGCATAAATCCATACGGGGGCAATAAAACCACTGGCTGCCACCATAGCCTGGACGTGTCTCAACTTCTCCGTTCTCGCTTCGAAGAAACCCGCGTCCTCCCGCGCTTCAGGTATATACAAACTCTCCTTGCCAGTGTTTGCGCGAGGCATCAATATGAAGGCATTATTCCAAGTCCACATCAGTCAACATTCCGCCACCCCTCAGGGGGGAACACGACCTGGCTGACGGGGAGCAACGGACGGCGCGGGTTTTGTACGCTCAGGGTTCCCTTCTCTGTCATGGCACGGACCACGGCGTTCTCGCTGCGTGCCTGCCATAAGCGTCAGGGTGTACAACACGGCATCGTTCTTTGGTCGCCTCCGACATGGGAAAATTCTTGCACGGTATTTATGCGGACGCAGAGATGCTGGCTGGATCCAGTATCCAGCCCTCTATCCTCGTCTGCCAGCACCACTCGCCATGGGTTTCGCATTCTCCAAGGGGTTCACTCCCGCGCAGCTGCCCGATCTTACGGGCAAAGTCATGATCGTCACCGGCGGAAAGTAAGCTGTCGTTCGCCACTCTGTTCCGTTTGGGGATGTTCGGTTCACGGTTCCACCGCGGGCACGCTTGAAGCGCAGGCATCGGCTTTGCAACGATCCAGCACCTCGTGCGGCGCGGCGCCAAGATTTACATGTCAGCCCGCAGCGAGGAGCGCGCCAAGGCTGCGATCCGCCGACTGCATGCTGCTGGACTGGGTCCAGGGAACGGCGAGGTGATATGGCTGGACTTGGATCTGAATGATCCTCACAAGGCCAAGAAGGCTGCGGAGACCTTCATGTCGAAGGAGGAGACACTGGATGTTCTCAGTATGTACTTTGAGTCGTTTGACGGTCATGATTAATCTCGACGCTACCTCGCAACAGTCAACTGCGCTTGCTTGTGAGTGTGATGCGTTGTATTGTATGGCAGATGGCGTAAATTAAAGTTTTTACAGGTTGATGGTTCCCTACACCAAAACATACTACGGCAAGCACCAGGCACTCTCCTTGTCCGCTGCACTGCTGATCCCTTGACGCTAGGCGTTCAAGATGTGGTGATGGTCAAGTGGGCAGTCGCGCACAGCCGTTGAACGCCGCTCACCTCATTTCCTCTAGCTACATCGGCCATTTCGTGTTCACGCAGACTTTGCTACCGATTCTCAAGCGGACAGCTCAACAGCCGAACAGCGATGTCCGAATAGTCCATGTAGGTCTCATGCACCGAGAACGGGACATGCACGCTAATGAAGTACATTCCTGGCCTTGCTTGCAGGTCTCGTCAAATGGTCACGACGCCATACAGCATCCGGTGCAGTTCCGCAGCGTCGAAGACTTCAATCCCGAATACAAGGACTCGGTGTTCCCGTTTCCCTCGCTCATGCGATACTGTGCGTGTTCCTATCTAGCTGCTGGCGGGCTGCTGATGAGGTGTTCCCGCAGGCTTCAGCAAGCTACCGATTGTGCTGTACGCGAAGGAGCAGCAGAGGCGGCTGGATGCTGAGGGCGTCCCGATCATCGTGACGTCCCTCCATCCCGGCACAGTCAACACAGGTGCGCCTGACCCCATCGACGCATGTGTCCGGCGTACCAAAACTGATTGATTGTGACAGACGGTGCCCAAAAATGGATAGCCTCACTCGGGGCCCTCTGGTCTCTCGTCGCCGCCTTTGTCATCAACACGTTCTTCTCGTCGCCCGTCGTGGGCGCATACGCCAACGTCTTCGCTGCGGGTGCGCCCGAGGTGCGCGCGGAGCCCAGGAAGTACCGCGGTGCGTACATCGTGCCGCCGGGGCGGGTTGGGCGGTCGAGCGAGCATGCGAACGACGAGCGGCTGGCGAAGGAGCTGTGGGATACGACGGAGAGGTTCCTTGAGAGCATTGGGGTGTAGAAGACGGCGGCTGCACTCGTGCAGGTGCCTCGTGCTGAGGAGATGCTGTCCGTGTGTCGCCGTTCATCACGGACCGAGGGTGCACCTCTAGAGCGACATAATTGAAAGTTTGGTTGCTTCATTGCACTGCATGTATGTAACCTCGAAGGGACATTGCCACGATCACTGCCAACGTTGCGATGCATGATATTCGGCCGTAAGTCGTTGAAAGTGCGAGTCGTATTGTAGCCTACAGCACACTGGTCTGTAACTTCACTGAGATGTGTGCTCTGAACGACTGTTGCATTCCATGTTTACGTCGACGTCTCAGAAAGTAAGTAGGTGTGCCCTTCCATACGTATGCGCGCGTCTCAGTAACCGTCACCATCAGGAACATCGTTCAGAGCAAGGGGAAAGATCCGACTCGCTGTACAATGCACTTACTTATACCTTCACAGAGCATGGAACTTGCCTGCATTCTCCCAACCGCTTTCCCGTGTCCTCGAGAATGGGGATCCTGCTTTCCAAGGGCTTCAACCCGGCGGACCTGCCGGATTTGCGCGGTAAAGTCATCATCGTCACGGGCGGAAAGTCAGTCGTCGTTCCCTTTTCCTCTTCTTCCCGTCTCATCGTGGGCGGCCAGTGCGGGCGTCGGCTTTGCGACCATCCAGCACCTCGCCCGCCGCGGGGCGAAGGTCTATATGGCGGCGCGCAGCGAAGCGCGGGCCAAAGCCGCGATAGAACGTCTCCGCGCTGCTGGGCTGGGCCCCGGTAACGGCAACGTCGTGTGGCTAAAGCTCGACTTGGGCGATCCGCGGTCTGCGAAGAAGGCTGCGGAATCGTTCATGGAGAAGGAGCGGAGGCTGGATGTGGTTGGTATGTGGCCCGCGCTGCCGTGTTCCATCGAGCCTCACCGTGACCTTGGGTCTTCATGCGCGGTTGCGTATGCAGTGAACTCGGCAGCCTTGTGAGTATAATGGACACTGTCCCGAGAGGCCGTGTTCATGCAACAGCTGACATGATCGTTTCTAGGCTGTTGGTTCCTTTCGCAAAGACGCACGATGGTTGGTATAGTCTCACGCTGTTCTTCTGTCCGTGGCTAATGGCATGCTGTCGCAGGTGTGCAGGATATTGTGATGGTCAAGTAAGCAACCGTTGAAAGCCATCGAGTGACCTGTTAGAGAGAGTCATGCTACTGTCAATAGCTATCTGAGTCCTGTTGTATTTATAAATACGCTTCTTCCGTTGCTCAAGCAAACGGCACAAAACCCGGGCGCTGATGTACGGATAGTCCTGGTATGTCGCGATCCCGTATGGAGAGATGACCGCTGATGTTTGTTTGACTTCCCGTCTCGCTAAAGTTATCTTCAGAGGGCCATGCGGCTGTCGCGGACGGGATCCGCTTCCGCAACATAGACGACTTCAATTTCGAATACAAAGACTCAACATTCCAACAGCATTTGCGATACTGTGCGCCTGCAGGCTTGTCTCTCTGCGTCGAGTTGGGCCTGACCTGTACTCCGTAGCCACGAGCAAACTGATGGGCGTGCTGTACGTGAAAGAGTTGCAGCGGAAAATGGAAGCGGAGGGCGTCCCGATCATAGTGATGGCCGTCCACCCCGGTATCGTAAACACAGGTATTGCGCATCCCATCTTCACCGCGCGCACCGTGCTCATCCTTCGCGATGCAAGAGGGCGTTCAGAACTACGCTCATTCTGTCGGACCGATTCTTTCCCCCCTTTACACCTTCATTGCCAACGCGGTCTTCACTCCGCCCACCAAGGGTGCGTATAGCACCGTGTTCGCCGCGGCTGCTTCCGAAGTACGGACACGGCCTGAGAAATACCGTGGTGCTTATGTTGTGCCTCCTGGAAAAAGAGGGCGCGAGAGCAAGCAATCGCAGAGTCAAGAGCTGGCGAAGGAACTGTGGGATACGACACAGAAAATATTGCAGGATATTGGTGTATAAGGTAGGGTCGTGCCATGCTCCTACCGGATTGCTTTCATTGTGTAGCCATATGTACCAATACCATTGTGTGTTGTCGGGCTTTCTCTAGATATGGATAATGCCAGCATAAGTGTATAGCCATCTCCCGTCTGAATGTGCATGTATCTACGCTGGAACTACTGGAGCCGCTAGTAACTAGATTAGCAGACAGGTCTTTGGACAGTGTGTCGAGTCCGGATCATGTAATGAAAGCCACTACCTGGAGCCTCACTCTCGCCAGTGCTACACGGTTCACACCCTTACCAGTGACCTCGTCAGAAAAACATCGACATCAACTAAATATATTGTTTGTCTCGTCAACAAGCCTTCCAGCCTGGAACATTATCCTAAGATTGAGGGTCATTCGCGAGTATTGATTTGTTCAGCCTTCATCCACGCGTCCCACCCAGAACGAAGGAGCTACAGAGATGTCCTAAAGACAACTAAAAGTATGCGCAATAGACTTCAACTCGTACAGATTGGACGTGGTTCTCCCAGAAACCCACCGCTGCTTGAGGGACGACTAGCAATTTATCTCCGGGCTGGAACGTTTCCATCCACATGCTCAACTCCGGAGTATTACTGTCTCTTGCGTCCCACACATTGGTGTGCACGCGGCTCACCATAGATGCGAGCACATTTTCCTGTATCCTTCTCGGTTGAATTTCTCTTGGCACATCCGAAGATTTGAGCTCAGCGTCCGCGTCGAACCATGTCCCTGAGCGTCGGTAGGAGCCCGCGCCAGACCACTGTACCCCATCCCGTCCTACCAAATGAGAGCATTTCAGCACGCCAGTCGAACGTGTGAGCAAAGCTTCACAAACCTTGGTCGTGAGATTTAGTTTCGAATATTACTTTTCGCAGTGGTTTCTCTGTCCTGCCGGTAATCGGTACAGAGACATACGACGCCATTTTGCTTTCGACATCCGGACAACGTATGATTAAATCTTCGTCTCGCCTGACTATCGTACGCAGCCAATATTCGGCAAAATCCAATATTTTCCGGGTCAAGTCGTCGCAACCGGGCAGGCGTTTTTCAAGTAAATATTTGGTCTTGAGAATGTCGGCATAAGTCGCGGGCACATGGACGGTTGGCTGAGAGAAGTCTATGGCGTCGTTCATCTGCTTGAACCATGGTTGTGATCTCGCCCATTCCAGCCTTTCGGGTGACGGATAAGAAATGCCTTCGAATCTCGCTCCACGTTCCAGCAAATACCGCACAATTTCTTTCGCTCGCAAATCGAGCGCAACCTGGAGAGCTGTATTCCCAGAGCTGCCTGGCGCCCTGACATCGCACCCTGCCTCTACTAACACCTTCACTGCCTCTAAGGAGTTTGATCTTACGGCATAATGGAGGGGAAAGGAGCCGTCTTTTGCTCTCGCATCCACGTTGATTCCTCGGCGCACCATTTCGGAAAGCATGGATCCTCGGCCATGGTAAGATGCAATGAAGACGAGCGAGTCACCGAGCATGCCTCCACCAACATGGAGATTCGCACCAGAGTCCAGTAAAGTATGGAAAATGTTTTCATATCGTAGCTCGATTGCAATGTGAAGCGGGGACAAAACTTGACCGGAGATCTCTTGACCGCGGCGCGAGGATTTGTTAACATCTGCACCCATATCTAGGAGCAACTTGACGATGCGCTCCTGATTATTCTCTGTCGCAAGCATGAGCGGCGTACCAAAATGCGAAATTTCGGCATCCAACAACGCTGATCCTTTTGTATCATGTGCTTGACGACCCAGAAATGTCCATAACGAACAGGAAAGAAAAGAGGGCCGTAATCCAACACGGTTCCGAAAGGACATTGTGCGGATGAATTTCGACTATTTTGATACTGAAAGTACTGTTGAGCACTGAGAAATTTCCGACGATGCAGTGGATTAGTCAGAAAGTCGTCGAGAAGCTCCAACAGTCTGTCGTTATCTTCAGAAACTTCTTTGACATGCATCAACCATTGTAGAGCTGCATAATTGAAGAAGCGATGGTGGTCCAGGCGGGTGCCCGAGCTCTCTGGCGTCATACAGGGACCACAATCGAAGTCATCGAAAAGAAGGTAAGTGAGAGTCAGCATAGAGAGCTCAACATGTGCGTCAGGTAAGGAGATCCGAAAACGCTGGAGAGAATCAGGAGAATCTTTCGAGATGGACAAGAGAAACTCCTATACGACGAGGCAGTGGTCAGAAACGTTCATTCAACGAAAGACAAGTGATAAAGATTTACTTTTACTGAATAGTGGGATAAAGTAACGATTTGACTCTCTCGGTCGTAATTGACAAGGCTACCGCAGATCTCAAGAATGACGTCTTCGTTGAACACAAGCAGATCGTTAGACAATGTAGATATGGCTGTATCAATCGCGATTGCTTCCCGAAGCTCCGATAGTGTGAGCGGACGAGTCGCAGAAACGAGCCAGAGTAACGTCCTTCTCGCGATTTCAGCACTTTCTTCGCCGCCGTCTTCGATGGATCGTAATATTCGCTCGTATACTGAGTTCAATCTCTTCGGAAGGTTCGCAAGAATATTCTTGGCGTTTCCGGGGGTCAGGCTTTTATTGATCCTGTCGAACTGGTACTGAACCCAGCGGAACCTAGTGGTAGGTGGTATTGAGCTCATGCACTTCCAGATCATAGATCTCGAAAACGTCTCAGCACAAAATAAACTTACATCCCGTCAGCTTTCTCCAGGAATATAGAAATGAATTCGTCTTCATGGTCGCGGGAGATGGCTTTCAGCCTCTTGTTTGTCTGCAATGCATACCTGACGTAATTACGCATGTCCTCCTGCAGATCCTGACCTCCTAGTCCAATGCTATAAGCCTCGTGCTTCTCGAAAACCTCAAGAATATCATGCTCTCTACGGCTGCTGACAAGAAGTCTGACATTTGCCCTGGAGACAAGGTCAATCAAAGGCAGAAGAAGTTCATCCCTTGACGTGCACTCGTCGAGGGCGTCAATGACGATGATGACAGGCTCCGTTTTTCCAATTGCATCCAATAAGAGGACCTGGAGATCTTGGATACCTTCAGGCGGCGCGAGACCAGTTTTCATCCTTTCCGATAAGTTTTCCAGCAACCTATGCGACATTCGGGGGCGGCCCGTAATCATCTGCGCTATAAGAGTGCGGAACAATGTCGCGGGGCGGATGCTTCCAAGATCCCTGAGGTCGCAATAGTAGTATAGCAGCGGAGTGAATGAATCCTTGAGTTGTTCGATGACAGCGGACCTGGAGGAAGTATCAGAAATTGAGACATGTTGCCCAAAGGCGTACGATAGGCTCACGTCAGAACTGTTTTTCCACTGCCAGCTATGGTGAAGCAAATGGCTGTCAATAGAAAATGCAACACAAGTCGTAGAGAGAGCAGATAGATGCTCACGGATGCCATTTAGCCAAAGCAGCGACCTCGAGGAGTTACGCCATTCTTTGAATATCGGGTTCTCGAACAACCATTGTCCTGTCCCGGAGTATCGAAGGCGGACGGAGGACTCATATTTTACGTTGACAGGAAGGGGGGATAACCAATGAATAATATCTCGCCTGGTTTGAGCTGTGCCCCAGGTCAAAGTATAAGTTAGCACTTCTGGACGCGAGGCTTGCCGCGATCACCTGACCTTTTCTATCCTTTGCTTGCTCTCGCTCGGAACTGGTCGCTTTCTCATCCAGCACTAGGAGCTTTTCAGTGGCCGCCACGACGCTCACGTTGGTTGCAGCGACCTGTTTCAATACTGCCGAAATCATCTCTTGAGCCTCTGTCACGTTCTTGTCTATTGCAGTAGCCTTCATCCTGGTTCAGTACTATTAGTCATGGTCCTGTTAGTCATTAAGGGTGGACGTACAACGAAACCGCATTGAGGTCAAGGCTGATCTGACTTTTGTGCCGCTCAAGCTCCTCAACGAACTCCAGTAGTTCGTCTTTAGAGATCGTGGCCCATTTAAATCTTTTGGTGATCGGACTCCAATCGCCGCTGAATTTTGACAGAATGCGATCCATCGTTTTTTTGCAGATTTATCAGTCGCCCAGAATCGTCAAGGATATTATGAGCGGCCAAGCTTGCCAGCGTTAGGCTGAGCTGCTCTAACTCGCTTGTGAGTTTCTTGCAGTCATCCTCGGCATGTTTGATGTCGTGGCCATACTTCTGGATTCTCAAGGCAACTTGTCCTGCAAAAAGGACTATGCCAAAAATTGCGGATGCGGCGGAGACACCATCCATGGCAATGATTGTATGTTATGGAACTACAAGCTCCTCCTTCTGGGCAGCACTTATAGGTCTTGGTCTCGTGTTTGCCAGCATCACTGTGTTGAAATGTGGTGGGGTTTGTGTATGGATTCTTTCGTATCTGTACTACATGATTGAAATTGTTACTGAAAGGAAAACAAGTCCATAGGCCTTGCTGCTACTGGCACCGCAATGCGAGTCCCATTTCGTCAACTGCCATGCATGGATGGTGCCTGGATGCTGTTATTACGTTCGTGGAGTCTATCTATCTGTTACCGTTCTTATATTAATCCAGGGACGCTCGAGACGGAGTTCTGCAAGCTCTTTCGCTACACATCAGGGCGGCATCCAAGCACAGCCAGTCCCGAACGGTACTCCACGATTCACTAGCCCAGTATCGAGCAGTTACTTCGTACTGGTTTTCAGTGATTCTATGTAGAATGCTGATGATCTTTTCAACATTTTTATGCAGCATGTCAAAAAAGCTGTAGTAGGGACTGCTCGCCAGCTGCTAGCTATAGGCTAACATCAAGTCCTCACATCTCCCTTCCGTGATCTGACAAATATGTAGATTATTCCTCTTCAAGCATCAGGCATGTTGCTCATGATGCTTTTACTTGTGAAGCAAGCGATTGTGGGCGTACATATCTTGTCTACGTCATCCTTACCACCATGTTCTAGCGAGTGCAAGCGTACGGTAGTCATACAACGTGCTTCGCCTCGCACGCTATGTTCGCCAATCAATCGATTTGTCCTTTGCCGATTTGATGACTCGTTGTTGATGGTCTGATTAGTGTTGGTTCGCAAAAGTGAAGAGCATGTTCCACGTTCTACTCCTTGTGGACAAACATTAAAAAGTAATTACAACAATATTCGATTTTGGAATCGACAAACCGTTGTTTAAACAAGGCTATAACAGTAGTCGGTGCACTGGCACTGGCTCGTTTTTAGATCTGGAACCCTGCCAAGTTCAGACTTGCGGCTGATTTGTCTGCTTCATGACTCTTTTTTTTTTTTTTTTCCTCGGGTTTATACTCCATACGACGTAGGTACATGTAGAGTAATAATGATAGTAAATGGGCATCCGCGCCCTCATGAGCGGCACACCTACATGTTTCGGTGGCCTCGTTATATGGCGTGGGCAGGCAATCCAGCAAGGCCTGCAAAAGGAAGGGTACAGTCATCCAGAGGAAGCCATACCCAACCCCCGCCCGACCCGCTTTTCACGCTCTATGTGTTTACCCGGCCCGGTGATCCCGTTCCATCAGTAATCCACCCTAGGGACTGAGTGTAGCCCTACAGGTTTCAGGCCTCAGTTATCGTTCGGGTAGACAGGGGGGTCATCGCGGATACTAGGTTCCGCTATCCCCTCGTCCACCCAGTTATGGTATAGTTCAAACACCTTTGCTTCGGCGTCATACCATTCACAGAAATCGCGGTATTTTCCACCCAGGGCGGTGGTCATTCCGGGATCTAGATGTCGGTCCACATGGAACCGCTGCCATGCCGCTTGTCTTCTGACAGTGTGGCACATAAGACAAGCACGAGTGAATGTTCTCGTGCGCACAGCTTCAGCTTCAAGCAGAGATTCGGCCAGAATCTCCGCCCAATCAAATGTGGAGACCATCGGGTTGAGCCGAAGGAACTCCATAATGTCGTCCGGGGTCCAACCTCTCTGTTCAGGGGGCCCCATCAGAAGCGGATCACGAGGACCCTGTTGGCACTTCATCCTGACCCAAAATGGGCAGTCAAAGAGCACATGTTCCCGGGTTTCCTCCGCTCCACACAAGCAGAGGTGAGGGCCAGGGATATTGAACCTAGAGCGGTATTCACCGCCTGGGAAATGGTTGGTGAGCACACGGCATATGCGTGCCACCTCCTTGTTGGACTTGCCAGCTGCCTTCAGGACCCACGTGCCCTTCACCGTGGTTCCATGCAGCGGTAAGGCGTCTTCGATTACTTTTCATAACCGGCGACCGCGATAGCTGGGATTATCGACTAATATCCCCCATCGCTTTTTGACCCTTGCCTTGACACGAGCAAGGGCCATTGATTGTGAGATGAATTCTGGTTGAGGATCATCCAATGCTTTCTTTGCGAGTTCATCAATGAACTTGTTCTGAAAAATGCCTTTGTGAGACGGTACCCAGAAAAGGACTATGCGTTGGCATTCATCCGCATTGAGGAACGCTCAGACGTGTTGGGAGGCCATGATCACTGCCATCTGCGACAGCCCAACCTCTGGCCTGAATATTCGGTCAAGTGCCGATTGGTTATCGGAACAGACTATAAGGGTGGTGATGTGGGCAGGGACATCACAGACCGCTTCATGCAGCCCACGTGCCAATGCCAGCATCTCCGCATCGAAGCTCTGGACCTTGCCGGCCCCAAACTTCCCATGGGCAATGTGGTCTTCCCTGTCTATGATGAGCCACGCGCTACCTGATCTCACTTCTGGCGTATTTGCATACGATCCATCAGTGAACAACATTCACCCTTCTGGCTGGGCCAACTGGTGCCAGAATTCCGGCCACCAGATGAACTCCAACCAGTCGGCAAATTCAGGTGAGCGTTTGTTCGGACCTTTTCCGTCCAAGAACACCTGCTCGAAGCAATCTATGTACCGATCCACGACCTGATCTCCGGGCCGCACCTCCGGATGGAGTGGTGCAAAGTCTTCTGATGACTGCCGCCCAATGCGATCTATGAACGTCATAGGGGTGACAGCCTGTTTTTTGCCATGGCGTGAGTTCAGCGGCCATGGTGCAGTAATATTGGTGACATTGGTCGCCCAATAGGGTGAAAGGGCTGCCCTCATTGGGTGCCCTTCATGAACTCGCCGCGCTCTAAGTGCAGCTTTCTCCATGTACCGGTCGACCTGGATGCAGATGGGGATCAACCCACCCACCATCTCCATCACCCCGATTGGTGTGGTCTTAAAGCAGCCAGTTATTCACCGAGCTGCTCTCGACTGAGCGGTCTGCAATTCTTTTGCAGCCCATTTGAGGCCCTTCCACTGTGGGTTCCACCACAATTGAGCACCGTATAGCATCAATGGAATGACGTGCGCAATGTAGAGCCACCGCTTGTTAATGGGATGAAATCTGCATGCTGAGTTACCAAGCATACGTAGTGCGTTGCACGTGCTAGCCACCTTATTGGCATAAAACCGCACGTGTGTATGGAAGCTAAGCTTGGGGTCTAAGAAGAATTCAAGGTAGCGCATGGTGTCCTTTGCTTGCAAAGTGACGTCATGTCCATCAGTCCGGATGGTTAGATCCGGTCCGAGTGGTCGAGAAGTCGAATACCCCTTCTGTTGCTTCCAGAAGTGCATCAACTCCAACTTGTCTCCTTCGACGTCTAAACCTAAACGGTTTAGATCACCGATGAGGTCATGAAAGACATCCACCAAAATGGCGTTATTCTTCAGCACAAGGGCTTGCAGGCTGTCATCAACAGCTTTCGGCGAAGCCGCCATGATGAGACCATTGTCCACGTAGAACTGGGTCCCAGTTCGGCTCGGTTGTACCAAATGGACAGGCGCCCACTTGTGTATAACCGGTGATACGACCTAGGGGACCCTGGTACCTAGGGGGTGCTCCACAACGTAGCTGTGGGGTAGTGTGATAACTGTGGGGATGTGAGGTAGGAGCTACAATCTGTATGATACCGGGAAACCTGTATGTCTTGTTTTTGTAAGTGGGGGGAGTAAGGGGTCAAGGGTCCTGCACAACAGGATCTTGTTCCTAAGTGCTATACAATCCCTAAGGCCTTGCGAGGCCCTCCGAAGTACGCGAAGTTCTTCGAGATTCTGCGAAGTCCTTCGAAGTGTTAGCTAAATCGCACGAGCTGACTTCGTAGGCTGTATGGAGTTAGGGAGCAATAAGCCAATGGACTATAGTTTCTACTAAGCGGCAGAGAGCACGAGACTGCTGCGAAGTCCTTTTAGCTAGAGTTAGCTAAAGGGCGTAAGGCTTAGAGGTTTGTTAGAGCGAGGTGGGCGAGGTTTGGCTAGCGTAGGAGACCTGTAGGAGAGGTCGGAGAGTTCAAGAGCGTAGGGAGATGTACTATAGCCTGAAATTAAGGCTATGGGAGAGCCGTAGGGCTATTCGTAAAATGTAGGGATGACACAACGTGAGCCTAAGGGTATAACTAAGGCGGAGGCCCACCGGGTAGATGCTATATGAGGTGCTGAATGATACAATTTCTTTCATCGCATATCTTATCGGTCGGACCTCGGATCGGTCCCATGACCTTTCGCTTCTAGGACAGGCCTCAGGTAGGCCCAGCTTCCTCGCGCAGCGCTATGACTCCTCGCTGCTTACGGTACGGGCCCCGGTTACTCATGGACTCTGACTCATATCGGGCCCCGCTTACACATTCCGTCTTACGCTTACTGATTGCTAATACGGCCCGATGACTCATATCGCCTTACTTACGCTTACTCATGCTGATCCTTAGACCACGTGCCATGGTCCGTGCGCAGGGTAGAATACGTATATAAGGCCGTGTACTTTGTAGGTCGGACCTTAAGTTCGATCTGGTTACCAAGTAGCTAGTTACCACTAGCAATCTCATACTCGTATCTTGCGACCTCTCGCTTCGTACCTGAGTACTCGCTCGACTCTATCGACTTCGCCCAGGAGGACATACGCAGTGTCCATAAAGCCTCACTATTATCTCTAGTAGCCAGGTCCTCACGTTCGAGGCTTATCGGTCGTTGATACCAGCTTGTATCAAAAGATCGAACTTATCGCTAAGTCGCCCCTAGTCTTATCTAGTAGGGCTAACCGTTAGACACCACGTCTACCATCGAGACAGTCGACCCCACCGCTTGGAGATTGCCGACTCAAGCAAACAACGCGCCGCTTCTGTACAATCGTCTTCGTTGGACTTTCGTTGATCAGAACCTCGATCCGATCTACCCGAACTCTCCACTTGCGTGGGCAGGGACAATTTCGAATCGACGAGCACAGGAGAAATTAGCCTCCTACTTCAGACGTAACCCTCCGCCAGACGGAAGAGACCCAGCAGGTTTCTTTCCCGCGTCGATACCTTCGACACCGCTGATAGCCACCCCAACTACTCCCACGTTTCCATCACTTCCTTCCACACCCGTAACACCCACAACCCCTACCACGATGGCTACTATCGCAACAATGACCAGGGCGGAGCTCGAGGCGCTCATAGCGCACCTTTCGGCGCAACAACAACAGGGGAGTCGACCCCTTAAGCTCGACATTCCTGCACCAGAGCCGTTCACTGGGCAAGGAGAAGATCTGGAGCGTTTCCTCCAGCGGGTGGAGCACTACCTCACTGCCACCAACAACCAAGGGTTAAGCGATGATGCAAAGATTGCTTACACGGTCGCTCTCATGAAAGGAGGGCAGGACGCACGTATCTGGCGCGATACGTTTTACGAACGGGCCGCGGGAGGGCATGCTCCCTACGCTAACTGGGACGTATTCAAGGCGAGCTTGTGACTCGCGTTCCCCGAGCACGAAGGAGTCCAGAGGGCTCACCAGGTGCTAATGGAGTTGCCGGCCAAGCAACTAAACAAGAAGACCAGGGTCAGTACAAAGATGTACGTGGAAAGGTTCCGACTCCTGGCAGAGAAGGCCAAGTTAAAGGACGCCGTCGTGGGCCTCCAAGGCCAACGCACCGAGAACGATTACCCCACGTTGAGGGCGATCTTCATCAAAGGTCTGGACCGCCAGATCTACACGACACTCGCAGGCCGCACCAACACAGAACGACCCAACTCCATGGAAAAGTGGTACGCCGATGTTCTTCACCTCGACGCTGTCTACAGAGGGATCGACCAAACCCTCTCTGCGACCACCGACGTCGACTACGACGAACCCATGGAAGTGGACGCACTCGTTACCCCGCGTTCCACACCGTTCACCAAGAAGTGGGAAGACGGATGCAACCTTAGCGAGAAAGAAAGGAAGTACCACATGGACAATCGTCTATGTTTCTACTGCCACAAGGGAGGACACGCGGTGCGCAGGTGTCCGAAGAAGACGGCCAAAACAGGTCAAAGAAATACCTCGAAAGAACCCGAGGCGCGATTCCCCACGGATTTCCGCTCGTACATCAAGACGCTCTCATCGGATGAGAAAAGGGCGATGTTCGAGGAGCTAGGAACGGAGGATTTTTAAAGGGGCAGGGTGAGCCGATGCAGCCACTGCCCGTATCCATTTCACTGTCCCGTGTTGTACTTGTAGTTCGGAATGACAAAGCTCTTCACATTCCGATTACTGTGGGACGAAAAGCCGTCGAAGCCCACGCCTTTATCGATAGCGGCGCATCGGGAATATTCGTGCATCCACGATTTGTTAAAGAACACAGGTTACGGACTGAGGCGCTACCACGCCCAATACCGGTGTTCAACGTGGACGGCACTGCCAACAAGCAAGCGCTCATTAACAGACGAGCCTTGCTATCGTACAAAATCGGGAACGAGCCCCGGTTTGTCAAAGCATACGTGGCCAGTATAGGGAACGAAGACGTCATCTTCGGACACACCTGGCTCAAACTCGAGAACCCCAGCATCGACTGGAAAGGGGGTTGTGTGGAACTGAAACACCACATAACCCTACAAGAATCTCGAGAATGGAAAAAGGGAATCATCGCGCAACGAGTGGCGCGACTGGAGCTGAAGAAACTAGCCGAACGAGAACAGGAAGAAGCCCTGGATCCCGTGCTAGACTATGAGGTAAACTGGTCAGCACCCCCTTGTCCACAGGTAGCGGCATTCCTCGCCGAACGAGACAAACGCCTCAAACAACAATGGCAGCCCACCGTTGAGGAGGTAGAGGACGAGGGAGACTTCGAGGTGATCGACACCATGTCTCCTGTCTTACCGACGACAGACATGCCTAGGCAGGCAGCACGCCGCGACATCCCAGTCGCACCCCTGGTAGAAGAATCGGTTAACGGTATCACCCTGGATCAGGCGATGGAAACGATCAACAACGATGAACTGGTTATAGCGTTCATCGAAGGAGACGATCGGATCACGACATATGGACGAGACTCGTACCCAGCGTATCGAGACGCACCCCTTACGGAGGAGAAATATCCTCTAAGCGGAACCTATCGTCGTCTAGACAACGGTCTTATTTGGCAGGTTACGCACGACATTGGCCGACTCACCACATCCACGGAACTCGCGATCAAGGAACACGCCAAGAAAGAGGAGAAACCGGTCACAGAACTCGTTCCTGAGTACCTCCACGACCTCCTCCCGGTGTTCGACAAAACCAAAGCAGCGAGACTTCCACGGCATTCGGAGTTCGACCACGAAATAAACCTCAAGCCGGATTTCAAGGACTTCAAGCAGACGACGTATTCTCTTAACCGGGATCAACGAGCGGAACTGGACGAGTTCCTCGAAGAGAATATAGAGAAGGGATACATCCGACCGTCCAAATCACCACTCGCAAGCCCGTTCTTCTTCGTGGATAAGAAAGACGGCGGATACCGACCTTGCCAGGACTATAGGGAACTCAACGAGGGAACGATCAAGGACAGATACCCTCTTCCCCTCGTAACAGAGCTTCTGGAACGCCTAAATAATGCTACGATCTTCACAAAGATGGACCTTCGTCAAGGATACAACAACCTTCGCATCAAGGAAGGTGACGAATGGAAAGCGGCTTTCGGTGTTCCAGCAGCGGGGGAAGGTCCCCCCTCATTCTACGAACCCCTGGTAATGTTCTTCGGGATGTGCAACTCACCGGCAACGTTCCAACGGATGATGAACATGGTCTTCGCAGACATGCTCAAGGAAGGATGGTTGGCAATCTACATGGATGACATCCTTATCTACTCGACAGACCCCGAGGAGCATAAAAAGCGAACACGGCGAGTTATCGAAAGGCTTCGAGATAGTGACCTGTATCTCAAACCGGAAAAGTGCAAATTCGACGTGCAAGAAGTCGAATTCTTAGGCATGATCATCAGACCCGGACAACTCGCCATGGACCCAGTCAAGGTAGCCGGCATCAAGGACTGGCCGATACCTAAGAACCTCAGGGAGGTTCGGTCGTTCATTGGATTCGGGAACTTCTACCGTCGGTTTATACACAGCTTCTCGCATCTGGCCCAGCCTCTGGTCTCGCTTACGCGAAAGGACGTCAAATGGCACTGGGACGATGAACAGCAGGAAGCTTTCGAAGCACTGAAGAAAGCTTTCCTGGAACAACCGGTTTTGCAGATGCCTGACCCAGAGAAGCCGTTCGCGTTGGAAACGGACGCATCAAAGTTCGCCACGGGTGCCGTCCTTAGGCAAAAGGACGACAACGGCGATTGGCATCCGTGCGGCTATATTTCCCAGAGCATGACGCCAGCGGAACGAAATTACGACGTCTATGACCGAGAACTCATGGGCGTCATGAGAGGACTCAACGAGTGGAGTCACCTTCTCATCGGAAGCCCGTATCCAGTCACGATTTATAGCGATCACAAGAATCTGACATACTGGAAGACGGCACGGAATCTGAATCGAAGGCAAGCGCGATGGGCTCTTCGCTTGTCCGAATTCGATTACAGGTTAATTCATGTCCCGGGCACGCAAATGGTGCAAAGTGACGCGCTCTCCCGACGCCCCGACCACGACGACGGTTCATCAGACAACCAGGATGTAACCATCCTACCAGACAAGGTATGGGCAGCAGCAATCGACACGAGTCTAAGGGCTTCCATCGTGGAAGCATGTGTAAATGACTCGGTGTATACGGAAGGGATGCGCAATGCACGAAATGGCTCAAACGACCATTGGACAATTCGAGACGGAGACCTCCTCTACGATAATCGGGTATACATTCCCTTGAACGAGAATCTACGACGACAAACGGTTTCGAATTATCACGACCTCCCCTCCGCCGGCCACCCTGGAATTCAGAAAACCCTCTCGTCTATTCGACGAGACTACTGGTGGCCTGGAATGGCTGACTTCGTCACACGATACGTCAAAGGTTGCGGCACTTGCCAGCAAATGAAAGTTAACACACACCCCACCCGACCGGCCCTACTCCCGATCAAATCCGCACAGCACGCTACTCCGTTCAGTACATTCTGCTGTGACTTCATTACGGATTTGCCGACTTCGGAGGGCTACGATTCCATTTTGGTCGTTGTGGACCACGACCTTACGAAGGGGGTAATTTTCATTCCATGCAACAAAACGATTGACGCATCAGGAACAGCCGAGGCATTATATCGTGAGGTATACAAATGGTTTGGTCTTCCGGACAAGATCATTAGCGATCGAGGACCACAATTCGCATCCAAGGTATTCCAGGAGCTTTGCCGCATGACTGGAGTCAAGTCGGCTATGAGCACAGCGTTCCACCCTCAAACAGACGGAGAAACAGAACAGGTCAACCAGGAACTGGAGATCTACCTACGATGTTTCACGAGCAACAACCCGGACAATTGGTCATCGCTGCTAGGCTCGGCACAATTCGCTCACAACTCGCGTGAGCATTCTACGATCAAGGCGTCACCCTTCAAGGTCATGATGGGCTATGAACCTCGAGGAATTCCCGTCGTACACCCCGGATCGGACACCCCGGGCGCCGCTTATCGACTGCAGAACTTGCAGAAGATTCGGGAAGACGCACACTCAGCAATGGAGCTAGCACAGGCGGTGTTAGCAAGACGCGTACGACCCAAAGGAATGGGTTTCCGCAAGGGACAAAAGGTATGGCTAGACTCGCGGAATCTAAAGCTGCCATATCCGACAAGGAAGTTGGCTCCCAAGCGCGAGGGACCCTTCGAAATCACGGACGTTCTAGGACCGGTGTCTTATAAGTTGAAACTCCCGACGACATGGCGAGTGCACCCCGTTTTCCACGCCGCACTTCTTTCACCATACACCGAAACAGACACGCACGGTCCCAACTACACGGAACCCCCACCAGAGCTTATCAGTGGCGAAGATAACTACGAAGTCGAAGCTCTGGTCGGACATCGTGAGAATCGCCGAAGGAATCGCCGAGAATACCGAGTCAGGTGGAAAGGTTACTCGTCCGCCGATGACTCATGGGAACCGGAGGAGAACTTAGCCGGTACTGCGGACGAGCTGCTGGATACATATAAGCAGCGCAAGAATTTACGATGAGGGAAAGCAGTCGCATTTCCACCCCACTCATCGCTCGCATGTCTCAGTCAAACGGTCCTTCATTCTCGTTCACTCGCTATGGTCCGTGCTACCTCTGCGGTAGCACTCGTCACTCGCACAGGACGTGCCCCGACTACAAATGTCTCCGCTGTAGTCGCCCGTTGCCTGGGCACCTCACGCGCGAATGCACCGCCGTCAATTATGCATTCACCTACGACCCGGTACCACCATATCATCCAGAGTGGTTCTTGCATGTCGTTAAACTGCGAGGGAATGACCGTGCACGTCGTTAAACTACACCGTACGACCGACATGTCGTAAAACTGTAAAGTTCGAGCTGGAAGGATGCTCACGGTTGGAGGGGTCATCCCCTATGGGTTCAAGGGTCATCCCTTATAGGTCGCGGTGAAACACCCGCTCGTCACTTCCAGGAAAGTTTTTCAAGTTCGTCCTCGGAAGTTCGTCCAGTTCGTCGACGGTTGTCAAAAGTTCGACTCGGAGAGACTCGACGCGTTCCTCATTGGAGTTTAGTTGATTGACCAGGCGTTCAATCATAAGTAGGGGGGTAATGATACAATTTCTTTCATTGCATATCTTATCGGTCGGACCTCGGATCGGTCCCATGACCTTTCACTTCTAGGACAGGCCTCGGGTAGGCCCAGCTTCCTCGCGCAGCGCTATGACTCCTCGCTGCTTACGGTACGGGCCCCGGTTACTCATGGACTCTGACTCATATCGGGCCCCGCTGATGAGTCCCGTAGCCTCCTGGCCCCCGAATCGCGATTTTAGGAGCTTTCTAATCCCCCAACCGACCACTCTAAGACTCTCCTAAAGCCTACGACAGGAGGGATAGGTTCCTATAATATTCCTAACGCCCCCTCTCCTTCCTAAACCCTCCTAACACCCTACGAAGTCTTGCGAAGTCACACGAGGTGCTACGAGATTTCGAATGCTAGACGCGAAGTCCCTAACTCCTGCTAAGTCCACTATCGGACACTGCCGGCCCTCCCATACTGTTCCATTGGATCTAGGTCCTATCTACTACGTCACTCATCCTGGGCTTAGCTAAGAAGTCTTAGCTAAGTCTCTCCTAGCTCTTGTGATTGCAGCTACCTCCGATAGGCTCCGAAACGGTCCGAAGTTCCGGAAGTTGGACTTAGGAAGCCTTGTGCACCCCCATGGGTCTCGATCCTATGCCATAAGGTCATCCTAGGACGTACCCATATGACCCTCCACCCATTTAGGACACCTCCTGCCCCGATTAGGCCAAGTCCCGCTGCTAAGGACTTCGTGCGCTCTTAGCCCACTAAGATAGGTGATCACGGCGCATGGCTGCTCTCGGATAGTCATCCCGCCCTCGTGAATGAACTTGGTCACCTTTCTACCGTACGTAGTTCCCCTGTTTCAGTTCCTAATTAGTTCCTATCCCCCTCGTGTTCACTTCGGAGTCCATGCGTTTTAGTACACATTTCGGACTCGTAAGGATCGCTTCGCGCAAGATTAGTTCACCTCACGTTCCCCTATTTAGTCAGAGGTAGTTTACTATGTACGAGAGAGACCCCTCAGTGCACGCTTCTCTCTTTGGAATACCAGTTCCCCTGTAGCTCTGATCTCAGGAAAGCGCCGCGAGTACAACCTTAGGAACGGTCCTAAGGTCCCTAAGTCTCCACCCCAGCTTCGTTTCAGTACCTTTGAACTACGTCTATGCTCACGATATATCTACGAACCACGTCTACGCTTCCTGAACTACGCACTACGATCTACAAAAGTCGCCGTGACTTCGCACCCCTCAGCACCTCTTATAGCACCTATCCGGTGGGCCTCCGCCTTAGTTATACCCTTAGGCTCACGTTGCGTCATCCCTACGTCCTACGAATAGCCCTATGACTCTCCCATAGCCTTAGTTACAGGCTATAGTACATCTCCCTACGCCCTCAAACTCTCCGACCTCTCCTACAGGTCTCCTACGCTAGCCAAACCTCGCCCACCTCGCTCTAACAAACCTCTAAACCTTACGCCCTTTAGCTAACTCTAGCTAAAAGGACTTCGCAGCATCTACGAAGTCAGCTCGTGCGATTTAGCTAAAACTTCGAAGGACTTCGCAAAATCTCGAAGAACTTCGCGTACTTTGGAGGGCCTCACAAGGCCTTAGGGATAGTATAGCACTTAGGAACAAGATCCTGTTGTGCAGGACCCTTGACCCCTTACTCCCCTACTTACAAAAACAAGACATACAGGTTTCCCGGTATCATACAGGTTGTAGCTCCTATCCTCACACCCTCACAGTTATCACACTACCCCCAGCCACGTTGCGGAGCACTCCCTAGGTACCAGGGTCCCCTAGGTCGTATCATTTCTGAAGCCCACCGCGAGGGGGAGCAGTCAAGATTTCATTGCCTTCAGATCATCCTACGTCTAACCAGTCCTCTCCGAGAAACAGCGATCAGTTACTATCCGAGTTCTTTCAGGTCGGCTATCGTTACTATACTCAAGCAGGCCTTCCACGAAGCACCGCTTCGCGAACACCTACGACTATCCCCTCCGATATCATTTCTACACTCGAATCTTCCGAATCGACCCCCGACTTCGAGGCTCTTTTCGAAGGGTCTCTAGACACGCTTACCACGTCCGAAGACTCACCAATTGAGGACTTCGAACCTCAGTCCACGTCCCCTGAGCTTCCTAACACCTCCGAAGGAAGCGGTCCTTCTTCAGCGTCTGACCCTATCTTAGTCCATTTACCGGCATCCCCTCAGCTATCCTCTACGCTCCCATCAGCTTCGCGTTCCCCTCCGATTCCTTCTATTACACTTTCCGACGCTTCTACGACCCAATCTTCTTCAGCTAGCATCAACTCAGCATCGAACCCATCTTTGACCGCACCCACTTTAGCTAATCCCCTAAATCCTATTTCTGTGTCAACCATGAACGCACCTCCACTCATGCTGCCCCGAGGAGATCGTACATCCCCCACCTTCGATCCTGACCAGCCTAGGACCATCCGAAGGTATTTTCAGGACTTAGAGTCACTTTTTGTCCGCTGCCAGATAGCGGATGAGGCGACAAAGAAACACTGGACTACTCGCTACCCTCCTATCGATGTTTCGGACCTATGGGAGTCCCTCCCTGAGTGTTCCGATGTCACGAAGACCTACAAAGACTTCAAGAAGGAGATTAGAAGCCTCTACCCAGGCACAGAGGACGATAGAATGTGGTCTATGTCTGACTTGGACCAGTTGATAGGAGAACGTGCTAGAATTGGAATCAACAATGCGGCAGACTTAGGAAGCTTCTATCGTGAGTTTTATGCCATCACGAAGTATCTAATTTCGAAAAATAGGTTGTCTACTATCGAGCAAAGCCGTGCTTTCGCGAGGGCCTTCCAGCCTTCGCTATGGGCTTGCGTGTCTACTAGGTTACAGCTAAAGTTCCCTGATCACTTACCCGATGATCCCTACACCTTGGACCAGCTACATAGCGCAGCGAAGTTCGTACTCCTTGGTACTTCTACGACTCTTACCTCTGCTACGACTGTAACTGCTTCGACCACTGCCGTGCCCGTGGGGGGCTCATCGCTAAAGATAGAGGATCTACAGACATTTGCAGAGATCCTCACGAAGTCCGTAACCAGTGCGCTAGCTCCTGTTCTTGCGAACCAGCGACCCCCTCGATTGGACAGCTCGCGCGGCAAGCACACTCATGTGGAAGGCCAGTACTGTCACTATTGCGGGGACTTGGACTGCTGCACTAGGTGTTGCAAGCACATCGAGCAAGACATCAAGGATGGCAAGTGCAAGCGCAACCCAGATGGAAAGATAGTGCTGCCAAATGGAAATTTTGTACCCAGAACGATCCCAGGACGTACGATTCACGATAGGCTTTACGAATATCATCGACGAAATGGCACAAATTCCTCCCCACAGCTCCTATTCGAAATCGACAATCGCCTAAATGTGCCCGCATTCTCACTATCCGCCGAGGATTGTATAGCCGCTTTAGAACACGAGATTTACCAACTTCGGAGACGTCGCGAAGTCTTCGATGGTGTGGAAGTACCCCAGCGCAGAAGGCAGGGTGCTCCTAATGCGCAGTCTGATCCTAGAAACCCACCCATAGCCAACGCACCTCCGATAAGACGCGATTGGCATCTGGTAGTGGATCCCCCTGCTAACCAAGATGCCCCAGTGGCAGAGACGCAGAACCAGACCCCTCCTACCATTCTAAGGCGATCCAATTATCCTTCTAATTCAGCGCCTTCGCCTCCGAAGCCTGCGAATGCGTCCGATCCACATACGAACTCATCGGAGCATGCCTCGTCTACACCTAACGTACCAGCCCAACCAGCATCACAGGCAGCCATTCCACCGCCCGCTCCACCAGTACATCCTTTCGCTAATGCTCGAGATGCTACTTACGCACCTCCGAATCTTCGAAATTTCGCAGCAGCTCCGAAGCCTACAGCAGACAAAGGCAAGGACGTGGCCTATAAGATGATCACACCGGTTCATCAGGAGAAACTTACAGAGGAAATATTCGCGCAATCTATGAGGACACCAGTGGTTACACTAACGCCTGAGGAGTTACTATCTATATCCCCGGATGTTCGTGCGCGATATCGCGAAGCCATCACCCCTAAACGTGTGCCTATGGATCCTAAGGCTACTCATATGGCTCAAATTACGGAACTCTCAGACGATCTCGCTTCTAAAACGACGCTAGCAACCTCCGAACTATCGTGCCATGGTGAACCCCTTGTCCCTGGTTCGACCATCATTCCAGACCCCTACGAAACATACTTACGACACGTACCCGGAAAGGAAGAACCCTCCGAAATCATAGTAGCCCGCGACTCGAATTCTATCCGTTCTATCGAAGCCCTAATTGACAACAAAGAGCGAATCGAATGCATCGTGGACCCTGGTTCACAAGTGGTTGCGATGTCAGAGCAAGTCTGTCATGCCTTAGGACTAATCTACGACCCTTCCGTGCAGCTAAATATGCAGTCTGCTAATGGCAGTATTGACCGTTCTTTAGGACTGGTTCGGAATGTCTCGTTCCAAGTAGGCGACATCGTGTTGTACCTACAGATACACGTCATACGCAATCCCTCCTACGATATCCTTCTAGGCCGACCCTTCGATGTGGTAACCGAGAGTGTGGTTAAGAACTTCGGAAACGAGGAGCAGACCATCACGATCGTATGCCCGAACACGAGCGAAGTCGCGACCATCCCTACGATGCCTCGAGGACGTCAAAAGTTCTTACCAGCCCATCATCATAGTTGCCCCCACGCGAACTCTTCGAATCATTTGCGATCGGGTTTTTAGATTTCGAGGATTTGAGAAATCAAGGAGAGGTCGCCCTGGTCGTTGAGTATGAATCCGATACCCCTAAAATCGTGTCTTTCGCTGCTGTAAATGCAGCAGATAACAATTCTGTTCCTGCGCTCTATCTATCAGTCTCTAACTCTGTGTCTAGCTATCTGCAGTCTCTCTATTTTAGCGAAACTTCGAAAGTCTCGGAAGGTCCTGCTGATCATACTAGGTGGCTATCTGGCTTTCTAGCAGCAGCAACACCGCCCGAGGCTCCCTCCCTTTCACACGATGATCCGAATTCTCTCCCTATGCTTTCGCTTTCCACCTCTAGGAACATTTCCTCTATCCCCATTCCAGGTCCCAGGAACGCTACGAAGGTCACGAAGTTAGCCCGAAGACCTGCCCTTGCTCCTAATCCGAGGGTATCCCTTCCTAAGTTGTCAGATTCTTCCCCTATTCCTACTTTTGCAGCATCGAAAAAGAAGTACAAGCCCGTAGCACTGAAGACTCGCCCTATTCTGGGAGCTTTGGACGAACGATTCCGAATCATTCGCGAAATTAAAGGCGACCCTTTAGCGACGATGCCTACCCTATCACCGACTCCACCACCTTTCGAACCTACTTCGCGATATACGCAAGAACGGCACGATCTCACGGACAAGCTACACAGTGGAGACTTCCTACAACCAGCAGAGAGGGACCTACTACATCATTTTATGACCCTACATGCTGATGCGTTCGCTTGGAATGACTCCGAAAGGGGGTGCTTCAAGCCGGAGTACTTCCCTCCTATCGACTTTCCGGTAGTACCGCACACGCCATGGGTACAAAAGAACATTCCTATCCCACCCGGAATCTACAACGAAGTGTGCGCAATAATCAAAAAGAAGATCGCAGCTAGGGTCTACGAACCTTCGAATTCTTCCTATCGTTCACGATGGTTTTGTGTGGTGAAGAAAGACGGAAAGTCCCTACGCCTTGTACATAGTCTGGAACCCCTAAACGCTGTCACGATTCAACACTCAGGCGTTCCCCCGACTCCCGAACACCTCGCAGAACAGTTCGGAGGACGACCTTGTGGTGCTATGTTGGATCTATATGTAGGCTATGACGAACGCTTGATAGCGGAGACTTCGCGCGATCTTACGACATTTCAAACACCTTTCGGAGCTATGAGATTGGTCACTCTACCTATGGGGTGGACCAACTCGGTCCCTATCTTCCACGACGATGTTACGCACATCCTACAGCCCGAAATTCCTCACCTAACAGTTCCCTATATCGACGATGTTCCGGTCAAAGGCCCTGAAAGTTCGTACGATCTCGTACCTATTTCGGAGAACCCAGGCATTCGAAAGTTTGTTTGGGAACATTTTACGAACCTCAATAGGATAGTCACACGCATGCGCTATGCAGGAGGTACCTTTTCTGGAGTTAAAAGCATTCTAATTGCCCGCGAAATCACCGTTGTAGGGCATCGGTGTACTCCAGAAGGTCGCCTACCGGACGAGTCTCGTGTTGCAGCCATACGCAACTGGGGACCTTGTGCGACCCTATCTGACGTTCGAGCCTTTTTAGGAACCATTGGAGTGGTCCGTATCTTCATCCGAAACTTCGCGCATCGTGCAGATGCCTTAGTACGCCTAACGCGAAAGGCGGTACCCTTCGAATTTGGTCCAGCGCAAATCGCAGCGCAAGAGGACCTTAAGGATGCTTTGCTGTCCTCTCCAGCTCTCCGATCCATTAACTATTTGTCAGGTGCGCCCGTCATCTTAGCGGTTGACACCTCCTATATTGCAGTTGGCTATCACCTTTGCCAATGCGATGAGGACAACCCTAAAGTCCGATTCTACAATCGTTTCGGATCCATCACCCTAAATGATCGCGAGCGGAGGTTCTCGCAACCGAAGTTAGAGATCTACGGATTGTTTCGAGCACTTCGCGTACTACGAATCTACCTAATCGGAGTTAGGAACCTTATAGTGGAAGTGGATGCACGCTATATCAAAGGGATGTTGCAAAATCCGGACATCGCACCCAGCGCGAGTATAAATCGCTGGATCGTATCGATTCTAACCTTCCATTTCACCCTAGTACATGTACCAGGTACGATGCATGGACCAGATGGACTATCAAGACGAACCCCCCAGCCAGGAGATCAAGAAGAGAGCAGCGAAGAAGACTTCGAAGACTGGATAGACAAAATGCACTCGTTTCTACATCACATCCAAGCCCCCCCTTCCCATCCTATACCATCGATTTCTACCCTATTCCCTTACGAATTCGCCTCTAACATTCCTATCACAACCCCCACACCTCCGATAGCTCCAACCTTCGCCTCCGAGTTGGCTGAGGACAGCCAAGGTTTCAATAGGGAGGAGGAGAGCTACGATAGCGTCCCAAGGTCCGAAATGGCCAAGGAAGCTGACGCAAGACTTGACTTAGTAGCAAAATTCCTACGAAGCCTCGCGAGACCTGCCAACCTATCAGATTCAGAATACGAAGGTTTCGTAAAATACTGTCTTCTATTCTTCCTCGACGAGGACATACTTTGGTGCAAAGATCCACAAGGAGCTCACAAACTAGTTGTAAAGCAGGCAGATCGTCTACGAATCCTCCGAGAATGTCACGATGCAGTCGCGCATCGAGGAATACACGCTACGAAGGTGCTGATTTCGGAGCGGTTTTGGTGGCCCTACCACCATATCGACATTGCCTGGTATGTTCGAAGCTGCCACTGATACAAGCTGGTATCAACGACCGGAAAGCCTCGAACGTGAGGACCTGGCTACTGGAGATAGTAGTGAGGCTTTATGGACACTGCGTATGTCCTCCTGGGCGAAGTCGATAGAGTCGAGCGAGTACTCAGGTACGAAGCGAGAGGTCGCAAGATACGAGTATAAGATTGCTAGTGGTAACTAGCTACTTGGTAACCAGATCGAACTTAAGGTCCGACCTACAGAATACAGGGCCTTATATACGTATTCTACTCTGCGCACGGACCATGGCACGTGGTCTAAGAATCAGCATGAGTAAGCGTAAGTAAGACGATATGAGTCATCGGGCCGTATTAGCAATCAGTAAGCGTAAGACGGAGTGTGTAAGCGGGGCCCGATATGAGTCAGAGTCCATGAGTAACCGGGGCCCGTCCGGGGCCCGTACCGTAAGCAGCCATGAGTCAAGATGCTGCGCAAAGAAGCTGGGCCTACCCGAGGCCTGTCCTAGAAGCGAAAGGTCATGGGACCGATCCGAGGTCCGACCGATAAGATATGCGATGAAAGAAATTGTATCATTACCCCCCTACTTATGATTGAACGCCTGGTCAATCAACTAAACTCCAATGGGGACGCGTCGAGTCTCTCCGAGTTGAACCTTTGGGGCAACCGTCGACGAACTTGACGAACTTCCGAGGATGAACTTGAAAACCGTTCCTGGAAGTGACGAGCGGGTGTTTCACCGCGACCGATAAGGGATGACCCTTGAACCCATAGGGGATGACCCCTCCAACCGTGAGCATCCTTCCAGCTCGAACTTTACAGTTTTACGACATGTCGGTCGTGCGTTGCAGTTTAACGACGTGCACGGTCGTTCCCTCGCAGTTTAACGACATGCAGGAACCATTCTGGATGGTACGGCGGTTCCGGGTCGTAGGCGAATGCGTAGTTGACGGCGGTGCATTCGCGCGTAAGATGCCCAGGCGATGGGCGACTACAGCAGAGACATTTGTAATCGGGGCACGTCCTGTGCGAGTGACGAGTGCTACCACAGAGGTAGCATGGACCGTAACGAGTGAACGAGGATGAAGGACCGTTTGACTGAGACATGCGAGCGATGAGTGGGGTGAAAATGCGACTCCTTTTTCTCATCGTAGGTTCTTGCGCTGCTTATATGCATTTAGCAGCTCGTCCGCAGTACCGGTTAAGTTCTCTTCCGGTTCCCATGAGTCATCGGCGAATGAGTAACCCTTCCACCTGACTCGGTATTCTCGGCGATTCCTTCGGCGCTTCTCACGATGTCCGACCAGAGCTTCGACTTCGTAGTTATCTTCGCCGCTGATAAGCTCCGGTGGTGGTTCCGTGTAGTTGGGACCATGCGTGTCCGTCTCGGTGTATGGCGAAAGAAGTGCGGCGTGGAAAACGGGGTGCACTCGCCATGTCGTCGGGAGTTTCAGCTTGTAAGACACCGGTCCTAGAACATCCGTGATTTCGAAGGGTCCCTCGCGCTTGGGAGCCAACTTCCTCGTCGGGTATGGCAGCTTTAGATTCCGTGAGTCTAGCCATACCTTTTGTCCTTTGCGGAAACCCGTTCCTTTGGGTTTCACGCGTCTTGCTAACACCGCTTGCGCTAGCTCCATTGCTGAGTGTGCGTCTTCCCGAATCTTCTGCAAGTTCCGCAGTCGATAAGCAGCGCCCGGTGTGTCTGATCCGGGGTGTACGACGGGGATCCCTCGAGGTTCATAGCCCATCATGACCTTGAAGGGTGACGCCTTAATCGTGGAATGCTCACGCGAGTTGTGAGCGAATTGTGCTGAGCCCAGCAGTGACGACCAATTGTCCGGGTTGTTGCTCGTGAAACATCGCAGGTAGATCTCCAGTTCCTGGTTGACTCGTTCCGTCTCTCCGTCCGTTTGAGGGTGGAACGCGGTGCTCATAGCTGACTTGACTCCGGTCATACGGCAGAGCTCCTGGAATACCTTTGATGCGAATTGTGGTCCTCGATCGCTAATGATCTTGTCCGGAAGACCGAACCACTTGTAAACCTCGCGATATAGTGCCTCGGCTGTTCCTGATGCGTCAATCGTTTTGTTGCATGGAATGAAAATTACCCCCTTCGTAAGGTCGTGGTCCACAACGACCAAAATTGAATCGTAGCCCTCTGATGTCGGCAAATCCGTAATGAAATCGCAGCAGAATGTACTGAACGGAGTGGCGTGCTGCGCGGATTTGATCGGGAGTAGGGCTGGTCGGGTGGGGTGCGTGTTAACTTTCATTTGCTGGCAAGTGCCGCAACCTTTGACGTATCGTGTGACGAAGTCAGCCATTCCAGGCCACCAGTAGTCTCGTCGAATAGACGAGAGGGTCTTCTGAATTCCAGGGTGGCCGGCGGAGAGGAGGTCGTGATAATTCGAGACCGTTTGTCGTCGTAGATCCTCATCCAGGGGAATATATACCCGATTATCGTAGAGGAGGTCTCCGTCTCGAATTGTCCAATGGTCGTTTGAGCCGTTTCGTGCGTTGCGCATCCCTTCCGTATATACTGAGTCATTTACGCATGCTTCCGCGATGGAAGTCCTTAGACTCGTGTCGATTGCTGCTGCCCATACCTTGTCTGGTAGGACGGTTACATCCTGGTTGTCTGATGAACCGTCGTCGTGGTCGGGGCGTCGGGAGAGCGCGTCGCTTTGCACCATTTGCGTGCCCGGGACGTGAATTAACCTGTAATCGAATTCGGACAAGCGAAGAGCCCATCGTGCTTGTCTTCGATTCAGATTCCGTGCCGTTTTCCAGTACGTCAGATTCTTGTGGTCGCTATAGATCGTGACTGGATACGGGCTTCCGATGAGAAGGTGACTCCATTCGTTGAGTCCTCTCATGACGCCCATGAGTTCCCGGTCGTAGACGTCATAATTTCGTTCCGCTGGTGTCATGCTCTGGGAAATATAACCGCATGGATGCCAATCGCCGTTGTCGTCCTTTTGCCTGAGGACGGCGCCCGTGGCGAACTTCGATGCATCCGTTTCCAACGCGAACGGCTTTTCCGGGTCTGGCATCTGCAAAACCGGTTGTTCCAGGAAGGCTTTCTTCAATGCCTCGAAAGCTTCCTGCTGTTCATCGTCCCAGTGCCATTTGACGTCCTTTCGCGTGAGCGAGACCAGTGGCTGGGCCAGATGCGAGAACCGATGTATGAACCGGCGGTAGAAATTCCCAAATCCGACGAACGACCTAACCTCCCTGAGGTTCTTAGGTATCGGCCAGTCCCTGATGCCGGCTACCTTGACTGGGTCCATGGCGAGTTGTCCGGGTCTGATGATCATGCCTAAGAATTCGACTTCTTGCACGTCGAATTTGCATTTTTCCGGTTTGAGATACAGGTCGGTATCTCGAAGTCGTTCGATAACTCGCCGTGTTCGCTTCTTATGCTCCTCGGGGTCTGTCGAATAGATAAGGATGTCGTCCATGTAGATTGCCAACCATCCTTCCTTGAGCATGTCTGCGAAGACCGTGTTCATCATCCGTTGGAACGTCGCCGGTGAGTTGCACATCCCGAAGAACATTACCAGGGGTTCGTAGAACGAGGGAGGTCCTTCCCCTGCTGCTGGAACACCGAAAGCCGCTTTCCATTCGTCACCTTCCTTGATGCGAAGGTTGTTATATCCTTGACGAAGGTCCATCTTCGTGAAGATTGTGGCGTTATTGAGGCGTTCCAGAAGCTCCGTTACGAGGGGGAGAGGGTATCTGTCTTTGATCGTTCCCTCGTTGAGTTCCCTATAGTCCTGGCAAGGTCGGTATCCACCGTCCTTCTTATCCACGAAGAAGAACGGACTTGCGAGTGGCGATTTGGACGGTCGGATGTATCCTTTCTCTACATTCTCTTCGAGGAACTGGTCCAGTTCCGCTCGTTGATCTCGGTTGAGAGAGTACGTCGACTGTTTGAAGTCCTTGAAATCCGGCTTGAGATTTATTTCGTGGTCGAACTCCGAATGCCGTGGAAGTCTCGCTGCTTTGGCTTTGTCGAACACCGGGAGGAGGTCGTGGAGGTACTCAGGAACGAGTTCCGTGACCGGTTTCTCCTCTTTCTTGGCGTGTTCCTTGATCGCGAGTTCCGTTGATGTGGTGAGTCGACCAATGTCGTGCTTGACCTGCCAGATAAGACCGTTTTCTAGACGACGATAGGTTCCGTCGAGAGGGTACTTCTCCTCCGTAAGGGGTGCGTCTCGATACGCTAGGTACGAGTCCCGTCCATACGTCGTGATCCGATCGTCTCCTTCGATGAACGCGATAACCAGTTCATCGTCGTCGATTGTTTCCATCGCTTGATCCAGTGTGATACCGTTGACCGATTCTTCTACCAGGGGTGTGACTGGGATGTCGCGGTGTGCTGTCTGCCTAGGCATTTCTGTTGTCGGCAGGACAGGAGACATGGTGTCGACCACCTCGAAGTCTCCTTCGTCCTCTACCTCCTCAATGGTGGGCTGCCATTGTTGCTTGAGGCGTTTGTCTCGTTCGGCGAGGAATGCCGCTACTTGTGGACAAGGGGGTGCTGACCAGTCTACCTCATAGTCTAGCACGGGATCCAGGGCTTCTTCCTGTTCTCGTTCGGCTAGTTTCTTCAGCTCCAGTCGCGCCACTCGTTGCGCGATGATCCCCTTCTTCCACTCTCGAGATTCTTGCAGGGTCATGCGGTGCTTCAGTTCCACCCGACCCCCTTTCCAGTCGATACTGGGGTTCTCGAGTTTGAGCCAAGTATGTCCGAAGATGACGTCTTCGTTCCCTATACTGGCCACGTATGCTTTGACAAACCGGGGCTCGTTCCCGATTTTGTACGATAGCAAGGCTCGTTTGTTAATGAGCGCTTGCTTGTTGGCAGTGCCGTCCACGTTGAACACCGGTATTGGGCGTGGTAGCGCCTCAGTCCGTAACTTGTGTTCCTTGACAAATCGTGGATGCACGAATATTCCCGATGCGCCACTATCGATAAAGGCGCGGGCTTCGACGGCTTTTCGTCCCACAGTAATCGGAATGTGCAAAGCTCTGTCATTCCGGACTACAAGTACAACACGGGACAGTGAAATGGATACGGGCAGTGGTTGCGTCGGCTCACCCTGCCCCTTTAAAAATCCTCCGTTCCTAACTCCTCGAACATCGCCTTTTTCTCATCCGATGAGAGCGTTTTGATGTACGAGCGGAAATCCATGGGGGATCGCGCCTCGGGTTCCTTCGAGGTATTTCTTTGGCCTGTTTTGGCCGTCTTCTTCGGACACCTGCGCACCGCGTGTCCTCCCTTGTGGCAGTAGAAACATAGACGATTGTCCATGTGGTACTTCCTTTCCTTCTCGCTAAGGTTGCATCCGTCTTCCCACTTCTTGGTGAACGGTGTGGGACGTGGGGTAACGAGTGCGTCCACTTCCATGGGTTCGCCGTAATCGACGTTGGAGGTATCGGAGAGGGTTTGGTCGATCCCTCTGTAGACGGCGTCGAGATGAAGAACGTCGGCGTACCATTTTTCCATGGAGTTGGGTCGTTCCGTATTGGTGCGACCAGCGAGTGTCGTGTAGATCTGGCGGTCCAGACCTTTGATGAAGATCGCCCTCAACGTGGGGTAATCGTTCTCGGTGCGTTGGCCTTGGAGGCTCGTGAAAGCGTCCTTTAACTTGGCCTTCTCTGCCAGGAGTCGGAACCTCTCCACGTACATCTTTGTACTGACCCTGGTCTTCTTGTTTAGTTGCTTGGCCGGCAACTCCATTAGCACCTGGTGAGCCCTCTGGACTCCTTCGTGCTCGGGGAACGCGAGTCGCAAGCTCGCCTTGAATACGTCCCAGCTAGCGTAGGGAGCATGCCCTCCCGCGGCCCGTTCGTAAAACGTATCGCGCCAGATACGTGCGTCCTGCCCTCCTTTCATGAGAGCGACCGTGTAAGCGATCTTTGCATCATCGCTTAACCCTTGATTGTTGGTGGCAGTGAGGTAGTGCTCCACCCGCTGGAGGAAACGCTCCAGATCTTCTCCTTGCCCAGTGAACGGCTCTGGTGCAGGAATGTCGAGCTTAAGGGGTCGACTCCCCTGTTGCTGTTGCGCCGAAAGGTGCGCTATGAGCGCCTCGAGCTCCGCCCTGGTCATTGTTGCGATAGTAGCCATCGTGGTAGGGGTTGTAGGTGTTACGGGTGTGGAAGGGAGGGATGGGAACGTGGGAGTGGTCGGAGTAGCTATTATCGGTGTCGAGGGTATCGACGCGGGAAAGAAACCAGCTGGGTCTCTTCCGTCTGGCGGAGGGTTACGTCTGAAGTAGGAGGCTAATTTCTCCTGTGCTCGTCGATTCGAAATTGTCCCTGCCCACGCAAGTGGGGAGTTCGGGTAGATTGGATCGAGGTTCTGATCAACGAAGGTCCAACGAAGACGATCGTACAGAAGCGGCGCGTTGTTTACTTGAGTCGGCAATCCCCAAGCGGTGGGGTCGACTGTCTCGATGGTAGACGTGGTGTCTAACGGTTAGCCCTACTAGATAAGACTAGGGGCGACTTAGCGTAAGTTCGATCTTTTGATACAAGCTGGTATCAACGACCGGAAAGCCTCGAACGTGAGGACCTGGCTACTGGAGATAGTAGTGAGGCTTTATGGACACTGCGTATGTCCTCCTGGGCGAAGTCGATAGAGTCGAGCGAGTACTCAGGTACGAAGCGAGAGGTCGCAAGATACGAGTATAAGATTGCTAGTGGTAACTAGCTACTTGGTAACCAGATCGAACTTAAGGTCCGACCTACAGAATACAGGGCCTTATATACGTATTCTACTCTGCGCACGGACCATGGCACGTGGTCTAAGAATCAGCATGAGTAAGCGTAAGTAAGACGATATGAGTCATCGGGCCGTATTAGCAATCAGTAAGCGTAAGACGGAGTGTGTAAGCGGGGCCCGATATGAGTCAGAGTCCATGAGTAACCGGGGCCCGTCCGGGGCCCGTACCGTAAGCAGCCATGAGTCAAGATGCTGCGCAAAGAAGCTGGGCCTACCCGAGGCCTGTCCTAGAAGCGAAAGGTCATGGGACCGATCCGAGGTCCGACCGATAAGATATGCGATGAAAGAAATTGTATCAGCCACCTATGCCAGATTCGCCAAGTGCGGCAGATCCTAATCCCTCCTACGGTCGCTACGCCCGCTCCGATCTTCGCAAAGGTTCATATAGATACCATGCATATGCCCCCTTCTAACGGATTTAGGTACTTGGTGCAAGGCCGGTGTTCTCTAACCCAGTACCCCGAATTTCGGATGCTTCGCAAGGAGACGGCTAAAGCTTTGGCAGAATGGCTCTTCGAAGACTTTGTTTGTAGGTGGGGTGCGCTATCGGAGATAGTCACGGACAACGGCGCTCCCTTCGTAAAAGCCACGAACTACATAGCGAAGAAGTACCAGCTACGACACATCCGAATTAGCGGATACAATTCGCGTGCCAACGGACTGGTGGAGAGGCCTCACTTCGATGTTAGGCAGGCTCTATTCAAGGCCGTGGATGGCGAAGAGTCTAAATGGTCTCAGGCAACGTACTCAGTCTTCTGGTCCGAAAGGATCACGACTCGAAAGCGCATGGGATGTTCGCCCTATTTCGCGGTCACTGGCACCCACCCTGTTATCCCTTTGGACGTCGTAGAGGCCACCTATATCCTTCCTCCTCCGTCTTCTATGCTATCCACGACCGATCTTATCGCACGTCGAGCTATCGCATTGCAAAAGCGGGTGACTCAGATAGCGGAACTACATTCGAAGGTCTACGAAGCGCGAAGACAAGCTGCTCTGCGATTCGAAGAGAAGCATAAGCACTCCATCCACGATTTCAACTTCGAAAAGGGCGATTTAGTACTAATTCGCAACACACAGATAGAAAAGTCCCTAAATCGGAAGATGCGACCTCGCTACCTCGGCCCAGTACTCGTAGTATCTAGGAACAAAGGTGGTGCTTATATCCTATGCGAATTGGATGGTTCGGTACTCGACAGGCCTACGGCAGCCTTCCGAGTCATCCCCTACTTAGCGTGAAAAGCCCTCGAACTTCCTACCGAACTCCTGGACGTGTCGACGGAGCAACTTCGCGAACTAGAGCTGACTACCACCCAAGGCGATGACGAAGAACTAGGATCGTATCCCTACTCTCCTAAGTCCGGCTCTAGTCCATCCGAAGCTCACTAAAGAATCAGAGGAGCAATCGACGATACCCCGACTTTAGCTAAGATTACGCTACGTCCATTTTACCTTTCGCTTACCTTTTGGTCATGTTTTACTTTCCCCAACAAGCCCCCACTCAGTTTGACAGCTACGAAGTTCCGAATGTCTACGAATTTTTACTTACAACATCTCCTACTTTTTACTATAGTGATTCAACTCACGAAGTCGCGATATCGTTCTAAAAAGCTCCTAAAACGCCGAGCGGAGCGAAGATTGCGCGAGGGGCCTTAAGCCCTTCAAGGCCATGATGATTTACTGAGCCTAAATGAGCGCATTTTATCCCCCTAAGTCTTCTAAATTCTTCGCTGTGTTGTTTGGTTACTTCACACACTTAGGAACCTTTTCACAAGGACGACGTTTGCGTCCGCTTTATTCAGACTACTGTACACATATTGGAAAAGGTCCCTAGCAAAGGGACGCGCAACGAGAGAGAATACAGCACGTTGGTGCGACAGATACGGAACGGGCGAGATGACGAACTACGAACCCCCCACCTTCTAAACCTCGGCCTCGGCATCTTCCTCATCCTGCTCGGACTCACCAGAGGGACCAGGATCGGTAGAGGAGGCGGCGACGCGACGGCGAGGAAGGGGGAGAGAGCTCAAGTCGAGCGGCGCAGGCGTACGACCGGTTAGGGCGGTTTCGGCACGATAGAGCCCCAAGATGTAGTCTTCGAGACGCATCGCGCGACTCTCGGCCATCGCGCGGTCATACCAGAGGCCTTCGACAACGGCTTGATGCGCAGGGGTGAGGCCGTCCAAGTATTCAGCGCCGTTAAGGGCCAGCGAGGCCTCGAGCGACATCGTAGGCGCAGGGGTCGACTTCGCCTTCTTGGACTCGCGGGCGCGAGGCGGGGACACCTGAGGAGGTTGGCCCGCAGCTAGGGAACGTCTTAACATCAGCAATGTCGCGATAACGAGGGCACGAGAAGCCCTACCACGCTTCGAAACGCGCACGCCGCGCTCCTTACCGTCTACGGAGAATCCGCCCCAATAACACCCCTGCGACTCTCGCAGGCACTTACCACACTTCACGGCGCCCGCGGGGAGTTCGCACTCGAAGTCTGCGGTGTAGGTGCTGCAGCGATCGCACTAGGTAGCAATCATAAGCCGCGAACGGTCACGAAAAGGACGTGCACTCACCTTCGCATGAGTTCGCCTATGCTCCGCCGCCTTCGCCATGTTAGCCAGGGCTTCGGGCGTCGGAGGAGCCTTCGCCTTCGCAGTGTCCTTCCCCTGAGCAGGAGGGACCCCTACGAAGACACCCGAACTCGTGGACGAGACGAGTTCGCCGACTTGGCCGCTAGAAACGGAGGCCATGATCGAGCTGGCCTGGGAAGCCGCGCGAGTAGAAGCTGCTGCCTTGGCCCGAGCTGAGGGACGACGAGTACGCGATGAGGTACGACTAGGGGCCGGCGAAGGAGCAGAAGACGAAGCCGCAAGTTGGGCAGCACGTTCAAGCGCAGCGCGCTCGGCCGCCTCCACACGAAGTCGTTCGGTCGCGCGGGCAAGTTCGCGCTGCGCGTCTCGCTCTTGAAGCATAGCGGCGAACTGAGGAAAGCCGGTACGCGCCCACGAGATCCACGACGAGTCCGCGAGAGGGAGGATCGCCGTCAAACCTTCGACGATGGCGGCCTCTAAAGTAGGATCGGCAGGAGCGTTCGAAGCCTGGGACAGGACCCGCCAGTTACCCTATAACGCAGTAAAGACGATGTAACGGGCGACCGAGGAGGGTACGTACCACACGACGTCCTAAGTTCCTCGCCCACCGCAAGTAATCTTCGGCCTCCGCTACGCCCTCCGGACGAGAATCGAGGAGCGCCAGGACGTCGCTGTGAGCTAGGCCAACACCATCAGAGTCCATATCGTCGAACATGATGGGGAAGGGAAAGGCAAAAGGGAAGGAGGAGAAAAAGATAAGAGGCACCCACGATTTAGCTTCTATCAGGATATCGCCCGCTTCGCAGATCGGACGCGATAGGCTACAAATTCCCACGGTCGCGCACACTGACTGAGGACAGTCAGGATTTCAATAGGGAGGAGGTGATGAGTCCCGTAGCCTCCTGGCCCCCGAATCGCGATTTTAGGAGCTTTCTAATCCCCCAACCGACCACTCTAAGACTCTCCTACAGCCTACGACAGGAGGGATAGGTTCCTATAATATTCCTAACGCCCCCTCTCCTTCCTAAACCCTCCTAACACCCTACGAAGTCTTGCGAAGTCACACGAGGTGCTACGAGATTTCGAATGCTAGACGCGAAGTCCCTAACTCCTGCTAAGTCCACTATCGGACACTGCCGGCCCTCCCATACTGTTCCATTGGATCTAGGTCCTATCTACTACGTCACTCATCCCGGGCTTAGCTAAGAAGTCTTAGCTAAGTCTCTCCTAGCTCTTGTGATTGCAGCTACCTCCGATAGGCTCCGAAACGGTCCGAAGTTCCGGAAGTTGGACTTAGGAAGCCTTGTGCACCCCCATGGGTCTCGATCCTATGCCATAAGGTCATCCTAGGACGTACCCATATGACCCTCCACCCATTTAGGACACCTCCTGCCCCGATTAGGCCAAGTCCCGCTGCTAAGGACTTCGTGCGCTCTTAGCCCACTAAGATAGGTGATCACGGCGCATGGCTGCTCTCGGATAGTCATCCCGCCCTCGTGAATGAACTTGGTCACCTTTCTACCGTACGTAGTTCCCCTGTTTCAGTTCCTAATTAGTTCCTATCCCCCTCGTGTTCACTTCGGAGTCCATGCGTTTTAGTACACATTTCGGACTCGTAAGGATCGCTTCGCGCAAGATTAGTTCACCTCACGTTCCCCTATTTAGTCAGAGGTAGTTTACTATGTACGAGAGAGACCCCTCAGTGCACGCTTCTCTCTTTGGAATACCAGTTCCCCTGTAGCTCCGATCTCAGGAAAGCGCCGCGAGTACAACCTTAGGAACGGTCCTAAGGTCCCTAAGTCTCCACCCCAGCTTCGTTTCAGTACCTTTGAACTACGTCTACGCTCGCGATATAGCTACGAACTACGTCTACGCTTCCCGAACTACGCACTACCATCTACGAAAGTCGCCGTGACTTCGCACCCTTCAGCACCTTTTATAGCACCTATCCGGTGGGCCTCCGCCTTAGTTATACCCTTAGGCTCACGTTGCGTTATCCCTACGTCCTACCAATAGCCCTACGACTCGCCCATAGCCTTAGTTACAGGCTATAGTACAGCTCCCTACGCCCTCGAACTCCCCGACCTCTCCTACAGGTCTCCTACGCTAGCCAGACCTCGCCCACTTCGCTCTAACACACCCCTAAGCCTTACGCCCTTTAGCTAACTCTAGCTAGAAGGACTTCGCAACATCTACGAAGTCAGCTCGCGCGATTTAGCTAAAACTTCGAAGGACTTCGCAAAACCTCGAAGAACTTCGCGTACTTCGGAGGGCCTCGCAAGGCCTTAGGGATAGTATAGCACTTAGGAACAAGATCCTGTTGTGCAGGACCCTTGACCCCTTACTCCCCCACTTATAAAAACAAGACATACAGGTTTCCCGGTATCATACAGGTTGTAGCTCCTACCCTCACACCTTCACAGTTATCACACTACTCCCAGCCACGTTGCGGAGCACTCCCTAGGTACCAGGGTCCCCTAGGTCGTATCACCGCTTACACATTCCGTCTTACGCTTACTGATTGCTAATACGGCCCAATGACTCATATCGCCTTACTTACGCTTACTCATGCTGATCCTTAGACCACGTGCCATGGTCCGTGCGCAGGGTAGAATACGTATATAAGGCCGTGTACTTTGTAGGTCGGACCTTAAGTTCGATCTGGTTACCAAGTAGCTAGTTACCACTAGCAATCTCATACTCGTATCTTGCGACCTCTCGCTTCGTACCTGAGTACTCGCTCGACTCTATCGACTTCGCCCAGGAGGACATATGCAGTGTCCATAAAGCCTCACTATTATCTCTAGTAGCCAGGTCCTCACGTTCGAGGCTTATCGGTCGTTGATACCAGCTTGTATCACTGAAAGGTGTGAAGTCACGGCGACTTTGTGGATTGTAGTGTGTAGTTTGGGAAGCGTAGACGTGGTTCGTAGATATATCGCGAGCGTAGACGTAGTTCAAAGGTACTGAAATGAAACTGGGGTGGAGACTTAGGGGCCTTAGGACTGTTCCTAAGGTTGTACTTGTGACGCTTTCCTGAGATCGGAGCTACAGGGGAACTTGTATTTCAAAGAGAGAAGCGTGCACTGAGGGGTCTCTCTTGTACATAGTAAACTACCTCTGACTAAATAGGGGAGTGTGAGGTGAACTATTCTTGCACGAAGTGATCCTTACGAGTCTGAAATGTGTACTAAAGTGCATGGGCTCCAAAGTGAACATGAGGAGGATAGGAACTAAATAGGAACTGAAACAGGGGAAATACGTATGGTAGAAAGGTGACCAAGTTCATTCATGAGGGCGGGATGACTATCCGAGAGCAGCCATGCGCCGTGATCAACTATCTTAGTGGGCTAAGAGCATACGAAGTTCTTAGCAGCAGGACTTGGCCTAATTGGGGTAGGAGGTGTCCTAAATGGGTGGAGGATCATATGGATGCGCCCTAGGATGACCTTATGGCATAGGATCGAGACCCATGGGTGCACAAGGCTTTCTAAGTCCAGCTTTCGGAACTTTGGACCGTTTTGGAGCCTATTGGAGGTAGCTGCAATCACAAGAGCTAGGAGAGACTTAGCTAAGACTTCTTAGCTGAGCCCGGGATGAGTGATGTAATAGGTAGGACCTAGATCCAATAGCACAGTATGGGAGGGCCGGCAGTGTCCGATAGTGGACTTAGCAGGAGTTAGAGACTTCGTGGCTAGCATTCGAAACCTTGTAGCATCTTGTGTGACTTCGCAAGACTTCGTCAGGTGTTAGAAGGGTTTAGGAAGGAAAGGAGGCGTTAGGAATATTATAGGAACCTATCCCACCTGTCGTAGGCTGTAGAAGAGTCTTATAATGGTCGGTTGGGGGATTAGAAAGCTCCTAAAACCGCGATTTGGGGCCCAGGAGGCTACGGGACTTATCACCGGTGCAATATAAACCCCAGATAGGATCGGGGATAGCCTTGAGCCCTGACCAACTCCGATATCAAAGTCAGATGAATCGGTCAAGGTGCCATTGAACAGGAATCGGGTTTTTTGCCCGATCAAGTAATTTGCCATGAAATTACAGAGCTTGCTATTGAAGCCCTGCTTTCGCATGATTCCTACCAGTGCATCATGGTTGATGGACGGGTAAAACTGTGACACATTGAGCAACAGCACCGATGGGATAAGGTCTTGTGCCCATGCCTCTTTGACATTATGCACAAGCTGGATGCCAGCATCGGTGGTGCTATGCTGTATAGCCCCACCGAACTGGCATGGATGTAGGATTCCCCACTTCTGGGCATCCCACTGCATGCGCTTGGCAATGATCTTTTCGAACAATTTGCCAAAGCAGTTCAGCAAGCAGATAGGCCTGTAGGCCTTTGCTAGCGTATAGTCTGGTTTGTTCGGTTTGGGCAAAACCACCGTAACAGACCGCTTGAAGACGCTCGGATAAACCTCGAAATCGAGGCAAGCGTTATAGTACGCATGCAGCCACTGCTGCACATGTATACCGAGATCAGTCTCGATGCCCCCTTCGGAGCGCTCGATCCGATCCACCAACCATTTAATCCACATCCAGTTCACGTGATCAGGACCGGGTGCAGATGTATTGCTAGTGGATTTGAGATTCTCACGAATTTCAAACTCACTAATGTCTGGTAGAGTCAATTCCTCCCTTTGAGGAATTTCTTCTACAAATGACAGATCCACCAGCCGTGGGTTGGCAGGTGTGAACTGAGCTTGAAAGGCACGACTGAGATCAGCTGCACTTTGGACTGGCGCACCATCAGCTTGACGCAGCTGAATGGTGGCCTCTTGTCGTCTCGGTTTTGTCCAGATGACAAAGTCTGAGATCAGTTGGGGATTGGATTCATCCATGATTCGATCAAAGTGTGCTCGCTTTGCTCGCTTTGTGGCAAGACGAAGTGTTGCACATTGTTTGTGCCGTTCGGACCGAAGTTCAGCAGCAACATCATATGCATCTGCAGTGACCTGAGCTCCAGGTCCCAATTGATGACGTAAGTATCGATACTGCCCAGACACCGCACTAAGGCGGTGCTGGGTGTTCACAAGCTTAGTGGCCACGTGGGAGCATGCAGCATCCCACCACGACTTTGAGCGTTTGGATGGACGTTTCACTGATGAATACTCCATCCATAGTCTTTGAAGGTCTCGCTCAAGGCGGTCCCCCATCCGTTCTACACCTTGGGCACTGCTGAAATGTGTAGGGTAATCAGCGAACAGTTTCGCTGTTGCTGTCACAAATTGTTGGGCCGTGTCACCGGTGCTGTTACAAGGCGGTAATGGTGCGAACATACATTTTCATTTCTCTTCACTATACCGGACTAGTGGATTGTGTACACTTACAATTATCACCATTATTCCTGACGGGCTGACCGTCACCCACTTAGTTATGGACTGTTCCTCAGAAGGGACCACTCGGGCCTCTGACTTATGGATGCTTAGGTGCTGGTACCCGTGGGAGTGAGGGCTGGCTTGCCCTAAACCCACTATAGTACTTAAGGGGTTGGCTCACTGCGGAGCACCCCAATCTTGTCCTCCTTAGTTACACCGTGTACTTTGGTGCCGTTGTTACCATTTGTACTTTACAACTGGGCTTAGGCCCCTATACCTTCGTCTATTCAATGGGTCGCCTTAAGACCATCTATATCCTTGTGACTACACTAGGACTTAGGCTGTGACTTAGCCCGCAACTCTCTTGAGACCGTTGGGCTAGCGGTTGAAGACTTAGACATGTACTCATCATCAGCCGGGCTGACTCCTCGTCTGCACTTCACGCCTGACTACTCAACAACTCCCCATCACGGTAGTCACCTATGGGTGTAGACTCCCCCGTAACAGGTGCGAGGTATACCCCGCACCGGTTCTGGCTCGACTTCAATCGGCATCTCCCATCGCAGGACCGCATGGTCGCTGTTATGGCAATGTGACATGAGTACATGAAGGTCTTGGCCTTCATAGTACACTGGGTCGATCCACACCAAGTCAATGACTCCAGGCATGAGAGCAATGTTGTGGGAATGCCAAGTGACTGGACCGTCCTGGGCATTCAGTAATACTAGATTGAGTTTTGCCTGGGCCAACTCGATAAGGCGATTAGAATCAGCGTAGTGCGGAGGCCGCACTTGAGATCCCGCAGCACATGCATCCCACAATGGGTGGCAGAGATTGAAATCTCCACATATGCACGCAATGGGTGGAATCGCGTGGACACGTGTTTCCAAATATCTGACAGCATCAAATGTGTTGCTATCGTTGTACATGTTCAGGACATTAAAGTCCCCGGACAGAAGCTTAAGCACTACCAAAAGGCAATCCTTATGGGAGATGCTATGGGTGACAACTTGTGGAGAGGCCGAAGCCCACCGCTTGTTGACATACACTGTGACCCGGGAATCTTTCGATGCCCCGAGGCACTTGAACGAGGCATGGGCAGACGTATTCTCATACGCCTCCCCATCCCGTGACTTAGCTGAGGCCACATCCTTGATGTGGCCCCAGAAGATCTTCTGGATGCAGACAATGTCAGCATCTCTATGTCTCTCAAGTAGAATGCTCATATTCTCCGCAGATTTCTGAACATTTGCACTTATGCATGTGAGTACAGATCTAGTAGGCTCGTCTCGCAGATTGTCACCATCGGCCATAGGGCTGGGCGTACGTGAGGGGTCCGCTTCCACCATCATGGGGGAATCGGGCCGTTCAGTAGATTGTGAGGCCGGCGGAGTTCCAATTGGTGGGGCCGAAGCACCGTCGAAAAAATCCGGTTCACGCGAGAATACATCAGGCCCACTAGAGGCTGGTGTTACAGGGCTCAAGCCAGGGTGCAACGCACTACCAGCGTGGGCAAGGGGCATGGGTACAGCAAGGCTGTCCCCAGCATAATTGGTTTCGTCGCCCCCTCCCCTATAGGGAGAGGGCCTACTACGAAGACATTGTGAATCCTCTGGCACTATGTCCAGTGATTCAAAGAGAGGACCTCCCGAGAGGGAGGAACTCGAAGTGGATCTCTCCCCATACAAGGGTGAGATCAAAGGTGTGTCCAGAGGACGAGAGCTTGGATAATCCGAGTCGGTTTGAGTGCGATGAGCAGGGCAGCCGCCATGCACCGACATCGCACTCGACGAGGAGGGTGCACCATCAGTCCTTAGACCAACAGCGGCTATAGGGGCACCAGTAGGGGAAGGAAAGGAGAGGATACAAGGAGATTTAGACATGCTGGGCACGAGCGCTAAATTGAGATGGTGGTGGTACTGGTTCAAGAAGCAGCGTCTGCTTCATGACTCGCCGATACGCAGGTCCGAACTAGCGACGACGTGGGCTTCGACTTGTGTACACTACTGCACTTTCATGTCGAGTGGAGCTTGTGTTACCTTGTTCAGCCGTTCAAAGCATCGTGTTCCCTGCATTCTGGATCTATCAGGCGAGCCATTTTTAACTCATTTTCTCCCGGTAACGAAATCAAGGAATGACGTTCAACCCAGAGTTCGTCTGCTCAGAGCTTCGTGGCATGAAGAAAATGAGGAGAAATACGTGACCGCAGCACCTTAGCGGTCGAGAACTCGGGGTCTGAACTAGACATACAATGAGAACTTTTAGTTGTCGGAGGCCTGCCAAGCTGAATATCTTCGAAGACATGAGGGGTCATTAATATTGAACAAACCTCCACCATCGTTCAAATTGATCTGCCGCGGATCTTTTATTTGACCTCCGATCAATCGGTGGGCGTATCTTGAGGGACCTGATGGATGAACATCTCGGTCGCATTGGCATTGTACCTCAAGTATTGTTGTTGTCATGAGAGGCAGGCATGGTGTTGTACGGAGATGCAACAGAATTCAAGTTCCTACATTGCATAGCAACTCACATAAACGTGAAAACCTGAAATTCACCCTGAACTTCGCTAGTATCGTATGTTCAATTACCGCGTCACGGTCACCTTTGCTCGATAATCTGAGAACCACTTTTCCACAACGAGTAGTAAGTACTCACTATCCCTTACCCGGCAGGTCTAAATGTCGGCAGTCACATCAATAGAACGGCTCCATCGGTGAGTCTCTGTAAAAAAGGATAGTCAACCGTAGTCCCCAAATTGCGCCAGGTGACTATTATGGTGACTAAATCAGGGAGCATAGTCACGCATTAGTCGCTTGAATCGAGTACACCTTGACTGATGCGTGACTATTTTCTCCAAATTTGGACAGCGGCATTCAAGAAAAATGACCAGTTAGTCCATTGGCGCAATTTGGGGACTAGCTTTGTGACTAGGTTGACTATCCTTTTTTACAGAGGGTGAGTAACAGACTGACGACGTGAGTCCTTGCATCGACAAAGGGGACTCGAAAACGACGCAGCTTCTGGATGAAATTGAACGCCAGGGTGCAGTCGTACACCATACTATGTATACCAAGCATCAGAGAGAGAAAAAGGTAGAAAGAAGGGATATTCCTGCTGACTTGTAGGCCTTGCCGGGTGTCGGGTAAACCGTGGTATCCGCTTTCTGAAGGTTCTATCATATCGCAGCGTCCTGCATCATCTGAGGGGGCGAATCATGTGTTGGACAACTTCATCGGTCGGTTCAAGCATCTTACTGTCAATACTCTAACGCAAAAAAGGAAAACCCTAGTAAAATAACTATATACTTGTCGTCGCCACGTAGAAGAGTGTAGAACTATGCGTGAGTATTGAAATCATAAAATAGCTAGAGTTAAAGCGTAGCAAAGTCGAAAAGCATGAAACCACGGGATGGAATAGAGGAAGGTCTTAATAAGGTCTCTCAGAGGCGCAGACCGCCAAGCTGATTTGCACGGTGGTGAGAAAACGTCCTGCTCCGTCCGTGCCAAACAATACAGAATGCATCGAGACTGTATGTATTGTTTCAAGTTGCTTATCTCAGAGAAGAATTTTTAATGATTCTAAACCTTATAATGACTGAAAGTACCTCAAATTGTTTGCTATCCGCAAGTATAGCAACCGTGAGGGATGGTATAAGCATTACTCAAACAAGGCATTGAAAGAAGCGAAGGAAATGTTACAAGTGACTTAATAGGACGCCATGTGAGAGAGCCGTCCTATATTCGCGTCTAATCGCAAGGTTGGATCCCCATTGCCCACTAGAATGGGTCATGCATGGAACTAATCACGCGAAGGGCGTAATCACTCACATTCGGGTCCACGAAGATCCGGCCAATGAGTAGGTGCACAAACGAATTCGGCGTTGAATACCACAAAGGTGTCGGGCGTACTGGATGGAAATTGAGACTGAAAACAGGTGACGGAACAATGTCGAACTCATGATACGAGGTTTTTATGCCTAGAAGCATGACATCAATCTGAAGGGCCCCAAATACGCACAGCCGCGCTGGCCTAGGCAGCTAGTAATGGCCCGAGATGCAGGAGGGAATGATTTCCAAGCTGCATCACATTATTACTAGGTGGACGTGGCCAGTTAGTTAGCCATGGCATAGCCGCACAAAGAACCGTACGTTCGTGGACTTTGACAGCAGGGAGTTCTGATCCCACATTGCCTGCCATCTAAAATTCTATGAGGTGACGACGAGAATTGAGATGCAGAACGAGAAATTTGTTACTATGTAAGGTGCCTGCGGAGCATTCATTGTGTAATCCCTCCCAGATTCAGGATTGTTCCGGGAACATTATTCTTGTATCGCAAGTATAAGATTTGAGGAGAAAGCCAATCGTGTTTGAAACACCTCGAATACGATACGATGAGACTGCAGATTAGGCTCTCTAGACCGTTGCGTACAAGTGCTAACGGAGGCGGACATGGGCGTGAAGGACATCTAACTCTTGTGTGTACACGTGGGAGCTTGAAACCCGAGGACACCCTTGCGCACACGCGCACCCACAATCGATGTGGTTTCTGGACGTGCACTCAGTAACCATTTGCCCCGCCTTCTCCCATAAGGACGGCCGCCAGTCGAGTCGGAGAAATTATCTGATGATGCGGCTGTTGCCACTAACCTGCAGCCAGAAGCTACACAACATGCTACTAGGCATCAGAAACCGGAAATCCGCTGTAGTTGTCGACAAGCCGAGGTCGCCCGGCATCGCTGTTTCAGCACGGGGATAAGTCAGGGATGTTACATCGATCATGGGTACATACCGGTGATCCTGTGGCGCGCCGATCTCGTCTCGGATGCTCATTTTGCTGCGGAGGCGGTTATACCCCGTATAACAGGTGTCGATTGTCAGCAACATATCGAGATTGTCTATACGTGTCTGCTGTAACACTCTGTAAAAAAGGATAGTCAACTGTAGTCCCCAAATTGCGCCAGCTGACTATTATTGTGACTAAATCAGGGAGAGTAGTCACTCATTAGTCGCTTGAATCGACTACTCCTTGACTAATGCGTGACTATTTCTTCCAAATTTGGACAGATGCGGTTGAGAAAAATGACTAGCTAGTCCATTGGCGCAATTTGGGAACTAGATTTGTGACTAGGTTGACTATCCTTTTTTACAGAGCGTCACGTGTCAGCACCTTGGCATGGCCGGACGGGACGGACAGCACCCACATCTGCGTATCATCGACAACACGGCCCCCCCCCGGTCGGTACAGCAGAGGGAGGGTTGATCAGGTCCTCCATCTGCTGCACCGACGCCTCCCCCACCACCCATATGACGGCGTCGTGATCTTGAATACGGGCCGAGCTGCAGCTGTTGGGGCCTCGACAGAGTCAGCGCAGCGAACAGCCAAGGGTGTGTATACTAGTAAGATGTCCTGGAATCTTAGCCTTTCTCCCCATCTTCCCATCCCTCCCGTGATATGCCCCCTCGTAACCTCATCAGTACGCCCTAATGGCCCTCTCTCCCAAGTGGGGGTCCTGCTACTTTGCTCAGTTAGCGGTCTACCCTGTCGCTGGAAGGCGTCGGCACGAGTCGCACCGAAGGCCACTTGTCCGCCGGCGCCCATCGCACTGGACCGACAACGGCACACTGTTTGCGCTGGAGAGAAGCGTGAGCACGGCGTCCGATGCCGGTCAGCCTTCGGCAGAGGCTCGATGCCAGACATGGGCGCGCACCTCTAGCGGCGCGCGAGAAGCGATGAGAGGCGCTAGCGCGGAGGCGCTCGAGTCCGCGGATTCGGATTCGGCGGTGCACGCGGGCTGCAGTTTCGGACGTCCTGAGCGCGCCGCATCAGCGCCTTTGTCGTCGTCCACGATGACTGGGCGTATGCTTACCTCCGCGATGGCCGCGCAGCTTGTCCCCGCGCCGCCGATGGCCCGGACTGAGGGATACGCAAGAGCCGGCCGTACCCTTGCGCACCCGCCAGCCCAGGCCTGGCCTGCTTCGCCACTTTTGAGTTGGTGCGCGTCTGGCTTGCGGAGGAGCTCATGAGGGCAACGTGGTCGTCTGCTATCTATCTCGAGCGGGTTAAGTTGTCATGTCAGATTTCATGGCGGGATCGAATACGAGATTCCGGCAGGGCGCAGCGTTCGCTGCTAGACGAAAAAAAGTATGAGTTCACCAAGGTCCTGTCTGCCGTCGAGGAGAGGTCATGTCGCAAGTGGCTGTGAGCGCTGTCAGGATGCGGAATAAGCTATGACAAACAATGTTGATTGCGCACAGGGCGTCGCTGGTAGAAGGGTGCGTCAGACAATCACAGAAGATCAGTCTGCGCTTACGAAAACGTGTGCAAGGAAGTATGCCAAAGTGATCAGTTCACAAGTAAGACGACGGGATTTGGCGCGCTTGCTGAGCGGGCTTCAACGGCTTCAACGGCTTCAACGGAATTGCACTCTTGCGTGGGCACTTGTGAAGACGCTAGACCAGTTTTCAGTGAGCTATCCCAAGATGACGTAGAACAGCAGCTCCGTGTCCCGCCACCACCGGGATGCATGGCTTCATTGGGGTGATCAAGCCCTCCCCCATGCACCGCCGGCGCCTCCCTCCCTTCCGTGCCGACAGCGTAGGCCTCGATATCGTTTGCGATCGGAATCCTGGTCTTCACATGGATCCATGTCTCACTGCACTGAACCGGAATCTGCAAAGTATAAATAGTATCCGGGGCGGTCAGCTCATGAACCGAGAACGAGACAGAGGTCACCGAGTCGCAGTCCCCGGCGCCGGAATGTGCTTGTGGTAAGGGCAAAGGCCGCTCGGGACCCTCTTGAGCTTGACTGTCGTCCTGGGGCTCCTGCTCCGTCTCCTGTCTATCATCATCAGCAATCGTAGAGCGCAGGACGATAGAGGCGTGGACAGCCGCTCGGGAGCAGGAAGGCGCAGAGGTCGTCAGGTCCATGACTCCTTCGCTCGACGCCTCACTGACACCGTCAGGCAATACCTGTCAATACGAAGGCCCGTTGAGATGGTTCGTCTTGTGCCGGGGAGTCGCGCGCGCGCCGTCCATTGAATGCGTGATGATTGGTTTGATCTGTCTGCAAGCAAGAGGTATATGTGGTCATTAGCATAACAACGGATAGAATCTGGCTCGGGTTCTGGGAGGTATTAATGACGAATGCCGTGTGGATAAAGGAAGGAGAGAGGACGAATTTTTTTTTTGATTTTGGTTTTTGCATCTTTTTTTGGGTTTTGTGAAATTTTTGTGAGAAGAGCAAGGCGAGAAATGAAAGAGAAGAAAGCCGCTGTCACGACCCCCGTCGTATCGAGCGGTGTAATTTTGGATGGCGGCTACCCATAGCCTCAACCGGTTGACTGCATAAGAGTGGGCAGCGCTGTCGAGGCTAGCACTCGGAAGACACACCCGACCCTCACACAGCAACGGCGTCATCAGCCCCCCACCCGCCCATAACGACACCCCGGACAACGCAACAACGTACCACCCGCCCACCTCCAGGGCGCTCGCACGGCACGCAGCACTATACGCACTGCCCGCCGCGCCAAGAACCCCACGAGGGTATCACACCCCGCGATATTTGATGCTAGCATCCTTCTGGGCCTTCGCGAGCGGGACCAGGTTCATCTTGTTGTGCGTGAGGCCGATCGCGCAGACCATGCGGTCGACCGCTGCATCTTTACCTGCAGGGCGCCAGAAGCCGCGGGTAAGAACGCGCCGCTTGAGGGGCGCCCTCGCCTGCTTGATGCCGCGGACGCAGTACGGGAGGTCAGCGGGGACGTATGCGTCGAGCTCCTCGCAGTAGCGAGCGCCCTCGGGGACTGCCTTCTTCTTCCAATGCAGGCCAGCCTCCGATTCGGGAACGGGACCGTAGATTTTCTCCCCCAGGGGTGGAGGCGGAGGAGGCGACGTAAAAAACATCACTTTGGAGTTGAACCTGCCGGTGGCGGTATCATAGACGTAAACACTGTAGGCAGAGGACATGGTGATAATGGGTTATGCGGGCAGGAGTAGGTATGAGGTTAAGAAGGTAGTGATCGTCAAAAGACAAGGACTGGGAGGTGAGGATTGCATTGTAGGCTGACTTTATATACACACCTCAGATTAGTGTCTTGACTGGCTTGAGGGCCCTAGACTGAATGACAATGACAATGACCAACTTACGTCGCACAGACACGAGCATAATAACAGCAGTTAAATCCTTGTAGCCGCCACATACACGCCCGGCCGGTGGCCTTGAATACGTGTTGTCATAATAGACTTGCTTGCTAGCCAAGATATTCTGTGGCCGGAGCCATCCATGGCTGTGAGGGATCAAGAATGCACTCAACACTCAAAAGTTTCAGCCCCGATCGGAATTACCAAATGTGTGGTTATCTGCAGATACTTCGCGAGAAAAGGTCACCGAAACAGAAATATGAAACTTACAGCAACTTTACTGGTGCCATATCGACCATGACGAAGTCATTGACATGAATGATACAGGCCTTCAAGCTTGTACATGGGACGCGCATCGGGCACAGTATGCTATATAGCATCGAAAACTCATCAATCCGGAACTACAATGAAAATGGAGGGTAAAAGTATTGAAACGCAATCAATAGAGGAGGGCGAGACGGGCGCAACTGACTTCGCAGTGTCTGCAGCGCTAAGTGCTTTAGGGATGCCCCGATGGACACCAAGAATTTATCGACCGCAGCATGCGAGCCTCCTTCCATGTCAACTTCTGGGGTGTGTATCGTGTAGCGGGACGGGGCACCGCAGAGCCAATCTAGCAACTCGTCCTGTATCTCCACAGGACGCGCGCGCAGAGATAACGATAACGAGACCAAGTGGAGTTTATTCCCATGGTACTTGGTCCGCAGCGGGTGCAGCCTGGCACACTTGATGTAATGTAGACGCAGGTTAGAGACTCTGAGCAGTGCGCTGATGAGCCTCTGGAGGTCGCTGACGGTGTCAAAAGCGCAATTGACGACGGAGAACCTCGTTACAGACGAGAACTGTGCGAACGTCATGGCGGGGCAGACCAGACAGGGAGGATGCGTCCACGAACACTTGGCGTAGCAGATTTCAAGAGTGCGGACGGTCGAGACCATGCGCACAAGCTGCACCGGGGTGCAATGTATAACATCGATTCCAGAGATGCAATTCGTACAAGAGCCCAGTATATCTGGCCATGTTACTGATGTAGATGGAGCGGAAAAGATTGTGGTGGCTCCGCGGTAGGAAGGCGCGGCATGCCAAGCTGCAGCTGCATAGGGCCCTCCTGCAGCTCTTGTCTAGGCTGCGTAAACAGTCGATGATGCATTCGAAAATCTTGATAGGGTCTATATCTCCCATGGTTGGTGGGCCTGTTGAATAATGGAGAAGCTCAGTTTGGGCCATGAAGGATGCACAAAGGTAACGGGCTACTTGCCACGCAATGGGATCATTTACAGGGGGTCCTCGTCTAACGACAATATGAACGTGAATCCGTTGCAACGCCGCCGAAGGACGAAAACAGTTTCCAAAGCGATTAAGCAAGTCAAGTTGTGCAGAGCTGGGTACAGCCCCCATCGCGCATGGATTCGAGCGTACAGCTATTAGCCTCCTGGACAGCGGCAGCCTCGTGTCAAAGGGCGCCTAATATCAACGCTACTGGTTCTTCTGTCCTCTCACTTAAAGGTTTGAGGACGACCATTAATCGCCGGTAATACGGACGGCGTTTCTCCTGCCAAGGAGCTGAGAGGCCTGGGATGTTCATCGCTCCCAGTAACTGAGCCTGCCATTGCGGTTCTCTCATCCGTGCATAGATGACCCCAATAAGACGACATCGCTGTGGTTACCATGCCCTCTGCGTTGATGAGCAGAATGCAGATTGCATGCGCGGCACGTTAGGCCACATCTCGCCAGAGTTCTGCTATCAGCACATAGAAAGTCGATGATGTTTTTGAAAATTTGAAGGGGAATACAGGTTCTATGTCGTTCGTGGGCTGCTTAACTACAGCGTTCCTTCTGAAATTGGAGATTAGAAATGAACTGGGAGATGTGGATGCTGCACACAGAGTATATATCCAAGTGCGCCATCTGGGCGGTAGCTTGGAGTTTTACATGCTGGCTTAAGGCTGCACTGCTAGAGCATTCTCCTTGACGGTCAGTTCAGAAAGCCTGAAAGCTGGAGACTCGTCCTGCGCAGTTCAACACGTGAACCGATTGGCATCGATGTGGATGGGGAAGAAGACAGGCTTACCGGTCCAGTGACTCTGGCGGGACGTGTAATGAGTTTCCGGACGAGACACGGCCAAATCACATCCAATGCACAAAGTTGTGCGTACGATGTCACGGCTACAAAACTTAATCGCACCGTACGTCGTGGTGGACAACCGAGGCGCTCTACTATCTACTACGCGGTCGAGTGTGCGTTGTCACATTACATACCGCCCCGCGGGCGCGGTCTACCGTGACTCTTGGTATACTCACATCAGCATACTGTGATGACCCTCTCAGGGAGCACAACAGGCCGATTCGTAGCCAGGCGTGCTCAGTACCAGCGTGGCTATCGCCAATTCTTGCATCTCTTAGCATCCCTGTTTTCACGTTCCTCGAAAGCATACCAGAGAAGTTTGTGCGGAAACTGCTGGCGCACAGCGTTACCAAAGAGTCTTCAACGGGTTTCATCGATCACCAAGACACTCCAGTGAGCCTGCTAATAGTAGTGCACTGGACGACGTCCGCGTAGGTGATGACCGAGGGCGGGAGAGCGGAAGACATCTATCCATGACAATGAGATCATCATTGTCTCTGCCGACCGCGGTCACTGCCAGCGGGCGCCCGTCGGTGAGCCGTCACCTCATACTGTGTGCGCATGCAGCGTTCCTGCAGTGAAGCCGAAACCTATATGTGCCAAACCTCCATTGGATGGAACGTACATTGGGAGACAGCATTTTGATATATGACTGACGTGTTTACAGGTCTCGCTGTGAGACAAAGTAGTACGAGGTACGCACTCGCGTGTGCATCAAGTCACAGGTTACTCCGAATCACTCATACTTACTGGAGCAGGGTTGTGCAAGCGATAACATGGTGGTTCTTGTCTGTCCTTGCGGGTTGACTTCTGATCAGGAACGACGGACTTATATTTACCGTGTTCATGAGGAGTAGCAGGTTCACCCGCCTACTGCAAATTCAAGCTATTTAAATGTGCCATCGGTTGATTCGGGACTGGCATGTCGCTGCTGAAGATGGAACCAAGATGGAACTCGAAGTGGCCACGTAACATGATGAGGCGGTATACGCGTACTTGACCCATGTACACAGGCTAGTTGAAGGCCCACTTTAAGGTCTCCGTTACGAATGGATGCTACTCTCACATTCAGACAAACGCTGAGGGCATCCGCAGTACCTGGTATATATCTCGGGCAGTGGCCTGCTTTCAGCCAGAGCCTGGCGGGATGATGGCAAAGACGTGCATCCCGTAGCGGATAGGTATACCTTGAGCCGTAACTATCGCATTTTCGACGCTCTACTTTCATCCTGCCACGGCCGTATGGAGGCTAGGATGGCCAACTAAAGAGTCTATTGCATTAATGTGGACCGCGGGTATGTGGGAGGTTTTCACTCTTACAGTCATGGAGCATTTTGCTGATGCCAATGTATAGCATTCGGTAATGAGAACATACACAAGCCAGCCACATTCAAGGCATCGTAGCATTGATTCACCATCGTGATCTCAGTATTCATGCACTGCATTATCCGATTTATTTCCAATTCCACCGAGGCTCGAACCCAAGCTCTCGCTTCGCCTTGTCGATGCTCAACAGTGTATCATTTGGCCCTGCTGTAGGGGTATATGGAACGCCGGGAAAGCATGCTGCAACAAGGTTGGCATTCGGGGCGCGCATGACTGTGTTCTGTCAATAAGCATGGGATGGTGAGATACATGTTTCACAATACAGTAAAGAGGACAAACAGAATTAGCAATGATATACTGGTGGTGACCGGTAACCTTGTATTCAAGCGACTTGCGAATACCCTGCGCACCCTGTGGATAGACCCCATTCAGTTTGGTATGGACAGATACCTCCTGTTTAATAACCGTACATCACGAGCGTCGATATATCCCCATAAGCTGAAATCAACAATACCACTTCGATCAGTGGAGAGCGCTTCTTGTTTATAAACATCACGCACTTCCACTTTCTGACCTTAGGATCATTCTGCCATGTCTCGAAGTTGGCATAATCCTCTGGTAGGATTACATTAGAAAAACGGAGCGACATAATTTTTGTATCCGGGTCCCAACGGGAGTATTCTCCGGCCATGACCTGCAGCAGAATCTCACGGATCAGACACGCAAGATGACAAGAATATAGCTACTGGCCTCGCCGACCAACTTGCTCAGTGAGTACGCGCTTTCCGGTCTGCGGGGAGAGTTCTCATCCATGGGGATGCTATCTGGCAGCCAGGGGTTGAGAGGCAGACCGAGAAGAGTCTCTGATGATGCGAGTACAAGATTTTTGATTCCAAGCTTGCGAGAGGCCTCGAGTATATTATATGTCCTTGGACAGTAAATCAGCTGCCAGACAACTTTACCGGAGGGTCAGGGCATACGCCATTGTGTTCAGTTGGAATTGGGCTGATGATGCCATCATTCCGGGTGCAGGGAGCGCAGCCAGGTGAACAATGGCGTTTATCCCTCTATATTTCTGCAGATGGCATTAATAACAGTTGCGCGTAGCACCAGTATCAGAGGGATCAATTGCAGTTTACGCACTGTGTCCACTTCTATCAGATTCTCCATCACTTGACCCATGTCCTCCAAATCCGTGCGCATGAAGACCGCCTCCCGGGGTGCTTGTGCAGGAGGCGGGGCCTTATCAAAGTTTACGACCTCCCATCCGTGCTCAAGGAGATCGACGAGTGTAGCTCGGCCAAGCTTCCCCGAGCCACCAGTAACAACTACTCGCGGAGGACGGATAGAGTCCGCCGCGATACTGTCTGCAGGGACCCCAAGAGCCCTATTGGGCGTAAAAGAGACTGGAGTACCCGCCATGTCAGGGGCAAATGTTGGAAAAGGTTCTTGTGGCTGCAATCCTGCGATCACATAAGTAGGATCCTCGCGCTAGCATAATCATTCCGTCGGTATTCCGAGGATGCTGGTAATAATAGAAATTGCTAGACAATACCACTTTATCGTCACTATCGCAGCCAAACTCACCTAGACCTTGTGACCAAGTCCGGCGGAACTAATAGTGGTTGTACTTGGGAACACCTCCGAAGGCACGCTCAGGACTGTCGGCGGCCAGTACGTGAACTTTAACTCTTATACAACCCATATCATTATGCTTACATTACGCGACATACTTGGTCCCATGAACGAGAAGTATTTAACTGCTCCAGACTCGTCCTTTCTTGACTCTCTTCTTCTCTACTTCCCTCATAGATGCATGCTCCTCGTCCATGAAACCGACCGTTATGTCATCAAAACGTTCCGCATCCTCGATTGCTTGCTGATCCTCCGGCTCCCATCCTTGCCATACGTCGCCGTTGAGGTCATCATCAACAGGAAGAGGCTCGAAATTAGTGGATGGTGTTGAAATTGACTCTCCAGAATCAACCTCTCCTCGTGAGAGCGACCGCGATATCGCATCATCGTCCACTCCTTGAGCAGGTAAGTTACCACCCATAAAATCTTCGTCTTCTTCAACAAATTCCAAGGGAACTGATGCAGATAGACCATCATCCATGCGCGGAGCTAGTCGAGGAGACCGAACTTTTCCAATTTCCCTTCGCAACCGGACAAGGCTCTCGGACATGCTATCCCCAATGCCAGCCGCTACGGTACGGATTGGAATAGTATGTCTGAGGGACCGTGAATTTGAACCAGGAGTCCCGTTCGGAAACATCGGCAAAACGGGGGGAGAAGGGTTCGTGTATTGAAGATCAACCGAGAGAGCAGAAGCGAGTGGTTCGTCAAATGACGACGAAACTGGGCCAATATCACGTGGAGCCGAGGGGCCTTGCATGAACGACTCTCCCAAGCCTGGTGGGTATGCATTCACTTCGACTTTCTTTCGAACCTCAATCTTGTTCCCCGGTATGTCGAGCTGACCACTTCGAATGAGTGCATGATAATCCTCCCCCAATGAGTGGAAGGAAAACTGGTGCGAAAGATAGATAGACCGTGGAAGGACCTGAGGAGATGCAGAGCAAGTTGATAACTCTGCACATGATAGCCAGCTACAAATTATTCAGCACCTAAAGGGAAGAAAACTCAAATGGCGACATACTCTGCTTTGGCTGCCCGCAATGGACGCCGCACCTTCCTGCTTGGTGCTAGAACTTGCCGAACTTCCGTCCAATCTCGACCTCTCCGGAGGTTCCATGTGCCTACTTTGGTCTCTCGCACAATAAGTCCGGAAGGTTTCTCCATCATCTGGGTGAGAGCAGAGGCCTTCCGCGGGCTATTGCTTGGATTTGTAGGAGATTTTCCCGACTTACTCAAAGTGCTCATACCAGGTAGAGACATACTTGTTCCGCCTACCAAAGGTACTGCATTGGCAATCGACACATTCTCATTGTTGTCCAAATGAAGGAGAAGACGGTTCAGTGAGAGGGTCCCATCATAAGAATCAAATATTAATAGATCCTGGAAATTGGTCGGTTTGCGAGCTCGTTGAACCGGCGATACAGGTTTCGAATGGGTAGCCGAGTGAATGGAGGACGGCGAGGATGACGGAGAGTAGGGCATTGAAGCTGGTACCAGCGCAGAAGGTAAAGGTACGTCTGAAGATCTGATGAACGTAAATGCCAGCGGAGCGGATGGATGGTCGGGTGGTGCTGTCTTTATCGTACGCAACCTGATGACCGGATCCAGGACAGTCGAGAGGGGCTGCTACCGGATGCCTTGCGTTGAGATTTTTTCACGAAAGAAGGTTCACAAGCAACTCACCATTCTTGATACATTGGCAACCTTGCCCGCTAAATGACTGAATTCGTCAGGTCGGCCTCCATATGGGTTCACCGCAAATACATGTACAGTGCGATTACGAGAACCCATGGCGAACCATCGCCCATCATTAGCCCAGTCCAAGCCCTGGACCACCGCCGAAGTTCGTCCCCTTCGGAGATCATATACATGCCACGGTGGATCCCCAATCATCCGCGAATCACTCAGCATCGAGGTCTCTTGATGATGACCAGAAGCGGACTGAGTACCACGGTGACCAGCCTCTCGAGCGTCACCTGTGGTGGATGAAGGCCACATACTCTTGCCCGCAGGTCTGAGTTGATAGATCATCACGTCATGTCCATTCCTCAAACACACGGCGAGCGATGTCCCATCACTAGAAAACTTGAGGTTGCTAATGGGCTTTGATACCATGAATTCTGCTACCTTCTTGGGCTTGGATGAGAGATAGGTGGACCGCGACAACAAGGAGCGCAAGTCAACCACGGTGATGTTGTAGCCGGCCGTAGACAACGTGGTAGAGGAGGGAACAGCATTGAGATGAGCCTCGTTCTCAGTATGTGACGCAAGAGACTGCCGTTCTCTGCCATCAGGTGACGACATTGAACTTCGGTTCTCAATTTCGCCACCGCTAGTGGCAGGGGCACTTCTGGAGAAGAACATAGATGTAAAGCCATGAGAGCCCGGACCTGCCTTCGAGGAGCTCGTAACATCTCCTGCGGCGGCGGCTGTAACGCCCGCACGAGCAGCAGAGATTGCCATCCCTCCCAGTGATTTCATACCACTGAGCACGCTGCCGCCCAATTTGATAGCCGCATTCGCAATGTCGGCTTGTGACATACTAATGCCTGACATGCTGCTGCCTTCAGTGGTCAAAGCGGATGCACTTGCGCGCGATAGCGTGGCTGCACATGGTGTCGAAATATTGAGGGAGAAGTCGGGAGATACATATGCGAGTAGACGATTAGAGAGGGCGAATGTCGGTTGGGGTATAGTGCTTAGTTGATGTTGTTTCGCGATACTGTTGTGTTCCTGGTCTAGATCTAATTGAGATACAGTGAAATTGTTCTTGACAAAGGAAGGTAAAGTGGTTGCAAAAGGAGCGAGACAGCTTGAAGATATAGTGTACAGGGTCGTAAATGAACGAGAAGAGAGAACATGAAGTTGAAGAGGGCTTGATGTACTCTGTTGCAGTCAAAATGAGCCAGATGTATGATATCAAGGACGAGAACTCTACCAGAACAACGAAGTCTGCAACGGCAGAAAACGATCTCAAACCGATTAAGGATAGTGTCTTGACGATATTATGAGTCCGCAGTGAGTATATAAAGAGATCAGGCCAATCTCGTGTTCGCGATCTATACCACTGGTCAGTCACTGTACATTTAGCAGTCTCTCATCACTTACAGGACACCTATCAGCGGCCGCTTGGTCGCGAATTGATCATCTTCAGATGTCAGAGGAGATGGTAACACTGCAGCAAAATCCACCGCGCCCCACTGAGGACCTGAAAGATTAAGGATTTCCGATACAGAACCCAAGTCCGAACAGTCCCATATCTGGAGGCCAGATGGATAACCAAGCAGCAACAGCCGTCTACCCGAAGTGAAATCTGAGGTGAGTCGCGGTCAATTAAGTAAATGCTAGACGAGGACACACTTCGTCTTTGCGGGATCACCGCCCGCTAAGCAATCCCATCCAGCCCATATGATTTGCTCAGTCTCTTCCACGCCGGGATACCTAGTGGCTGACCGTCTGTTATTGTCAGCTTCGTCTTGCACGACCTCTTCGTCCAAGCTGAACACTGCGCCCTCTTCGCCTGATGGGCCATACTGGCCCCAGCTCATGCGCTCCCTCGATCTGCTGCCAGAGATATCGCTACCCCTGCGTTTAGATGTGTGCGGCGCGTCCTCGTCGTCTCCACGAGTCTGCGGCGACATAGAGGGAGTAAGAAAACTTCCGAAGGACATCGGACGGGAGACGCGCGGTGCCGACGGCGCCGCTGAAGGGATGGGTATTGATGATGGGACGTAATTACGGATTGCTCGGGAAAACGTCTCGAGAGTTGTCGGTTCGCTACAACGAGAACAGTAAGCAGAAGCACTCATGACAAAATAAAGAGGTCAAAGCAAGAGAAAGGTGATTGAACAAGGGTAGACCTTGGTGTCACAGTGGTCTACGGGGATACAGGCCAACCACGTGCATACCGTTCGCACTTCATGTGGTAGCCGGATGACCGTAGTGATCGTTGCGTACAGCGCGTGTACATGTCGATGGTGAAAGTTTGAGAATCCGCCTTGGACAAAGTAAATTTCAAAAAATCCGAGAAGAGATTCAGGTTTTTTGGGTGCAAAATTATGCATCGTAAAGAAATCACTTTAAGCATCGCGACATGATAAACAAAGGTGAATCAGCGGTACTATAAATGCTGCCTCGCCGATGCACTGTTCTGAGGCGAGAATTAAGGTCACAACGACAGATGTCAATCAATCTCAGTATATAGGGGGCTTCGCACAAGAGCATGATGCGATGAAGAGTAATAACAGAGAGGATGGATTTCAAGACCAGCGGTCAGAGAACAGTAGATGAAATACCGGGTGACTGGCTTGATAATGCCTTGGAATAAATCCTCTCTGATACACTTCATAGATAATACAACACGAGCCGACTCGCAAAATGGGAAGAGAGAAGCTCCCACAGCATGGATAGACAGGATGGAGAACAAGTATAACCAATAACAAAGGATACGTTTGGCACATACCGAGAAAGCACAGGGGACCTGACATGTCCAGCGTTGCGCTCGACGCAAGGCTCCACAGCATGTCCAGTATCTGCGGCCGATGGCTGGCGCTGGAATGGGGACACAGGCTGGACTTGAGACACAAATCCTCCGCTTGAGCCACGATCGCCGCTGACGCGGCGGTACATTACGGCGGGAAGGTCGCTCTGTGCCTGATGGGGACGGGTGTCTGCTATCCCCTCACGCACGATGTCCGGTTCCGGCTCTGGCTCCAAATAAGACATGGTGCAGGGCGGTGAGGCGGATGGCTCGTCGGCGGGGTACGTTGTGGAGGTAGCGGCGGTTTGGGATTCCAATGAACGAGAATAGATAATTTGGCTGCTGGTATTGCGTGCACGGGGGATGGCATTGCGATGGGTCTTCGAGGGCATTAAACGTGATGCGGGTCGTATCGATAGCCTCAGTAAATAATACAAAGATACAGCAGACGAGACGCCCAGGACGTGTAATTAAATGCAAGCCCTGGAGATAAACAACAAGACGGAGAGAAAATACGAGAGCAAGACTGGGTCGTTGGTGTGCAGCCGTTGTGGTCAGTGGAACAGGAGCAACACTGAGCAGCGCACGTTCAGCCCGAGTCACTGTCCTTCCCTTTTTCGGCAACTGCTTGTCTTATCCGTCGGTGCCCAGTTTGGCACGCTTGAATAAGGCTGTCTGAGTCGAGTCGCTGCTTCAGCGCATACCATTGGTGAAGCTTGGAATTTGGGGATATGTTGATCAGCCATACGACTCTGTATATTTCGATGCGGGCTAAGGCGTACACCATGATGTATACTGACTCATAGTGTTGATAGTGGCACTTATCGATTGACGGAGGACAAGGGCCATGGAATAAGAAGTTGAATAATACGGTGCGTCCCTCCACGCTTCTTTCAGAGAACCTAATAGACTGCACTCTGGTACAATGTGTAGCACGTCGACAAATGCCAATAGCTTGGATATTCTGACCACTCTGAAAAGAGACGCGAATGCAATATCCATTTCCACCTCATTGCCCTCCGCCGCTGAGAGCAAGGATGACCTGAATTCTCGCCTGTGCATGTACAAGTCTCTCTCTCCGACCCCACGACACGATCATGATCACTCATTCAGCGCTCACGGTTGCACGAGTCACACTGAACCGGGACACACCGCGCTGGATCAGCCGCACGCCATTCCGGATGCCGCCGTCTGGCGCACAATCACCGCGCAACCGCCCGTCCGAACGAGGCAGGACATCACGAAGCAGCGTGAAAGATGCATCACGGCGCCAGGCGCCAGGACGACCTTGCCCCTGACAGAACGAGAACGCGCGGCCAAGTTCCCGCACAGCGCGTGGCCAAGTTCCCGCACAGCGCGTGGCCAAGTTCCCGCACAGCGCGTGGCCGGCGCCAGTCTGCGCGCCAGCACGGGGTTCCGCGTCGACGCCGTAAGCGACGCGCAGTCGTACCGCCCGGGACCGCCTTGCTGGATGCGGCCCCGGATACGTACATGTGCCGTCGGAGTCGGGGTACGCGCGCGAGGGGCTGCGGCAGAGTGGCGTGGACGTGATGTGATCTCCAGGCGACGCTGCCCGCGCAGTGCATTCCCATGTTGTGCGCAGTACAGCCAAGCTGGGCTTTGCAGCCGACGAGAGCGAGATTACGGGAACCGATGATATGGGGTTCGTATAGCTGTTCAGACCATGCGCGTGCTCGGGCGCCGACGTGCAGATAAAAGCTAAGCAGCGAAGGTGGCCTGCGGAACACGTACAGGATGGGGACCAGATACTTCTGCAAATGTAGCGCCGCCAGCATCGCTCGGAAGAACGACGGCGACCGAAGACACAGCAATATCAATAACGGCATCATCTTGGAGTGCAGGGGCGGGCGCCGCCGCGGCGCTCAGTTGGACACCCAGAAGCGAGAAAACCGCACACGATGAACCAGTGTGGCGCCGCCATGGGCTCCCCGGCAAGTTCTCACCCAATCCTGGACACCAGTCGTTAAACCGTTGGGCCGCGCCTCGGATCGCATCACCGATAAGATTGATTATCTCTGCCCGCGAGCGTCACAAAACGGGGCGAGCACGCACGAGCAGCCACCATGCCGGAGGGAGGCGGCCACGCTAGGGCGACTAAAACGCGCCCCGGGGGGCTGGCACGCCTTCGGGGCGGGGCGCTGCTCGACTTCGCGCCTGCCGAGACTCCCGGCGCGATGGTGCTTCGACGAGGCACGGCGACAGAGTCCGCAGGTCAGCGGACGCAGAACGCCTGATGCGCGGGCAGGACGTGCACACCACGCGCGACGCCCAGATCCGCGCGGCGCCGGCGCTGCCCATTCTGGAACGGACGATCAGGCGACGTCAGGATGCGAGCGGTCGAAGATGGAAGAAGAAGGGGGGGAGGGGAAGACGTGGCCGCAATGTGGTACGTCCCTGCGGAAGCACTGATCGGCAGCAGCGGAAGATCTCGTGCGTGGCTGGTGTCCGTGTGCTGCCATCTGGCGCCGCGGCGTCGGAACTTGGCGGAGAGGGGGGGGGACAGACTGCCCATGCGGTCCGGGCGTTTTCATGTACATAGCCAGAGATGCGGTCATCGAACGGGATCACGGGACGCGGTTGGGACTAGGGCGGACTCGAAGATGCTTTCACAGGAGAGGACATACAACGCCGATACTGGGTCCCTAGTGGCAGACAAGGCGGTATCGCGAAAAACAACAAGACGCTGTAGCGACGCGCAGTAGCCATGACAAGACATGTAGCAAGACTGCATGGAGCACACGCACGGCGGAGAGTCCATCAGCTAGGCGACGAGGAATACGACGGTACAGACGGGAGGCTAGGTTCGAAAGCAACTCGAGGAGGGAGGGTCGTGTACAACGCGTGTTGGTCTGCAAAACTTTAGACCCAGCGGGCCGCAGGACATGGCTTCTCGGTGCGTGTAGGAACGAGGAGGGCCCGGCGGGCTCCAGCGTAGCGCATGAGCACAGGGCATCTCCTCGGCCCTTGTCAAGTCCGGGCTACGGATGCTGCATGGCATCATAGATAGAAGGTGGACGGACGAGTTTGTGCGAGTGACGCCGGGAAGGGCAAGGCACATGATGTGGGCCCGCCTACGCTCGGAGCGGGGGCTGTAGGCAGAGGGGGCACGGAACGGGACAAATGAAGAAGGGCGTTGACATGAGAAGCGCATCGTGGAGGAAAGACTAGAGCAAAAGGCCCGGCCGACACGCGATGATGAGAGAAGGCGCGGGTAGCAGGAGGACGGAAGAACCGGGGCGCAGCGGCTGCGCGTCTCGGGCGGCGTGCGGTGGCAGATCGATGTGGCCATGATATCGACATTGGGAAGCGCTCTGTAGGAGGACAACGGCAGGCACGTATATAGGTATGAGGGCCTAGTGCCGGCAGACGGAGGGAAGTCCGCGAAAGTGGACATGGACAAGATGGGCACGAGGCGAGCCCGTTATGGGGGGGATATGCTTCGATGGTGCCTCGTTGAACACGCATTGTGATGGGCGGGGGAGAGAGGCATATGGACGTCCGGGATCGGATGAGAAAGATCGCGGGCGGGCGCTCGGACGGGGAAGTGATGGGGATCACGGCGGGCACCCGGGCCATGATGGATCATGGCCTGGCGGATGGCGTTGCAACGTGACGGCGGTGATGAAAGGGAGGTGGAATGCCGCCTGCACGAACAAGGCCGGGAATCTCGGGGGGCGTGGGGGCGGGCGCGAGGGATGTGCCGGGGGCACGAGGCATGCGGCTGGCTGGCGTGTGCCGCAGCGTGTGCGAGCGACGTGCGTGCGTGCGACGCGCGGTCAGGGGCTGGGCGCGTGGCAAGGAACGAGCGCGAGTTGCCGGATCCCCGCGGCGGCGGCAGGCACGTGGCGACAGTCGGCGACTGAGCTCGCGCGGCGCGAGGGACCGCGGCCGACAGGTGATCGGCGCCACGGCGCGGATGTTCGAATGGAAGACACGTGGTCGGGAGTGCGTGGGACGGTTTCTCGGGATGAACGCATCTGGCGGACGAGCAGCGATGGCAGCACAGCGAGCGCGCATCACGCAAACAGCAGCCCGCAGCTCGATTGGCTCGCAGGGACCCCGGCCACACCGCGCGCACTGCTCCGCTTCCCCGCCGGCGCCCGCCCGCAAGGCGCCACGGAGCGAACAGCAGCCCGTGTCTGTCAACTCTCCGGGGTATCCGCGTTCACACCGCTGGGAACGCCCAGATGCGCGCACACGCGTCGTCGCTTTGCCAAGCACCGTGTCCGCTGCAGCAAGGTCCGAACGTGCATGACGCGTGTGAATGCCGACATGTCTCCGTCCCCCGGCGACGGGCACGGCGGGGCAAGCCACGGACTCGTGGGGGGAGGGGAAGGGTCAGGTGGTGGCTGGGAGATGAAGCGGAGAAGGCAAGAGGCGAGCGCACAGGCGTCTGGCGACGGGGGATGCGCGGGTGGGAATGACAGATGACCAGCAGGGGGGGTGGTGACGAGCAAGGAGAGAGAGACACACGGTGGAGGCATGAGAGCGAGGCTGCGGAGGGGACACGGGCATGAGGCGGACTAGCGACGATGAACGTGAGAGAGTGTCGTAAAGGCCACTCCTCGATACGGAGGGGCTGTTGTTCCTGAGGGCGAGGACGGGCAAGGGGAACGCAGCACGTGACGCGGGAAGAGAGAGCGGAGAGCGGGAGTAGCAGACGGCACCGTGTTCGTGTCCATGTCCATGTCCACGTCCAAGAGCCGAGACCGCATGGATCAGAACGGGCAAGCCGGGTTCGATGGAAGGCGGACGCTGCAGGCGCTGGAACGCGCGGGGCATCCGTTCCTGGCCGCGGCGACTGGCCACGGGCGACGCGCTATCAGCGCCGGACGCCGGACGCCGGACGCCGAGGAGCCCTGGGGCTGTGGCGGGCGGGCGGTGGATGACGTAAGCCGACGCGGTGGCGGCACTGGCGGGGGTCTCTGCGAGCGGAGCCGAGTGTCGCAAGGGCGAAGAACCCGGCGGGAAAACTTTGGGAAGCGGCCACAAAAGGAAACAGGAGAGCCGGAGCGATGCTCGCCCAATGGCAGCCGATCGCGGCAGGTGGCCGCCCAATTCAGAAATGCCCAGCCACCGCGGGCGTGCCGCACGCATATCAACTCGTCCTCAAATAATGCCTCCCCCATCGCCGCCCGCCCCCTCTTCTCCCTCACCGACCCCGTCCGACGTCCACTCTTCAGCTCTCTTCTTCTTCTCCTCCTCCTCCTCCTCCTCCTCCTCTTCCTCCTCCTACCACCACCACCACCACCATGTCCGCCTCACCACATCCTCCCCCTCCCCCTACCGCCGTCGCCACCCGCTCCCCCCCCGCACAGCCAGCGCCCCCCGTGTCAGCAAACGGCTCACTACCCACCACCAGCTCACCCGCTCAGCTCGCCTCTCTCCTCTCCACAAGCCTCCGCGAGGCAGAAGCCCTCAAACACGAACTGGCCACCGCAAGGCGCAGGGCAGACAAGGCAGAACGCCTCCTCGCCAACTTCACCCAGGCCGCCCATTCCCCCTCCCCCACACGTCCCACGGGCGACAACCCCTCCCCCCCCACACCCAATCCACCCTCCCAGCAGCTCCCAGACGCCGCCGTAAAGGTCATCATGGACTGCGAGGCCCGCGTCGAACGTGCAGAACAAGCCCGCGACGAGGCAGAGGCCCGTCTCCGCATGGTCCAGGAATCATGGGGCGAACTCGACCGCTACCTCCACCACGTCGAGATACGCGCTGCAGACTCCCGCGCAAGCTTCGCCCGCATCGTCGCAGACGGCGGCGGCCAGCTCGTCCTCCTCCCCATCCCCTCCGTCGGCCCCCACCCCCTCCCTCCCCCAGGCGTCCTGGCCCAGCCGCCACAGTCCGCTCGCCAGCATGGCCTCCTCTCCGTGCGTACATCCTCCGTTCCCTCACACAGATCTGGCGTGCCGATATCTGCCCAGGCCTTGCCATCGTTCCCCCTCCCTCCGCCCCCTGTCCCCAACGTCTCTAGCCGTGTCAGACCGCGGTCCGGTAGCCTCGACGCCACCGGCTACCCTGGCATGCTCTCCGGCCCCGGCGGTCCTCCACCTTCCAAACGGATGCGCAGCGATCGTGACCACGACAGGGAGCTCTTGGACAGACCACGGCGATACAGCGTCTCCGTAAGTGACATTTGCTTGCCCGTCCTGTGCGCGAACTCACTCATTCACGCAGCCGTCCAATTCGCCTCAGTACGCCTATGCCAACGGCCACGCCGACCATTCCCCCTCGGTGCATCTGCACCACCCGGGAAACCTCAGCCTACCCGCTCTCCATCCCTACTACGCAAGCCAGGCTCACCAGCAGCCCCCTTTTCGCCCTCGCGGCCGCGACCACGACCGTAGCGACCCCGTGCAAATCCGCTACGTCGACGCGACCGGCCAGTCTTCTCGCTACCCCTCCCACTCCGAGCGCCACCGCAGGGGGCGCTCCGCCTCGCGGTCCCGCTCCGCACACTCCCGCAGCCGCAGCCGTGGGAGCTCGATGAGCCTCGACGAGATGCTGCTCGAGGCGACAACCGGCGACGACCGCGGCCCGGATGGCGCGCCCGGCCCGCCGCAGCGCCCCCACGCGCAGCCGCTCTCGCACCACCCTTCGCAGTACCTCCCGCAGCCCCCGCGCGCGCGCCTGCGCTCGCAGTCGCCCGACCGCGGGCACGAGCGCGACTACCACCTCGCCGTGCCGCACGCCCACGCCCACGCCCACACGCACTCCCGCCCGCGCGGCTCGTCCACCGTCGGCGCCCACCCGTCGCACGCGCAGCTCCACCCGTCCGCGTCCGCGTCCGGCCCTGGCGTCTCTCCCCCTGGCAGCGCGGGAAGCGGCGTCTCGCCGACTCCTGCTCACGGCACGCCTGCGGGGAACGGAGCAGCCCCTGGCCCACTGACAGCCCCTGGACAGGTACAGACGTACCAGACGCACATCTTCGCCCCTCCTGTCACCGGTGCGCCCGTCAAGAAAAGCAAGTTGGCGGCTGCGGGCAGCTCCTCTAGTATCGGCGCCAACGGCAGCGTCCTTACGCTAGGTACGTGTGTTTTCTCGGCTGGATCCGTTTTGGTGTCCCGTTGCGCCCAGATCGACAGATCTAGGGTCCCCAGGGAAAATGTCTCTTCAAATTCCATTGTCGTCGTCTTTGGACGTGCGCTCATTCAAGCCTGTTTTCTTAGGTCCGACGGGAAGTGTCATTTCGGGACCCTCGACCCTTGGTGGAGGCGGGTTTCCGCCGACCAATGCGCAAGGCCAGAGAATTTGTCGGCAGTGTGGTCTTCCCGGCCGCTACAAGGAAGGCAAGTGCGTCGAAAAATGGGGCCCGGGTCCCGAAGGTCCTGGAACGGTCTGCGATCGGTGCGTCTATTGTCCAGCGTCCCGTCCCACCCGAAACTGACTCGTGATCGCTGTAGTTGCCGCAAGAAAATGAAGCGTGTCGAGCGCCGCGGGACGCTTGATGGCATGGCCAACGGCGGCATCGCACACCATATCTCTGCTCAACAACCTGCGGCCATCCACCCGTCTTCCCATCATCAAAACTCTCTGGTCAACGGGCGGCTCCCGGGCCCACACGCCTCCTCTGGTTCCGACCGCTCGGTGCACCGCTCCGACACGATCGCGGTCAACCACCCGTCGTCTCAAACGTCGCGAGGCGCGCTCGGCCCGGGCGGCACGCACATCCTCCCGTCGAGCTCGTATATGCGCCACGACAGAGATCGCGAGGAGCCTCGCACCAGGCCTGGGTCTCCCCACGGGTTCTCGACCCCTAGAAGCGGCGCCCAGCGCTCGCCGCCCACGCCGCCCTACATCGCCACCCTGCCGGGCGCGAGCGTCAACGACGACGACTCGGTTTACGAGCCGGAGCTGGCCGCGCGCCAGAGGGGCTCGCGCGTGCAGAGCCCGGCGTCGCAGATGAAGGCGCCGTCTGGCCGCCGCCGCCGCGGGAGCAAGTCTGCCAGCGATTCGCCGCCGTTGAATGGCACGACGAAGGGATCGCCGTCCTCCGCCCGAGGCTCGCCACGCGGCTCTGATCTGTCGAGTGCGAGCGGCAAGCTGCGCTCCGATGGAGACATGGACGCCGACGCGGACGCCGATGCTGATGCGGATGCGGATGCGGACGCTGACGCGGATGCGGACGCCGAGGCCGAGTTACTCGAGGCGGTCGACGCGGCGGAGGCTAACAACACGACGGACGAAGAATGGTTGAAGAAGGAGGAAATGTAAATTAGGATTTGGTGGCCCTGTATCGTTGTTTCCGTATTGTCTGTTATTTCCCGAACCACTACTATCCCACACGCAGAACCTATGAACTATTATCGTGTACTACCTGGGTTTTTCTCTGTCCATTTAGAAATGTCGCGCTTTCGATATGATGCTTTCGCCTCCCACCATCAGAATGGACTGACCGACTGGTGTGCAAGAGTACTTTGAAAGCTGGAAACACTGTCTTCTCGAGTTGGTCCACATCAGGGTACGCCTCGTTGATGAGGTGAGTAATGAGGGATCGAAACGCATGTGTTCCAGCCTGCAGGAGCGGGGGCAGCACCACATTACCAAACACAATGAAATGTGGGTGATTTTCTATATCGGCAAAGCAATTCCGTATCTTCATGTTGATGCCTAGAGTCAGACGCATTCTATCTGCCCGTCTGCCCGCGCGAAGCGCCCCATCGCTTTCTCAGCCAATTCCCATTGTTCGTCAAAGGGTTCCTCCCATTGCCATTTCCACTGTCTATATAAGGCCTCCCCCAATTCCGCCAGCCGCTCGCGTTCGTCGTGGCATTCTTCCCCACCATAGTGACCTGGGCCGTTGAACTCGCACATCCGGCCGGTCTCTCTTGCGCGCTGTTGAATGGTATGAGCGAACGGTAACCGGATGCTTTGGTATATGCGTAAGACTTCCGATACACGGGACAGGGTGGTCAGCGGGTGGGCAAGGAGACGACCGAGAATGTATGCGTCCTAAGAATAAATTTCATCAGCCATGCCAACGGCTCAATGTGTTCGGTGATCATAGAACCTCAATGGATTGGCCGGCGCCAGCTCCTAGATGGGTCTCCATTGCGTGCATCTTTGGTAGCGCATTTGTCAGTAACAACTTGAAAAGAAACCGCAACACCCACAGCATCGCCTAGCAAGGCTACTCTGTCCGAGACAGAAAACGGCAGTGATATCACCATATGTATTGCCCATCGCGAAGACTCTTCTACACACTGAGTCATAAAATGAGAATCAAATGTGCAGGGACAACCGACCTCCACTATGCACACACCTGAAGCATTTCCTGGACCTCGCGTTCCCAACCCACATAATGTTTCACGAGATCCTCTTTCGGCATCTCTTGGACCCATTTCCCTTCGTAGGCTGCTCCTTCCTTGCCTAACGTAGAGAACCCGATAAAGTTGATGAAACTGCCGTGCGACACCGGGTACGACACAACATGCTTGAGAGACATGAATACGAGATCTGTGCGTATGCAGATGGCAAGTAGCTTTTACCTTCCCTTTCCCGGAGTACTGATATAGTATCATAAGAACCTATATGAAGACAAAATAAAAAGACGGCTATTTGCGCACGCAAAGCGTAAAGCCGAAGGCCTGATGCTCAGGATTCACTTGTCTCAGCTTCTCCGTAGGAATGAGGCATCTATACGCGACCGTGCCACTCCACTTCGGCGTGGCCATAGCGCACCGACTACAGCTGTGCTTGTCAATTTCTTGAGAGCACTCCTTCCGATGCGCAATGTCGTACAGGGTCGCACGAGTGGCTGATTTGATGCCATCAGCACCGATAAGAACATCCGTCTCCACGATTGAGCCGTCCGTGAAGTGAAGTTCAATTGCTGTAACGATCCCCCGCTCATCGGTCACTTCCGTGTACTTGTCCAGCCGTTTGGATGTATGGATAGAGCAGGAAGCTGGAAGATTTCGCCGAAGGACGTCCATCATGTCCGCTCGATGCATTGTGGAAGAGCCATCTGCGTGGGTTCGACAAACTCAGTCCTTGACTATCAATCCCAACAGCATGCGACCACTTACATGGTAGCATCACTGTATAGTAATTATACGTGTCCTCCAGCCTGTCGGCTCTTCTGTATACAAACCCAGGACCTGTCATGAGCGGAGGAGGTGTCTCGGTTAGTAATTGCAGCATAGCATAGGTCCAAATTACATGCGAGATAAATGTCAAAATTCAATCACCTATATCCTTTGTTGGTGGCTTCACAGAGGCTTTTGCCAACTCCTTGTCTATTCCCAAAAGATGCATGACTCGCCATGTTCGCTGCCAGACACTGATACCAGCCCCGAAAGTAGATATTTCTGAGCCTCGCTCATATATATGTATCTCGATTGGGAACGCTGGATCTTCATAACGCCCTAGTGTGACGGCAAGAGCTAGACCAGCTATGCCGCCTCCGCTTCTACAAGTTATTTGACTGGTACTGCTGGAGCTCGGACGGAGGAAGGACATACCATATAGCGATTCGGAACCTATATTTCCCAGGAGTAGACATGACCAGATTCTCTGTCTTGAGAGAACAGCTTAAATACAGGATGGATTGGTCAGTGGTCTAACAACGACTGAGAGGCCCCAGCGGATTAGGCGGACACTCTCCGTCGGCTCACCTTATTGTTACGGGTCTCCCATGAGAATTGGTATGCATTTAGCAGAAATACATGTGAACCATGTACTTCCCATGGGAAACGTAAAATTTTGGACATGATAATGGGTTGGAGTGATAGACTGAGAACTATAAATCTAATTGGGGAATAGAAGTTTATTCTTATGTGTAACTGAAGGATACGAAACGCACGACCAGTTGTGTCTCAGAGTCTACTCATACAGGAACCTTCGTCACAGAAAGAAGCACTTACTTGAGGATAGACGGCCGTGGACAGTACGCTGAATGCATTAAGTACTACATGCATGTCCGTCGCTCAGCGTCCCATTCCCCCTTCTCGCAGATGTAGACAGGGTTTGCATACAGCACAAATATACAAGCGAGGGGAGGGGAGATTGGACCGCGTGCGGAGAAGACTTTGAAAAGACAGTCGGTACGCGATCAGCACGTGATCGTGCCTTACGACGCGTCGGCGACTTGTTCCAAGATGCTGGTGGATTCAGTGATTTGTCCGTCTAGTCGCTATTTATGCCACGTTCAATGAATACGCAGGCTCGATTGATAAACTATAGCATTGTCTCGACGTGATATAGCTACATAACCCTCTGTGTCAATGCAGGTCTGAAATAATGAACGAGACAAAACCAAGCCACTTTCGTATAAAATTCAATGACTTCGAATTGACATACCATAGTTACCTGCCTATGGCCTTGAGTAAAAATATCAGCATCTCAGAAAATGGAAAGTGCCGACAGTTCCAAGAGACTGAGACGACCGAGTACAAATGGAGGCGCGCTTGCCTAGTTGAAGTTCAAAAACAAAAGTTGAAAGATAATACAACCTGATGAAATTGTGTAGCGCTTGACAGGAGCATGTACTCCTTTGCAAGGGCAGACCTCACGTTGAGGAACTACTTCCCTCAATGACTATCCCGAACCTCCTCGAGTGACATCGTTGCTCTTTCCTGAAGACCTCCAGGCAGACAAGCATCTGTGCCTATGTGCAGATCATCACATCCGATACTGGTGAGAAATCAGAGCGTCTAGATCAGCTAGATTTCTCACCGACGCTTCGCCACCCCAAGACAACGGCAATTCTTCTGCCTGTTGGAATTCTACCGAACATCACAGCTATGCCCCTTCCCCGTGATGATCCCAGGAGCGCGAACAAGTTCCGGATTAACGGTGAGCCACAAGCACTAGAACCAAAGGGGGGCTAAGCATAGCCTTTCACAGCTGATCGCCATTATTCGATCCGTCGAAGAAATCAAGATCAACCTGAAATATCCCCTTCCCCGCCGTATTGGAAGGGCACAGCTGGCAAAGGACGTTAAAAAGTTGGTGATGAACGTCGCTTCAGCATTAAAGTCCGGAAACAAATGTCTGGGTACGTTATCTCTTATGATACACCGTCAGAAGATTGTATGACACGATGAATCTTCGAAGAATCTATCAGTTTTGCCTTAGCATTCAGATCATCTAACGGCGTGAAGCTCACCTGGAAACCGCTCAGCGAGAGCTACACCATCACTGCCCCTCGTGTTTGAGATCCATCGTATCCAATGACCCGAGCTGCTCGCCGATCCCGTTCCCGTCATCATCCAACTCTCCCCACGGTGGCTCTGCAATTGGCAATTCCCAATCGATTTCCTCCTTCCGGCGAGCACCACGCATCTTTGACACTGGTCCCTTTGCATCGAGAGAAACTAGCTTAAACAGCGGGTAGCACAATGTTTTGTCGTCCACCTCTGGATGCTTCTCATCCTGACTTCCCATCGTCTCGAGTACCTCATGGTGTGCACACTTCCAGTCTCCACTGTTGGCACTTGTCTTCCACTCGATGTCCCCGCCAACCCCAGCTGTGAGCGGCAAACCCAGAGCCGCGGCCGTAGGCGCAGATGCCTCGAGGCTGATCTCAACTTCGTGCGAGTGCTGAGATGTGAGAAGACGTGCGTATGAGCGGCAGGTATACACCTCGGAGACGATGACCTGCCCCTTCAAGTCGCTGGAGGACCTCAGGAGCCGGGAGAGCCGCCCGGGATAGTTGATCACCGAAAGACATGGCTTAAGCATGGAGAGAACGGCACCGCGGCCTTTGGAAATTTTGAAACGATACTTGAAGTGGCCTTCAATAATCGATGTGAGTGAACTAATGAAGATTGAAAGATATCTCAGAGTCAAAGAATCGATCACACTGTAAAGATCACGATGCAGGGTCGTATACGTGAGATCGGGACATACACGTCAACGTCAGGTCCAAAAGTAATCTGAGAGGTATTGTTAGACGAGATCATTCGTAAGTGGTCGTCCCCTCTCGTGCTCATTGTTATGCTATGCTCGGCAGCCAGACCGTCATCGAAGATATTTCCACGCGGTGCGAACGAGCCATCTCTCTGTAGCACTCCATAATCACCTACCTGAGGAAGATATGTCAATGAATCCTGCGATCAAGTCCGCCCTTCCTGATATGTTCTCGACACAGAGGGAAGAAATGACTGCATGCTAGACATTTTACCTTTACCGGCCTCAAGGGATCCCAACTGGCATATGCATTGGTTGCCTTGAACATGAGAGAGACATACTTGCGCTCGACGTTATGTGAGGCGAAATCGAACATCAAAGAGAAGTCACAAGCAGCAGTGCAATAGGACAATGCAAGAGCTCGAGGGGTGTAAGGTCCACAAGAGGCCTAGGCAGCTGGCAGTGGCACAAGGACCAATGAAAAGATGTAGCCGGACAATTTCATGGATGACAATACAGATCGGGGTAGTCGTATCAAAGGACTATCGATCCGAGAGGGTCGCAAAGCGATGGCACAGGTATACACTGGCTCTGCCCGCGTCTCTTGCCGCTTTGGTATCTAGGGGAGCTGGGGAAGAACGCTTAAATCATCACGATCGGTTATCCACAGTGTACAGTTAAGCGTTTACAGCATTTGAAGATGGTTGTAGTCACTGATGGAAGTAAGTCATTCTGTGAGTTTGTAGCCAAGATTATAAACATGATCGATCCGGAGTAAGCGATCGCGTTAATGAGCGGCGGCAGCACTTGTATAATAAATAATCTAAACGATGATGGACACTGTTTATCAGCGCCTGTCGGGGTGGTGGGAGAGCAGGAAACCGTTGTCATGTCCGCTCGTCCGACCACCGACTCAAGTTTGTCTTCCCGCACGGGGCTCAATGGAAAGATTCGCAAGAGCGAAAGCTAACGAGCTGCACTTTGGTGGCGCTCAACCTGTTACATACGAGCATAGCCCTGCACCAGTGTCGCCAGAACCGAGTTGAAACACAGTGACTTTTTGAAATCTGCACACAAAGCTGTCACGGCGATATCAGCATGGGCAGCGAAGTGGCGTGTCGGCGGTTGTCTGGAATCTATCTACTCGTTGCACTGGAGTTGTGTACACATCGAACTGAGGCTGTCCTCACTGCTCCGCTTCTGCCCAGGAAGATGGGTGGGGGTTTAATATCTGGCGATGACTTTGCCCCGAGACCATCTGAGGCTGATCTGCTGACGGGCTCAATAGAGCGCAAGGTTCGTTATGGCTAGTGTGGGATTGTGGTGTGTTCCATTCCTGTACGGATTATGATGTGTAGGCGCATGGCACCCAATAGCCTGGTCGGACCGCTGGCGTTGGCTCCGCGGAGACCCATTAGAACCGGCTGGGCCATCGCGAATGCTGGGGAGGAAGAGATGGTGCCTTCTCCGCTGTCAATTGTGTATCCATCTGCGTAATCCGTTCCACTGTCTCTGCTCGCCATCATACTAGTGTCTACTTCAAGACGTGAAGGATGGAAGGTACCATAAATGGCGCGTCCGCCAGCCTCCGTTAAAAACCTCAGATCCGCCCCCCCCCAGGTCCTAGTTCACCCAGGAGCTCATCGCATCCTTGCCACCCGCTGCGCATCTGTCGCACATCCTCCCGTCCCTCCAAAACAAGATGTCTACACAGGAACACACTCACTGGGACGGCGTTTGCCCTTTCATTAGCGCCTCCTCATCCTCCGATCCTCATGCATACTGCCCTCCTCAGAGAGGTGATAGCCGCTCGCCCTGCCCCGCCCTCAACTCTCTCGCCAATCATGGCTATCTCTCACGCGACGGCAAGTGCATCACCCCCCGCGACATCATGCGTGCCCTGCAAAATGGCTTCCATCTATCCTTGCCACTTGCCTGGTTCCTCACTTACGGTGGTTTCTATCTTCTGGGGCAGCGCCGCAAGAGAATCTGTCTTGCAGATCTTGCCCGACATAACTGTATCGAGCACAACGCCTCGCTCGCGCACCCCGACGTCGAACACAGAGACGAGTATGCGCCGACCGAAATATGCCCGGACTTGTTGGGCGACTTCCTGCGCCACGCAAGGGATGGGTCCCTGATGACGCCCGAGGATGTCGCCCGTGCCAGGGTGAGGCGGGAATCAACGTACGACACACCCATGGACCCCTTGCATGCTGAGATCGCACGTGGCGAGATGGCGATCGTGCTCAATCTTTTCAACAACCCTGCGCCACAGCTAGAAGTACCAGCAGACTCGGCGGCATCCAAGTCGAGTCGCTCGCTGTGGTCGAAGCTAAAAAGACTGGTGTTATCAACGATCACGGCGAACGCCAACAGCCCACCACTGCCCGGCGTGCCAGTCGACTTCCTGCGCACCTGGATGCACGAGGAGCGGCTTCCTGACGGGTGGACACCGTATCACAGATTATCACTCGCAAAGACCGTCAAGATGGCCTCGAGACTGCGCTCAGCGATGAAGACCTTGGAGAAGGAGAGGACGAAGGAGATACGCGAGACAAAGGAAGAGATTGCAAGGGCGGTCACAGAGGCGACGACGGCACAACCTCCGACGTTGACGATTGTCACAACGAAGGGGCAGAGGGAGCAGATAGCCGTCGAGGTCGGGAGTGTGGGCGGATCACCGCTTGTCGAGTCGCCTGCGGAGATGGCGCCAACAACACACAAGAGTACGATCTCCGACTTGGAGAGCGAGCCCACGCCGGCCAAGGTCGGGACGCCCACACTGGTGAACTTCCCATCACCGTCGTCATCTGCATCCGGCTCGGTGCCTGATACACCGCCATCCACCATTAACAAAGGATATACGGTCGACATGGAGATCTACCCGACTGGTGTGAAGACCTATCCGGTCGACGTGAAGACTTATCCCATTGATGTGAAGACATATTCGGAAGAGCCGGTATTGGAATGGGGAATGGAGACAGAGACACCGAGGATGGTGGCCGTTTGAAATTGTGTTTGCAATTTGACATCCAACTGAGATCAGCTCGGCACATACTGTATCTGTGACTGTGTTTGATATCCTGTAAAACCTGAGCGGGCCACACTCTCGGAGTGTCTTGTCATTCGAAAGATTGTTCTCACCACGAAACGTTTAGTCGACCGCTTGCTTGTATGGATTATCAGTAGTAGGTTTGCGTATGCTATTTGAAGAATATGCCGGCTGAAACGCAAGCAGCGGTATTTAATAAATAAAGAAACCCTTACAGCTAGATAGCCAAGGATTTTCAAAAGCCAACTTCTAGCAGAGCAAGTACTGTCGATTTTGGCGAAGAAATTGGTGGAATTAGTGCTTTGCCTCAGCCAAGATTCCTTCAGCCTCGGCCTGTAGTTAATGTCGGTGCAGGAATGCTTTAGACGCTCTGCCGCTGGCACATTCATCAGCAAATCGTCACGTGTCTGGATTCTGAGCTGTGTCTGAGTCGGTCCGAGAGTCTGACTATAGACTTATGTGTCTTGAGCTTCAGGCACTTCAAGGACTTCATCAGACCAATAAGGTGAGCAGGACCATTCAGATGCCCAGAGCCTCTATCAATGATATGGAATACTATATAGGTATCAAAAGCTGGCTTTCCGCTGCTACCCTCCTTAAAGTACATCACTTAGTATGCTGGAGAGACACACACAAAGGGCACCATTTTGTGCCCTGTTACAACTGTGTCAATATCTGTGCTCTAATTTCCAGACCTGTCTCAAAGTTAACTGGAGTTAGCACATGATGTGTGCTATTGAGTATGTATTTAATTATGCTTACTTTAAGAGTACACACTGTAGGCTGACATAGCTTTTTTGCTGAAAACTTGTCACTCTGACTTCCAAAATGATTGACTATGCTTGGTGTCCTGTGAGCACAAATGAAGCTCTCGATCTCTATCAAAAATGGATGGCACACCTCCATCAAGATCTCCATATGTTCCACACTCTGAGACAGTTCACAAAAATCACATGTGCTGCTTAGTGTAAATGGTAGCCCTTTTGTCCCCCCTTCTGCCTCCACCTCTATTTTCTCCATCTGTGCTCACACCATGTGCATATATTTAGAATAGCTAAAATGCTACTTCACATTGATATGACCTAGGGAGTTCTGAATGGAGGGATGAACCTAAGGAGTAGGTCTGACGTGTTCAATGAAAGGGTGAGCTAGAGTGGCATGGTACCTATGAGAGATACCAGAGGAAAGGGTAAGCAAATGGACATGACAGAGAAACTACCTAGACCACAGTCAGGGTTCTAGAAGTCTAGTGTGTGCAGAGGGGTAAGGGGCCAATAAGTCCTGCACGACAGGATCTTATGCTGAAGTGCGGATAGTCCCAAGGAGGTAAGAATGTAGTCTTCTAATCCAATGACAGTGGGCTGGTAGAATACCAGCCAGGTGCAAAGAAGTCAAAGGAAACTGAAGGTGAACCAATGATAAACTGAGAACCGAAGAATAAACCAAGAACCGAAGAATAAACCAAGAACCGAAGAATAAACCAAGAACTGATGTAGTCAGGAGAGGAGATGCTGCTGAGGGATACTGGCATAGGAGTGGGGTGTAGAAATGGTGTAGGCAATGACTGATGGACTGAACTATATGCAATGCGTGCCTATGGGGTATAACTAGAGTGGAGGCACACCAGATGAGGGGGAGGAGAGGGGCTGAATACTCAGACTGAAGTTACTCTAACTTCAGGAATGTAGGACATAGGAGAACGTAGGGCTGCTGCAATATATAATGTAGTATGACTGCTGGCTAATAATATGATGGAGGGGAACCTTGTCAGACTGTTAAGAAGCCTTAGAGCAGGGAAAACTCAAATCTGAACTTTGGAAGACAAGTCTGTAGGTTCTCTGAGACAAGATAGGAGTGCATATTTTCTCTGCCATTTGGTAGGTACAGGAGACTACATAAGGGGTCCGTGGTGTCAAAGTATCTTACGCAAACTAAAACTGAAGAAACCGATGATAGGCGCCAGGCCCTTCTAGGCCCTGCGAAGCGCCCTCACTTGACCCTAGGACCATAGTCATACCTTCGACGCCACTCGATGCATCCGATACAGCCTGAAAAGCCACCGCAGGACTCTCCAATGGCTTCAAATCATGCCACCGCCACTCCGCCAGTTTCGGTCTGATGTTCCGGTGTACCGTTCCCTCTATGCACAATACACCACATGCAGTTGCCACTCAATGTCCTTGCACGTGACTGGGCGCACCACTCCAATATCACTCAATCTGCTACAACGCGCCACTCGATGTACTCGATAATGCTACGGCCCTAGGTCTTGTCTTAGTATATTTCATGCCACTCCGTAGTTCGTAGTATGCAAGTAGTTAGGATGCCACTCGTACTATGCCACTCCCGATGCACCTTATATTATAGTACAGTAGTATAAACACGATGTATGGTGTCTCGGAACAACAGTGAAGTTTTCCCCCATCCTGCAGAGCTCAAGAAGAGCACCTTCGATTCAGTCACCTACTGCGTTCTACTGTGTCCTTCCATCTTCGATTACGTTCAAAGAGTTGCGTCTACTATCCGCCTTCTACAGTATTTTGAAGGGTTGTGTCTCGTCCGTCTTCGACATCCGTCGAAGAGTTGCGTTCAGTCTTACATCCACCTTCGAGCCACATCGAAGGGTTGCACTAGCATCTCTCTCTAACCCAAGTCCACCTTCTACAGTATTTTGAAGGGCTGCGTATCAGCTAAGTTCTCACGTTTAAGCCTCTCCTTAGTATAGTACAGCATAGTAGCGCATCGAAGCTACGTTGAGCAGTCGCGACACATGTAAAAGGTCGTCAAAGACCTTTGTAGACATCTCTTGACTCATTTGAGATCAGGAACCCTTTGCTGCTGACTCTCCCCTCCACACTAACTATAGCCTTCCAGCTTCTCTAGGTCGTACCCAGTTGGGGTTGGAGTGTTATAGTGCGTATCACTGAAAACAAACTGAAAATCGAAAATTCAGAAACTGATCAGCGTATCATATGGGGAACTAAACTGAAGTAGGACATAAAACAGAAACTCTGAATGTGGTAGAAAAGTTACTGGAGAATGGCACAGGGAGGGGGATGCTTATCTAGAGATCATCACATGGGAGATGGGCTATCTAACCAGACTTTGAGAGGAACAGAGACCTGGGAGCGCTGAACTGTCAAACTGATGCGTAGAGGGCCTAGACAATATCAAGGGATCATATGAACATCACAAACAAGAGGCCAGGACTCCGGACTGAGGGACTGAGAATCAGAATTGAGGACCGAAGACTGATAACTGAAGGACTGGGGATCGAGGACCAAAAATGAAGACTGAAGGACTTTTGCTCAGTTTTCCTTGGCCAATAAGATGAACTTGGGGATGTAAGAGGGATGCTAGGACAAGCTGAAAGAGTGCATTACAGAGTATGAGGGACTGCTTTGTGAGATAGAAGCTTCTGAGATGCACTGTAGAACTTTCGATATTCGAAGTCTGAATAATGACGTTTTGACGCATTGGCTGGGATTCTCAGGTGGCGTTATGATGCATGGACAGTGGGTCTTTGTCCTGATGATCTGTAGAGTAGTCTAAAGGTGCATAGAAAACCAAAAATGGGCACTTTTGAGGCCCAGAGGCATAGCAGACCTATCAATGTGCATGATAATTGGCATATTTGTTGACATAGAATGCTTGAAATGCAGATAAGAAATTGAAAAAATGAGATGCATAATGTGCAATATTGTATCAAGGTGAACAATCTTGATTGCATGATGGCCATCAGGGTCCATATCTAGAGTGACAATCCACATCTCAGTTGATTTGTCAGATTCATCTTCAATGGGAGAAAACCATTTTACAAGAGCACTAGGATACTCTTTACTAACCAGTTTGAATGAAAAAAAAGGTGTATACAAGCAGTATGCAGCCCTCACATCTCGTTGATAGGTCTGGTATTTCTCTGTATCTTGAAAGCACCCATTTTTGATTTTCTATGCACTTTTAGACTACTTCACAGATCATCAGGACAAAGACCCAATGTCCATGCATCATAACACCACCCGAGATTTTCAGTCAATGTGCCAAAACATCATTATTCAGACTTCGGATATCAGAAGTTCTATAGCACACCTCAAAAGCCTTTATCCCACAGAGCAGTCCCATCATACTCTGTAACACACTTATTCAGCTCATCCTAGCATCCCTCTTACGTTCTCAGGTCCTTCTTATTGGTCAAGAGAAACTGAGCAAAAGTCCTTTGGTCTTCGGTTTTTCAGTCCTCAATTCTTGATCCTTCGGTTTTCAATCTTCGGTTCTCAGTTCTGGTTCTCGGTCCCTCGGTCCAGAGTTCTGGCCTCTTGTCCATGATGTCCATATGATCCCTTGGTATTGTCTAGGCCCCCTATGCATCGGCTTGACTGTTCAGCGCTCCCAGGTCCCTGCCCCTCTCAAAGTCTGGTTAGATAGCCCATCTCCCATATGATGATCTCTAGATAAGCATTCCCCTCCCTGTGCCATTCTCCAGTAACTTTTCTACCACATTCAGAGTTTCTGTTTCATGTCCTACTTCAGTTTAGTTCCCCATATGGTACGCTGATCAGTTTCTAGATTTTCGATTTTCAGTTTGTTTTCGATTTCTTCAGTTTTAGTTTGCGTAAGATACTTTGACACCATGGACCCCTTATGTAGTCTCCTGTACCTACCAAATGGCAGAGAAGATATGCACTCTCATCTTGTCTCAGAGAATTTACAGACTTGTCCCCCAAAGTTCAGATTTGGGTTTCCCCTGCTCAAAGGCTTTCTATCAGTCTGACAAGGTTCCTCTCCATTATCTTTATGCATATTATCAGCCAGCAGTCATACTACATCATATATCGCAGCAGCCCTATGTTCCCCTACGTCCTACATTCCTGAAGTTAGAGTAACTTCAGTCTGAGTATCCAGCCCCTTTCCTCCCCTCCATCTGGTGTGCCTTCGCCCTTGTTATACCCCATAGGCACGTGTTGCGTCTAGTCCAGTTCCTCAGTTATCGTCTACGCCTGATACAATTTCTTTTCTCTTGTATCTTACCAGTCAGACCTTGGATCAGTCCTGTGACCTTTCGCTTCTAGAACGGGCCTCGGATAGGCCCAGCTTCTTTGCACAGTCCCTTGACTCATGACTGCTTACTGGATGGGCCCCGCTTACTCATGGACACTGACTCATATCGGGTCCCACTCACACATTTCATCTTACGCATATGTATTGCTAATATGGCCCGATGACTTATATTGCCTTACTTACGCTTACTCATGCTGCTTCTTAGATCACATGCCATGGTCCATGTACAGGGTAGAATATGTATATAAGGCCTGTACTTTGTAGGTCGGACCTTAAGTTCAATCTGGTTACTAGGATTCTAGCAATCCAATACTTGTATCTTGCGATCTCTCACTTCGTACCTGAGTACTTGTTCAACTCTTATTGACTTCACCTGGGAGGACACCTGCTCATCCTTAAGCCCTCACTACCATCTCTAGTAGTCAGGCCCTCACATTCAAGGCTTCATGGTCGTTGATACCAGCTTGTATCAATGCCATCTTTACGCTTTATCCCTACACCAACATCCATTAGCAGCATTCTCTCTCACAATTACATTGGTTTTCAGTTATCCTTTGGTTCTCGGTTTATCATTGGTTCACCCTCAGTTCCCTTTGACCCCTTTGCACCTGGCCGGTGATAGACACCAGGCACTTCTAGGCCCCGTGGAGCACCCTCACTCGACCCTAGGACCTTAGTCATGGCTTCGACACCACTCGATGCATCTGATACAGCCCGAAAAGCCACCGCGGAACTCTCTGATAGCCTCAAATCACACCACTGCCACTCCGCCAGTTTCGGTCCGATGTTCTGGTGTACCGGTCCCTCTACGTACAATACGCCACATGCAGTTGCCACTCCATGTCCTCGCACGTGACCGGTCTCGCCACTTCGATATCGCTCGATCTGCTACGATGTGCCACTCGATGTACTCGATAACGCTACGGCTCCAGGTCTTGTCTTAGTATATTTCATGTTCCTTTGTTTCAGCCTTTCTAGTGACGACAAGTAGCCACCCCCTCTACAGGCCACTCCATAGTTCGTAGTACGCAAGTAGTTAGGATGCCACTCGTACTATGCCACTCCCGATGCACCTTACATTATAGTACAGTAGTATAAACACGATGTATGGTGTCTCGGAACAACAGTGAAGTTTTCCCCCATCCTGCAGAGCTCAAGAAGAGCACCTTCGATTCAGTCACCTACTGCGTTCTACTGTGTCCTTCCATCTTCGATTACGTTCGAAGAGTTGCGTCTACTATCTGCCTTCTACAGTATTTTGAAGGGTTGCGTCTCGTCCGTCTTTGACATCCGTCGAAGAGTTGCGTTCAGTCTTACGCCCGCCTTCGAGCCACATCGAAGGGTTGCGCTAGCATCTCTCTCTAACCCAAGTCCGCCTTCTACAGTATTTCGAAGAGCTGCGTATCAGCTAAGTTCTCACGTTTAAGCCTCTCCTTAGTATAGTACGACATAGTAGTGCATCGAAGCTACGTTGAGCAGTCGTAACACACACCGAAGGTCATCGAAAATCTTTGTAGACGTCTCTCGACCCATTTGAGATCAGGAACCCTTTGATGCTGACTCTCCCCTCCACACTAACTAGTTCTATAGCCTTCCAGCTTCTCTAGGTCGTACTCTGGTTGGGTTGGAGTGTTATAGTTTGCATCACCGGTATACTACCAGTCCACTGCCATTGAACTAGAAGACTACATTCCTATTTTTTTAGAACTATCCGCACTTCAGCATAAGATCCTGTCATGCAGGACTCATTGGCCCATTACTCCTCTGCACACATTAGACTTCTAGGATCCTGACTGTGATCTAGATGGTTTCTCTGTCATGTCCATTAGCTTATTCTTTCCTCTGATATCTCTTATAGATACCACACTGCTCTAGCTCTTTTATCTTAGGACATGTCAGACCTACTCTCTAGGTTTCTCCCTTCATTTAGGACTCTCTAGGTTGTATCACTGTCCTGTGAGAGATTCTCATCTATATAAACACAATCATACCAAGGGGGGCCTGAACACCATGAGAGAGTTGCACATATCCTTTCACAATGTATACCTCTGATACCTGAAAGGTCACTTGGCACAAAAATGTGGCCACAGCAAAGTGAAAGATATGTATTGATGGGTCAATTGGTGGACAAGGTGGAATATTGTCATTATATAAAGGATTTTCTGAATAGCATTGACTGTGAATAAATTTTGACACCAAATGTGCAAAATTTGGCATATTGAGAAAAGTTGCAAGTGCATCAAGTGTTTGTGGATATCCATGTACTGTAACACAAAGCATTAGAAAATGTGATAAGATCAAAACTTGAACTCACCAGCTTTTTAAGCCATTGCTACTGGGGTCAAAACACATGAACCATCTACTACACCATGATCAACATTATTTTCTTTATTATTTTGATCAGTGTCATCATCCTGGTCATTTTGAAGCTTTCTGTCTGTGTGCTCAAAGTTATTTTCATTCACAGGCACTTCATTGACCACTTCAAGAGATGATAAGAAAACTAGAGTATCAAAAAGACATGTGCCTTTAAGCATACTCAAGCTGTGAAGTCTGAAGTCTGCATGAGAAGCTGCAAGCTGATCAAGATGTTGATTTGTTACCAGCATCTGTCTAAGAGCTTCATATTGACTTGAGTGTTGCCAAGGCTCTTTCACAGCCTTGATGTGTTTGATCTCAGTAATTGATGAACAGAGACCATTGGGAGCACCATAATTTCAAATATGACAGGAATAACAATTATGATTTCTGAGATATGAAGAAATTGTTATTATATGGGCTCTTAAGAGGACATGTAATGCTTAATGTCTGCAGTTGTAACTGTGGGAACACATTTTCAATACAATTTTGTATGTGTGGGAACTGGTCATTTTAGGGTTAAGGTTGGTTTTTTCAATACAAAAGTAACAACTCAATTTTTTACCACCATACAATTGCTTCTAATGGATAACAATTTGATAAGTAATGACATGCTGTGGCTGGAACAACATGACTTGTGTAAATACAGGTCAACAACATCCTCACTCCAGTCACTATAGCTCAGCCACAAATGTTCAAGTAAGACAATATTATATCAGCTGCTTGCATATACATATATGGTATGACATAAGGATATTATCAAATAAATGAAATCTGTAGCCCTTCATGCAAGAATCATGTGACAATTTTCCTGAAGTGGTAGTCTGCTTAGATAAGCCAGAAAATGCAAAAACATCATTCAGTATTAAGTTTGACAAAAAAAAATATATGTTTTAAAGGGTCACATATGTTTTTAGTACTTTCCAGACATTGAGCCTCATATGTGAACTCATTTTGAATATAACTGAGACAATTTGGCTTGAGAATAGCTTCAAAATCCCCTCAAAACAGTCAAAAATGTTCAATTTATATAGAAGATACAGCAGAGCCAGTGCTCTGCAGACCGACATTCTGGCACTATTGGATCACGTGATTTGTCAATGGACTGGGAACTTCCTGGGTTTATCGACAAATCACATGACACATTCTGGCAGTGTAGCAAACTGCCTTTTTTGGGACTTATATGATCAAAAATAATCACTGTTTAAGCTCAAATTGATGGTTTTTTAGAAAAGGTCCAGTAAATTGCTTCAAGGGTGTGCTGCTGAAGCCTGTCAGAGTACTTTTTGATTTTGGATATGATATATAGCTTATTATAATTATTATAAAAATGCAAAAAAATATGAAATATATATCAATAGTCTGTATATATTACTAAAACTCAGGTAATTCTGTGAGGTAGCATAAGATGAATCTTAAAGTAGTGTCAATACTTTCACAGCAAGATTAGAAAAAGGTCAAAAGCCAGACTGAACTTGTACTAGATAATGCTGTTACAGTGAGAATACAGTGACTCACAAAACTGTTGCAATGTTTGTCACTTTCTGACTGTTTGACATATATCTCAGCAACCAGATATGCAATAGCTTCAAATAATGGACCATTAAAAAGCCCTGTATTGTGGCTTTGAAAAGTGGTATCTATCATGAAAATGGACAAGTATATGTGAAGTTATCTATCATTCTTTTAAAGAGTTCAATGGTTTTGTTGCTGGTATAATATGAGATAAAAATACAAATTATTAGTACTTAGTATATTCTCCTTTTGCCTTCATCACAGCCTCTACCCTCCTAGGCATACTTTCCATCACATTTTGACACACAGAAGCATCAATTGCATCACATTTCTTCTCCACACACTCTCAAAGCTTCAAATCCCACTTAAAGGCTTTTTATACCCTGCAAGCCTTGTTTTCAAGTGTTGTCAAAGGTGCTCAATAGAATTGAGGTCATGAGACTGAGCTGGCCATACCATAACATTAAAATCATGGTCCTGAAACCACCTTTTAGCCTTTTTGCTAGTGTGCTTGAGGTCATTATCTTGCTGGAGGATGACATCTTGAGGGGTTAGACCATAGTAATCAAGTGATCCTTGAAGTTCATCCTCTAAGATGCTGATATAAAGGTCTGCATCCATCCTTCCATCAATCTTGCATGTCAATTCAACTCCTTCTCAAGTCATACAGCCCCATACCATGACACTCTCTCCATTAAACTTGACTGTTCCCTCTATCAGCCTGGCACTAAGACCCTTTCTTGGCTTTTTCCATGCCCATTTCCTTTCATCTGACCTCAGGTGATTGATTTTGATCTCATCAGACCACATAATCTTCTTCCAATCATCCACATATCAAAATGGGACGCAGGGAACAGCAACTAAGTGCTGGAGTCCGAAGTAAGCCACAGAGATGTATTCAAATAATGTACTCTACTACATACCTGGAGTCCAAAGTAAGCCACAGAGATGGGGGCTACTCCGGACTACAGGGCACTATTTATGCTGGTGAGAACAAAGGGCTCCACCACAGAACAATAGAGTCCATCAAAAAGGGAACAATACAAACATATGACCCAGCCACAAAACTAATGTGGCCTGTGTTCAACTCCAATCCAATAGCTCCGCCACTAATGATGTAAGTGGCCCACAGTCTACTGTGGCCACTCCAAGTCTGGCAGCACTCCAGCTTGACCAAGGGACTGTGGCAGAGCACATTATTGTGACACCACAGTCCAGTGCTGATGACTCACAGCAAAGTTCAACCTCTCCTTCTGATGATGCTTTAATAATAGTGGTTGTTTCTCCTTCACCACAGCCTTCATACCTGTTTTTCTCAAAGAACGATGAATGGTCTGTGGGGATATGGATGTGTTGTTAATATTCTGAAGTGTTTTGGACACTTGAACAGCACTTTCAGCCTTTTCAGTGCTAATTAAAGGAATAGCATAATGAATATCAGTGAAGGAAAGCTTGGCTGGATGACCACCAGAGAACTTCAGAAGGGTAGGACAAAGTCTAGAGCAAATCCTGGTGATGGTACTATAATGTGCACCAGTAGAGCTGGATATTTGGTGAGCAGATTGATCTAAATCAAGCAGAGCAAGAATTTGATTGATAATGTCTGTAGAGAGGGATTTCATGATGATGAAAGTGTGGTTCAATTTGATATTATTGCTTGTTTGTGCTATGTTGAAAAGGTCACACAACTTGCACAAAAAGATTCAAGCCCAGCAAGCATGATGTCCTGCCACTGTCTACCAATATTTGATCTGTAAAATGTCAGCAACAAAACTGTTGCAATGAACTCTCTGAAAAAATAATAGATAACTTTCTATATACTTTTCCATTTTTTATGATAGATACCACATTAGAAAGCCATGATGCAGGGCTTTCTAAAGGTTCAACATTTGAAGTTATCACATATTTGATTGCTGAGATATAGACCAAACAGTCAGAAAGTGACAAACATTGCAATAGTTTTGAGAGTCACTGTACGTCCTCTACGTCCTACGTTCCCAAAGTTGGAGTAACTTCAGTCTGAGTAACCAGCCCGCCTCCTCCTCCTCATCCAATATGTCTCTGCCCTTGTTATACTCCATAAACACATGTTGCATATAGTTCAGTCCATCAGTCATCACCTACACCAGTTCTATGTCCCATTCCTACGTCAGTATCCCTCAGCAGTATCCCCTCTCCTGAGTACATTGGTTTTCAGTTTATCCTTCGGTTCTCAGTTTACCATCAGTTCACTTTCAGTTTTCTTTGAATCCTTTGCACCTGGCCAGCATCCTACCAGCCCACTGCCATTGGATTAGAAGACCACATTCCTACCTCCCTGGGACTGTCCACACCTCAGCATAAGATCCTGTTGTGCAGGACTCATTGGCCCCTTACTTCTCTGCACACACTAGACTTTTAGGACCCTGACTGTGGTCTAGGTAGTTTCTCTGTCATGTCCACTCACTTATCTTTTTCTCAGGTATCTCTTATAGGTACCACATCGCTCTAGCTCTCCCTTTTCATTAGGACACGTTGGACCTACTCCCTAGGTTCATCTTTCCATTCAGGACTCCCTAGGTTGTATCATTTTTGGAGCCCACCATGAGGGGGAGTAGCCAAGATTACATTGCCTTCAGATCAGCCTACGTTGAATCAGTCCCCTCCCTGCAACAACAATCAGTTACTAATCGAATTTTTCCAAGTCAGTTATCGGTATTATACTTGGTCTGGTTTACCATGCCATCGGTCTTCTCATACACCTACACCCATTTTCCCAGATATCATTGCATCTCTAGAACCCTCTGTATCCACTCCTGACTTCAAGGCTCTCTTTGAAGGGTCCTTAGATTCACTCACCATGTCTGAAGATTCTCAATTTGAGGATGTTACCCCTTCATCCATGTCTCCTGAAGTTTCTCCAGAACACAGTAGTCCATCATTTCACCCAGATTCTCTTTGTATTTCTCTCCCTCCATCATCACAGTTATCCTCTACACTTTCCTCGACTTTCTCTATGCCAGCAGTCCCTTCTTTATCTCTTACCACTTCAGATTCTCGAACTTCAGTTTCTAGCGTATCTCCACTCCCCATCCCTCCACCTAATCCACTCATAGTCCCTTCAATTTCAAACCCAGCTCCAGCCATGAACGTTCCACCGCTTATGCCACCTCACAGAGACCGCTCCACACTGACTTTTGATCCTGATCAGCCCAGAACCATTTATTGATATTTCCAGGACTTGGAATTTCTGTTTACTAGGTGCCAGATCAATGACTCTCCAACACAGAAATATTGGACTGTCAGATACCCTCCTATTGACACTTCTGACCTTTGAGAGTCTCTTTCAGAGTACCAGGATGCAGCCAAGTCCTATGACAAGTTTAAAAAAGAAATTTGGAACTTGTATTCAGGAACTGAAAATGAGAGAATGTGGTCAATGTCAGACTTAGATCAGTTGATAGGAGAGCAAGCAAGGATAGGAATTAACAATGCTGTGGACTTGGGCAGCTTTTACTGTGAGTTCTATGCAATTACAACATATCTAATTTTGAAAAACAGATTATCGGCAATTGAGCAAAGCTGAGCTTTTGCGCAAGCCTTTTAGCCTGCATTCTGGAATTGCATCTCTAACAGACTTCAGCTCAAGTTTCCTGACCACCTTCCTGATAATCCATACTCCCTGGAGCAGATCCACAGCACTGCAAAGTTCATTTTACTCAGAACTTTGACAACGCTCACTTCTTCAGTTTTAGCTTCAGCCACAGCAGCATTCACAGCAGCCTCAGGTGATTCCTCACTTAAAGTTGAGGACCTCCAGGCTTTCGCTGAGATTCTCACAAAGTCTGTCACTAGTGTGTTAGCTCTGGTCTTTGCAAGCCAGCGTCCTTTTAGATCGGACATGCCACAGGGTGAGCATGTTCATCCGGAGGGTCATTATTGTCATTATTGCAGAGATACAGATTGCTGCACGAGGTGTTGTAAGCACATCGAGCAGGACATCAAGGACAATAAGTGCAAATGCAATCTTGATGAAAAAGTAGTCCTGCTGAATGAGAATTTCGTTCCGAGGACTATTTCTGGGTGTACAATTTGTGACCGAGTCTATGACTACCATTGTCACTCAGGCACCAGTTCTTTGCCGCAGCTACTCTTTGAGGTTGACAATCAACCAAGCATCTCGGCTTTCTCATTATCGGCTGAAGACCACATTGCAGCATTAGAGCACAAGATATTTCAGCTCAGGTGCAGGAGAGAAGTGTTTGATGGTGTCACAGTGCCATCACACTGGCATCCTTCCCCTCCTAATCCCCCAGCAGTTTCTCAGAATCCACCAGCTTCAGATCCCCCCATATCAACACACCCACAGCAGCCTGTTGTCAGTCCTGCACAGCCGTCAGCCTCTGAACCAGTACAACCAACTCAGCTGCAGATTCTTCAGCGTCCTGAGACTACATCTGCTCCAGCAGCACCACTGGTGAGCAAATCGAAAAACTCAGTTTCAGCTGAAGTGCCATCCTCCTCAGCTAGCAATTCCACTCACCCACCAAATCATTCTACAACCACGCCCCCATCCAATTCCCAGTTCAATCCCCCTCTCCATTCATATGCTAATACTAGGAATGCTACTTACACACCACTGAATCTTCAGAATTTTGCTACTGCACCAAAGGTCAACCCAGAGAAAGGTAAGGATTCAGCCTACAAGACAGTAGTCCCAATACACCCAGACAGGCTCATGGAGGAGATCTTTGCTTGATCTATGCATACCCCTACTGTGACTTTGACTCCTGAGGAACTTTTGTCTATCTCCCCTGATGTTCGTGCCAAATACTGAGAGGCAGTAACCCCTTGTCACATACCTGCTGATACTACTGCTACCAATATGACATGCATTGTTGAGATATCTGACAATCCTGGTTTGGTCTCAGATCTGACTTCAGTCTTGGCTTTGGTTTTGGCCTTGAATGTCTCAGAGCTCTCTTGTTATGGTGAACCACTTCTTTCTGATGCTACCATCATTCCTGATCCTTATGAAACATACCTACAACATGTCCCCCACAGTGAGGAATCAGCTGAGATCATAATCGCTTGGGATTCTAATGCTATCTGAAGTATTGAGGCCCTCATAGATAACAAGAAGCGGATTGAGTGTATAGTTGATCCAGGCTTCCAGGTCGTCACTATGTCCGAGCATGTGTGTCACGCTTTAGGTCTCATCTATGATCTCTCTATCCAGCTGAATATACAGTCAGCCAATGGTAGAATTGATTGGTCTCTCAGTTTGGTCAGAAATGTCTCATTCGAGATTGGTGACATTGTTCTCTACCTCCAGATGCATGTCATTCACAGCCCTTCCTATGACATTCTTCTTGATCACCCCTTCGATGTTATAACTGAAAGTGTAGTCAAAAACTTCAGAAATGAAGATCAGACCATCACCATTGTTTGCCTGAACACTGAAGAGACAGCTACAATTCCCACCATGCCCTAAGGCAGACAGAAGTTCCTACCCCCTCATCATCCACAGTGTCCACATGCCAATCAGCCCACTGTTTCAAAATCGGGTTTTCACTCTTCGAGGATTTGGAAAATCAAGGAGAAGTTGCAGTCATCATTCAGTCCGATTCCAACAAACCAAAAATTGTGTCTTACGCTGATAGGTCTGGTACAACTCCATGCCCCAAATTTGCGTATTTTCAGTCTTCCGCCCCTTTCTCAGAATGTACTGCCAAGTTTTGGAAGTCCAAATGTTGTAACAAGGACAGAGAGCTCTATTCACTTACTAGGGAGTGCCCTAACTCAGCAGGCAGGTGCACTGCATGTGCCTACTCACACCTTGGCAATCCGGCCTTCCTATCTGAGAAGAACAATGGGATTTCTGATGATAGAAGGTCTGCCTGACACTCCGGAAGCCCTATTGAAGAGAAGTAGTCCCTCATGCTCTAGAATGCACGCCTGCCACCTCACCTAGCATCCTCCTGACCTCTGACAACTCTGGGCCTTTGGTTGAGATCAACCAAGAAAAGCCACTTCAGTTTTCGGTCTTCAGTCCTCGGTTCTGGTCCTTGGTCTCTCAGTCCAGAATTCTGGCCTCTTGTTCATGACGTCCATATGATCCCTTGGTATGGCCTAGACCACCTATGCATCCAGCTTGACAGTTCAACACTCTTAGATCCCTGTTCCCCCCCCCAAGGTCTGGTTAGATAGCCCACCTTCCATATGATGATCTCTAGATAAGCATCCCTCACCTTGTGCCGTTCCCTCGTAACCTTTCTACTGCATTCAGTGTCCCTGTTTCATGTCCTACTTCAGTTTAGTTCCCCATATGGTACGCAGATTGGATTCTAGATTTTACGATTTTCAGTTTGTTTTCGGTTTCTTCAGTTTTATTTTGCGTAAGATACTTTGACACCACGGACCCCTTATGTAGTCTCCTGTACCTACCAGACAGCAGAGAAGATACGTGCTCCCATCTTATCTCGCAGAATCTACAGACTTGTCCCCCAGAGTTCAGATTTGGGCTTCCCCTGCTCTAAGGCTTCTCTACAGTCTGACAAGGTTCCCCTCCATCGTATCTACGTCTATCATCGGCCAGCAGTCCTATTATATCATATATCTCAGCAGTTCTACGTCTTCTACGTCCTACGTTCCTGAAGTTGGAGTAACTTCGGTCTCAGTAACCAGTCCCCCTTCTCCTCCTCATTCAGTGTGCCTTCACCCTTGTTATACCTCATAGGCATGTGTTGCACACAGTCCAGTCTATCAGTTATTGCCTACGCCAGCCCTACGTACCATTTCTACGCCATCAGCCTTGGCAGTATTCCCTATCCCGATTACATCGGTTTTTAGTTTATCTTTCGGTTCTCAGTTTATCATCAGTGCACCCTCAGTTCCTTCGACTCCTTTGCACCTGGCTGGCATTTGACCAGCCTGCTGCCATTGGATTAGAAGACCACGCTCCTACCTTCTTGGGACTGTCCACACCTCGGCATAAGATCCTGTCGTGCAGGATTCATTGGCCCCTTACTTCTCTGCACACACTAGACTTTTAGGCCCCTGACAGTGGTCTAGGTAGTTTCTCTGTTGTGTTCCCTTACTTACCTTTTCCTCTGGTATCCTTCACAGGTACCACACCGCTTTAGCTCTCCCTACTCATTGGGATGTGTTGGACCTACTCCCTAGGTTCATCCCCTCAGTCCAGGACTTCCTAGGTCGTATCAACACCTCAGTAAACGCTTCTGATACCCCTTCTGTTTCTGCGCTCTATCTCTCTGCATCTGATTCTGTGTTTAGTTATCTTCAGTCTCTTTATTCTAGCGATTCCCCAGCCTCTTCAGCAGCTTCTCATGATGCTTTTAACTGGTTCTCTAGTTTTATTACAGCTATCAAGCCTTTCAAGGTTCTCTTATTCAATTTTAATAAATTGAACTCTCACCCTTTTCCTTCATCTTCCAGCTCTAAAGTAACATCTTTTGGTTTAGTTTTTAGCACTTCAAGTTTCAAGGATACCTCAAGACCAGCTCAAGACTCGCCGAAGTTTTTGACTCTCGCTTGTCCCCTTCCCTTGGTTTTGGATTTTCTCCCTTTTCCTATGTTTGCTGCCTCTAAGAGAAAGTATAATCCAGTCAAAGTATAAGCCAGTCACCTTGAAAACTCGGCCAATCTTAGAATCACTCAATAAGTGGTTTTGGATTGTGCAAGCTATCAAGGGTGACCCTCTAGACACCATGCAGGAGCTATCAAAATGAGACGCAGGGAACAGCAACTAAGTGCTGGAGTCCGAAGTAAGCCACAGAGATGTATTCAAATAATGTACTCTACTACATACCTGGAGTCCAAAGTAAGCCACAGAGATGGGGGCTACTCCGGACTACAGGGCACTATTTATGCTGGTGAGAACAAAGGGCTCCACCACAGAACAATAGAGTCCATCAAAAAGGGAACAATACAAACATATGACCCAGCCACAAAACTAATGTGGCCTGTGTTCAACTCCAATCCAATAGCTCCGCCACTAATGATGTAAGTGGCCCACAGTCTACTGTGGCCACTCCAAGTCTGGCAGCACTCCAGCTTGACCAAGGGACTGTGGCAGAGCACATTATTGTGACATACCCCCCCTGATCTGCCAAGTCCCAGAGAGAGTGGCTAGGATGCTGCAACCCCCATCCCAGTCCGGCAGAATGCAACTTTAGGTGCAGGTAGTGCCTTGGTTAGACAGTCTGCAAGCATGTCTGCGGTGGGAATGTATTCTGGCTGTATGTGACCAGATTCCACTAAGCCAGAAAGTGCGCAGGTCAAGGTGCTTCATCCGACCATGATGCTCTGGATTCTTTGACACATTGATGCTTGACTGGTTGTCCATCTCCAAGGGTGAGGCAGTGTCCACTTTGTATCCAAACTCAGTCATCAGATTGCGCATCCAGAGGATTTCTTTGCCAGCTTCAACTGCAGCAACATATTCAGCCTCTGTAGTTGAAAGTGCGACAATAGACTGGAGTTTGCTTGACCAACTGATTGCCCCAGATCCAACTTTGACACCGGTGTCTGGACAGTCACCATGTGCAGAGTCTGTGTAAGTCAGGAAAGGTGCACCCAAATCATCAGGCCTGTAGATGAGCTTGTGGTCCTTGGTGCCCTGCAAATAGCGAAAGAGGTGCTTGACTGCAGCCCAGTGAGCTGGTCCAGGGCAGGAATTGAAACGAGCAAGGCAGGAGACCGCATATTGAATGTCTGGACGAGTCATGATAGCCAGATACATCAGAGAGCCAACTGCATTGAGATATGGCTTGTCCTTCATGAAGGCTCGATCTTCATCGCTCTGGCAAGCTTGTTCTTTGGAAAGATGAAGGCCAGGTTCCATTGGGGTCAGGACACCCTTGCAACTGGTCAGGCCATACTGCTCAAGCATATCTAGGATGTACTGGTGCTGAGACAAGAACATGATGCGTTTTGAGCGGTCTCTGGAGATTTCAATGCCCAACAAAAATGTGGTAGGGCCAAGATTGCGCAATTTAAAGTGCTGAGATAGTTGCTCAATGGTTCTATCAATTGCAGCTTGTGATTTTGAGGCCAGAGTGAGGTCATCAACATGCACAGGGATGATTATGCGCACATCATCATGCAGATAGATGTAAACACTGCGATCTGACTCCAACCGCTTGAACCCCATGGAGGTGAGCACCTGATGTAGCTTCTTGTTCCACATGCGACCTGCCTGCTTGAGACCATAGATAGGACGTCCAAGGCGTAGGACAGTGCCTGGAGGACCTTGAGGAAAGCCTTCTGGTTGCTGCATGTAGATCTCCTCTTCAAGATCACCTTGTAAAAATGCGGAGGAGATGTCCACAGAGTGAAGTTCCAGGTCTTCAACGGCAGAGAGTGCAAGGACAAGGCGCAGGGCAGCAGGGCGAGATGTGGGGGCAAAGACCTCAGTGTAGTCAAAACCAGGTCGCTGTGAATAGCCCTTGGCCACAAGACGAGCCTTGTATCGCTCAATTGAGCCATCTGCATTGTGTTTGACCTTGAACACCCATCCACAGCCAATTGCCTTCTTTCCAGGAGGGAGAGGGACCGCATCCCAGGTATGGTTTGCAATCAAAGACATGATCTCCTCGTTGCAGGCTGTCTGCCACAACTTGGCATCAGGAGAATGCATTGCCTCATGGAAATTGTGAGGATCAGCATCAGCTGTAAGCCCAGCAAACTGCACTTCAACGTAGTCCGCATCTGCACTAAGCAGATCAAGGGGATCAGGAGAGTCTTCGCGCTGTAAGCCCAGCAAACTGCACTTCAACGTAGTCCGCATCTGCACTAAGCAGATCAAGGGGATCAGGAGAGTCTTCGCGCTTTGGGACAGGAGCAGGAACTGAAGCATGGCGTCTTCCTCTGCGAATAGCAATAGGCAGATCAAGCTCATTGACCTCAGGAGGAGGTTGAGGTGCAGGGGCAGGGGGTGGCTGAGCAGCTTGAGGCACAGGAGGCACAATGGGTGCAGGAGGCGCAGCTTGAACAGGCACTGGAGCAACTGGAGGAGGTGCAGCTGCAGGCACAGGCACAATAGGTGGCTCAGGCATGGCAGCAGGCACAGAGTCGACATCCCCCCCATGATCCAGTGCAGGTACAAAGAGAGGGACAGTCTCAGAAGTTGAAGGGTCAACAATTGGAGTAGAAAGTGAGGGAGGAGTGCGCTTGAGACCAGGGAAGTGTTGAAGTCTGACTTACATGTCAAAATATCGGACTAATGCACTGCATTGTAGTGCTGTGCTTAGTTACCTTAGATACCATCACTACACAGCATTACTATGGACACTGCCTCATCTTAGTTACAATCACTGTACAGCCTTGTTGATATCAATCTGCACAGCCATGCAGTGCACACAGCCTTAGTATCCTAGTTACTGTAGCACTGCATGGCCTTACTGTAGATGTATATAAACCCTAGAGTCCCAGTCCTGGATCCCCAGTGACTTACATTGGACTCTAGGTATGTCTTGTATATTTTCTTGTTAATATATTAGTGACTTACATTGGACTCTAGCTCTTCTGTCCCAGCAAGTCATCTCTGCTTGCATATATCTTGGAGTGTAACTCCTTGTGATATTGTCTGAACTTAACAGGTTATGAGCCCTGTACTCTGAACCTGGTCCATTACTTACTTTTACTTACTGTACTCTTCTACCCTCTCTTACAAGAGGCAGATTGAAAGTGACAGTCAGGGCATAGACCCAGTCACTATATCCCCCTAAGCACATAGCCACTAGATCCAGGACGAACTCTTGGAGGGTTGCTCTTCAGTGGGTGCCCTCTTCCTAGGTTGACTAGGAGGCAGGCTAGTAGGACTCAGCCTGTGCTTACAAACCAGGTGAAATCCCCTGCTCAACTGCGAACTGGACTAGAATCTGGGGCTCCTAGTTATCATACTAGTTGTATAGCAGTACTTTACTATACTACCTGGACCAAGGTTCAACTTCCTCCCCTCTGGTGGTTGTGTTCAAAGGCCCACACTTGGCTAAGTGTGTGAGAGTATTCACTTGCACACCACTACGGACTTCAAATCAGACAATACACACCCATTATACTCCATCATGTCCAACTCACTTCCTACCTTCTCTAAACTCAACTCCTCCAATTATCCCACCTGGAAAGGAGAGATGATGGCTGCACTTCGCTCTGCAGGTCTATGGCGCATTGTCTCAGGCACCTCTAAAATGCCCACTGCCAGTACACCTATCACACCTGAAGAAACCAAGGCCAGAGAGGATTGGGAGCTTAAAGTGGACAAAGCAGCTGGTTGGCTCTATCTCATGATTGAGCAAGATCAAAGGGTTCATCTTGATGGGATATCTGATGATCCTGTTAAGATATGGGCTGCTCTTGCAGATGCTCATCAGCAAAAGCGTCCTGGGGCCAGATTCAATGCTTATGATGACTTGTTCTCCATCAGAAAGCATGACAATGAATCTCTCCAAATGCTGATGAACAGGGTCAATGCTACTATGCAAGGCATCCAGAACCTCAGACCAGACAAGTTCACTCTGGATCAGCTGGATGAAGAGCTTACATCCATGGCCATGATTCGTGCTCTGCCAGACGAGTACTCTGCCTTCACCTCCAACTTGCTTCTGCAGAATGATCTGTCCAAATCAAAGGTTCAGGCTGCCTTTATTACTGAAGAGAATCAGAGGCGTCATCGGTCCACAGTCTCCAGTGACCAAGCCTTATCCACAACTACCACTGTTAACTGTGAATTCTGTGGTATCAAAGGTCATACCAGGGACAAGTGCTTTGCTTATCAGAAGGCACAAAAAGAGACAAAGGACAGGGTACAGGCACGCAAAGGCCATGGGAAGCGCTATCAGGCCAACCAGGCTCAGGACAGTACCAAGACCACAGACACTGCTGCAGTTGTTACTGAAACTGCTGGAAATGCAAGTCTCAATTCTGATCCCAATCCACCACTTCAGCTTGATGCTAACTTCAACTGGAATGCAGACACAGGTGCCACTTCTCATATGACACCCCATCGCCATTGGCTGCACAATTATAAGCCTCTGCAAATTCCTATAAAGTTGGCAGACAACACCATTGTCTACTCAGCTGGAGTTGGATCTGTGGTATTTAAACCAGTCATAAAGGGCAGAGAGGTTAGAGCTGTAGAATTCCAAAGAGTGTTGCATGTTCCCAGACTGAGAAACAACCTGCTCTCATGTCTGTATTTAACTAGAAAGAAGGGCTTTCAAATCCATATCTATTCTGATTCAATGCACTTCATTTATGGTGGCAAAAGCATATTCATTGCATCCATTGATGATAACAATGCTGCCTATCTGGATGGAGTCACAGAAGCCTCTCTTGAACATGCTCAACTGTCTGCCACTCTTCCTTTAGATCTAAATCTCTGGCATCGTCGTCTTGCACACCACAGTTATGCTGATGTCCAGAAAATGATCAAGGAAGATCTGGTCACTGGTCTTGTCCTGGAGTCCAAGCAGCAGCCAGATCCTATCTGTGAGCCATGCCTTGCTGGAAAAATGCATGCCAATCCATTCCCATCTTCCCTACAACATGCTACTCAGCCCTTGGAACTTATTCACTCTGATATTCATGGTCCTTTACCTGTACGCACACACTCTGGTTATCGCTACTGGATCACCTTCATAGACGATTACACCAGATTCAGAGTTGTGTTGCTGCTCAAGGAAAAGAGTGAAGCCTTTGATGCATTCAAGAGGTTCAAGGCTTATGCTGAAAATCATCTGAATGTCAAAATCAAGGCACTTCAGGATGATAAGGGAGGGGAATACATGTCCCATGCATTCATCAAGTACACAGATGATGCTGGGATTGTACGCAGGCATACCACCAGAAATAGGCCTCAGCAGAATGGTGTAGCAGAGAGAGCTAATAGGGTCATGCAGGATGACTGTTCAGCCATGCTTGCAGAAGCTAAGCTGCCACTGTCATTTTGGGGAGAATGTCTTGCCTCTATGGTGCATGTATGGAATCGCCTTCCTACCTCTGCAGTTAAAGGAGCCACCCCATTTGAATTGTGGTTTAAGCGCAAGCCAGATGTCAGTCATCTCAGAGTGTGGGGGTGTACTGCCTATGTCCATATACAGAAGGATCAGAGATCAGCTCTTGGACCTCATATGCAGAAGTGTGTCTTTATTGGATATCCTGATGGTTATAAGGGATGGAAGTTTTATAATCCCACCACCAAAAAGACCATTATTTCAGAGCGAGCTGACTTTGATGAGCGCTATTTTCCTGGTCTGAAGCACACTTCTTCTATCCATCCTCCTGCTGCTGCTGTTGCTCCTGAATCTGTCCCTGTACCGGATTTTGGGGGGGATAATGATCCTGCACCTGTTGATGCAGCTCCTGTTCCAAATCCACTTCAGGTACCAGTTGCACCACCTCCAAATGCACCCACAGTAGCTCAAAGTCCTTCACCATCTCCTGCTCCTTCTGCTCCCACTGCATCTCCTGATCCTGCACCTGAGACTGCCAATGATGATAGGCCCATTGCTCTTAGACGTACACCTCGTAATGTACGTCCTCCAACCAACTGGTGGGTCATCAGAGAACCTACTCCAGCTGTAAAGGAGGAGAGCAGTGAAGATGAGCTTGATGTCATAGATGCAGATGCTGATTTTGTGGAGGTTCAATTTGCTGGTCTATCTGCTGGTGCAGACCCTCATACCTTTAAACAGGCAATGAGTGGTCCTGATGCCAAACACTGGTATGATGCTGCAAATCAGGAGATCATGGCATTGGTGGGCAATCACACTTGGGACATTGTAGAGCTTCCTCCTGGAAAGAAGGTCATTGGTTCTGGCTGGGTCTTCAAAATCAAGCGCAATGCAGATGGCTCTATTGAGCGCTACAAGGGCAGAGTGGTTGCAAAGGGATATAGTCAGAGACCTGGATTTGATTACACTGAGGTCTTTGCACCCACATTCAGGCTTGCATCCCTGCGACTTATTCTTGCTCTTGCTGCCATTGAAGACCTAGAACTGCGCTCTGTAGATATCTCCTCTGCCTTTCTAAATGGAGACCTTGATGAGGAGATCTATATGAAGCAACCAGAGGGCTTTCATGAAGGAGGATCTAGTCATGTCTGTCGTCTCAGAAGACCCATCTATGGACTGAAGCAAGCCCCTCGTCAGTGGAATAAGAAACTCCGTGCTACTCTTGAAAGCATGAGCTTCAAATGTCTCTACTCTGACAGAAGTGTCTATCTGTATGTCAAGGATGATGTGCGCATCATTGTGCCAGTCTTTGTGGATGACATGACCATTGCCACCAAGTCTGTTGCTGCAGCTGACAATGTGGTCAAGCAGTTGTCCCAGCACTTTAAACTTCGGGATTTAGGGCCTACTACATTTCTATTGGGTATAGAGATCACCAGGGATCGCTCAGAGCGCTCATTGTCACTGTGTCAGCATCAGTACATTATAGACATGCTAGAGCGCTTCAATCTGTCAGACTGCAAGCCAGTCAAGACTCCCATGACACCTGGTCTTGTACTCACAAAGGAGATGGGTGCCCAGTCTCAAGAGGACATTGAATTTATGCACAATGTTCCTTATCTCAGTGCTGTTGGTGCACTCATGTACTTGGCCATCACCACTCGTCCTGACATCCAGTTTGCTGTGTCCTTCTTGGCACGCTTCAACTCCAATCCTGGACCTGCTCATTGGAATGCTGTAAAGCATGTGTTTCGGTACTTGCAGGGCAGCAAAGATTTCAAGCTGACTTACAAACCTGACTCTGCACAGAAGATGTTTGTCACTTACTCAGATGCTGCTCATGCAGATTGTAGAAACACTGGTCGGTCAACTGGAGGATATGTAGTCAAGGTTGGGACTGGGGCTGTCAGCTGGAGCAGTAAATTGCAGGGCATTGTCACACTCTCTACCACTGAAGCAGAGTACATTGCAGCTGTTGAGGCTGGCAAGGAGATTCTGTGGATGCGCAATATCCTTACTGAGTTTGGCTACACCATAGACATGCCCTCCACCCTCTATATTGATAATCAGTCATCTCTGAGTGTGACCAAGAATCCAGAACATCATGGACGAATGAAGCACTTGGATCTTCAATTCTATTGGCTCAGGGACACTGTAGAAACTGGCATTATTACTACTGAGTACATGCCCACCAAGCTTATGGTTGCTGATGTGTTGACCAAAGCACTCACAATACCTCAACTTGTGTGGTGCAGGCAGATGATGGGGGTGCATGGAGTAGTTGAGTCAGATGATGCCGCAACAGAATCTGCATAGTTGAGAGTCACGTGACCTTCAAAGTCCGCCTCGGCAGTTACCGAACAGGGCTGTCTTGACACATCACAGTCTTGCATCTCTTCTCAAACAACCATTATGTTACCAACCAGCAGCATCGTCATCATTGCACTGGTCTCAATAGGCTTTATTGCCTTTCTGGTCTTCTGCATCTGGACCACCTATAAAATCTCTTCTACCAACTCATCCTCTGTTCAAGACATTGAACTTCAGACCATGCCAAACGACCTTTACTCCACCTCATCACACATGGGCACCCCTATTCAATTTGCACGTGTTTTGGCAGCCATTCAGCTTGACAGTCAGCGTCGGTCATCTGCTGATGTAATCCAAGTCCCACCTGTGGCCTTCCATCGTGCACAAGCATCTGGGTCAGTCAGACGGTTTGAGGCAGAGGTTGATGAGTTGCTGGAAAGGATTAGTGTGATTGAGAAGGAAGGGGGGGACTGGAACTAATAAATACTATGGACTTACGCCGTTTGTAATTGATTTTCAATTATTGTGACATGTCAGATCAGGGGGGTGTGTTGAAGTCTGACTTACATGTCAAAATATCGGACTAATGCACTGCATTGTAGTGCTGTGCTTAGTTACCTTAGATACCATCACTACACAGCATTACTATGGACACTGCCTCATCTTAGTTACAATCACTGTACAGCCTTGTTGATATCAATCTGCACAGCCATGCAGTGCACACAGCCTTAGTATCCTAGTTACTGTAGCACTGCATGGCCTTACTGTAGATGTATATAAACCCTAGAGTCCCAGTCCTGGATCCCCAGTGACTTACATTGGACTCTAGGTATGTCTTGTATATTTTCTTGTTAATATATTAGTGACTTACATTGGACTCTAGCTCTTCTGTCCCAGCAAGTCATCTCTGCTTGCATATATCTTGGAGTGTAACTCCTTGTGATATTGTCTGAACTTAACAGGAAGTAGCGTTCATCAAATTCAGCACGCTCTGAAATTAGAACTCGCCTTGTATCAGGGCAGTAGAATTTCCAGCCCTTGTAGCCATCAGGGTAGCCAATGAACACGCATTTCTGCATGTGAGGGGACAGTCCTTTGCGCTGGTCCTTTTGAATGTGCACATAGGCAGTGCAGCCCCAAACTCGAAGGTGTGCCACACTAGGCTTGTTCTTGTGCCACAGCTCATAGGGTGTGGTTCCAGGTCGCACAGAAGTGGGCAAGCGATTCCAGACATGAACCATAGCAGCAACAGCTTCACCCCAGAAACTTGGAGGCAAATTGGACTCTGCAAGCATGGCAGTAACAGTGTCAGACATGATCCCATTGGCTCGCTCTGCAACTCCATTCTGTTGTGGCCTATTGCGCACAGTGTGACGCCTCACAATGCCACAAGAGTCAGTAAAAGCAATGAACTCTTTGGACATGTATTCTCCTCCCTTGTCATCCTGTAATGCCTTTATTTTGGTGCTGAGCTGGTTCTCAGCATAGGCCTTGAACTGCTTGAACGCACTGAAGGCTTCACTTTTGGCTTTCAAAAGGATAACCACTCTGAATCTAGAGTAGTCATCGATGAAGGTGATCCAGTAGCGGTAGCCTGAGTGTGTGCGGACAGGGAGAGGGCCATGGACATCAGTATGGACAAGTTCTAGAGGCTTTGAGGATGTGTGATTGGAGGGAGGGAAGGGGTTGGCTTGCATTTTGCCTGCCAGGCAAGGCTCACAGACAGGATCAGGCTGCTGCTTTGAGTTGAGAGTTAGACCAGTGACCAGGTCATCTTTGACAAGCTTCTGGACATCTGCATGATTATTGTGAGCAAGACGACGGTGCCAGAGACTGAGATCAAGTGGTAGAGTGGCTGCAAGGCATGCAGATGCTTCAAAATAAGGCTCAACTTCACCATCCAAGTAGGCAGCATTGTTGGAATCTATTGGTGCCACAAAGCGCAGTGTGCCAGCCTGATAGAAGGCAATGGCATCTGAAGAGATGTTGATGGAAAATCCTTTATTCCGGGCAAGATAAAGACATGACAGAAGATTACTGCGCAGGTCAGGCACATGCAGGACCCTCGAAAATTCCACAGCCCGCAGAAATGCTCCCTTCACCCTAGGTCTGAAGATGACCGACCCAACTCCAGCAGAATAGACAACATTGTTGTCTGCCAGCTTCACAGGAATGCGTAGGGGCTTGTAATTGCGAAGCCAGTGGCGATGGGGCGTCATATGAGAAGTGGCGCCTGTGTCTGCATTCCAGGTGAAGTCAGCATCAAGCTGAAGCGGTGTAAAGGGTGAGGAGGGCTCAGGGGAATTGGAACTTGCATTTGCAGCAGCTTCCTGAGTGGGCTCTTCTGTCTTGGTCTGTGCAGTATTGGCTTTTCCTTTGCCTCTGGTGGCACGACGCTCCTTGGCCTGTTTTTGCGCCTTCTGGAATGAGTAGCACTGTGGCTGAGTGTGGCCAGGTGCACCACAGAAGTCACAGGGGTCAGAGGACGAGATGGAGGAATGACTGTCTCCTTTTTGAGGTCACCATTGAGCAGTTGAGAGCACAATAGGGCAAACTCCTCTCTAGACAGGGCCAGGATCATAGCCATGACAGTGAGCTCCTTGTCCAGATCCTCCAAAGTGTAGTGGTCAGGGCACAGGTTCTTGCATTGCTGCATGGCATCACAATTAATGATGGTCTGAAGCAAGTCAGAGTCTCCTTTTCTGATGGACAGGAGTGATTCCCAAGCATTCCAGTGTGCAGCAGGATGCTTGCGCTGGTGAGCATTCTCCAGAAAAATGCACCTTTTGGTCCGCTTCCACCATCAAATAGAGCCACCCAGCTGCCTTGGCCTCCTGCACCTCCCAAGCTTCAATGCCGAGTACAGGTGCACTCGATGCCACCATCCAGCACTGGGTCATCTATCCCAAGAATGCACCACTGCCTGTCATGCATTGGCACTCCCTTTCACTGCCTTGCCAGGGGAAGACCTTTTATGAACCATCATCAACAACCTAGTTGACCTGGTTCAAGCCCCAATCTCTGTTACTGCACCCACTAACCCACCTTGGACCCTCTCATTTTGACACCTCTGAGTCTAAGGGTGATTCAATTCTCGCACTGATGCTGCTAATGATAACATCCACGTCGATACTCTATGTTAAATGCAGACAATATCACAAGGAGTTATACTCCAAGATAAATGAATATCACAAGGAGTTATACTCCAAGATAAATGAAGTCAGAGATGACTTGCTGGGACAGAAGAGCTAGGGCAATAGCTAGAGTCCAATGTAAGTCACTGATATATTAACAAGAAAATATACAAGACAAACCTAGAGTCCAATATAAGTCACTGGGGATCCAGGACTGGGACTCTAGGGTTTATATACATCTACAGTGAGGCTATGCAGTGCTACAGTAACTAGGATACTAAGGCTGTGTGCACTGCATGGCTGTGCAGATTGATATCAACAAGGCTGTACAGTGATTGTAACTAAGATGAGGCAGTGTCCATAGTAATGCTGTGTAGTGATGGTATCTAAGGTAACTAAGCACAGCATTACAATGCAGTGCATTAGTCCGATATTTTGACATGTAAGTCAGACTTCAACACACCCCCCTGATCTGACATGTCACAATAATTGAAAATCAATTACAAACGGCATAAGTCCATAGTATTTATTAGTTCCAGTCCCCCCCTTCCTTCTCAATCACACTAATCCTTTCCAGCAACTCATCAACCTCTGCCTCAAACCGTCTGACTGACCCAGATGCTTGTGCACGATGGAAGGCTGCAGGTGGGACTTGGATTACATCAGCAGATGACTGTCAAGCTGAATGGCTGTCAAAACACGTGCAAATTGAATAGGAGTGGCCATGTGTGATGAGGTGGAGTAGAGGTCGTTCAGCATGGTCTGAAGTTCAATGTCTTGGACAGAGGATGAGTTGGTAGAAGAGATTTTATAGATGGTCCAGATGCAGAAGACCAGAAAGACAATAAAGCCTATTGAGACCAGTGCAATGATGATGCTGCTGGTTGATAACATGATGGTTGTTTGAGAAGAGATGCAAGACTGTCTCTGCCATATTATACAATGGCCCACTCCAACCAAGTGCTATCATTCACCTCCATACCATCAAGTGCATCACTGAGATTTTTCACATCAAGATCAGGGCTCATAAAAAATAAAAGACAAAAAGGAACAAACCAGGAGTCCAGTCTCTCTCCTTATGCTTTATCAGATTGAGCATGCTCTTCATCAGCCATGTAACCTTAGACTTCTTCTGATTAATAGCACAAGTTGTCTTCATATGGGCCCTTTTATTTTGCTTGCTCTGCAAACCATCCAGCTTCTCTGTTGTTAACAGAACGGCCTTCAGGAGTGACAGACTGAAAAAACAAATCCTGATCAGCAGTGGTAAAACACCAGTGGGTACACTTGATGATGAAGGTTGCCTTGTTCTGTAAAACATCCTCAACAGATGAAAAACAAAAAGGGCAAAAGAAACTTACCTCCACAACATAAGAAGGCATAACCTGTTTGAGAACCAGCTGATGTGCTTTGATGGACTTCTCCTTAATGCACTCCTGATCACTGGCCAGCCTGTCCTGATGCTTTTTAGCATGTTCAAGGGTCTTATTGTTCTAAATTGAAAGTGTCAGTGACAAAAAATTGCATAAAAAAATCTTCACTTTCCTTCTGTGTCTTCTCAGCTTTTCACCCCATCTTGTCAAGCACCTGTTGCACATCAGAGGTCTTGGCCTTTCTGGCAGGCTGTTGGCACTATGATCAAGATAATTATCTCAACAACTTCTGAAAGATAATTTTTTTGCACTTACCCTGAAATTTCTGAGCAAGAGGCAATTCCGGCAGAGAATGAGCACTGGCTATTAGCAGACAGATCCTTCAAACTCAAAATGTTAGCCTTCATAATGTAATAAAATAAGTTACTTACATTGGCAGCCCCTGTTGCACCCATAGTGGTTGCCATCAGCATTGCACCTATGGCCATTGGCATCACACTCAATCAGCTCCCATTCTTTTCCTTTTGAACACAGATAGGACATCATTTTTGGGTGACCTACTGGGTCTGGGGATGCTTGGAAGCTGATCTTGTCAGTCTGGAACTGTCCCCCATCACCTCAATGTCTTCTGCCACTGTGTAAGTTGTGATAGAGGGTTAGCAGTGGGCTCCAGCTTCCCACAGCACTGGACTGTGAGAAATCCCACACAATCAGTCAGTCAGCCTGGCGGCTTGGGGCACAGGACATACCATAATGCATGTGCACAAACCAGGCTATACAACCTTTCAATATAAAAGATGGTCACAGACTGATCTTGCATTTTTAAGACACAGACTACCAAGTTTATACTACTACATGAAGAATGTAAGATAAATTGGGAGCAGCATAGTATGTGGCACTCTAACTTTTTGATGTCAAGTTCTCATGAGGCTCTAGAAGTATCTGGCACCTATCAGCTGTTAGTGTTACTGTAGCACTGCATAGCCTCACTGTAGATGTATATAAACCCTAGAGTCCCAGTCCTGGAATCTATCCCCAGTTACTTACATTGGACTCTAACTATTGCCCTAGCTCTTCTGTCCCAGCAAGTCATCTGTGCTTCATTTATCTTGGAGTATAACTCCTTGTGATATTGTCTGCATTAAACACGTATTGCAGGATAGTCTGCTGAAATGGAAAGGATCAGTCAGAAGCTTGTATGAGCTCATTGAAGTGGCTGCATGATCACTGGTTGACAATATCAAAGAACACTGATAGACAGTATCAATGTAATGCAAGTTGTGATTCACAGTCATTACATTGAGTTTGCAACAGAATACCTGCATCCTCAGTGAACCCATTGCAATAGGATACTTGCATCCCCAGTCAACCCATGTTTAAATAATTGATTAATGTCAAATGGCCATTCATAATGTGTCACAATAATGTGCTCTGTCACAGTCCCTTGGTCAAGCTGGAGTGCTGCCGGACTTGGAGTGGCCACAGTAGACTGTGGGCCACTTACATCATTAGTGGCGGAGCTATTGGATTGGAGTTGAACACAGGCCACATTAGTTTTGTGGCTGGGTCATATGTTTGTATTGTTCTCTTTTTGATGGACTCTATTGTTCTGTGGTGGAGCCCTTTGTTCTCACCAGCATAAATAGTGCCCTGTAGTCCGGAGTAGCCCCCCATCTCTGTGGCTTACTTCGGACTCCAGGTATGTAGTAGAGTACATTATTTGAATACATCTCTGTGGCTTACTTCGGACTCCAGCACTTAGTTGCTGTTCCCTGCGTCCCATTTTGATATAATGAGCAAACATCAGCATTTATTGGCCCATTACAACAGGGTTTTTCACTGGATCTCTTGGCATGAGTATTTTTTAGGAGAACTTGTCATGAACCTCGTCCCACACAAATCTGAGTTATTGGAAGAAGCCCAAAATCACAAGTGATTGATGTCAATCTTCAAGCCTTGATCAGAGGCCAGCATTAATGACATGCTCTATATGCAGCAAGTCCTCAAAGCTAAGGACACTCAAAAATCCAACAGATGCTCTCTGGACTATGCAAAGATTACTGGTGGCCTGAAATGGCCTCATGATCAACTACATCAAAGGCTGTTAACCTTCTGCTATGACTGTTGAAGTCTGACTTACATGTCAAAATATCGGACTAATGCACTGCATTGTAATGCTGTGCTTAGTTACCTTAGATACCATCACTACACAGCATTACTATGGACACTGCCTCATCTTAGTTACAATCACTGTACAGCCTTGTTGATATCAATCTGTACAGCCATGCAGTGCACACAGCCTTAGTATCCTAGTTACTGTAGCACTGCATAGCCTTACTGTAGATGTATATAAACCCTAGAGTCCCAGTCCTGGATCCCCAGTGACTTACATTGGACTCTAGCTATTGCCCTAGCTCTTCTGTCCCAGCAAGTCATCTTTGACTTCATTTATCTTGGAGTATAACTCCTTGTGATATTGTCTGCATCTAACAGGCCCCTCCATTTGACATTTTAGGAGCCTTTAAAATGATATCGTGACTTCATGAGTTGAATCACTATAGTAGAAGATAGGAGACATTATAAGTAAAATCGTAGACGTTCGAGACTTTGTAGCTAAATAACTGAGTGAAGGATTGATAAGGAAAGTGATAATATGACAGAATGGAAAGTGAAAAGTAAATTGGACGTAGCGGAATCTTAGCTAAGATTGGGGTATCATAGGTCATTTTTATGTTTCTTTATTGAGGCTCAGATGGAATAGAGTCAGAAATAGGAGGGGATGGATATGATCCTAGGTCTTCATCATCACCTTGAGTGGTAGAGAGTTCTAATTCACGAAGTCGTTCTGTTGATACATTCAAAAGTTCTGTAGAGAGGTCGAGGGCTTTCTATGCCAAATAGAGGATGACTCAAAAGGCTGCTGTAGGCCTATCGAGTACTGAACCATCTAATTTGCAGAGGAGGTAGGCACCACCTTTGTTCCTAGACACGATGAGTAATGGACCAAGATAGCGAGGTTGTATTTTCCAATTTAGAGACTTTTCTATCTGCGTGTTGTGAACTAGCACTAAATCGCCTTTTTTGAAGTTGAAGTTGTGGATCGTATGCTTGTGCTTCTCTTTGAATTGAAGAGCAGCTTGTCTTTGAGCTTTGTAGACCTTTGAATGTAGCTCTGATACCTGGATTACTCACTTTTGCAGTGCAATAGCACGACATGTGATGAGATCGGTAGTGGATAGGATTGAGGATGGAGGATGGAGGATATATGTGGCTTCTATGATGTCCAGAGGGATGACAGGATGGGTGCCAGTGACCGCAAAATAGGGCAAACATCCCTATACGCTTTCGAGTGGTGATCCTTTCAAATCAGAAGACTGAGTACGCTGCCTGTGACCATCTAGACTCTTCACCATCTACGACTTTGAATAGAGCCTGCCTAACATTAAAGTGAGGCCTCTCAACCAGCCCATTGGCATGCAAATTGTACCCGCTGATATGAATGTGGCATAACTGGTACTTCTTTGCTATGTAGCTTGTAGCTTTTACAAAGGGTGCATCATTGTCAGTGACTATTTTCAATAGTGCACCCCACCTACAAACAAAGTCTTCAAAAAGCCATTCTGCCAAGGCTTTAGCAGTCTCCTTGTGAAGCATCCAAAATTTGAGGTACTGGGTTAGGGAACACCGGCCTTGTACCAAGATAACTGAATGCAACCCTTCAAAGATGGACTGAATGCAACCCTTTGACGTGAGTCAAAAGTGGACTGGATGCAACCCTTCAAGTACTGTAGAAGGCAGACAATAGATGCAACTCTTCAAACATCATTGAAGATGGAAAGATGCAGTAGAACACAGTAGAATAACTAAATTGAAGGGCTCTTCTTGAGCTCTGCAAGAAAGGGGGAAAGTAACTTCTCTGTTGTTTCAGGACACCATACATTACATTTATACTACTGTACTGCAATCTAAGGTGCATCAGAAGTGATGTAGTATGAATGACATTCTAACTACTTGCATACTATGAACTACAGAGTGGAAGAGGCTACTGTACTGATGTCACTAGAAAGAATGAGACAATGCAATGTATGTGGACTAGACTTAAGGCAAACCTTGCTACTGTAGCATGATTGAGTGCATTGAGTGGCGCATTGTAGCAGATCAAGTGATATTGGAGTGGTGAGGCTGGTCACATGCAGGGATATTAAGTGGTGCTACATGTGGCATATTGTGTGCAGAGGGAACAGTATGCCAGAATGTTGGGCTGGATCTGTTGGAGTGGCTGTAGCATAAATTGAAGATGTCAGAGAGTCTTGCTGTGGCATTCAGACTGTATCTGCTGTGTCGAGTGGGGTCAAAGACATGACAAAGGCTTCAGGATTGAGTCAGAGTGCTCTGTGAGGCCTAGAGGGGCCTGGCACCTATCAGTGGTCACCAGAGAACTTTAGAAGGGTAGGATGAAGTCTAGAGCATATCCTGATGATAGTACTATAATATACACCAGTAGAGCTGGATATTTGGCTATCACTGCAAGCTAAAGGTATACAAAAGTTTTATCAGCAGAACTTTGCTGAATCAGAGTACAAGGCAGCCTAAAAGGGTAAAATGTCATATGGGCTTGTTCTACTGAGACTTTGTGATACAAAATCAAGAGTGCATGAGGCTTTCTAAGTCTAGACTTCAGAATTTTAGACCACTTCAGAGGCTATCAGAAGTGTGTACAGCCACAGCAGAGAGCAAAGAGACTTAGCTGATGATATAAAGTTAGAGAGCCAATAGGTGACATAGGATGAGTGGCTGGGACTATATAGAACAGCATAGGAGGCTCAGAAATGTCTGATAGAAGCTTTGCAGTACTTTGTCCAAATTTGTAGACTTTGTGGGCATTTAGAGGTGTTTTAGAATAGGATAGAAGGGCCTCTCTAGTCATTGTAGGCTTTAGAGGAGCTGTAGGCTGTTTCTTAAAGGAATAAAAAGCTTCTAAGGTCACAATTCAAAGCCCAGAAGGTTGTGAAATTTATCAACATATTAAAAAATGAGAATTTGAGAATGCACAGATTCTCAAATGTTGAATTCAGACAATATCACAAGGAGTTACACTCCAAGATATATGCAAGCAGAGATGACTTGCTGGGACAGAAGAGCTAGAGTCCAATGTAAGTCACTGGGGATCCAGGACTGGGACTCTAGGGTTTATATACATCTACAGTAAGGCTATGCAGTGCTACAGTAACTAGGATACTAAGGCTGTGTGCACTGCATGGCTGTACAGATTGATATCAACAAGGCTGTACAGTGATTGTAACTAAGATGAGGCAGTGTCCATAGTAATGCTGTGTAGTGATGGTATCTAAGGTAACTAAGCACTATATACAGGATATTGTACATACATGGGAAACATCTCATAGTGAAGGGACATGCAATGAAAAGATACAGCACATTAGTGCAATGAATATGGAACAAGTGTAAAGGTGAACTATGACCCTTCCAGCCTCCTAAACCAAGGCCTTGGCATCATTATCGCCCTGTTTGGACTGGAGAGACCAGGATCAGTGGAGGAGGCAGGGATGCGACAGCAAGAAAGAGGAAGTGAACTTAGGTCGAGTGGTGTGAGAGTACGACCAGTCAGGGCGGTCTCAGCACAATAAAGCTCTGAGATGTAACCCTTGAGACACATCGTGTGACTCTCAGCCATCACACGATCGTACCAGAGGCCCTCAATGATGGCTTGGTGAGCAGGAGTAAGGCCATCCAGGTACTCGACACTGTTGAGAGCCAGTGAGGCTTTGAGTGACATAGTGGGTGCAGGAGTTGGCTTTGTCTTTTTAGGCTTCTGAATACAAGGCGGAGACACTTGGGAAGGATGACCAGCAGCTAAGCAACGTTTTAGCATCAGCAACTGTCCAACAACAAAGTTGAGAGGAGCCCTACCATGCTTTAAAATGCGTACTCCACGCTCTTTACCATCCACAGAGAAACCACCCCAATAACACCCTTGCAACTCCCTCATACACTTATCGCACTCTACGGCACCTGCAGGGAGATCACACTCGAAGTCAGTGGTGTATGTGTGGCAGCAATTGCACTGGGTGGCTGTGATAAGCTACAAACAATAGTGAGAAGGGGTGCACTCACCTTAGTATGGTTTTGCCAATGTTCCATTGCCTTTGCCATGTTAGCTAAGGCCTTGGGCGTCGGAGAAGCCTTCGCTTTAGAGGAATCCTTTCTCTGAGCAGGAGGGGCCCCTATAAAAACACTGGAACTAGTGGAAGAAGCAAGCTCACCTACTTGGCCACTAGAGACAGAAGCCATAACAAAGCTGGCTTGGGATGTCACACAGGTAGAGGAGGCTGCCTTGGCATAAGCAGAGGGACAACAAGTATGAGAAGAAGTATGGCTAGGAGCAGGAGAAGGAGCAGATGGGGCAGCAAGCTGAGCAGCACACTTAGCTGCCTCCGCACGAAGTCATTCAGTCACAATAGCAAGTTCATGCTGTGCATTGTGTTCTTGGAGCATGGCAGCAAGCTGAGGAAAGCCAGTCTGAGCCCACGAGATCCATGATGAATCTGCGAGAGGAAGGATTGCCATCAGGCCTTCGATGATTGTGGTTTCCAGTGCAGAATCAGCCAGTGCATTTGAGGCTTGGGAGAGGACGTGCCAGTTGCTCTGTATCATGATGAGATCAAGCAGCGAACAATCAAAAGGAATGCGCACCACACAATGCTCTAAGTTTCTCACCCACTGCAAATAATCCTCAGTCTCCACTACATCTTCCAGATGCGAATCAAGGAGTGTGAGTACATCACTATGGGCCAGGTCAATGCTGTCAGCATCCATGTCATCAAACATAATAGGGAGAGAAAAGATAAAAGTGGAAGAGGGGAAAAATATAAAGACATCCATGGTTAGCTTTTATCACAATATTGCATGCTTCACAGATCAGACACAATAGGCTAAATATTCCCATGGCTGCATGCACTGACTGAGAACAGTCAGGGTTTCAATAGAGAGAAGGTGATAAGTCCTATGACCCCCTGGGCTCAGAATTGTGATGTTAGGAGCCTTCTAACCCTCTTACAGACCATCCTACAGCTCTCCAATAACCTATATCATCTGGGATAGGTCCCTAAGATGCTCCTAACACATTTTTAGCATTCAAGACCCTTCTAACTCTCTATGAAGTCCTGTGAGGTCACTCAAAGTACTACGAAGCTTCGAACACTAGCTACGAAGTCCTTAACTCTTGCTAAGTCCACTACCAGACACTGCTGGCCCTCTCATATTGTTCTATTGGGTCCAGGTCCCAGCTACTACATCATTTATCCTGGGTTTAGCTAAGAAGGCTTAGCTAAGTCTCTTCAATCTCTTGTGACTGCAGGCACCTCTGATAGCCTCTGAAATGGTTCGAAGTTCTGAAGGCTGGACTTAGGAAGCCTTGCACATCCCCTGGGTCTCGATTCTATACCATAAGGTCCTTCTACAATGCGTCCATATGATCCCCTACCTATTTAGGACATCTCCTACCTCAATTTGGACAAGTCCCGCTGGCAGAAACTTTGTATGCCTTTAGCCCACTAGAACAGTTGATCACAGTGTATTGATACAATTTCTTTTATCGCATATCTTATCGGTCAGACCTCGGATCGGTCCCGTGACCTTTCTCTTCTAGGACGAGCCTCGGGTAGGCCCAACTTTTTCGCGCAGCGTCTTGACTCATCGCTGCTTATGGTACGGGCCCCGGTTACTCATGGACTCTGACTCATATCGGGCCCTGCTTACACATTCTGTCTTACGCTTACTGATTGCTAATACGGCCCAATGACTCATATCGCCTTACTTACGCTTACTCATGCTGATTCTTAGACCACGTGCCATGGTCCGTGCGCAGAGTAGAATACGTATATAAGGCCCTGTACTTTGTAGGTCGGACCTTAAGTTCGATCTGGTTACCAAGTAGCTAGTTACCACTAGCAATCTTATACTCATATCTTGTGACCTCTCACTTCGTACCTGAGTACTTGCTCGACTCTATCGACTTCGCCCAGGAGGACATATGCAGTGTCCATAAAGCCTCGCTACTATCTCTAGTAGTCAGGTCCTCACGTTTGAGGCTTTCCAGTCTTTGATACCAGTTTGTATCATCCTGTAGTCTCCTGAGCTCCGAATCGTGATTTTAGAAGCTTTCTAATCCCCTCACAGACCATCCTATGACTCTCCTACAGCCGACAACAGGTGGGATAGGTTCCTATGATGCTCCTAATATCTCCTTTGCCTCTTAAACCCTTCTAACACTCTACAAAGTTCTGTGAAGTTATACGAGGTGCTACAAAGCTTCGAACACTAGCCACGAAGTCCCTAACTCCTACTAAGCCCACTATCAGACACTGCTGGCCCTCCCATATTGTTTTATTGAGTCCAGGCCCCAGCTACTATGTCATTCATCCTGGGTTTGGCTAAAAAGGCTTAGCTGAGTCTCTTCAATCTCTTGTGACTGCAGGCACCTCTAATAGGCTCTGAAATGGTCCGAAGTTCTGGAGGCTGGACTTAGAAAGCCTTGTGCACCCCCTAGGTTTCGATCTCATGCCATAAGGTCCTTCTATAGCGCATCCATATGATCCTCTACCCATTTAGAGCATCTCCTATCTCGATTAGAACAAGTCTCGCTGCTAAAAACTTCGTACATTCTTAGCCCACTAAGACAGTTGATCACGGTGCATGGCTGCTCTCAGATAGTCATCTCACCCTCATGGATGAACTTGGTCACCTTTCTACTGTACATAGTTCCCCTGTTTCAGTTCCTATTCAGTTCCTATCCTCCTTGTGTTCACTTCAGAGCCCATGTGCTTTAGTACACATTTTGGACTTGTCAGGATCACTTCATGCCAGAATAGTTCACCTCACTCTCTTCTATTTAGTCAGAGGTAGTTTACCATATACCAGAGAGACCTCTCAGTGCATGCTTCTCCCTTTGGAATACAAGTTCCCCTGTAGCTCCAATCTCAGAAAGTGATGTGAGCGCAGCCTTAAAAACGGTCCTAAGCCCCTAAAGTCTCCATCCTAGCTCTGTTTCAGTATCTTTAAACTACATCTATGCTCGCAATATATCTACAAACTATATCTACGCCCCTCGAACTGCACACTACGATCCACGAAGCCGACATGACTTCACACCCTTCAGTACATCCTATAGCACCTATCCCCAAAGGCTCACATTGTGTCATCCCTACGTCCCACGATAGCACTATGACTTTCCTATAGCCTCCATTTCAGGTCATAGTACATCTCCCTACGCCCTCAAACTCCCCAACCTAAGCCTCGAAGTCAACAGACATTTCAGAACTTCCAGTGATCTCGTTCTCCCATCCCTATTCCAAGTATTGACTCTCTGAACCATCTGACCTCTTCTACAGGTCTCCTACGCTAGTCAAATCTCGCACACCTCGCTCTAACAAACTCCGAAGCATTACACCCTTTAGCTAACTTTAGTTAAGGACTTCGAAGCAGTCTTGTACCCTTCACCAATTAGTTGAACCCATATTTCCCTGACCTATCGCTCTCTAACCCTACGCAGCCTATGAAGTCAGATAGTGTGCTTTAGCTAAAACTTCGAAGGGCTTCGCAGAACTTCAAAGGACTTCGCACACTCCAGAGGGCCTCGCAAGGTCTTTGAGATTGTCTAGCACATAGGAGCAAGATCCTGTTGCACAGGACCCTTGACCCCTTACTCCCTCGTATATAAAAACAAGACATATAGGTCTTCCAGTATCATACAGGTTGTGGCTCCTCTTTTCATATCCCCATAGTTCCTCTACTACTTTTTAGCCACATTATGGAGCACTCCCTAGGTACCAGGGTCCCCTAGATCATATCAACACCTCGAAGCTAGCATATACTTCAGAACATTCAGTGACCTTGTTCTTCCATATGAACTCCCAGTATAGACCCTATGGACCATCTGACCTCTTTTATAGATCTCCACACTTGTTACCGGGGGGTTCACCCTGGTAATGCTGCAGAAGCTTAAAGCAGTGTGCAGCGAAGGGTCGAGGAGGAGTGGCAGTGACGATGAGTCACGATCCTCAGTAGTCTTCAACTACAAGCCCTATGTAGTCACAATAGTCTTTACGGGCTTCTTGGGGTGCGAGAAGGTGTGTAAAGAAAAGCGTGTATTGGTACTAATGCGTAGTACACTTCAGAATGGATGAACAAAGAGAATATGACTAAGGAAACCTTCAGCAGAGGGTCCCTCCTTTATACTGCCACTGCTGACCCCCAGGTATACTAAACAGTCCCCCAGAGACAGCATAAGGCAAGAGGAGTCAGCAGCCCGAAAGTACATAACTATCATGGCGTAAGTGGGGATGGTCGGCCTGTCAGTTAATCTGGGTAAGTAATGCATGGAGGGGATGCCACATGTCCATGGTGTGATGAACAAAGGGAAAGAAAAAATGAACAAGTCTCTAGTCCTACCTGTCAGTAACACTACCCCCGTCTCCTCTCAGGTGTTGCCCCGACACCTACTTTCATGACCTGGTAGCTTCCTCGTCAGGCTGCTTTGACCCACTGATTTCAGACCAAGCGGCCCCTGCCTTGAGGCATTGGTCGGTGTCGTGGTCATCAGCGTAACAATCCAGACAGCGAGGCGGGACGAAAGGCTCAACAGCTGGCTCCTCCAATCGTGGCCAGTGAATGCAGTCGGCAGCAGCATGATTGAGGCCCATGCAGAATTCACAGGCCCCAGCCCATTGGTTCAGGGGGTGGCACTCGGGGTGGAGACAAACTGTCCACTTGTCTTGTGTGGAGGAGGCCGGGCGCATGATGACGGAGGAGGGTGGTAGGAGATGCTCGAGGGTGGAGACGACATTGGTGCAAAGGAGGAAATTTAGATGGGAGCACGTCACATTACAGGCCTGTCAGTATGATATACCAATTTCCCGGATGGGGCTGGCCCACCACTTAGCTTTATTGTGCTCCCTTTTCTCCCTCTTCCCTCTGTACCCCCTTATTACCTGATTGAGGTGTAAGACGACCTCAGCCTGATGTCGGAAAATGGCAACCTGGGCCGCAAGATCGGGCCAGATGACGAGGGCAGTGTCCACTGCTGGGCATAGTCGTTCGTTGGCCAGCACCCATCCAAGGTGGTCGGCAGGGGTCAGGAAGTCGACGGCGAGGCCAGATGTTGCTTGGCGAGGTAGGGAAACAACGATCCCCTTGGCAAAGTTGGGGAGGTTCTGCGGTCCCCAAAAGAAGGGGTTCAGGATGTGGGCGTTTCCTGCGGTGAGGATAGAGGTGGCAAGGTGGGCTCAGGTGGTGTTGGTTCGATGGGACATGGTGGGAGGTGGCCTTGAAATGCTGCAGAGTTGCTCTTTGCAGGATAGTTGAACGGTTGCCAACTGGGTTGATGCCTAAGTGGTTTGCCTTCTTATAACGCCTCAGCAGGTCAGGGGAATGCTGTAGATCATCTTTCTTCTGTCAGGTGCTGGCAGAGACTGGCCATTCCTTCCATTTGATGAGGAACTCCCACTTCCCACGTCGGGCATGATGCCCGTGGAGGGCCTCGACCTCGTACTCTTCTTCCTCTTCAACCAGATCAGGTGGTGGTTTCAGAAAGTTGGGTCCATGTTCCACCGTTTCTCTATATAGGGTGAGCAGTGATGCGTGGAACACTGGGTGAATCTTTCAGGTTCTCAGGAGCTGTAACTTGTACGTCAGTGGCCTCTTGGCTTTCATGATCTTGAAGGGTCCAAGCCACTTTGGATCAAATTTCCGACTTATTGTTCTTAGCTGGAGGTTCGTGGCTTCTAGCCAAACCTTGTCACCTTCCTGGAAAGGTTTCCAGAAAAAAGGGGTTCATTCCTCCATCAGCTTCTGGGCTAGCTCTTGCACCACAAGGGCCTCTTTGCAGGATTCAGAGATCTGGGTTAGATGGTCTTGGAGCACGAGGTATTTGTCAGAGGGTCGTAGAGAGCTGATGGCCTTCGGGTCATACCCCATAGTGAGCTTGAATGGTGATTCCTTCCTTCCAGCATGTGGCACCTGGTTGTGTGCAAATTTGAACTCAGGGATGTGTTTGACCCAGGTGTGGGGGTCATTTGCACATAGGATCCTCCAGACCGCCTCCAGTTCCTGGTTGACCCGTTCTGTACTCTCATCTGATTGGGGGTGGTAGGCGGTGGACATTGCCGCCTTGACTCCTGTCAGCTTACACCATTCCTGAAATGTGGCCGCTGTGAACTGTGGCCCTCGGTCGGATATCATCCGGTCAGGTAGACCATATCGCCTGTATACATTGAGGTGTAGGGCCTCTGCTGTCCCTACCGCATCTATGTTCTTGGTGCAGGGTATGAGCACAATGCCCTTGGTGAGTTCTCTGTCAACTACTACCATGAGTGCATTGAAGCCCTGTGACTCTGGTAGATCAGTGATGAAGTCTACCAATATGTGAAAGAATGGCCTTGAATTTGGTTCTGTGGGGATGGCCATCAGGGGGGGTTTCGTGAGGTGTATGTTGATCTTGCTTTCCTGGCATTTGGCGCACCCCTCAACATATTTCTCGATGAATGAAGACATTCCGTGCCAAAACCAGTCCCTTCGGGCGATGGCCATCATACCTTGTGCCCCTGGGTATGCCATTGCTGGTGTGTCATGGCAGAGTTGAATGACTTCTCGGCGCAGATCATCATCAGGGGGTATATAAACTCGGTTTTTGTATAAAATTAGTCCCTCCTGAATGTCCCAGTCTGCCAGTTTTGTGTGTGCAAAGCCTGTGCCCTTAAATGGCGGTACCTTCCCCCATTTTAAAGTGTCAATCGTCTCGATGACCATTGTGTCACGACTACGACATTCATGTATTTTTTCGATGATTGTGGTGTTGGTGATGTTGACAAAGAGGTCTGTTGGTAGCAGGACAACACCTTCGTTGTCATGCTCCCCTTCAGGGTGGTCAGATCACTGGGAGAGTGCATTGGTGACTATGAGTCGACTGCCTTTTTTGTTTAATAGTTGCAGGTCAAATTGCAACAGGAATAACTGCCATCGGGCCTGGCGTCAGTTGAGTCATTGTGCTTCTTGGAAATAGGTGAGGTTCTTGTGGTCAGTGATCACCGTGACCGGGTGTCCACTTCCCTCAAGGTGGTGGCGTCATTCCTCAAGTGCTCGGACAATGGCCAGCAACTCTCTGTCATATACTTGGTAATTCCGCTCCACCTCTTTCAGGCTCTTTGAGAGGAAAGCTATAGGGTGTAGCCACCCTTTCTCATCAAGTTGTTGAAGCACCGCACCAGTGGCTATCAGAGAGGCATCGGCCTCAATGGTGAATGGTTTGGACAGGTCAGGCATATGGAGGATAGGCATGCTCTGAAAACACCATTTGAGCTCATCAAAGGCTTCCTGGCAGGCTTCGGGTCCAGTCCCATTCCACACGCTTCTTCTTGATGACATTCAAGGGGTGGGTGATGTGGGAGAAGTTGTGAATGAAGCGTCAGTAGTAGTTGGCGAGGCCCATAAATCGTTCTACATCCTTAACCCTGGTAGGAATGGGCCAATCTGCGATTCCTGCCAGTTTGTCCTTGTTCATGTGCACCTGTCCAGGCGAGATGGTCATTCCCAAGAAGTCAACTTCAACAACATCGAACACGCATTTCTCTGGCTTTACAAATAGGTCCCATTCCTGCAGTCGTTGTAGAACACGTCTGGTTCGTTCCCGGTGGGCTTTCATATTGTCAGAGAAAATGAGGATGTCGTCCATATAGATCGTGATCCACCCCTCGGCCAGCATGTCCTGGAATGCATCATTCATCATTTGCTGAAATGTGGCTGGCGAGTTGCACATCTCAAAGAACATGACAGTGGGTTCGACAATCTTGTCCTGATTTCCATGTTTTACCATGAATGCTCCTTTCCATTGGTCCCCCTCTCTGATCTGGATGTTGTTGTACCCGTTTCGGAGGTCCAATTTAGTGAACACAGTGGCTTTTTGGAGCCTGTTGATTAGCTCTCCTATGAGGGGTAGGGGGTAGGCATCTTTGATTGTGCCCTTGTTCAGGTATCGGTAGTCCTGGCATAGGCGCAAGATACCATCCTTTTTTTGACGAAAAAGGCCGGGGATGCCATAGGTGAGTTCGATTCCTGGAGATAGCCCTTGGCCAGGTTCTCTTCCAGGAATTTGTCCATCACCGCCTGCTCATTTGGTGACAAAGGAATTATGGCGCATTTTCTGGGGACAAAGTCTGGCCTTAACTCAATGGCATGGTCTCAGGGCTTGGATTCTGGGAACCGGTTAGAGGCCTCCTTTTCAAACAACCATTTATAGTCCCACAGGTACTCTGGGATGAGGTCTTCTATGGATGGGGGTGGGTCCTTGGGGATTACCAATTCTGTGAGCTCTGGGGCATTTCATACCATACGTAGAGAGTCAGAGAAGTGTGTCAGTCGATTGAGCCCCACTTGTGGGGGCTTTAGGGTCTGCAGTAGCCCATCTTCATGTGTGAGTGGCTGCTCATTCTGTTAGAAGATCCTCAGAACCCCTTCTCCTTGTGTGTAAGCACACAGTATGTCCAAAAGCTCCTCATCGTCTTCGTGAATGGAAGCTCGACACAGGGGAATTCCGTCTGTTGTGGGTTGGCTCATGATTTAGGCATAGTATCCTTGCCATTCTGTAAGTCGAGCTTGGTCAATCTCAAGTGTTCCTTCTACCCAGTCAATGCATGGGTTGACTTGTGCAAGCCAGGGGTTGCTGAGTACTACATCGAGTGTTCCAATGTTTGAGACATAAAAGTTGGTTGGGATGTCATTTCCCTCTAATTGTATACTTCCTTCGACTCTGTGGGTAATTGGTCCCCCTTTGTTTATAGAGCCATCAATGGTGGTTGAGGTTACTGTCCTGGGAAGCGGTCGAGTGGAAAGTCCCCACTTTCTTATGAAGTCGGGGTGAATTAGGTTAGCGTCAGCCCCACTATCCAACAAGGGGCATGCAGCGACGGCTTTCTCTCCTACTATGATGTAACCTGGTAAATAAAGTGTATTGTGCTTGCGCATTCCGGTAATTACATTTTGTACAGAGAGTTTAGGCGACTTGTGCGTCACGTCAGGTCGTCTTACAGAAAATCCGCAAAGTCATGGTGCTGAGAGAAGTGGGGGAATCTGACTCCTTTCATTTCTTGCCCCTGCTCCTCCTGTTTGGAGGCTTCATCATCCACCTCATTTTCGTCTTTCATGTTGGCCCTTCAGTTTGGGGGTCCTGTTCCTCGGCCTGAGGTTCGTTCAGGGCAGTCTTTGGCCAGGTGCCCCTTATTGTGGCATTTGTAGCAGAAGCCTGTCCTTCGGTCTTGCAAGTGCTGATGGTCTGGCTTTCCACTGTCAAATGCCCTTGCTGTGACTCATGGGGGGGTCTTCGAAGTTCTTTGAGCAGCATCGATGGCCTTGTTGTTCCGATAGGCCCAGTCCCATTGGGCAGCAGCTTCCTTCCATCCCTCTAGGGTTGTGGGGGCTACATCTCGTTCTATAATTTGGACTCACATGGTGCTGGGTGATACAATTTCTTTCCTCGCATATCTTATCGGTCGGACCTCGGATCGGTCCCGCGACCTTTCGCTTCTAGGACAGGCCTTGGGTAGGCCCAGCTTCTTCACGCAGCATCTTGACTCATCGCTGCTTACGGTACGGGCCCCGGTTACTTATAGACACTGACTCATATCGGGCCCCTCTTACACATTTCGTCTTACGCTTACTGATTGCTAATACGGCCCAATGACTCATATCGCCTTACTTACGCTTACTCATGCTGATTCTTAGACCACGTGCCATGGTCCGTGTGCAGAGTAGAATACGTATATAAGGCCCTGTACTTTGTAGGTTGGACCTTAAGTTCAATCTGGTTACCAAGTAGCTAGTTACCACTAGCAATCTTATACTCGTATCTTGCGACCTCTCGCTTCGTACCTGAGTACTTGCTCGACTCTATCGACTTCGCCCAGGAGGACATATGCAGTGTCCATAAAGCCTCGCTACTATCTCTCATAGTCAGGTCCTCATGTTTGAGGCTTCTTGGTCGTTGATACCAGCTTGTATCACTGGGTAGTTTTTCTCGGTATCAGGCCATGAGGGCACTCTCCTCAGTGATCTCTGCCCTGCGGGCCAGCCAATTGAACTCCTCGTTGAAGTCAGCAATGGGTTTGTCGTAGGTGTAGACCAAGTTCCGTAGTCCGATGGCTGCAGAGACCTCCTCCTCTATTACCCCAAACCTTTTGATGAACTCGAGAGCGACGCTCCTGAAAGTGCCGTACCCTCGGCTCGCTCCTCTGATGAGGGGGTGGGGCTCGAGTGCCCTTTCAGTAAGGGTATCGGCCCATGCACTGGCATGGTCTTTGAGGTGGCCAAGAAAATTGCTGACCTTTTCTCGTTTGGAAGCAGAGGCCCATCGTTCTGTGTCGAATCTTTGGGCAAACTGGATGAGGAAGTGTCGGGCATCTTCTCGTTTTTCAGAGAACTTAGTAATTTCTGGCTCTTTTCGGTCGGGTATCCATGCAGTTCCTTGTGGGAGGGGTGTTCCTCCAGGAGGCTGCCCCCCCTCCTCCCCCAGGTGGTCCTCCTCTGCCAGGTGGTCCTCCTCCACCAGATGGTCCTTCTCCACCAGGTGGTCCTTCTGGAGGTCCTCCACTTCCATCATAAGACGGCCCTCCCTTGAGGGGGCCTTTCTCCCCCAGCCCATCATCGGGCGATGGCCCTGATTCCCCTATTCCTGATCAGAAAGAGCCCAAGCCATGGGGCGTTTCCGGGGTGGAAGTGATACAAGCTGGTATCAATGACCGGAAAGCCTCGAACGTGAGGACCTGGCTACTAGAAACAGTAGTGAGGCTTTATGGACACTGCGTATATCCTCCTGGGCGAAGTCGATAGAATTGAGCAAGTACTCAGGTACGAAGCGAGAGGTCGCAAGATACGAGTATAAGATTGCTAGTGGTAACTAGCTACTTGGTAACCAGATTGAACTTAGGGTCCGACCTACAAAGTACAGGGCCTTATATATGTATTCTACTCTGTGCACGGACCATGGCACGTGGTCTAAGAATCAGCATGAGTAAGCGTAAGTAAGGCGATATGAGTCATCGGGCCGTATTAGCAATCAGTAAGCGTAAGACGGAATGTGTCAGCGGGGCCCGATATGAGTCAATGTCTATGAGTAACCGGGGCCCGTACCATAAGCAGCAACGAGTCAAGATGCTGCGCAAAGAAGCTGGGCCTACCCGAGGCCCGTCCTAGAAGCGAAAGGTCATGGGACCGATCCGAGGTCCGACTGATAAGATATGCGACGAAAGAAATTGTATCAGGAAGGGGATGTTTTTCCTGTTCCTTCAGTCTCCATTTGTTGTTCTGTCCATTCAATGTCAGGATTGGTCAGTTCTGAGCTGGAGCCTTCGTCAGAAGGTGGCTCGATTTCATCAAAGGTTGTCCAGCGGGCCTGGATGAGGGTGCAATTGGTTGGGGTACAAGGTTTGAAATCACTTCTCCTGTAGAGTGCAGAGTCGTAGCGGTGAGGGCACGGTTGCATTGAGCAGACCCTCCAGTTAGAAGTCTTCGTGTAATGTTGATGTACATCCCAATTGTTCTCCACTTGATAACGATGAGCCTTCCTGGCACACGTCAGGGTTGACCTCCACCTCGTTTTGGAGGATGGATCCAGCTTGCCACCGGCAATAGAAATCTTGTGCGCTCAGTAGCCTTTGATATAGGTTCACGATTATGGGAACAGCCAACTGAAATGAGAAACGTGGATTTGAGAGCACCTTCTGAGCCGTGAGGATATGGTGGTCGAGGACTTCATCAAAATCTTCAGAGGGAGTGGGAGGCAGAGGTCGGTTCCCTTCCCTACTTGTCAGCCTGTCATGATTTTCTAATACAGCTTGCCAAGCGTCACTGGCTCTGGAGATGCAGGAGTGGGTGTAATGAATCAGCTCCCTCTGTTCAGCTGGGAGGAAACTGGTGGAACTATCGACATGGAGAATGGCTCTGAGGTTGCGCTCAGCTCGATCCAAGACCTCTTCTAAAGTTGGGAGAGTAGGGTCAAATGCTGTGTGATCCAGCTCTTCTTCTTGTTCGTAGTTGATATCAAAAGGTCGTTGATAATCCGTGGTGGTCAGTACTAGTCCTATGAGTATGCTGGCCTCGCCTTCTTCAAGACCAATATGGGTCTTTTAGGCACTGTCTTCTTGTGACTTCTCAAACCTGGATGGGTTTGGGTTTGTGGAGTCGTATTCTAGTGTTACTGGGGGGTTCACCCTGATAATGCTGCAGAAGCTTAAAGCGGTGTGCAGCAAAGGGTCGAGGAGGAGCGGCAGTGACGATGAGTCACGATCCTCAGTAGTCTTCAACTACAAGCCCTATGTAGTCACAATAGTCTTTACGGGCTTCTTGGGGTGCGAGAAGGTGTGTAAAGAAAAGCGTGTATTGGTACTAATGCGTAGTACACTTCAGAATGGATGAACAAAGAGAATATGACTAAGGAAACCTCCAGCAGAGGGTCCCTCCTTTATACTGCCACCGCTGACCCCCAGGCATACTAAGCAGTCCCCCAGGGACAGCATAAGGCAAGAGGAGTCAGCAGCCCGAAAGTACATAACTACCATGGCATAAGTGGGGACGGTCAGCCTGTCAGTCAATCTGGGTAAGTAATGTGTGGAGGGGATGCCGCGCGTCCATGGTGTGACAAACAAAGGGAAAGAAAAAACGAACAAGTCTCTAGTCCTACCCGTCGGTAACAATGCTAGTCAAATCTCTTGTACTTCACTCTACATGATACAAGCTGGTATCAACGACCGGAAAGCCTCGAACGTGAGGACCTGGCTACTAGAAACAGTAGTGAGGCTTTATGGACACTGTGTATGTCCTCCTGGGCGAAGTCGATAAAGTCGAGCGAGTACTCAGGTACGAAGCGAGAGGTCGCAAGATACGAGTATAAGATTGCTAGTGGTGACTAGCTACTTGGTAACCAGATCGAACTTAAGGTCCGACCTACAAAGTACAGGGCCTTATATACGTATGCTACCCTGCGCATGGACCATGGCACGTGGTCTAAGAATCAACATGAGTAAGCGTAAGTAAGGCGATATGAGTCATCGGGCCATATTAGCAATCAGTAAGCGTAAGACGAAATGTGTCAGCGGGGCCCGATATGAGTCAATGTCTATGAGTAACTGGGGCCCGTCCAGGGCCCGTACCGTAAGCAGCGATGAGTCAAGATGCTGCGCAAAGAAACTGGGCCTACCCGAGGCCTGCCCTAGAAGCGAAAGGTCATAGGACCGATCTGAGGTCTGACCGATAAGATACGTGATGAAAGAAATTGTATCATTACCCCCCTACTTATGATTGAACGCCTGGTCAATCAACTAAACTCCAATGGGGACGCGTCGAGTTTCTCTGAGTCAAACTTTGACGACCGTCGACGAACTTGATGAACTTCCGAGGATGAACTTGAAAAACTTTCCTGGAAGTGACAAGCGGGTGTTTCACCGCGACCGATAAGGGATGACCCTTGAACCCATAGGGGATGACCCCTCCAACTGCAAGCATCCTTTCAGCTCGAACTTTACAGTTTTACGACATGTCGGTCATGCATTGTAGTTTAGCGATGTGCACGGTCGTTCCCTCGCAGTTTAATGACATGCAGGAACCACTCTGGATGATATGGCAGTACCGGGTCATTGGCGAATGCGTAGTTGACGGCGGTGCATTCGCGCGTAAAGTGCCCAGGCGATGGGTGACTACAGTGGAGACACTTGTAGTCGGGGCACGTCCTGTGCGAGTGACGAGTGCTACCACAGAGGTAGCACGGACCGTAGCGAGTGAGCGAGGATGAAAGACCGTTTGATTGAGACATGCAAGTGATGAGTGGGGTGAAAGTGTGACTTTTCTTTTACTCATCGTAAATTCTTGCGCTGCTTATATGCGCTTAGCAGCTCGTCCGCAGTACCAGCTAAGTTCTCCTTCAGTTCCCATGAGTCATCGGTGGATGAGTAACCTTTCCACCTGACTCGATATTCTCGGCGATTCCTTCAGCAATTCTCACGATGTCCAACCAGAGCTTCGACTTTGTAGTTATCTTCGCCACTGATAAGCTCCGGTGGTGGTTCCATGTAGTTGGGACCATGCGTGTCTGTCTCGGTGTATGGTGAAAGGAGTGTGGCGTGGAAAACGGGGTGCACTCATCATGTCATCGGGAGTTTCAGCTTGTAAGACACTGGTCCTAGAACATCCGTGATTTTGAAGGGTCCCTTGCGTCTGGGAGCCAAATTCCTTGTCGGGTATGGCAGCTTTAGATTTCGTGAGTCTAGCCATACCTTTTGTCCTTTGCAGAAACCCGTTCCCTTGGGTTTCACGCGTCTTGCTAACACCGCCTGTGCTAGCTCCATTGCTGAGTGTGCGTCTTCCCGAATCTTCTGCAAGTTCCACAGTCGATAAGTGGCACCCGGTGTGTCCGATCCGGGGTGTACAACGGGAATCCCTCGAGGTTCATAGCCCATCATGACCTTGAAGGGTGATGCCTTGATTGTAGAGTGCTCACGCGAGTTGTGAGCGAACTGTGCTGAGCCTAGCAGCGACGACCAATTGTCCGGGTTGTTGCTCGTGAAGCATTGCAGGTAGATCTCTAGTTCCTGGTTGACTCGTTCTGTCTCTCCGTCCGTTTGAGGGTGGAACGCTGTGCTCATAGCCGACTTGACTCTGGTCATACGGCAGAGCTCCTGAAATACCTTTGATGTGAATTGTGGTCCTCGATCGCTAATGATCTTGTCCGGAAGACCAAACCACTTGTAAACCTCACGATATAATGCCTCAGCTGTTCCTGATGCGTCAATCGTTTTGTTGCATGGAATGAAAATTACCCCCTTTGTAAGGTCGTGGTCCACAACGACCAAAATTGAATCATAGCCCTCTGAAGTCGGTAAATCTGTAATGAAATCGCAGCAGAATGTACTGAACGGAGTGGCATGCTGCGCGGATTTGATCGGGAGTAGGGCTGGTCGGGTGGGGTGCGTGTTAACTTTCATTTGCTGGCAGATGCCGCAACCTTTGACGTATCGCGTGACGAAGTCAGCCATTTCAGACCACCAGTAGTCTCGTCGGATAGACAAGAGAGTTTTCTGAATTCCGGAGTGGCCAGCGGAGGGGAGGTCGTGATAATTCGAGACCGTTTGTCGTCGTAGATCCTCATCCAGGGGAATATACATCCGATTGTCATAGAGGAGGTCTCCATCTCGAATTGTCCAGTGGTCGTTTGAGCCGTTTTGTGCATTGCGCATCCCTTCCGTATACACCGAGTCATTTACGCATGCCTCCACGATGGAAGCCCTTAGACTCGTGTCGATTGCTGCTGCCCATACCTTGTCTGGTAGGACGGTTACATCCTGGTTGTCTGATGAACCGTCATCATGGTCGGGGCAGCGGGATAGCGCGTCGCTTTGCACCATTTGTGTGCCCGGGACGTGAATTAACCTATAATCGAACTCGAACAAGCGAAGAGCCCATCGCGCTTGCCTTCGATTCAGATTCTGTGCCGTCTTCCAGTACGTCAGATTCTTGTGGTCGCTATAGATCGTGACTGGATACGGGCTTCCGATGAGGAGGTGACTCCATTTGTTGAGTCCCCTCATGACACCCATGAGTTCCTGGTCATAGACGTCGTAATTTCGTTCCGCTGGTGTCATGCTCTGGGAAATATAGCCGCATGGATGTCAATCACCGTTGTCGTCCTTTTGTCTGAGGACGGCGCCCGTGGCAAACTTCGATGCATCAGTTTCCAGCGTGAACGGCTTCTCCGGGTCAGGCATCTGTAAAACCGGTTGTTCCAAGAAAGCTTTCTTCAGTGTCTCGAAAGCTTCCTGCTGTTCATCGTCCCAGTGCCATTTGACGTCTTTTCGCATAAGCGAGACCAGAGGTTGGGCCAGATGCGAGAATCTGTGTATGAACTGACGGTAGAAGTTCCCAAATCCGATGAACGACCGAACCTCCCTGAGGTTCTTAGGTATCGGCCAGTCCTTGATGCCGGCTATCTTAACTGGGTCCATGGCGAGTTGTCCGGGTCTGATGATCATGCCTAAGAATTCGACTTCTTGCACGTCGAATTTGCATTTCTCCGGTTTGAGATACAGGTCAGTATCTCTGAGTCGCTCAATAACTCACCGTGTTCACTTCTTATGCTCCTTGGGGTCTGTTGAGTAGATAAGGATGTCGTCCATATAGATTGCCAACCATCCTTCCTTGAGCATGTCTGCGAAGACCGTGTTCATCATCCGTTAGAACGTTGCCGGTGAGTTGCACATCCCGAAGAACATTACCAGGGGTTTGTAGAATGAGGGAGGTCCTTCCCCAGCTGCTGGAACACCAAACGCCGCTTTCCATTCGTCACCTTCCTTGATGCGAAGGTTGTTGTATCCCTGACGAAGGTCCATCTTTGTGAAGATTGTGGCGTTGTTGAGGCGTTCCAGAAGTTCCGTTACGAGGGGAAGAGGGTATCTGTCCTTGATCGTTCCCTCGTTGAGTTCCCTGTAGTCCTGGCATGGTTGGTATCTGCCGTCCTTCTTATCCACGAAGAAGAACGGGCTTGCGAGTGGCGATTTGGACGGTCGGATGTACCCCTTCTCTATATTCTTTTCGAGGAACTTGTCCAGTTCCGCTTATTGATCCCGGTTGAGAGAATACGTCGACTGCTTGAAGTCCTTAAAATCCAGCTTGAGATTTATCTCGTGGTCGAACTCTGAATGCTGGGGAAGCCTCGCTGCCTTAGCTTTGTCAAACACCGGGAGGAGATCATGGAGGTACTCAGGGACGAGTTCCGTGACTGGTTTCTCCTCTTTCTTGGCGTGTTCCTTGATAGCGAGTTCCGTGGACGTGGTGAGTCGATCGATGTCGTGCTTGACCTGCCAGATAAGACCGTTTTCGAGACGACGATAAGTTCCGTCAAGAGGGTACTTCTTTTCCATAAGCGGGGCGTCTCGATACGCCAGGTGTGAGTCCCGTCCATATGTCGTGATCCAATTGTCTCCCTTGATGAATGCTATGACCAGTTCATCGTCGTCGATCGTTTCCATCGCTTGATCCAGTGTGATACCGTTGACCAATTCTTCTACCAGGGGTGCAACTGGGATGTCGCAGCGTGCCGTCTGCCTAGACATGTCTGTCATCGGCAGGACAGGAGACATGGTGTCGACCACCTCGAAGTCTCCTTCATCCTCTACCTCCTCAATGGTGGGCTGCCATTGTTGCTTGAGGTGTTTGTCTCGTTCGGCAAGGAATGCCGCTACTTGTGGACAAGGGGGTGCTGACCAGTCTACCTCATAGTCTAGCACGGGATCCAGGGCTTCTTCCTGTTCTCATTCAGCTAGTTTCTTCAGCTCCAGTCACGCTACTCATTGTGCGATGATCCCCTTTTTCCATTCTCGAGATTCTTGCAGGGTCATGCGATGCTTCAGTTTCACACGACCTCCCTTCCAGTCGATGCTGGGGTTCTCGAGTTTGAGCCATATATGTCCGAAGATGATGTCTTCGTTCCCTATACTGGCCACATATGCTTTGACAAATCAGGGCTCGTTCCCAATTTTGTACGATAGCAAGGTTTGCTTGTGGATGAGCGCTTGCTTGTTGGCAGTGCCATCCACGTTGAACACCGGTATGGGACGTGGTAGCGCCTCTGTCCGTAACTTGTGTTCTTTAACAAATCGTGGATGCACGAATATTCCCGATGTGCCACTATCGATGAAGGCACGGGCTTCAATGGCTTTTCGTCCCACAGTAATCGGAATGTGCAAAGCTCTGTCATTCCGGACTACAAGTACAACACGGGATAGTGAAATGGATACGGGCAGTGGTTGCGTCGGCTCACCCTGCCCCTTTAAAAATCCTTCGTTCCTAACTCCTCGAACATCGCCCTCTTCTCGTCTGATGAGAGCGTCTTGATGTACGAGCGGAAATCCATGGGGGATCGCACCTCGGGTTTCTTCGAGGTATTCCTTTGTCCGGTCTTGGCCATCGTCTTCAGACACCTGCGCACCGCGTGTCCTCCCTTGTGGCAGTAGAAACATAGACAATTGTCCATGTGGTACTTCCTTTCCTTCTCGCTAAGGCTGCATCTGTCTTCCCACTTCTTGGTGAATGGCGTGGGGTGTGGGGTAACGAGCGTGTCCACTTCCATGGGTTCACCGTAGTCGACGTCAGTGGTGGCCGAGAGGGTTTGGTCGATCCCTCTGTAGACGGCATCGAGGTGGAGAACGTCAGCGTACCATTTCTCCATGGAGTTGGGTCGTTCTGTATTGGTGCGGCCCGCAAGTGTCATGTAGATCTGGTGGTCCAGACCTTTAATGAAGATCGCCCTCAGCGTGGGGTAATCGTTCTCGGTGCGTTGGCCTTGGAGGCTCGTGAAAGTGTCCTTTAACTTGGCCTTCTCTGCCAGAAGTCGGAACCTCTCCACGTACATCTTTGTACTGACCCTGGTCTTCTTGTTTAGTTGCTTGGCCGGCAACTCCATTAGCACCTGGTGAGCCCGCTGGACTCCTTCATGCTCGGGGAACGCGAGTCGCAAGCTCACCTTGAATACGTCCCAGCTAGCGTAGGGAGCATGCCCTCCCGTGGCCCGTTCGTAAAACGTATCGCGCCAGATACGTGCGTCCTGCCCTCCTTTCATGAGAGCAACTGTGTAAGTGATCTTTGCATCATCGCTTAACCCTTGGTTGTTGGTGGCAGTGAGGTAGTGCTCCACCTGCTGGAGGAAACGCTCCAGGTCTTCTCCTTGCCCGGTGAATGGCTCCGGTGCAGGAATGTCGAGCTTAAGGGGTCGACTCCCCTGTTGCTGTTGCACTGAAAGGTGCGCTATGAGCGCCTCGAGCTCCGCCCTGGTCATTGTTGCGATAGTAGCCATCGTGGTAGGGGTAGTAGGTGTTACGGGGGTGGAAGGAAGTGATGGGAAGGTGGGAGTAGTTGAGGTGGCTATCAACGGTGTTGAAGGTATCGACGCGGGAAAGAAACCAGCTGGGTCTCTCCCGTCTGGCGGAGGGTTACATCTGAAGTAGGAGGCTAATTTCTCCTGTGCTCGTCGATTCGAAATTGTCCCTGCCCACGCTAGTGGAGAGTTCGGGTAAATCGGATCGAGGTTCTGGTCAACGAAAGTCCAATGAAGACGATCGTACAGAAGCGGTGCGTCGTTTACTTGAGTTGGCAATCCCCAAGCGGTGGGGTCGACTGTCTCGATGGTAGACGTGGTGTCTAACGGTTAGCCCTACTAGATAAGACTAGGGGCGACTTAGCATAAGTTCGATCTTTTGATACAAGCTGGTATCAACGACCGGAAAGCCTCGAACGTGAGGACCTGGCTACTAGAAACAATAGTGAGGCTTTATGGACACTGTGTATGTCCTCCTGGGCGAAGTCGATAAAGTCGAGCGAGTACTCAGATATGAAGCGAGAGGTCGCAAGATACGAGTATAAGATTGCGAGTGGTGACTAGCTACTTGGTAACCAGATCGAACTTAAGGTCCGACCTACAAAGTACAGGGCCTTATATACGTATGCTACCCTGCGCACGGACCATGGCACATGGTCTAAGAATCAACATGAGTAAGCGTAAGTAAGGCGATATGAGTCATCGGGCCGTATTAGCAATCAGTAAGCATAAGATGGAATGTGTAAGCGGGGCCCGATATGAGTCAGTGTCCATGAGTAACCGGGGCCCGTCTGGGGCCCATACCGTAAGCAGTGATGAGTCAAGATGCTGCGCAAAGAAACTGGGCCTACCCAAGGCCTGCCCTAGAAGCGAAAGGTCATGGGACCGATCCGAGGTCTGACCGATAAGATACGTGATGAAAGAAATTGTATCACTACAAACCTCGAAGCATTGACCTTCTTAGCTAACTTTAGCTAAAGACTTTGGAGAAGTCTAGCATCATTTTCCACCTATTTGGACCTCTATTCTATTGACCTATTGCTTTCTAACTCTTAGCATCCCACAAAGTCAGATAGCACACTTTAGCCAAAACTTTGAAGGACTTTGCAGATCTTCAAAGGGCTTTGCACACTTTGGAGAACCTCACAAGGTCTTCAGGATCATCTAGCACATAGGAGCAAGATCCTGTTGCACAGGATCCTTGACCCCTTACTCTTCCGCTCACAAAAACAAGACATACAGATCTCCCAGTACCATACAGGTTGTGGCTCCCCTTCTCACATCCCCACAGTTCACCCCACTGCTTCTTAGCCACATTGCAGAGCACTTCCTAGGTCACAGGGTCCCCTAGGTTGTATCAACGGGCCTTGAGTAGGTCCAGCTTTTTCACGCAGTTCATTGACTCATGACTGCTTACAGTACAGGCCCCAGATGGGCCCCATTTACTCATAGACTCTGACTCATATTGGACCCTGCTCACACATTCCGTCTTATGCATACATATTGCTAATATGGTCTGATGACTCATATCACCTTACTTACACTTACTCACACTGCTTCTTAGATCATATGCCATGGTCCATGTGCAGAGTAGAATATGTATATAAGGCCCTGTACTTTGTAGGTCGGACCTTAAGTTTGATCTGGTTACCAGGATTCTAGCAATCCAGTAGTTGTATCTTGCAACCTCTCACTTCGTACCTGAGTACTCACTTGATATCCATTGACTTCACACTTTACAGACAACGGATTGTCCTTAAGTCCTTGCTACTCTATCTCATAGTTAGACCCTCACATTCAAGACTTTGTGGTCATTGATATCAGCTTGTATCAGATGTGGATCTGACATGCTTTTCAATGATGCATAAGGCCACAATGGTCAAGACAGCATTCACACATGCAGAATATCACATCCTATTGAGTGAACACTCATTGTCAATATCATTTGATGCTGACTCAGATTGCACCATCATTATGGGCATCAGTGTGAACATGGTGGACACTAAATCTATTGTTTGTTCTTTCTGTCCACAGACATAATATAATGTGTTGGCTCATCTTGTTCTTTTGCTGGCCCAACTTACTGTCTACTACAGGGGTGTGGTGAACCTCACAACTCATGGGCCAGCCCACTGTGAACATGATTGTGAAGTGTTACAAGGCGGTAATGGTGCGAACATACATTTTCATTTCTCTTCACTATACCAGACTAGTGGGTCGTGTACACTTACAATCATCACCATTATTCCTGACGGGCTGACCGTCACCCGCTTAGTTATGGACTGTTCCTCAGAAGGGACCACTCAGGCCTCTGACTTATGGACACTTAGGTGCTGGTACCTGTGGGAGCGAGGGCTGGCTTGCCCTAAACCCACCATAGTACTTAAGGGGTTGGCTCACTGCGGAGCACCCCAATCTTGTCCTCCTTAGTTACACTGTGTACTTTGGTGCCGTTGTTACCATTTGTACTTTACGACTGGGCTTAGGCCCCTATACCTTTGTCTATTCAACGGGTCGCCTTAGACCATCTATATCCTTGTGACTACACTAGGACTTAGGCTGTGACTTAGCCCACAACTCTCTCGAGACCATTGGGCTAGCGGTTGAAGACTTAGACGTGTACTCGTCGTCAGCCAGGCTGACTCCTCGTTTACACTTCACGCCTGACTACTCAACGACCCCCCGTCACGGTAGTCACCTACGGGCGTAGACCCCCCGTAACATGAAGCAACTCAGCTCATATGCATATGCACTCTGGATCAGTGTAATGATTGTGCTGTTCTCCTTTCTCTATGCTACAAGTATTGTCATGCTCAACCACTTTCCATGTATGCTCTACAATATCATGGACCAGATGAGCAGGCTCTGACATATGGGCACCAACAAGGGTGTGTTTATCCTGTGCACCATGCACCATCTGCCACTGATGTACTGGATTGTGGTGGCATGCAGTTATTTGTGTTGATCTCAATATGAGTGCATGTCATACCACAAGTGCTGAAGTGACCTGTCTGTGTGCCTGCCTGCATGTGTGTCTGGAGAGGGCAGGGCTTATGATATTTATTATCTTATAATATACTTGTTGTTTTTATAAAGTTCTTATTGTTCTTATATAAATCAATCAAGAACATAAGATGCATCTAAGACAAATAAGAAATGTTGGGTGAAAACTTCTTACAGTTTGTAGATCTTAATTTTACATTTTAAGCACTTTCAGAACTCAAAGTCTGTTATCAAGATAATTTTAAGGAGAGTCAAGTAATGATTTTGCCTTAATAAGACAAGCCTGTTCTTGATTAAGACCTCTATTACTTGAATTTTCCTTCCCTTTCTTAGATTACTCTTAAAGTTCATCACTAAGACAATTCTAAGGAGATTAAGTAATGACTTTGCCTTAATAAGACAGGCCAATTCTTAACCAAGACCTCTATTTCTTGGATTTTTCCTGTCTTATATCACTCTTATGGTCTTGATTAAGACAATTAAGTCAAATAAGAAAAATTTATATTTGCTGATGCAACCATCTTCATTCATGTATCTACTATATCACTCTCACCACTGGACCCGATTTCGCCCACCAACCCCAAAACGTTACTCTAAAGTAGTATAGATTAGTGGCGCATTCTAATGCCCACTATTTGTATATACCGGGTAACACCGGCGCGTCTTAGCACCAGTTTGCTTGGGGCATATAAATGCTGATTTCATCATCATCATCATCATACTTCGAGTTCAAAGCTGAGAGCTATGTCGCTGCAAATGCACTCTATCATCTAAGGCATTTTCATCTCTCTCGTATATTGGTATATCTATAGGAGGGCTGGGAAAGGTGGGTGATAAGGAGGAAGAGCACGGGCCCGAGCAAGCATGCTCGCATCGGGCCAAGGGGGCCGTCTAGGAACTTGTTTGGGCCAGGGATACAATTTCTCATCAGAGGCGATAGATCGCGCTTGGCGACCAGGACCAGTGTACATATCAAGATTTCTCGGTGCATGTTTAGCATGTGCTCTGCCTTGTTGAGAGCCAAATTCCAACGCAGTCCCCTTGACGGATTAGCTATCGATAGCTAGCCGAACTTCGAGGCTTGGAGTGGGAAGTTGTGCGGCCAGACAGACCATTCAAGTGGCCGTCCTGCACTGCGCGTCCTCAGGTCGTCCCCTCTTCCCCGTCGACTGCCATGGACGCGCATCCCACTCCAGCCCACGCGATCCCGGACGCGTTCGTAGACGCGCTCGCCCCAGCCCGCTACAGCACTTTGTCCCCTTCCCTCCAGGACACCAGTGCACACAGCTCCTTCCCCGGCACCCCCGCCTCCAACCTGTCCCGCCCTCTCCTCCCTACTGGTGACTCCCATGCCCCGTTTGCCAAATTCGAGGCGGAGGCGTCCCCGTTCCCCGACCCCAAAGTTCCTCTTCCCTCCAGAAATCGGCGACAGCATTTTATGTTATTCGGAGCCGGTGCTACCATCGCCATCGTCGTGATTGTCCTCGTCATCGTCCTCCCCGTCACCCTTGTCCACAAACACCACCGCACCTCCAGTGTGACTGGAACTGCTTTGCCTACATCCAACCCCGAGTCTCCGACCGGTGCGACGTCTGGCGGTAACGGCTCGATCACTTCCACGGCGGACAATGTCACGTTCACCTACATTAACTCCTTCGGTGGCTACTGTACGTGCGCTCGCGCCGGTCATCTGCCATCCACTAACCGTGCATTGACTCAGGGGTCTATGATCCCGCCAACCCGTACAACAACAGTGCACGTGCGCAGTCTTGGTCGCCCGCGCTTGACGAGGAGTGGGACTACTCCACGAACCGCATCCAGGGCGTGAATCTCGGCGGCTGGCTCGTCCTCGAGCCATTTATCGTCCCTGCACTCTTCGAAAAGTATCAGAACGAGACACCCAGCAACGCGCTGCCCGGCGGGAACGTCGTCGACGAGTGGACCCTCAGCATCGCGATGCTCAATGACACCAGCCCGAGTGGTGGGATCCAGCAGATCGAGGAGCACTATGCTACTTTCATTGTACGAGCCTCTCTGCTTCCTACTTGCACCCGCTGACCTCCCCTCCACAGACCGAGCAAGACTTTGCCCAGATTGCCGGAGCCGGTCTCAACTGGATTCGACTTCCGATTCCTTACTGGGCCATCGAGGTATGCTCCTACCGTTGCTCAACCTGCACTCGAATACTGACATGCCTCAAGGCCTGGCCTGGCGAGCCCTTCCTCGCCAAAGCCGCATGGAAGTACGTCCTCTTAGCATTTCAATGGGCGCGCAAGTACGGGTTGCGGGTACTTCTCGATCTGCACACGATTCCGGGCTCGCAAAATGGTCTCAACCACAGCGGGCGCGCGGGCACGATCAACTTCCTCAACGGGCCCATGGGCATCGCGAATGCAGACCGCGCCCTGGGCTACATACGCATCCTGACCGAGTTCATCACGCAGGAGCAGTATGTCAACGTGGTCCCCATGTGGGGCATCATCAACGAGCCCCTCTTGGGTATCATTGGCCGGGACCCGTTAACGAGATTGTGAGTGCTGAGGTTTCCGTTGTCGAGACGCGGCTCATATCGGGACAGCTACCTAAAGTCGTATGAAATGATCCGAAACATCGTGAGTGCCTGCTGGTTAACGACCGCTACTCGAGCCTCCCTGTTTACACATGTCATTTGCCCAGACGGGGACCGGTAACGGCGCCTACATGGTTATTCACGACGGTTTCCAAAGTTTAGGCTCTTGGGCTGACTTCTTGCCGGGCTCTGACGTGAGTTCCTTGTATAGCCTGGAAATTATCCGATATGAAACTTCTCGCTTTAATATCGCAGCGCATCGTTCTTGATACGCACCCATATGTCGTACGTTCTCATCTCTTACTTTTCGGCTGCTTCGGCAATCGACATCATCTTCGCCCAAGGCATTTGGCGGAGGCCTTAACCAGCCGCTCAATACCTGGCCGTTGGCTGCTTGTCAGGGATTCCAGACAAACCAGTCTAATATTCAATTTGGACTTACGATTACGGGTGAATTCAGCTCAGCCATCAACGATGTACGTATATCGATGCACTTCAGACCTCTGACGCCGTGGATTCTCATCATTACGTTTCTTTCGTGTCCGGCCTGTTAGTGTGGACTTTGGGTCAAGGGAGTCAATGTCAACCCCAGCTACTCTAACTGTACTCCATGGAACGACTGGGAGACCTGGACGGACGAAATGAAGGAGGGCATTAAGAACTTCACCATGGCGTCTATGGATGCAATGCACGTGCCTGGGTACTTCTATTGGACATGGAAGGTTCGTTTTCAGAGGCTTGATTTGTGCACTCTCCCAACGTCCGAAGTCTTCTTAGATCGGCAACTCATCAGCTACGGGCAAGGTCGAATCGCCCTTTTGGTCATACCAGCTCGGGTTGGAGAATGGTCAGCATAAGTCCCCTGCAGTTCATCCGACCGACTTTGCTAACCTTCCTCTCAGGTTGGATACCTACCGACCCTCGCACTGCTGTTGGTACTTGCGCTACGCTGGGGTATGACAACAATCAGCCATTCAATGGTTCTTATGAGTCCTGGCAGACTGGTGGTTTTGGCGCCGGCACCATTGCTGCGACCGCTCTCGCATCTTACAGCCAATACCCGCCTCCCGCCATCTCTAACGCCGGTGGAGCGAACCCTCTCTCACTTCCGCAGTACACTGCGACGAGTGCCGTGCCTAGTCTCGCAGTTCCCACCTTCTCGGGGGCGACCGCCAGTGCTGGCGATGGCTGGGCAGACCCATCTGACACAGCAATGGCCGCCGTGCAGATTTCTGGATGCATCTATCCTAATGCATGGGGTGCTCCTGCATCATCTACCGCCTTCTTGTGTGGCGCAGCGGCGCAGGCCGTTACAGCGACGCCCGCCCCTTAGACTCTCATATAACCTATTCAGCTGGTGTTGTAGGACTGTTTCATCCTTTTCTTGTATACTAACGGACACTGCTTTGCACGCCTAGAGTGGTGTGACAGACACTTTACACTTATCTACGACTAGCTCATGATCGCTCGTTACGAACACCGGTCAGATGAACAGCTTACTTGAAACTTCTCGTAGCCTGCCATTTCTCGATCGACGCGTGTAACATGTTTCATTAGCCTCTCTTTGTACCTAGATAAGGACTTGGTCCTGCACGCGGTGGTATCCACACCAATGATAGTCAGTGATACGCTCTAATGATAGTCAAGAGATGCCCTTATGCTCTATCTCCTTCTGTCTGCATGATCATCTCAAATTTCAAATGATAAGCTTCTGTATCTTCAGCCATCTGATAAGTGTCAAAGTCCCTTGAATTGAATCCTCTGCACGCGTGGGCTAATGAATCCTACGTAAAGTACTGTGCGTCTTACGGCCTAGTATATTATTTTACGACCTCTCCAAGCTCTATTTGTCTTACTGCTTTATACCATACTTCTCCCATCCTACTTCTTCTAATCTGTTCACCTTCGCGAGCACCTCGGTCTCCAAGCTTTTCAGATATGCGTCCATCGCACCTGTAAGATGTGGCATGCCGGCTCCAAGGATGCGTACGGCAAGAAGACCAGCATTCATCCCGTTGTTGATAGCGACCGTTGCAACAGGAATGCCCCTCTGAAAATGAATCATTAGCTCAGATGGGGGCATTATAGGAAATGAATGTCTAATCTACCGGCATTTGCACAATACTATGCAGGGAGTCAACGCCATCCAATGAGCTGCCTTTAACAGGTACTCCAATGACAGGTAGAGCGGTTATCGCAGCTACCATACCAGGCAGGTGAGCAGCGCCTCCCGCTCCCGCGATAATCGTACGCAACCCTCTCGACGCAGCCGACCGAGCATATTCAACGAGCCGATCAGGAGTTCGATGCGCAGAAACGATCGTGAGTTCATATGCGATATTGAACCGATCGAGAATCCTCGCCGCAGGAAGCATGACGGGCAAGTCCGAGTCGGATCCCATGATCACGCCCACCAGTGGCTGCCGGTGCGAGTGCCCACTGCCAGGCGTTGGTGGAATTGGTGCATAGAGATCAATTTCCTTACTATCGCTTTCTGATGGAAGGCATTCAAGGAGCGGGCGCAGACGATCCCGCAGCTCCGCGTCTGAGTTCGCAACCACTGTAATATGGCCCATCTTGCGGCCTTTCCGACACTCTGACTTGCCGTAGAGGTGCACACGAGCACCCGCAACTTTTAGCGCACGCCCGGCCACAGAAGCAACTTCCGCCATATTACTTGATGCGCCAATGATGTTCAACATCACTGCTGAAGGGACTTTGAGCGCAGTGGAACCGAGAGGAAGCGACAAGATCGCGCGGAGATGGTTTTCGTACTGAGAAGTCTCGCAAGCTTCAATCGTGTAGTGTCCCGAATTATGAGGCCGAGGTGCAATCTCGTTCAAATATACTGACCCTGCAACAATCGCGTGAATAATGCGTCCTAGAGGAACCGGCTCTTGTTCGTACCATCCTCCATCAGAAACATCTCAACGCCGAACACACCGGCTCCAGAAAACGTTTTTACAGCGGCCTCGGCTACTGCACGAGCGCGAGTAGAAACTGTAGGATCACGGCCGCGTAGGGGAGCAAACACCAGGTGGCATATATTGTCCTTGTGAATTGTCTCGACGGCCGGATAAGAGCAGACTTCACCAGTACTCGACCGAACGACCATGACTGCTACCTCCTTTACGAAAGGCACCCATTTTTCAGCGTAAAGGGGTCTATTTCCCAATGCAGAAATCGCCTCTTCAATCTGTGACAAGGAATGAATAACAAAGTTGCCCCTGCCATCATAGGCGAGGGTGCGGCTTTTGAGCATTAATGGAAGGCCTAGTTTCTCCGCGGCCTGACATATAGCCTCTACCGTCGTATCTACCTGAACGTAATCCGAGACAGGACAACCATGCGAAAATAAGTGTTGCTTCTGGATGAATTTGTCTTGAATGACCCGAATGGTTGATGGACCGGGATGAACGCCTAGAGGCACCTTTGCCTGCACCTCCTCAAGGACATTGACGTCTACGTGCTCGATTTCGACGGTGAGGACGTCAACCTTGGAAGAAAGTTCACGGATTTTGACTGGATCTGTGAATGAGCCATTTATGTGAGATAAGTTGGGCGCTCTTGGAGCAACAACCTGCTTTGCGGGAGTATGTTCTCCAGCATCGAGGATAACGACATCGATGTTCAATAAAGATGCGGAAGCGGCCAGCATACGACCAAGCTGACCACCGCCTAAGATCTTGTGAGCCGCATGTCCATTTCATTCGACAATAACATGAGAACGAAGGAAAACTGGAAGACATCCTCGGTCAACCCTCTGAACAAAATGATGTATCAGTATGCAACCCACTCCCACCTAGAATCCCAACCACCTTGTCCATGCTGGTCTGATTGTTCCAAATGTGAATGCTTCCAGGAAAGAGAGCTTTTGAGAGCCGCGGAATAAATGTCGAGTAGAAAGCAAAGTGTAAGAGCGCCTATCTCTGAGCCAAATCGTTACGATAAGATTTATCGGGCGCTAATCTCACGAACGCAGACACTTGATAAGTCGGTTGAGGGCAATTTGCGTCTGCTATGGCCAAGTCTTCTGTCAAACCGGTTCTCCCTCGAAGGCGCAACAGAAAACGAAGGAGAAGAGATGTATCATCCTCATCCTCATCCTCATCCTCATCCTCGGACTCAGACTCGACATCCGAGCTAACCTCGCGACTGCCGGCGCATACTGCCAAAGAGACGTCGTCCGTTTCAGATGAGTCGTCTTCCGACTCGGATTCATCATCAGACGATGAACAAGTGCAGCAAGACCTGCCACCAAAAAGTGCTAGTAGTCCCAAGTTGACTCCTGCGCAAAGAGGATCGCCTTCGCCATCTCCACCTCTTGCCATCAATCCGCCTTTCCTACCTCCGCAGATTTCCTCAGACCAGGACAAGCAAAATGAACAAACGTTAAGGGAACGTTTCAGGAAGTTTTGGATGGTGTCTGTTGCTGATGCCTTCAAGGACGATCTAGAAGAAATTCGCAAAGTGAGGAATACGCTTCCTCTCGTCTGTCATGGAAATGCTGAGTTTCTCTTCTTCAGGAGCCTAATTTGACTACCTGTCGACTTGCCCTACTTATTGATTCATTAGCTTCCGGAGCAGACGTATTTACGTCTCGCGCAGACAGCGTCAACGATATTAATGAAATGGAGGTTGTATTAGAGCAGCATAGCTAATTTTTCCAACTGCCTGTATGGGTAATAGGTACATCCTCCGAATGGTCAGCAGCTCGTTTCACAACTCCTGTTTGGCTGTAAGTGGGATGTTGAGCTAGTCACCAATTACACGTTTTGTCTCTATTGGAAGTACAAGCAGCCGGGCATCGTCACGCCTCTGAGAGGTATTCAGGTAGAGATCCATCTATGATGCATGAGCACACCATTGCCTCGACAACCATAATGTACTCAATATGCAATGACGAGACGAAAGCCTCCTATTTTAGAGATGCTAGATTTTTTACTACCTCTCTCCTTGCCCACTCTCCCGCTGCACTTCCATCCTTGCCTGCGATTGAACGCCAAATCAGCAATCGACATGTCAACTCATCCCACTCGGCAAACTTCCGCTCCTGGGTCATCGATACCCTCCAAAGAGCCTCTACACAACTTCCCCAAATATCTATTGAGTTTGGTTCGGGGATGTCGAACAGACGCGGAGCGTGATGTGGCGGCATGAACTTGGTATTACACTGGTCTCTGAGGGTTCTCAGGGTCTGACTCGACAGTGGGACTCGCAAATCGGCTTCCGAGCTTCTCAGCCACAGAATACAACGTTTCATTAAGAATTCCATGCGAGGGATCGAGGGTCCGGACAGAAGGCTCAGTCGCAATACAACCGGAACAACACAGTGGAACACACTCTTCGTGCATGCTGTGACAGAGGACAGTAATTCAGTCACGAACGTTCGAGCGGTCCAGTAAATACGTACAGGGGCTGTGAAGTATGCTCAATATGCATCTACCCATGATGGACCGCCATTCGCCGTGTGTAGGTGTCTCTATCCTCATGGGGTTCACGACGACAATTATGTTCTCAAGGATCTTGATCCATGCTATCAGCTCATCGCCTCTTGCATAGCATAATTGTATCTCTATCCACGAGAGCAGCGATGATTTCATGACCAACGAGGTCGTCGCGCGCACATTGCATGTGAGGTTTGCAAGCAGCTGAAGCAGCCAGAAATTTAGTGTTTCAGCGGGTGAGGTGGAAGTGACACCCACCTCGAGGATCCCACGCTTCAAAATGTGGTCCCCCTCACTCTGAAAGAGACTAGCCAGCAGGTCCCAAGTATGCCGCCTCTTCATGACCTTCCATTCCTCCGAAGACACCATTCCATCGCTTAGAAACCTCACTATCCATCCACGCTCTTTCTTCCATTCATCAGACGAGCTGTACAGCATCCCAAACAACATCGGTACATCGTGATCATCAATCTCTGGACGCTGCAAAAGGAAGCGTGCTGTGAGCGGGTAGATGAAGTTCGAGGGATAGAAAATTCCGCGGAGCGCATGTGCTAGCAAGAGTGTTGCAAATGCTGATAGACGAGGTGAATCGCTACCTTCAATGCCAAAAAGTAAATTTTTGAGGAGATTAAGGATATAGTCAACATAGGGTTTTTCATGCATGTCTGCATCCTGTAGAAGGAATGTGAGAACTAGGATATGTGCCGAAAGTTCGTACGTACTTGCAAAATTCTGTATAAGGCGGAGATCTGCGCTAAGGCGGCCTCCCGTAGACAGCTATCTCTAGCAGACAGACAGCGAATGAGCAAGCTCACTATGTTGGTCCTGAAAAGTTGCACCCAGCTTAGCGCTGACGAAGGTGGACCGTCTGATAGCATCTGCGCAAAAATCAGTACTAGAAACGGCGGATCATATAGCTGATTGTCATTGTCATGGTCTTCTATGTCGTGATCTTGTAGACGTCTCCAGTCGGGGAATGCAAGACACGTCCTAAATACACGGATCGGATCGAGACTTCCCAGAGCTTCAAGACCATTGCTACAGGTGACATGCGGAATTGAGGACCAATGACTAAGTAGGGTAGCAGTCGATGTCTTCCGCGTCACCTCAAAAAGTTGAAAGATAGAAAGCAGTTTTCGATCGGGCAGTGATAGTGAGCCTCCATAGACACGACACAAGGGTTCAACATGTGTAGGTTGGCAGGTATTGATTGGGTGAAGATGGAATAAAACATGCAATATGCCGATGATACTGTCTCTGGTGGATGTTCCGTTTGTACTTGAAGTTGTACAGAGGTCATATAGCGACGGATGTTGCACAATGCCTTGTAAATGTTTATTCACTACGGCAGGCTTTGGTGACGTTAATTGTGGTTGGGCTATATAATCATTTTGGGGCAGCTACCTTTAGTCGGGCCTTTTGTACCAGTATCTGTGTAAGATGCAGTGCGTCTTTGTCCGATAGACGATATTGCACCACAACTGCTATGACGGGTTCTGCGAGATGACTTTTGACACTTGGAACAGATCTCAGAAGGGTGGCTAGGGAAACGGTTATCGAGTGTCAAAAAACATATAAGAGGGACGAACTCACAAAGCTCGGCTAGCGCCTCGGTGGCTTCATCCGTCTCATCATTATTAGCTGCGAAATGGCGAACTGCCCATATCAGGCCTGTATCCACAAAATGATCGACAATACTATTGGCCTCTAGACCTATTGAAGTTGAAAGGCGTCGCCCAATTGATAACATATCCGCTGAAATCATATCCGGAGACATCGAAGTGCAAGCGCGCCTTAATAAATCCCATAGGCTCGAACGCAATGTCGGTAAACGTTCGACCATACAACATATGCAATCAACACATAAGCCAGACACATATCGAGATTCCCGAGACGTCTTGCCTGCCGCGACAGTCCGAACCAATCGATCGAAATGTGGAAGAAAGTAATCGGATTCTCCATCGAAAGATGTATGGTGAGTGAAAGCCGAGTCGAACAACGAAAACAGGATGCGAGCTAGCTGATAAGCGGAACAAGGAGCCGAGGGTTCATTTCTGAGCCAACACAACACTGCTGGTGCTGCTGAAGCTTGTTGATACAAAAGACCGGAAATGATATCCACGGTACAATGCGTCCAGTGTTCCGCCATCAAGAATATAGTGATATCAACCTCTTCGTCAATTCTGTCTAGACGTTGAGACCATCGTTCCTGAGACTGACATACAAGGCGTGACATGTTCGTCCCCGACGGCATAGACAATCCACCAAGACATAGTGGTAGATAATCATATGTTGCTGCGGCAAGCATGGACTCGAGGCTTGTCAAATGCGGGAAGGAAGACCGCAAAGTGAGGAGAGTTGACAGACGCGATCGAGCAATTTTCGGACTCGTTGTGGAGGCAAGCACGCCAAGCAATTCCTCGATGATTGCGTTATTTGATTGATTACCAACCGCCTTCGATGAAGCCGTGAGGAAATCCAACAATGAAAGGCTCTCATCAGTTCCAAAATATTTGATCCACAGGAGCGCAGTTGCCTCCTGAAATGAGTCGAGTTGGCAAAAGCTTCAGCATCAAAGAACGCAATGAAATACCTGATCGGTAGGCATAGCTTGCTGATGATCCCTGATGTATAACGACCAGAAAGAAGTGTATTCCCTGATCAGCTGCTTGTCATCTTCCATCGCAGCATTAAAACAGACTTCCAGAAGCTCTTTGAGACCTATACCCAAGGTGAGATCAAAATAGAATGCGAACACAGGAAACGCTAAGCACCTAGTCGAATAACTTCTTGTAATGGCTGGCAACAGTAGCTCTTGATCACGCGATATTGAAAAAGTTCATTAATAAGGATGTTGATTTGCGCGCGGGTAATTTTCGACCGAGCCCTATCGATTATCATTGCCAAAACGACGAGTAGGTCTTTGACTACAGTCCCTTGATTTCTCGAATACGACAGCCTATGATGGATAATATTCATGGCCCTCTTCAAGTCGACAATCTGGACCGAATCGAGAAACAGAGAGGATACCAAAAGCTGTCGGTTTTCAATCTTAACTAGGGTATCAAAATTACAATGGATGAACAGCATTTCAAACCTGAGCGTACAATTTTAGTACTTACAAATGATAGACATTTACGACGCTTACCGAGCATGAAGTCTGACAGCTTGTGTTATAGTTTCCCAGTTGTCCCAGAGGCTTTGATTTGGCCTCAGAAATTGGAAGAATTCTTTGAGCGCTATCTTGTGCAGCCGCTCGATTACGACTACCAGACGCCCAATGTCGGAGGAAGAGAGTAAGGGATCAACCAGACGGAGCCAATCGACTAACTCATATGTAGACATTTGTTGAGACATAGCAGACGAAACTGCAAGACAACGTGAGAATTGGCGCTCTGCAATGCACAGTAAAGTAAAGCTCACGAGTTGACGAGCCCTCCACCCGCAACAGAAAGTCCTGAACCACTGAACTGGGTTCCGAAGCAACGCAGATCTCTGGACGTTGGAGACGCCACAATGCACACTCAAGGTGGTCCATTTCTCGCTGGATCGCAGCTGTCATGATAGGGTATTTCGAGAACGTTCGATACGGGCGGACGATGGCTGCGACCTTCTTCGTGTAGTCAGTCAGCAGCTTGAGGGTCGGCAGCTTGCCTGCTAAATTTAATACAAGTTTCCGTATGAAAGATAGGATAGCCAACACATCAGAGGAAATCAGAAGCTTGTTTTGTAGTTTAGCTCCAAATTGTTCCAACACAGCCATCAGCAGTGGGCTTGGGAGTCGGTCGGGACGTTCAACCACGTGGTCAAGTTCGTTATCGTTGTTCTCATCATTGAATAACCCCTGGGAGATCAATGTTTGTAGATCCTCGAGGTAACGATAGGGCGTTTTGATGCATCGCTGAACACATTCATCTAGAAACGAAATGACGCTATCGCTCTCGTCTGTGAGTGGGGCGCCATCAGGAGATTCAGCACCTGGCGAACGTCTTGTAAAGGGTAGCGAATCCAGCCAGAGGATGACTTCATCAATATCATGTTGGAAGATGATGCTGCCGGCCAAAGTAGTACTGAGAAGTGATGCCACTGCCCTTTGTACCGCGGAAACCCCAAACTGGACATAGAATGTGAGGAGTATGTGAAGGTTACTCTGTGATCCTAGAGACTGCTCATCAGCTAGCGATAAGTTTTAGTTGACTTCGTCGCGCTTCACCTGTTTTTCCAGACCAGACAAACTGATCACTCTCCTTCAACAGCCTAAGGACATGAAGTTGGCGGAGTGTTGCCAGACCTCCGTCGACACTGGACGCCGCAGAATCTGCACTAGCAGGTATGTTGGAGAAGCCTTGAAGAAGCTTCCCCGTATCAAAGCGTACTTCTGCAACAATGAAAGGAAGGCAGCGATGGTACAACCACAATACCCTCTGGGCACTCTCGAACAAGAGAGCCGATCTGATAGAATTGGACGTTGGACCAATGCCGGCCTCTATGGAAATGGGAGCAGTTACGTTCACGGTTTCGCTTAATTTCTGCGAGAAACCTATAACAACTTGAAAGTCAGGTACCCTTCTTCGTACTTCCCTTTCGACTTCTCTACGCCGTCTACACCAGTGTCCTTCCTCGTCCTCCTCTAATGCTTTTGACACAAGGTCCAAGGAATGCATGACTGTTTCGTATTTCAGCAAACACTTCGTTAATGCAAGAGCGCTACAATGCTGCACAAGGGTCGACGACGATTGCAGACCACGCGAAAGATGTGTTTTAATGTTCATGGATGGTAAGATGTTGTCAACTACGGTGGACAGCGGCGGCGGAACGGGCTGGTAAAGCCGCTGGTCATTGTCTTGAAGAAAAAATGTGGATTGCGGTACAGGAAGGGAGATAACGGATCCAAGGAATGACATATTTGCAATCCACTTTGATGAAAGTCGCGGCTCCAATGCTAAAGGGGATGCCGACCAGTAGCTACCTTCGTATCAGCATACGTATTCAGCCAGATCTCAAGTGACTGACTTAGAGACCAGTTCAGGACAGGCCGCAAAAATCTTGAGGGCGAGTTCTTGTTGACGGGGATCGTCATTTACTTTCAAGGACCTTAGAACATTAGCTAAAATTTTGTTGTAGATCTTGATACCTCTTTGATCGGCGCCGGTATCCGTCGCCTCGCCTTCGTCATACACCAGTCGTGGTTCTGGATCAGACTGGCGTGGATACCAACCTCTGTCTCTGAAGCAGATGCCAAGACCCGGGTGCGTACAGATAGCGAGGAGAAAATGATGGACGACGTCAGCTGGAACATGTTCCGCATCATCTCCTTCTTTAGAATCACGTTCATAAATCCTAATGAGCTTTGCAAATGTCTGTATGTCAAGAAAAAATATATGGCAGAAGGACATACCTGAGATAGAGTCGCCTCATTGAAAACATTCAATTTGTATGTCCGCTTCAATTTTTGGTCAGACCATATACCTGTCCAACAAACTTCCAGCACTCTTTTAACGAGCGAATGGTGATCCCGCCACAGCCCCTTGAAGATGGAACCAAAAATGTCACGTCGCTGTTCAAGAAACGCACTCTTCACAACTGTAGGTGTCATCGTGTCCACAAAAGAGAGAAGAAACAGGATGTAAAGTGTACGGATATCTAATATCGCAATCGTCGCACATGTTAGGCAAAGAGTCGCCAATTAAGTCTCGACACACACCTGGTCTGGTCAGGATATCGATATTGTCGAAATTTTTACTTTGACGTCTCATTTGAAAAAGCTTTTGCAATGTCTATATCAATTCTGGATCAATCTATAGAGGTCATGATTAGATTTGCAAGCAATTACCTTCGCTTCCCAGGCAAAAGCTTCAAAGAGAGCTTTCCGTTCTCTTCCGTTAGCGAAATTGGTGAGACTGTTGAACATCTTCAAGCTGACGAGTATTAGTTCTGCATTGGCGCCCCCCAAGTATGAATGCAGCCGGTGAATCCATTCCGGAGAGAGTATTGTTCGGATGATGGGTTGAGCAAGAGACTGGTACGTATAATGAGACGAAAGGAGAGTAACGAGCGAGGATAATACAGCGACTATCAAAGCAAGAAGAGTCATCTGTCTCTGGAAAGCTACACTTATCAATCATTCATAAAAGGGATCGACAGATGGTCCGCGTACTGCATTGGTCTCTCTCCATATGTCAAAGAGATCCCGCGCGCCAGGAGAGGCCTCCATCCATGCTTTTACGAGACTTAAGCGCTCATCATGAGCAGATATACAGGGCTCGTTATTTTTCACGGTGAGTTGATTGCGCAAAGTTGTAAGAGCTAAATAGACCGCCTTTAGATGCAAGTGTTTAAAGGCGGTGAGGGCATAGCGCGCACCTTGAATTAGGCTGCTTTCATTTCCAACATGAAGACTTCGGATTATATCCTCAGAGCTCGTAAATTTGGGAGTCTCAGTTCTAGCCATTTGAGCTGCACTCTCTGCCAAAGTGGTGTAGGCATAATCTTAGCCTTAGGCGGGAAATACCGAGTCACATGTGTGAGCAAGCGTACACAAATAACTTGTAAACCCGGTTAAGTACCCGTAGGAGCTTCCCACACACCATATATGGCAGGCACCTTCCATAATGGGATGGCCCGCTATGGTTCCACGTGACTAGCGTCATCCACCTGTCACAGTCATGACAGATGTAACTCTGTGTGTTACCTTACCATAGACGGTAGCATACCGACATCAGTATGGCTATGACTGGAACGTCAAATTCATGAAAAAAGCTTGGTTATAGTATGTATTGCTTATTTTGAGTGTCTATATAATAATTGTACCTTATTATAACTTGAATCCCTATTGGCAAGAAATCCCGGTTAAAGGCCCGTATACAGAATAAAGCGACGCGTTCTTCTGCAGACCGTATACCAGATTCAGATCAACTGTCATTCATATCCGTTTATAGTCAAGCAACGGAGACAAAGTACGACCAACTACATCCTGACACGATCACGTTGGTTCTCGCTCTAGCATGGGTAGAAAGGAAGTTGATACCCATCGAAACAAGTGTAGTTGTTTGCCTCCCCTCATATGTATTTAGAATCCTCGGTCTCCATGTTGACTCTGCCGACCAAACGTTTGTATCGAATGGTATATAACGCTCATCCCCCTACTCTGCTTCAGATGTATGACATTCTCGTACATGATATCCAGGGTAAGGAGTCACGTGCCTGTCGTAACCAAAATGTTACCTCGACGCCAGCCAATCCTCGTACTGACTCGCCTTGGAGCTTCGGACGAGGGAGGACCCCTCGCACGATGCTTACCTGTGCGCTGGGCACATCCCGGAACTCAAATGCGTAGTCGACGACAGTGCCCCCCCGGCGTCTCCATGGGTATGGAGAGCAGAAGGACATTGTCCGCTGTTGCCTAAGATAGGGCAAAGAAATTAGAGTTACAGGCAAAGGAAGAAAATGTGGGATCCACCACACGAGTAGTCTCTCCAACGGGAGGATGTAGTCGGAGCACCTCGTGTACGACTCCATCGAGGTACGGATCGCCGCTAGCCAACTGGACAAGCTCGGTACGCAGCTTCCCTTGAACCTCAAGCTTCTTGCATGTCTCGATGAGGGCCCACTGCGCTGAAATTAGTGTGATCACCGTTGCTGTGCTTACCACAAACATACCGTCAAGCTGACTAGATGTGAGACGTGTTCAGGTATTCAGACGTATCAAAGAATGAAGAGAGATCATCATACTTGAAGTTGTCTCATAGCCAGCCAGAAACAGGACCTTCATCTACACAAAGTGCGCAAGTTCAGAGACGACGACACTACGAAGGAACTGAGTAAAATTTACCTGTGCCAGAACTTCCTCCTGGGACATATGCAGATCAGACTCACTGTCCTCGGCCTTGACTGAGGACCGGAACATAAGGATATTCCACCCAAACTGACGTATCACACTCACTCAAAAGCTCAATGATCGACTTCTCCATCTTGCCCTCGCCGACGCTCTCCTTCCGCGTATTCGCCAGCAGCTCCCGTGCGATCTCTTCCATGCTCGCGTTGAGCCGGTTCATGAGGAGGCGGCGGCGCGTCGGGATCCTGATCAGGAACGGGAAGACGATGCCGAGCATGAACGTGAGCGTGGCGAAGACGGAGGGTTCCGCGGAGCTGAAGGCGTCAAAGACGTTCGCGACGGTGGAGTCCTTACCATGCAGGGTGCCAAAGTCGTGCGAGAACCCGGCGATCCCTATGCTGTCTAGTCTACGGTGAATATTATATATTCTTTCCGAGTGGTAAACGAGCGGAGGTCACTTACGATATATAGTTCATCCTACGGCAGTAATCAAGTGTGAGCACCTATGCTACGAAAAGAGGGAGGGCATGGGGTCATTACCGACCAACTCTGGACTTCAATGACGGCCGGATTGTCATGGCTAGCTTCTATCTCATTATCCCAGGCAGTCTTCAGCTGCAACGTTCTCGCAGGTCAACATGACGCAACCGTCTAACAAACTGGTTCCAGAGCACACCTTGTAAGCCGAGATGGAAGTAAGTCGCCGGATTGCTGCATTGCTGAAGGCAGGCGACATTGCTTTCCTCTGCCTGATTGATACCGGGTACCAAGAGGGGTAGGCTGATGGCAATGTCATGGTTCACGTACCTTCTGTGGCTCTCCCCTTCAGCCCATAACACACCTCGCCCTGCCTGTAGGGTGAGGAAGGATCGAAATTGCCCACGCTGTGACCGAAGCAAACAACGTACTAGCTGTTCAATTGTCATCCTGGTCAACTCCGTTTGAACGTACCCAAACGATTCTCTCGAATAGAAGTGTAGGACCGCTTTCGGGTCACACAACACGACGCAAGTCTTGCCTAGGACGGCAGGGATGTGGTACACAGGCCCATACTGCTTCGCCCACTTACAAGGATCCTGCATCTGACGACTGAACGGTCTGAACTAGCATGCGCCTGACGCCAAAGATGAGACTCGGGCTTGGCGGGCCTCTGATAGTCGTAGTCGAGACACGCCGGCGCATATGCTGGACAAATTTGACAAGAAGCCAAATCCCAGCGAAGAGACAGAGCTTCGGCTGTGTTGGGTTCGACTGGCATCCTGTAAGGACAATCGTCTTGGAAGAATGATAGACGAGGTCCACAACTCGTGCTCAGCTCGATGCTGTTATATGACTTGCATGGTCACTGGTGAGAACAGTTATTTAGGTCGATTTCCCGCTGGCCGTAACTATATGCCATCACGTCGGGAGCAACTGAGTGCCTTTTTATTATGTACCCCGCAGCCCCGCGGCCTCATCCCACAAGCGCTCGAAGCTCGCAAGTGTACAAAATTGAGGCTTCACCCTGCTTCACCCTGCTTCAGCTCGCGAATAGTACTCATACACGAGCTCGTAGGCAAGTTATCCTGACCTCTCCTGTTACCTGTTTAGGCTGGTAACACACCGCTGCAGCGCGGAAAGAAGAGGCGGCGACCTGTACCCGATATCTGAGATTCTGGACATGACGAAATGACCATGCCGTCCGTGAAGGAATATCATCTCGCTATCACCATTGATTGATCTTGAAGACTTTCCTTTTTTGTCATGCTCAAGACGATATGCGTACTCAGACTGCTAATGACCAGACAAATTCACAGCAATTGCCTCCGTGAATTAGTGTTGAGGTCTCACTATCTTCCCCATAGCGTTTCGTCCTGACGACAACACCTTATGTAATCAGCACAGGCAGTGCGTTAAACTGATTCTTCAGGACATCGGCGCGCATGAAAATCTTTTATGAAAACATGGACATTACACAACAGATCCCATTAACAATATTTCTTGGAGCTACGAGATCTCATCGACCTCGATGAAGCACAACAATGTACTAATACTACTTCTGATACCAATTTCCCATGTACCCGTGAGCCCCCAAAACCCAAAATAAACCGGACATGTGTACCCTGTTGTGTGGATTAGCGTTTCTATGACCAGTGCTTGCCAACTTTCAACGGCTCAATGCCCTACAGCATGCAAGCGCCCCGCAATCTTTGTAGGGACGAACCGACGCATCGTATGCCACTGTTCCACTTTGCCCAAACCAAGTCCAACGGGTCTCCCCGTCACCCAATCCGGAGCGACATGCATATTCGTGTACCATTTATCAGGGCCTGCAAGCGGTCCCCCAATCGCAGTCCTCTTTGCAGAAACACCGCCTGCCAGGCCGCGGAGACTCTCCAGCCACCGTCGGAAGTTCCATATCTCCCACCTGATCTCAGACGCGACCAGACTCCGAGTCAACGGTGCCGTGCTGGGCATCCCCTCCCTCACGTCGTCGGTGGCGAGCGCCAGCCCGAAATCCGCCGCAGCGCGCAGAAGGTCCTTGCAGAGTTCGGCCCACGTGTCCAGCGTGGGCAGCGTGCCCGGCGCGCCCTCATTGGACGCGTACGCGGACACGGATGTAGGCGTGGGCGTTGTCATAGGCGTGATAGTGGACGTGGACATCGCCGAAGTCATCGAGCCGGTTATAGACGTTGTCGCCGTTGTGGCTGTGAATGCAGGAACGATCGCTGGACACGCGTACCCCTCGTGTAGATCCCAGTATATAGCAGCAGAGAGACTATCCCGGCCCGCAGGGTAGAGTCCGATGCTTGGAGGCCCTTGAAGACATTGTTCCCACGGCGCAATAGATTGGGGGTATGGGTAGCTTGCAGGCATAGGGTACGAAGCAGCTTGTACAGACGCAGGCGGCCAGCACGGCTGCCGCTTTGAGTGGGCAACTGATGATGCGTGTCTGTTCCGGGGCACGAAATCCTGCCACTGGCGCGGAGGCCAGTGTGCTGATTTGACCACCTGCACAGCTTCTTCCTGTTCTTGCATATCAGCACCTGCATGCGTAGACCCAGCCATCGTAACATCATGTCCATCATCACTAATTTCACCCGCGATGCTACGCCGGTCAGCGTCAGTATCGGTGTCGGCGCCAGCGTCAACATCAGATTGCACTTCACGAGGCTGCGGCAGCGGGTCTGGCACAACGAGGTAGCTATCACGCACACGGAGACGCGCAGGCATGCCGGGGAGCTTGACCTGGAGGGGCGTCGTCCCGCGCTTGCGGATGACGAACTTCCGAGAGGTCTGAGGCTTCATATACAGATACACGTCCACACGGTAAATTCGTCAAGAAGCCGTCAGACAAAGCATGTTAGCCAACGAGAAATGCTTGTTTTACCTGTTCAGGGTTGAAGCAGTGCCAGTTTGCGATGGCCTCTTCCGCCGTATTCCATTCACTCCGCTTGGGTCCGCAGCCAGAATGACACGGCACGGAGATGGGCATGTTGCACCCTGGCCAGGATGAGGATACCTTGCAGGACGCCCACACGACCGAAACCATGGGCGCCATGTTTCCACCCTGGAACAAGGCCACGGGTGAATCTTTAGTGGTGATCTCGAGCACCTCTGCGACAGGGTAATCGTCGGTCCATATGTACTCTATCGCGTCGTCGTCGAGCTCTGCAGAGAAAAAAGAATCAGCAGTCGATGCCGCGTCAACCTCGTCGTCGTCTAGCAAGCTTGTATCCGTGGAGAGATTGGCCGCCTCCAAAAACCCAGACTCGCTCCAGGCAAGAACGCACGAGGAGCTCTCGTCGGCGTCAAATGCCCCAGTCAGATCGGAGCATGTGGAATGGGCCTCACTGCCGAAGCTGTCAAGCTGGAGCTGCTGCGGTGCGGAGGTGGCAGACATGGCAGATGGACGTGCGAGTTGACACTAGTGTCAGGAAATGGGAAGAGGCGTGTACGGGCAAAGAGCGCACATCCAAGCTCTAGTATGAGTGCATAGTCCAGACCGGGCTGACCGCAAAAATAGGACGAGACCCCAGGCTATCGAGTCTGCAGTGCTGGTCAGGATTGAAATTGCCATGCTGGATTTCAATGTGCATTGTGCATGACGAAGGGTTAGCGCTCCGGATTTAATGCGGGCGTACGCCCACGTTCTTTGTGCCCAGAATGTCTTTCGTGTTGTTCAGTAGGGTAAGAACGGACTCGCGTATGACATGAGAATGCGGTGAGAGTCGGACACCGCTGTCTCCTACGTTGTGAATCGGAGGTCGATTACAGCGATGTTGATGCTGTAGCAACATGACAGCCCAGTAATCCACACCGAGACGCGGCTGGCGTGTCTTGTTCGAAGGGAGAGTTGTCTCAACGTCGATTGAATACGTCGTGGTCGCCGTTGAAGACGACGAGCACGACGCGTCCATTGTGGCGTCGGTGAACGCTCACGTGCGAGAATGGCACAAGAGCACGCCATCGTCGGACTTGCAATGGAAACAGTCAACCTCCTCCTTGTCGCTTTCCCTCCTTTCTTTCGCTTTTCATCTCCAACATTTGGCTCTGGTCCATGTTTTCGTTGATTTTCAATACTATTCATCATCAAAGCGTAGGCTCGGAGGCCCCGTTAGAACACGTGACTCGACGCGTGACGGAACGGTGAGCAGGGGGAGCGAGGCGCAAGACGAGAGGAAGGGGAGGATAGCATTTATGGTATGGGCTGTGAACGTTGAGGACAGAGGTGAGCTGCAATCATCAAGCAAACTGTGTCGAGTGTTCATGGTCTTGCAATGTAAACAAGTCTAATACATCCCTGCTTTCTCTGCCCAAGTCATCTTCACATGCTTTCCGACAGCCGGCGCCGGCTCTCACAAGACACTTTACCCACCAGGTTAGGCATAGGTCCGAAAGCGACAGTCTAACCTCCCGTCTACCTCTGCATGCTGTGAAATCAGTCGGTTCTCTGAGCGGTTGTCTATCGTGCGCGCTTGGGATCGGTGCCTCTTGCTGCCTCATACTTTCTCGTCGCTATTCTATGCGTCTGATGCTTACGCTTTACCGAATGTTCTGATGCAGCTGCTGTGGTGTCTCACACAAAGACAGCCTCCACTCAATCGCCGCCCTCCTGTTGCCGCAGCTGTGTCTCTGTCATGCCGTTGTCTGGCCTCTTTGAACCCTGTCTCTTTGTCGACGTTACTCAATCTTGCACGGGCTCTTTCAATGTACCCTGCGAGGCAGGATCGGCGTTGAGCGTTGTCTGCCCCCCTGACCTTCAAACCCCGCCTTCGGTTCCCACGGTTCCTCTGCTATTTGTCGACCCTGTGTTCTATAACGTGTACCGGATCGTCCATTCCGTGGTTTCTGCTCTCCATTTTTGCGCGTATCAAGAGCGTCATGGTCTTCGTATCACGAATTGCTGTCCCCAGCGGTCCCTTACCAGTGTCCTTGCATGGCTCTTACTTCGAACTTTCTCCGCCAAGATTACCCCTCATGAGACCATGCATGGCGCTAGCCTGTGTCCGCGCATTGTCATTCGCAAGTCCACGCCTGCCCGGAATCATTGATAGTGGTCTAGCCACGGTAGGTGTTCATTTCGCTGGTGTTCTCGGCAGCAGTCGCGCGTAATGGTTCCGCGTGCGATCACTCGCATTTCCTTGTTTTCGGTTTTCCTCTGTTATGTTTTCCCGCTCTCCGGTGTGCCTTTGGCTCTGCATGTACATATTTATGTATTTTCCGCTCTATAAAAGACACCGTTTCCCCCCTAGAGCTCCCCAGTGTTACTTCGGTTACTCCTGCGCATCAGATACACAAACTCTCTTCAACTCATCAACTCGGAAATCGCAAGATGTCTTCATCCTCTGTGTCGTCTGATTCCTCTCCCGCATCGGCCTCGCCTCCCTCTACTGCCCCTTCCACACCTACCCATGCCGAACCTCCGGCGTACTTCCTCGTCACGCACGCGCCCAGCGTCACCTTCCTCAAGGCACTCCCTGTCCAGAAGGGGTGCGCCGACCGTATTTTGTTCCTCACTGGATGTGGGCGCGTGAGTCGGCTTCTGGCGCAGGCTTCGCGGGTGCTCGATGACAAGTCGCTCCTCGACGTAGGCAAGTGGGAGTCTGTCAAAGCTGAGGACGGGGGCGGCGAGGTCGCATACTACAGGACGAAGACCGAGATGTCTTCCATCGGCTATGCCCCTAACGAGGTCGACATTGAGAGCATGCGTGCCCAAACGCAAAATGTACGTGGTGTCCTTTTATGCCTAGGTCCGATGTTTACTGTGGTGGCTGCAGCTCACCTATCCCGCCGCACTCAACCTCTTCGCAGACGCATCCCTTCGGTCGATCATATCGCTTCCTCCTCCCTCTATTGCCTCTCCGCTGACGCTATACATCCTCGAGCGCCCTACGCTTACCTTCCCCCGGCTCACGCCCGCCACCCCACTCAACCCCACCGCGCACCCCTACAGCACGCCCTCCCTCTCTGCGTTCCAAGACGGCTGGCGCGCCTGGGACTTGATCACCCTCGGGATGATCCCGCCCTCGCTACTGCACTCCAAGCCCATTGACCTGCGGCATAAGCCGCTCTTCTACCTCGGTCACCTCCCGACGTTCCTCAACCTCCTCATGACCGCGTACCTGCACGAGCCGCCAGTGCCCCCGGTGCGATTCACCACCATTTTCGAGCGCGGGATCGACCCGCACGTCGACGACCCTGAGTACTGCCACGCGCACTCGGAGGTGCCCGAGAAGGACGAGGACTGGCCCACCCTCGGGGAGGTGCTGGCGTACCGCGACCGCGTGCGCGCGCGGCTCGGAAAGCTATACGAGGAGCTCGAGACAGGCACGCGCGTGCTGACGCGTCGGCTTGCGCGGACGCTAATGATGATTTTGGAGCATGATGGGTTCCACATTGAGGTACGCTGTTCCGTAATTAATCCTGCATGGTGCTGATTTCCTATCCTGTGTCTCCAGACACTCCTATACATCCTCATTCAACGTGCGGGATCAGGCATGCTGCCCCCACCCGGTTTCGCTATGCCACCCTGGGCGCATCTTGCCGCACAATGGAACGCACTCCCCGCCCCCGCCATGCCCTCCGTGACACTCGGGCCCTGCACGCTGACTATAGGGCACGACGATCCCGAGCGGAGCGACCTGCTCCCTGAGCTCGAGACTGCTGTACGCGACCACTCGTTCGGGTGGGACAACGAGAGCCCCTTGCGCACTGTGGAAGTCGGCGCCTTCCGCATCGAATGGCGGCCGGTGACCAACGCGGACTTCCTCGCCTTCCACCGGGGCAAGGGAAAGGATCACGTCCCGCTGCCCCCAAGCTGGGTCGAGGAGGACGGCGAAGTGAAGGTGCGCACACTGTACGGCCCCGTGACGATGGAGGTCGCGCAGCATTGGCCGGTGCTCACGGCGTACGACGACCTCGCCGCATATGCTACCTCGAAGGGCGGCCGCATCCCGACTGAGCCTGAGCTGCGGCTCTTCTTCGATACGTACCAGACTAGTTACGAAGAGGGTGCAAACATGGGCTTCAGAAATTGGCATCCTTTGCCGTAAGCGCACTCCAGAACCTCTGATCCACTTCAAACTTCACCGCTACTTTTTATAGTGCAACTGCGGGCTGCGAGAAGGACGAGTGCAAAGGCTCCAATGGTGGAATTTGGGAGTGGTCGTCGACCGTCTTCGATGGGCATGACGGCTTCGAGTGTACCACCATTTTCCCCGGGCAAGTTTCCGTATCGAGCGTCTGAGTAACTATCAATTAACCGTCCGATTTTACCCTGCCAGGTATTCGTCGGATTTCTTCGATACGAAGCATCAGGTTGTGGTACGTAGTCCCGCTCAACTTTCGTACGGGCATTGGACTTGATCACTCCTTTTATAGCTTGGTGCATCATACGCTACAATCCCACGACTTGGAGACCGTCGTACTGTCCGTAATTTCTACCAGCATAACTATCCCTTCCCGTGGGTCGGCGCAAGAGTAGCTTATGACTTGTAAAAATGGCGTGAAAGCTGTTTTCTTGGAAAGGATGGAAGCAATGCGCGCCGCCATTGCTTACCTGGGTGAACTCGGTCGAAAGTACATTCGGACTATTTGTATTACCTACAGGGCTATCGTGTGCACGGTCTCGGAATGGGTGTTGTGGAATTATTATGTTGATTGGCTGGGTTATAGTACATGCATCCAGAGCATACTATAGATAATCATACAACTCTAGTCCTACATCACTGCTCAATTCCAAATTGTCCTGTTCCTACCACACAGACAAGCCTCACATGGTTCCCTCATCTACGGCATCCAGTTCTGCATCTGCATATGTTTCTGAATCTCTCATAGAAGATTCATGAACCAAGGATCCATCCATGTTTCCGATTAAGCTAGTTGCAAATCTTACTGTGGATTGCTGGTGTGACTGGGTTTGAGAATATGAATTCATAGCTGTTTCTTGCGCTGAATATTCTTTACGTAAATTTATCAGAAATCTCGAAATGAGAATTGATGATAATCTGATAATATATCAGGCATGAGTAAATGAGAAACAACTAAAGACAAACGGTGCAATGAAGATGACCATTAAAGTCGGCCATTCCTTAGAATGAGATGATATCAATATGAATGTAGGTTCAGAAAAAGAAATGGACTGACACTTTCAACTAGATCAAACACAATCTGCAAAATATTGAAAACCAAGAGAGGTCTGAATGTCATCAGTTATCAAAGGTTTGCAAGCCTGACTGAATCAATAAAGTTTTTCGAACTTACATTAGATAAATGGTTCCTTGACAAGACATAACATATAAATTAACAATGTTCATGATTCAACAGAGTTCAATGATCCTACCATCTCTGAGTAATAATGTCACTAATGGCGACCTTACACTGGCTTGTTTGGCCTTTTTCTTGATTCCATAGGTGTGATACCAAGTGATTAGGAGAACAAGAACATCAGATAATATAGCACAGGCACGGGTGGAAATGGAAGCTGGTTGAAGATTTTCTTTAAAATAATCTCACTTCATTTTTGAGATTACAATACCTCTATTGAAACTAAATCAGTCATATGTAATCATTGGGTTGTCAATGGACTTGCTTGAGAAAGTTTGCATATGATGCCTTTTGATATTGAGAACAAACAGGCAAATTGTCTTCAACTGTTACAAAGGCATATGTGCTTTCAATCTGAGTAAACTGTAATTGAAATTAATGAATATCTGTCTTGCTATTAAAGACACAGACCACATTGTCAACAATTGGAGCACTGCCGAGGAATAAAATGAGCAAAGCTGAAAACCAGTGATGACCACTGATGGCATATGCTCTCAGGGCAGAGAATCCTGTTTATAAAGATATCAAACCTCGAAATCCTGACATGGCTACAAGCCCACCTGCTGCGATAGCATATAGCATGAGAGTAACAGCAAATTCAAACATGATCATAGCTTCACAGCTGTAGATATATACTTGTTAGATATTATCTCGACAGGATTGAACCACAAGACCTCTGAGTACGTGAGACAATTAAAATGGCCAAATGAAAATACCAAACTCACAATAGCAGTAGTCAAAGGTAAGGTTAGTACAACATTGACAATCCCCCATACAAATACAAGGTACCGATTGAGAATGAAAATGATAGTGGGACCTGTCATCTTGCGGTTCCAAACCAGGTGAATCTCTTGGGGAAGAGTAATGAGGTGCTCATAGAAGATAAGGGCTGTCAAATGATAGTATCCATAAGAAGCTCCACTATTCAAGACAGATTAAGAGCGAGAAGACAACATACTGCAGACTGCTAGTGAACAACATGTATCAAGAAATCTGATTGAATGCCAACGAAAGTTAAATGGTTGGTCACCCATTCTGGAAATGGACTGACGTATCATCGAAAAATTGCACAAGTGCTTGATAATAATCTTCGCTGGAAGACATTCAGATTATCTATGTAGGCCTTGGCAGACTGGATGACAAGATGTAGCGTTTTGCGGCTCAGATGACTGGTCTTTATATACAGGCGTTGGGTCAAACCTGTCACAACTGGAGTGATAAGCTGATCAGATCATCACGGAGCCTGATACTACGACCTACCAGTAACCGACTGGTTGGGACCTAGGTGATCAACAGCTCATCTCCTCGGAATCGCCATAGTACTTGTGACAAAATCTAAACTCAGAGTACGGCTTTAAAAGTATTAGATATCGCATGAAACACATCTTCTCCGAGACTGACACTAACGCAAAGAACGCCCTGAGATCTATGATAAGGCAGACAGGAGCTTGTACGGAATCGAGACAGCCACAGAGACGAAAGGACAGATGATTGTATGGCGTGTTCCAAACACCTCGCCGAAGTCCGCGACAAACTCGGAATATCAATCATCGTGGCACAGGCTCTGGAGATGGCCGAGCCGTGATGTGAAGGAAAGCGGTGATACGATTTCATGAAAGGATAGACGAAGAACAAATTGTCCACTCGGTGAATAGCACAATCGCGAGCGTTCTGCTGCAATGATATTCTCTCCCCTACTCTGCACTCTGACGAACAGACAAGGACAGCAAGCAGCATATCTGGAAGAATGTCAGTTGGCCATGGTCTGGAATGCAGGTGCGGTGAAGAGGAGTGCCGCATCTATCTATCAAAAGGGGTGCACGCGGCGCGCCTTATCGTTTCCCAGGCCAGTTCATCCCCCCAAGTTTCAAAATAGCCTATGCCTGGCATGTGGGCCTGCAACCGACATGCACGGACCAGAACTGACCACTTTTCTCCTTAAGTTAATGATTTGAGCATACAATCCCATTCATATAGACACTCACTCGATGGGAAAGCCTGAGGGCCGTCCATGAGTCCTAGATGTTCATATGTAGCTACAATGGATTCGGCACCTCTCGGCACTCAAAGCAGCAGCTAATCTTAACGTCTGAGACTCTGACTCGAGGGCGGACAAACTGACCTGCGTACGCCGTAAACGAACTGTAAAATCGAGGCTGCCTTGTGACCAGTTGACTATGTACTAGTGGCTACGTGAGGAGCTAGACTAGTATGAGTCTTCCATTCAAAGGGCGGAAGGGTATGTGTGTTCACATTATACTGGGAAGATCAATCACACAAAGCAGCACCATAAAGCGCCATTTCCAACTGCGCGGTCAACTCAAATCAAAAAAATTGTACACTTAGAAAGATTTCGCAGCCGTCAAGTACAGCCCCTTCCCCTCGATTATTGACTTAACTCAATCAACGCCACCGTCATCCGTAGGTTGTCTAACCTCATCTTCGTCATCCCCAGAAGATTCCTCGGCAGCAGCACTGCTACTGCCCCAGAAACGGTTCATGATATTCCGGAGGATTCGCACGGGTAATGGCTATCGGCAACAACGTCCAGTCAGCATTCATCCGGAAGTCTCATTTTGATTACGTAGATTCTACCCACCACCACGTCTTCCTCCTCCTCATCAATCTCGTCGTCTTCGTTGTTCTCTTCTTCCCTTCGATCCCTGCCGACCTCTTGCTGGGGTTGAGCATCAAGAATCTGCCCTGCAGCCAGGACTGGGGCATGAACATCATGTTGACCTTCACCATCCTCTTCGTCGTCTTGGAAATCAGCAAAAATCACTTCCTGTCCAGGCATTTGACCGGGCATGGCTCCACCAGCGGCTGCTTCTGCAATCATCATATCCTCGAGGGCATCGTCCGGGAGCTGGCCCGCGATTTGTGCAAACTGGACGATCCCACCTGGGAAACGTTGCGCGAAGTGTGGGTGTGCCTCAAAGAATGCCTATCCACAAGATATAAATCACGATACCGAGCAGTAAACAGGTATATTGAGACAACGACGCAAAGGGTTCGAGATGATTATGACACACCTGAAGCTGCCTGCGAAACACCGGATCTGGAATAAGACGTTCCAGCATCCTTTCAGTAGCCTTCTTGCTTCTTGATCCTACCGCAAATGCATCTTCAGCACCTCTGAAAAAGTCAGAGTCATATGCAGTCACACGCATAGGCGGCGGGAGTGGATCACATGCGAGGTGTTTCGTGTTGAGAATAGCAGGTGGGATGAATCCGAACAAGCGCCGGCAGGACGACTCGAGGACAATCAGATGGCGATAGACGGAGTATGCGATGTTTAGGTTTTCTAATATTGCAGAAAAAAGAAGGAAGGTGGTCGATTCAGCCCAGACAGTCCCGAAAGTCGGAAGAGTCGAGGTAACAGTTTGTGCGAACCAGGAAGAGCGAGCGGGGTTCTTCCACAAAGAGAAAGACCGCTGGGCGTATAGATGAGAAAGCAGATGCCGGACGGCCTCAGGCTCAGAGCCAAGCAAGCTGTGAAATTCGTTAACCTGAGTTCACCTACGGACGGTAAACTCGATTATACGAACCTGGCATCTGTGTGAATTTTGAAGGCAGAGTGCCCTCTAACAGCAGCCGACAGAGGGATGTCCGCCCTATCAGCGAGTAATGGTACAACCGATGGGAAGTCTAATATGGCCCGCTTCAGAGCGTCTGTACTCTTGTAGTGATTCTGCATCCATCGGCCAGTGGTCAGAGACGTCATTATTGCATAGCGTGTAAAGCCCGCCCACCTTGTCGCCCTTCGCCTCCTCCCTGGCGTATAGGGCAAGTGCCCGTGCGTATGCCCATCCAGGCAATACTGTAACCCGCATCCGACATTTATAGTGGTCGGGATTGAATCCTTGCTCTGCGAAAAGGTCCCAAATCTCGAGTAGCCACTCGCCCATGTCCGCCTTGATGGCCAGGAAATCGAGGTGCAGGAGAGCGCCGTGAGGATCGGTCCACGGGTCGAGCGAGTACAACAGTCGTGCAAACTCAAATGCCGTCCGCATGCATCCGCGGCGTTGTAAGTCACTATTTCAACGAATTCGTATCTAAAAGGTTTGAGTAGGGAAATAAGGAAGGACGCACAATACTTGTCGATGGAGGGCCAGGAAGAATGGCCGATTCTCCACTCGATCAAAGTCCAGACGATTGACTCCGCTTGTGAAATTGAATGACCCTATAAATGCTCGTTCGTACGTAAATAGCGCGCGATCAATGTAGTCCGCAGCTGTACTATGTTCTGTGAATACCTATGAGCCTTATGATCATCAATCCTGAGGTTCCGTATAATCTCACCTTCTCGGTGATAATATACTTCCGATAGTTGCAGTAACGTGTCAGCATGGTATGGCAGGAATCTCAATAAGTTCCAGAAGCCCTCGGGATCTACAAACAGGTATACACATATTCGAATCGCGGCGGCAGAACGGGGAAGAATAGTCACGCACCTCCGGACATGACAGTTTGCATGAATGCCAAAGTGGCACCGCGGTATTTCTTGCTGTATTCAACGGTCCATATCCGATCTCCATGAAGCGGGTTCCATCTATGGCGAGCGTGCATGTGCTCGATCTCTTCTTCGGAAAGCAGTCGAACCGATAGCCCCTCCCGCATTTGGGCTGGCCACCAAGTAGGCTGCGGTCGTGTAAGGTTCGAACGCTGTGTTGCCACGGTGCGTCTTGATGAGGGCGATGAGCCCGCAGTGGACGACTTGGCAGCAGAAATCACTTTAGAGCCAAAGAACTTGCGCATCTCCGCCTCGCTGTCAAGATGTTGGAGAGACACTGAAAGAAGTGACGACAGGGTACGGGATGCATTGCGAGCTGCAGGCGAACTATTCGTCGACGTTGCGGCCTGTTGAAGGTCGGGATATTTCATAGAGAGCTCGGCAAGAGCCTTGTCTACTTCATCCATATCATCTCTATTCTCTTTAGCCTTCTGCTTCTTCAGAGTTTTTCTCTCTTTCTTTGAGGGCCCTGCAAAGGGGCTGGGTCGCTCTTCTCGATGTTGGGCACTAGGCTCTTGTGTATGTGGAGTCAAGGCAACAGGTGATATAGAAACGGCCGATTTCTTCTTCTTTTTCTTCTGCTCAATTTCATGTTTAGACCAATCTCGTGAACAAGGACAAGGAAAAAGGCTCACGAGCCTTCTTCAGTTTCGAAGAGCGTGGGGTGGTCTCTTCCTCGTTCTCCGCATCAGATTCAGCAGGTATCATAAGCTACCCTTGAGAATGAGTGACTTCACACTCCAAGCTAGACAAGCTACTTGCTTACCGCTGCAAATCCGGTTACGGTGCTCTTTCCCACTCGAGACACATCAGGCTCACTCTCTTCACTGGCTGCATCATCTTCCTTCGGTGCTTCTAAAGCAAGCAGCTCCTCCTGCTCGCGAACTTGACGTTTGTTAAGTCGGGGAGCCATTAGCGGTAGTTATCCAGCAAATGCAAGACAAGACAAGAGGCTCTAGGTCGTAGGAGATTACAATGGATTTCCAAATCTAGATCGCTGGGATCGTACGCTCTGTGACATTGTGACAAATCGTGACCGAGGACCACACAGCACTGAAGCTAACGCATGTCGATGTCTATTACAACGGTATTACCAATAAGCTACAAATCGAGGAATACATACGACATTCTGTCCGGGTGCAGAAAAGTCCAATGAAAGTATCTGCGATACAGAATCCACGACGTCAACTACACACCCTAAAGCCTGTGCAGGCCGCTTGCTACGCACATCAAATCATAGCCTGGTCTATAAAGAACTGCTGCGCAGCATGCAACAACGTCTCCTCATGCTGAGTCCAAATAGCCTCTACCTCTGCCTTCACCTGCGCCCGCGCGTCATGGCGCACGGACTTGACCGTCATCCGGAATCCAGCAGAGATCGGTCTATGGTCAGAGACATTCGCCTCGTAACGTTTGTAGTGCAGCTGTTCCACCCGTGAAGGCTCACGCGAGCGCCAAAGCACACGGTCGCACCACGCAGGTACGCGAGCTTTCTCCGACGTGTCGTACTCGGACGATCGGCGATCGTACTTGTACGTGGGCGGGAACGTAAGCGGCCCTTCCATGAAGGTACGGAGGCGGAAACCGCGGTTGAACTTCATTTCTTTGTTCAATTGATCATGAACCAGGAGGCTTTCATGATCGCCAGCCTTGACTGCTGATACCACAGCTTCACGGCGCTGATCAATACGGTAGTTCATGTCTCCATTCATCTGGAAAACTTGAGATCAGTAGCAATTTGGATTAGAATCCGCGGAAGGTTCATACAAAGACAACTTCATGATCAAGGACCATGGATCCATCTCCTCCATTGACATAAGCAAGTGGCTCCTCGATCGCGTCCGACTCGGGAAATACAGACTTGTCTTCCAGCATTGCGGCGACGTCGGCATTCCGTTGACGGACATGATGTTGACCAGCGGCAAGATGGCAGTTAATGAAGCAAATTGATGTATCATCAATGACAAAGCGTGCAACGATGCCACCCTATCAAGTGAACTCAATTAGCATCTCACATTTGAGTGCAGTACGCGTCGTGAACCGACCTTGTTACCATACCGACCACCCATCCCGCGTTTAATTGTAGTGATCGCGACTTGCTTGAGAGATATCCTTTCTGTGTTTTTCACAAAAATGCAGCTAAACAGTCCCACTAGATTCTCCGTATGAATGACAGTATAAGGGACGTCGGATGGCATGGCCAAGCGGACCGCCAGGACGAGACGGTCATACCACTTCTTATATGACGTGGTCACTTTCTGTGAAATCGCTCCGTCGGCGTTCTTGTTTTTCCCTCCTAGAAGTACTGTCTTTGCTGCCATCTTGCGACTCTCGAGATCAATAAGTTCCTGGAGCCCGAAGGCGATGATATCTGGATCTTTGACGCTCGTCAAGGCGTCTTGCAAGAAATTCACATTCTCAGAAGTACCAGTGAGCGAATCTGGTTTGGCAGAGTCCATATTCCAGGACACAATCAAAACGTTCATATTCCGGAACGTGCTGAACTCGGTTTCTCGCTCAAGAAGCTTCTGGTCTATAATCACAATATCAGACTATTTTCAATCATAATTTGAAGATTGATACCCACCAACCCAGTCCGTTCCCAACAGCCCGTCCCAGAAGCGCAACTTTTCATCCCTGCCGACGCTATACACTGTCAGTCTGTTCAGCTTCTCGATGCTCCACGTGTCCACAGCAAGCCTGAGCACCGGCAGCTTCGTGTGTCCCTGCCAGCAATTTGTGACAACCCATGGTCTTGGAACAACGTCGTACGCTGAGATCATGCCTATCCGTCCTCCAGCCCACAATCGGTCGTTGACACCTTCCAAGCTGAGCACATCCGACGCAGAGACCTTCATTACTCCTTCGCAAAGGGGAACACTATCATCGGTCGTAAGTGCCCATACGCTGATATGTCCGCCTTCATGTCCGAGATAGACACGTTCAGGCTGAGAAGGAAGAATGGTGCCCGATGTCACCGCGCCAAGGTGCTCAGTGGGCAGCAACGACCTGCCTGTGCCTCCCGGTGTGAAAATGTCGTACACCCTGACGATCGGACCTCTCGACATTGTGGCTGCAGTGCCGCCGTTGCTCGGATCCCTTGTCGAAGTCCACAGCTGGCCGCCAAGGGGTTTGGCAAACTCTTGTTTGTCCGCGATCCGTACCACGCGCGGCTGAGTGTATGTCAAGCCCACATCATGGTCTGGTTCTGCAGAGAACACGAGCACCTTGCCCGTGTCATCCATTGTCACCATCGACCTGGCGTGACGGAACACGTGGGTCACTGCATGTCCGTGTGCCGCTGGCTTGGTGCTCACAACAGCCCCACTTCTGATGTCCAGCTCAATCAAATGTCCTTCCTTCGTCCCAAGCCATAAATAACATCCCCTATCTGTATCCTTCACAGCCGCTCTGAACTCCATACTCGTCACCTTAAAGCCATTGAGCTTGTCCAGACCTACGTCTTTCGTGTCAATGTTCCAGACAGGGGCATCAGATATTGAAAGGTCATAGATCTTCAAATGGTGGTGCGCAGCAACAGCTACAGTATGTCCCGACACGGCGACAACACCTGTGTACGCTGGTACATGTATATTGAATTCGGAGTAGTTATGACAGTGAATTGTGGGCGGACGGCGAGAAGAGCGGGAGGTATCAGGAAGCAATTCAACCTTTTTGAGGTCTTCTTCTTCGGATTCACTCGATGATCCGGACGGTGCAGGACGGCGAGGCGGTGGCAGTTTGTCACCCAGACCTATTTGACGTGTTGGAGGTGGAGGGTGGGAGCCGAACATCTTGCGCTCCGTAGGTGAAATAGTTGGAGTAGAGGACCCTGCCTGAGGTTGTACGTCTGACTCAGACATTCCGTGCCTGAAGGCTAGACGCCGGGGAGGTTCATCAACGGGGGTAGCTGGTCCCTTACGGGCGGGAAGAGGAGGGGGAGAGTGTGAGGATGTACCAGAAGCAGCTGAGGTCGAGACTACACTTGAGGGCAAAGACGCTTTGTATCGCGGCGGAGGTCGGGGGGGCGGAACAGAAGGGCGGGAAGAACGCGAATGTGGTTCTGAAGGCGACTGCAGCTGTGCGGCGCTGACATCACTCTCGACTGATGTTGGACTCGTTAATCTCGAGGACGAGATCGGGCTCCCGGTGGGCTCTTCTCCAAGAGAGTTGTCACTTCCATTCGTGTTACCATTTAAAACAGTGCTCTTGCGGGACGGTAAGGGTGGCGGATGCGCAGAAATAGTTCTTTCCGAGTCGGACACATTATCTCCGAAAGGGTTCTGCGGGCTGAGAGACGTTGAAGATGTGCTGGATATCGACGATGAGCTAGAAGAGGCGGAATGAACACCTGAAGCTGGATAGGAATGCCGGGGTCTGCGAGGGGGTTCTACATGTTCTTGTTGGTGATGGGCAGATGAAATTACGGAGACTGCTGTAGTGTGTGAAACGGCTCGATTTGGAGGTTGTGAGAAATTTGGATGTGGAAGAGAGGGAAGGGGTAAAGGCCCGTTTCTAAATCGTGTTGTTGTCAGTTGGGGTCGGGGTCACAGATCGCATGAAGATGTATAAGGGTACGTTGAGAAAGACTGATAATGGGATGGTATGCATTACGAGTGACGGACACTGGAGCCGTCTCCACCTCACGGATCGGTATCTCCGTTCTGAGCTCACGTGCTGATGTGGGCACGCACTATTCGCGAGATGTACAAACTATGCAGCATAGGCACGAGAAGCAAAGCCCCGAGCTGATAGAGAACCAATTTCACGATCGTCCCTGTGCCTATAGACAACAGCTAGCAGAGTCAGCCGCGCCTGAGATGGACTCCAGGACGGCCAAGGAGATTGGGTCTGTGGGAACTCGGGTATTTGCTTTGCTCGCAACAGGCCCGAGCCGTACCGCTGATCTACATTGTTTTCTATTGTATACTGTCGCTTACCCGAATTTATTGACGAGCAACGAGACGTCAGCTGCTCGCTGCGGTATGGCGGCTTCTAGCTTGGATCTTTGGAAGGGTGGAGGGGGTGGGGGCTTGCGTGAGATCAAGGCAGCCTTGTTCGGAGAGACTGAGCGCGGTTCTGGAGGTAGAGAGGGCTCATGAATCAAAGGAGATGATTGAGGATCAGGTACGGCGCGAAGTAAAGGACTAGAAGTGGGAGGGACCGGCGACGCTGCTCTTGAAGAGCGAGCCGGAGGAGGCGGGGGAGGCTTCCTGGCACCTGTCCTGAGATCCGATGAAGAAGTAGCAGGACGTAGAGTCTGCGACTCTGGTCTGAAATCACTCGAGCTGGACAGTGCCCGTGGGCGAGGGCTAGGTGGCTCGGGTGACAACAGATCATAGGTACTGGTTGGCCTTTTCGCTGGAATAGAAGCGGTATCTGCGGCTAGCTTCTCGAACCTTGAGCGGAGACTACTGACAGCGGGCGGAGGGGGGGACTCGATGTCAGGAGACGGAGAAGAATCCATTGTTCCAAAGAAGCTCTAAGCGCAGGGCGACCAGCGACCACAGGCAAGTATATGCACAGAACACAGCAACTATTATGAAGAGGTCCCGTTTGTAAAAGTATTATGGTGATTGCGGTACCGCCGCGCCAGTGCCCGATGGTTTACTTCAGAATGCATTCCAGCCTCCTCGCGTGACGACGGAACGTGTGACGTAACGCAGTTGTCACGTAATTCAATACCTAAGTCTTCGCGCTAGTCTTCCTACTATCACTTTACTGTTGGAGATACACATCCGTTCCAGTGAGTGTGTAGGCCGTAATTTACGGGTGTCTGACTATACTCATTTTTTCCATATACAAAGCCAGAATATCTCCGCGTTGGGCGAATCGTGTTCTACTTCTCTCTTATGGCGAACGCAGGTATATGTCTAGCCTGCTGAGATCGTCGCTCAGACATCCGCATGCTATCGTCTTCAGACATCCTCATTGGACCCATCTTGGGCTCCGATGGACTTCCCACTCCGCGCCTAAGAGATCCGTCACGTCTGCCGACAGCAATACGCCCAAACGTGCAGCAGAAAAGGAAGCGCCGTACGCAATACGACATCTTCTTCAAACGGTGGAAGACTTCCTCCAGTCGGGAAAGCCCGGCGTTGCGATAAAATACTTCCAAAGGGAAGCCACTACAGCCCTCATTGATAATCCTACTCGCTTTCTCGCTTATGAGCGTTCAATATCTCTATTTCTTCGTCATCGCTATCCATTGGCTGCTGCAATGGTATTTGGACGGATGACAAGAGAAGGTTTCATCCCCTCCGTTTCTATTCGCACGCAAATGGCAATCATCGTGATGGTGGAGCGGTCCTCTGATGAGAAAGTCTTACGGGAAGCTATGCAGGATTTGTTTTGTCAGAAGTCTTTCGACGAATGCTGTTTGCGTGACATTTTCCACCTGTTGATAAACTGCTTGAATGGCAGTCCCGACTTCATTGACAAAGTAGCAGATACATTCATCGCCACCCGAGAATCTGGTTTTACTCTCTCGGAGGAAACCATCAATCTCCTGGTCACCTTTCATTCTCGTTCCGGGTCTTCCGCAACTGCCCAGCACTGGATCTCTCGGTTTACAGAAAATGCTTCCGAGAAGGACAAACAGGAGATGTCCTACCCTTATACCACCCTATTGAGGGATCTGGTCAAATCTGCCCCCAAGGAATATACTATCTACCAATGGATTGTTGAGAACGTGGAAGCGGCAGGGGTGGTGCCCGACCTCCCCTTCTACAACGCCCTCATCGCAACAGAGGTTGCGCACCGACGATACAATCGTGCATTCGCAGTATATGGTCTTCTCTGGGAACACCGCACGCCGAACATCACGCCAGACGCTTATACATACGCGAGCTTGTTCCGGGCACTGCGCATGATCCATCGGCAGCGCAACCTTCGCACACGCAAACACCCCCGGCCTCGTGATGCACGCTCACCCCGCCAGCTTTACCACGAGATGTTAGATTGTCACTTCATGTGGACGGACTTTCAACTCTCAAAGCCTTCTCCGGTCATCAGTGCTGACGTCCTTCACAGCGCGCTACGTACTTTCATGCTCACAAACGACTTCCCTGCGGCATTCCTCGTGTTGCGTACTCTCAGGGGGTGCAAGATTGTGCCGACCTTGCAGACATATCGCCTCATCGTTGGGAGCCTGGCGCTTATAATAAAGAAGGAATTGCCATTGATTTCACGTGCGCATGTCCCAGAGGATCATTGGTCCTACCGCTTTCTGGGCCTAGCATCGTATCCAGATCAGACTATTGATGTCGACTTGCACCTATTGGAGATGATCCTCCGCATAGGCACCGAACCCAAGCTTAGCCTGCGTTACATTCCGTTGCCAGATGAGTCTGGGCGAACAATTGACCGGCAGAATACCTCTGGTGACCAATTTGGCGGAAAGAATGTATCAGCATCCTCCACTCAGGCTAAAAAGTATCGCAAACCTTCCGCCATCACCTTGGTCGGGTTGGAAGAAATGGACCCTGACACTCCATATGACATGACCCCCCTCGAGAGGATCCTTCGGCGCGCTGTGCTCGCCACCCGTCGATTTGTGGACTACTCACCCGCCAGAGAAGTCACTATCAAAATAGTCGAGGCGAAAAGCGAGATGTTCAATTGCAAAGATGAGCGCAAAAGGAAACAGCGTTATGTCAGGTATCATGGAAAGCCTTCGTGGTGAAGTTATCCAGTACCCCCTGTATGGCCATGCCCAGCGACTCTTACACGACCGTGCCTCACGAGTGATCCTCTGTGAAAAATGAAAGTCTACCTTAGTCAAATTATGCAATTCCGGTATCAGAAAGCCGACTAACTAGACGAACTTCTTGCCTCTCGGAGGCTGAATATGAAGCAGTCAGTCACTGGACAGTCGCACACCAGTCATCCTGTAGTCCGCTTGTGTGACTAGTACATGACTGCCCTGCAAATTTTGTACAAACGTTGACTGGTACGATGGACACTGTCGCTGCGGATGCTCTCGACAGGCCCTTCGGACGAACGTATCACTCGATGTTTTTTGCATCCGCCCGCATGGCAACAGGTCGCTATGGACAGAATTGTGTTGACTTCCTGGTTGTGTTTGCAATGCGGGTGCATCATCTCTCTCTCAGACAGTCCCACATGCTCTTCTGCGGCTGTGAGCATTTCGGGCGCACTGGTGTGTATCAGTGGGAGAATATATTTAGTGGGCAATCTATGAAATACGATGCTAGCTGCACATGGTGAAAATAGTGTGTGGATTGTTCCTTGAGGTTTGACTAGTCGGAAGCCCGAATAAATAATGCATCAAGAATTCACTGAATTCAAGAGCGACAACATGCGAAAGCGAGTAACGTACGAAGACAAATGAAGCGCAGCATCGAAATCATGCGAAACAGAGTAGAGAGCCATTCTAGGTCAAAAGCCGTAGAGATGGGCATTAAATGAAACCGTTTGTGAAGGAGAAACGCAGCCGGTCATGTTGCTCTTTTCTTCCTCGATGACTGGACCGTTCCCTCACGGTCTCTCTTCTGGCTCCTCCTCTTCTTGTGTTCCTGCGTAGGTGATACCGGTCTGAAGTTAGGTGGCACCGCCATGAACTTGTTCTGCGAGAGCGGAGTGACCCCCTTTCCGCCGGTACCTTCACCAGACACCCGCGAACTGGTGCCCGGGATACTGGATAAGGAGAGCGAGGCAGCCCGTGGCGTGGTAGGCCCCTCAGTGGTTGGAGGAGTTAGCGCACGGTGCTCGGTATGAAATGGCGGGTCGGGTCTCAGGGGCTCGGGAATCTCTGCAAGGAGAGCACAATAGCCGGCTTGAATGAGCCCAAAGAAGCTATATAAGGACGTTGCCTCAGTAAGTAATTGGAACTGAATAAGGATGAGCATATACCGAGCCTCTCGTGTGTAGATCCGCAAGAGGACTTCTCCAAACGATTCAGGCATAAGGAGGGAGATCTCATCCAAGTGTGCCTTCATTGATTCTTTCAGATTACAAAAAAAGCATCAGCATACAAAAGGACCTAAATGCCATTTGACTCACTGTCTGGATGATGCTTAGAGTAGAACATGACCGAATCAAGAGGATTCTGGTCCTTCATCCCGTAGTGCATCTCAGCCATATCGACAATGACGTGTGACGCGTTCAGCTCTTCTACATCCGCAGGGTCTGCATTCTGTTGTGATACAGAGCCACCGGAAGCAGAAAGGGTCTTGGCCGCGCGCACGATCCTCTCTGGAGTGAAGTGTTCGCGGCAGATTGTCCGCTGGCTCCACGGAAAGACTTTGTAATCGACACGCCTGTACAGGTCGCGAGTATTGACGCGATGTAGAATCGTACGCGCCTCGGCGAGTTCCTCAAGGTGATTGCGGCTACCCATCAGCTGCGAGACCAGACGTTGCGTACTAGAAGAGTACATACAGGCTCCTCGGTTCGTTCGATTCTGGCCTTCAGATCGTCGGTCAGGTGGAGGAGCTTCTTAGGATGAAATATATCTTGTGCAAAATTCATGTGGGGTTCAGCAGCCAGGAGCGCGTCTACAATCATGTATTCGATGGCTTTGGCTATATAATACGCCGCATTGGCTCCTGAAGTCGGTATATGCGCAAGTTACATGAGACGTACCAGTCTTGTGATTGTAGATTCGCTTGTGCAGACTGAATCTCGTGTAACAAAGTTCGTAAATCTGATTGGCATCTTTGATGTCATAGCAGATTTGACCATTAATGACCCGTGCAGAATGAATGAGTCTGGGATTTGGAGATTGTATGGGATAAATAACCCGATAGAATGAGATGAGCACGATAAATGGTCCGCGCACCTCGTCAGAGACATATTCACGGTCATGTCAATCGCGCGCGTATCACGCGCTATGTAGTCAAATCTTGTGAAAAGCCGCATCAGGCTTTATAAGAAATGCAAGGACCACACTCACTTGTCGACATCCAAACCATTCAGCTTATTTGCCACAATTTGAAACAAAAACGGCTTCTCGTTGTTACCGTCACTGGATTATTATTGATATTACTTATGAAGCTGAATGCACATAAAGGCAAGATTCCTGCTTACCGGCACCGCGAAGGGTCACCCGCAATGAGTGCTTTGATGAATTCAACCTCCTTCTCGTCGATTTCGATTTCGTTCTGCTCGACGAGGTCATCAAACATCATGTCCGAGGCGTCTTCGTGACGCCATGAGGTGTTCGGCCTGCATGTATGACATGAGGCATTGGCAAGGTTAGAAATGGGTTGGACACTCGTACATTGCACGAGGGATGAACATGCCATCCCAAACGTGGCTCCACGGCCCATGGCCTAGGTCATGGCACAGTCCTGCCATAGTGACACATTTGACGTCGCGGCGGGTAATTCCTAGCTCAGGCTGCGAGCGCTGCAGATGCTCCACCATCTGCTGAGAAAGAAATGCAACACCTGGAAATTTGCAGTCAAATCCGCGAGTACAGCAAATAAACCGAAATACGCACCTAAGCTGTGTTCGAAGCGGTTGTGCGATGCGCCCGGCCAGACATAGTAGCACGTTCCTAGTTGTTTAATATTTCGGAGGCGTTGAAACTGTGGTCTGTACAAAACGAAAAATCAACATTAACTTGCGATTTCGTTACACCTCTGATAAAGCATACGTGTCGATAATGGCGCATATTTCAGGCCAAAAGGGCACTGTCGGCGACCATGGCACAAATGCGAGCAAGTGCGATCAATAATTCCATAACAGATCACAACTATCGACCACCCACTGTAATCATGCACGGAGTCCTTGAAACGACGAATGGTACTCATTAGTTGACGTTCAGCCGATTGTGTACAGGTATGAAGATCAAGCTCGTCCTCGCTGCTGAAAAGCCTCATGGCTGCAATGCCTGCCGCAGGGCCTTATATACCCACAAAAACGAGGATACTGCGCAACTGCGAGGCAAGAAGCTGACTGGAATGGGAAAAGAAACACGGGCCTCTAGTTGAAGGTGAGGATATGTGAGTGGACTCCCCGCGCGCGACGCGTCCTGGTATAGAATTGTGTGCACATATTTTCTGCTATCGAAGATCGGTTAGATACATAGCTATAGGACTAATGATTTACATAGGATCGCTTCCGCGAACCGCGTCGCAAGTCCGCGATGCGACTCTGTCACCTGCTGTACTTGTAATATGGAGCTGAAATCGCTTCGCACCGTGATAACCTCGAAATGTACAATACAAACCACACTATTCTACACAACTATGGATAGACTTCCTTCTAATCGAAAAAGGGACATTTACAACGGCAGAAATATGCGTCACAACCAACCTACTGCTCTTGAGATGGGTCCACACTACCCAAACTTGATTCCGGAGAGAGTCCGGCGTTGCTATCATTTGCATCTGAGAGAAGATATGGCTAATACTCTAAAGGACAAAATTCGAACCGGACTCACCACGGCTCCCTGAGGGATTATATGTCGACGAATCACTTCTGTGAATATGGTGCAGTGCATCTGACAGACACATTGAGCGCGAGCCATGCAAGGCAAATGTTACACTGAAACTAGTGTACCTTCATCCAGATCCGGAGGAGGGGGTCCAAGGGATCCCATCGGAGGTACCTCCTCGCGAAGGGGACTCGAAGTCCCCACAATAGCACCCGCTGCCACTTGCTGTAAACCATGTGCAATCATGGGAACGGTCATGGGCATCGCAATGGCCAGCGCCATCTGCTGCTGTTGTTGTTCCTGCTGCTGCCGATTCAACTGCAGCTGCTCCCTGCGCGCCTTGCCCTCCCCCTGCCTCCTTGTCCCGCCCTCGACCCTCTTCACAAACTCGCTCCACGCACCCCGCTCGTCCGTGCCTAGTCGCTCAAAAGCCTCCCGGAGCTCCTTCCCCGCGCGGCGCCACACCCCGCGGTGGCGGCACACGGTGCTCTTCACGTAGCGCACGCCGAACACGCGCTCAAACGCCGCCCGCTGTGTGAGCGTCGGCTGCGCCGCGACCGCGCCGTCCATCTGCCGGAAGCCGAGCGACACCTCGTACACCGTGTAGTCGTTCGGCCAGCGCTTCAGCGGCGGGTGGAGCTGGTACGGAACGGTATTCGTGCTTGTGTTGCCGTTCGTGCTCTCGGCCGCCGCTGGAGGTGCGAGGGTTGCCGGGGAGGCATGGATAAAGGTTGGGGTACACGGAGTGGGTGGCTGGGCGCTTTCAGGAGATGGGGGTTGCTGGCCGACAGGCATGGCGCTCTCCTCATGGCGGCCACTCGCCGCTGGTTTCTGTGCTGAGAGACTCTGCAGGCATATCTGTGTAGAAGAAGAGGGGTATTGGCTCGGGCTAGCAGGGTAGCCCTGTTGTGGAGGATAAGGCTCGAACCTGTAGCGTTTGCACGCAGGTCCAGGGGCCGCGGGATGCTCTATATCCGACGCATTTCTCTTTGTGGGAGTCTTGATAGTCAACGACGGCATGTGGCGCGCGAGCGACTGAGGCTGCATCCCAACTTCATCCGCTAGACCCGGGCACTCCTGGTCGCTGAGTCCCTCGAGAAGGCTCTTCCTGATTCTGAACAACACGCGCTGCTCGCTCTCTACCACGCGCACCGCAGCTATCGTCTGCTGCTCCCATGCGCCGGCATGTGAGTTGTATGCATCGACATACGCAGTAGGGGCGATTCCAAGGTCAACAACCAGCTGTGTGCACTGCGAAAGCTGGAAAAGTGGGAAGGTCGCCACCTCCTGGTGGAGGCGGATGGGCTCACAATTCGACTGTCGGAAAAAAGTTTTAGTAATGAATTTGAGCAGCACATCAAACTATCAGAAACCAGGCGCATACTGTGAGTATTCGTGCTCCAAATTGCGCTACCAAAGGGTACATTTCGGCAGTGCGATCTAGATAATGCAATACACCAATCGCACCCGAGAGTTTGTGGTGACGCTAAAGTCGTTTCCAAAGCAGCTTTCACAGTGTTTGAAAATGCAATTATATTGCAACATTGAATTGTGCTTATTCAACTTATTAGCATTGAAGCACATCTAGCGGAACCGATGGCACAGGGACGCAACGCCGAAAACGAGTGTACCAAGGTCAGCCGGGGTGTTCAACCCGAGGATATGCGGGTGAGTATCTTTTCAGTATCTTTCAAGTGCGTAGCAATAATGCATGCTAGTATCGGACTCTCCTTGACCAATTAAAGAGCCTGTATCTGTCCCTAGTCAATTGAGCGGGTGGCGGGTACCCTATTGTAACTTGAACAGGTATTTGCCCGTCCAACGGGCACTCATGCTAGGCCATAAGCTATGCACAAACTGCGCTGGCGTGCCCGTCGAATCGCTATTTGCATGATACAAAAGCCAATAGAGTGGGCTCAGCGAGCTTGTAAAAGCCTTGATCTGGAATGATGCATATGATAACAACTTAAAATGCACAATTTCTGCCCATAAAGGCTGGACCAGAACAACGAAGCAACGATTGAACAATGATGTATACCCACCTTGTACCAGAACACCAGTGTCACAGAACGCTTCAAAGACTCTTCCAATAGAGTCTGTCGATCGGTTAAATCTTCGAAAACATGGCCTGCATTGCTCCCGGGAGAAGACGCAGAGACGGGTAACGACCGCTGCTGTTGCGACGGCGGAAAGTGCGATTGCACGGAAGATGGAGACGAGAGAGGAACCATGAAAGTGGCAGGGCGCGTGACTACTGTGGGTCGGTCCATAACTCACGGCGGTCGACGACCCTGGGTTGCCGCTGCACATGCATGACAGCCGAAAAACATTAATATTGACATCAGCGATGAAGGCAAGGAAGAGTCGACGTTCAGGCCTGGTAACTCACCGCGGTGGACCTTGGACACTGGAGATGGTCTATCGGGTGCAAGGGACGTGGAACCTCGATGGACGTCGACCGACGCCGGGAACACGCCGCGGCGACAACGGCGACCGCCTCCTACCCTTTCCCGCGCACTGACATTTAACTAATTATATAATCTAATTTTCACCGATTCGTCCTGCAGCTCATCTTTTCTCTTCAAGCTTCAATATTCAATACTTACACTGGCCATCATCATCAACGTTGCCCAAAGAAGGTCATGACATTGACAACAGCGTTCCCCGTACATCAAGTCGGGTTATCTAGTTTCTCCACCATGAGCAACGTTTCCTCCGTGTTCCCCTCTTCAAGCTGGACGTGTACAAACCCCAAATACTCATACAGTATTCTGGCCCTCCATTTGCTTTCGCCACCGTCAATGCCAAGTGTGCACCCTGGCTATTGTCATCCTCGACTCCGCTCGCCCACCACAACGCCTCCTCCATCAGCCTTTTTCCCAGTCCGTTCCTTCTATGCTCTGGATGTACCCACATCCCCACTGCCCAGAATATCTTTCCTTTAATAGGCGGCAGGATCAATGCAGGTAGTACGGGCGAGGTGCCGACCGCCAACATTCCAACCCGCTGTTCCGTCTTATGTGCTATCGCCACGAAAGTTCTCGCGTTTGTATGGTCAAGGCGTGCACCCCACTGTGTGTCTGTAAACGCCGTCTCGTGCTCGTAAGTGGAGCTGAAAGAGCTGAGATCTGTCCGAAGTGCCAGTAGACGGATTGTGCAATACTTGATCACTTCTGACGACGATGGGGCACGCGCACTTCGACGATGTTGTACATTGCCCTATCCGTTGTCTCCGGTGTCATCATTCCCAGCTCTGATGGCTCTGAGTTATTATGTCCACAGGCAAGACAAGTGATCAACGGATAAAATCAAGTGTCTTTCGTAAAATGGCCCTGACCTTAAACTTAAAATGACTCGAGCAAAGCTGCTCCGCTCATTGGCCGTAATTAGGCCTTCGTCGATGTTTTCCCCACCCGTATTCAGGTAATTTGGTATAGAATCTTCCGCTATGTTCAAGCTATTCCGAGTCATCGATATGGAGACCTGACTCACGCTATTACTCAATGACATTTTGGCACTTCGAGCTTCAAGGTACAGATTGTGAATCTTGAGGCAAGTAAAGAATCTAATGTCGTAGACCTTTGCTAGATTCTTAAGAAATCCTACACAAAGGACTGCATTTGACGATAATGCCTGCAAGACTATCGAGGCCCAATACTACTAGGTATATCGAGCTATGCTACAGTATGACTTTCCTAGAGACACATATCTGAGATCGAGACGTCCGAGTCGATAGATACCATTAGATAGCTGTAAATAATCCAGTGACGAGGGTATAACTGTTCCGATGCCGATCATGTTCCTACTGATGCCTCTCACACCCATGAGTGTAATGCTCAAGGTGAGAAGGCCACCGGTGCGTTCGTCGCGCCTCACTTCAGAGCACGAAATAGAGCACAGCAGCAGTGGACCCGAGAAGGGCGCCGGCCCCTCCGAGCCCGCGAAGCGGGGCAGCGCCGTTGGTCTGCGGCGATGCAGAGTCAACCGCGATCGCACCAGCGCTCTAAGGGATGCGGTCATTGAAAGTTCACTAACATCGAGGTGCTGACACTTACGACACTGGCGGACGGTACTGGATTCGATAAGGACGCTATATCCATTGCGTCTGGGGCTGTCGGCGGCGTAGAGGGATCACCAGTCCCCGTCGGGTCCACCAAGGTAGATGTGGTTGGGAAGGAGGCCGAGTACGTGGGCTCTGGTGCGATAGTAGTAGACGCCAGGGAGGATGGAGGTGCTTCCTCCATAACAAAGTGCATGGGCCACCAAGGCGCAGCGTTCACTGTAAAAGGAACAACGAAGTAAGTATTTCATGACGCCATAAGAAGAATGTAGTAGACGTACCACAAGGCGCGAAGTTCGCTACAAGGGCGGCTGCCGTAGCAGTCACAAACAGGTTGCGGAAGAGAAACATGATTTAAAAATGTCGAAAAGGGGTGATGGTCAATAATAAAGCTATAACGAAGACGAAGAGGCGCGGGTCTAAAAAGACTGTAAAGACCGGGCGGGAAGTCCTTGAGGGGCACTACCTGGAGATGCGCAGCCTGTTGCAGGTAGCGACAGTGGAGTAGCATGCTATATACATGGAGACTTGGAGAGCGTACGAAATTTGCTGCAGAAGGAAAGGCCCTTGTACTCCGGCCAATGTTAGCAGTGCGGCCTCGGTCATGTTGGAAGTCCCGCTCGCGCCTACAAGTACTAAGGCAACGCCATATGTGATATGCCGCTGAGTATCCTGACTATCTAGAGTAATTCTTTAGCACCTTGTTTTTGCTGTTGTCCTTGTATTCAGTCCAATTCGCCGCAAGGATTTCTTCTAGCCACTAAAATCGACGAGCTGAAGAAGCACTGCAGTTGCCTTTTTTGAAAACAATGTCGGTATGTCTGCACATGTTGACTCCTCAGCCACACTTCCTTTTTTAGATCGTAGCTTATCACGACCGTGCCCTTTCTTCCTAAGTACTCGGTTTCATACTTATAATATGTCTAGCCCATGGAACTCACACCTACAAAGCTCTACTCAAGTGATCAGATCTTCAGACGTGACGACGTAATTCAACTTTGATTACAAAACGTAGCACTTTTACTGTTCAGTGGCAAGGGTCGATCGACTCGCATCGTTATTAGTTGCACGCGTTATATTGGAACGCTATCCCTGCGAGGTGAATTCACAGAATACCAAAATCTCCAGATAGTAATGAAAACTCAATTTCAGAGCTCACGAAAACCTTCATTCTTGTTCTGAAGGTAGAACGCCTGCTGAGGCCCTTTCATTTCTCACTTCCCTGAACTGCCCGCCTTGGAGATGCCCGATTCCTCCGATGGTACTCTAGAATACATGGGGAAAACTTCCGACATTTCCTACCTTGTGGGCTATACCGGCATCTAGCTTCTCTTCTTGCTTTTGTCCACCTCGTACAGGTGAGCGCGTATGTTTATAGCTGGCTGTTGAAACATTTTCCCACATCCTGAGGAAGTAACCTCTGAGGAAGTAACCCTTGCTCATTACCGTTCCCAGTGAGATCTATCTCCATGAGCATTGGGTCGACGATTCTGGTGAGAAGTCGCAGACATCCTCTCTACTTGAAATTCGTCGGGTTTTCTTTCTAGTGTTGCCTAAGCTGCGGTAAACAGTTCTCGACTTAGGTATATATGCACCCATCGGAGCTACCTTTTCTAATTTAGATCGAACACACGTTTGGGTCAATCATTAGATCAGGGTTACCCCACACTAAATTCGAGGATTAGTCCTATCTTTACCAAATACAAGGAGTCCTGAAGGTCGAATATCAAAAAACAACAGTCGTAATATGGCTACGTCTGGAATCACTGCACTTAGCTCTCATGCACTGGCTGTTGCGGTCGAGATCTCGAGCAAGCATTCGTAGAGCGTGGTGTTATATCCTGCGCGCTGTACGGGGTACTTGAGAGCCCCAATGGCCCCTTTGTGATAACTATCATACACCTCCTTGTATTTTCCTTTCTTCGCCCATGTCGAACTCACGAGTGTTTGCATTTCCTACACGAAAAGGATGAGTCCACGTTCGACAACTGGTAGATCTCCCTGTCATGCATCACCTGTTCTGACAGCCGCTTGAGATCATCTAAACCCAGCCATTCCGGCTTCGTAACGGTATACGTCCCTAAGTAATAGTAGGCACCAGAAATTCGCACAATAATCTCGATTTTGCCGTCCACCAGCTTGTTGGTCTGCTTGTTTTTGTTGGCCCGCCACCCCTTTTTTGAGAGTTTATGTGACGGCTTCACGATATAGGCATCCACGGGGCACTTCACCCATATGAAATCGAAGTGCCCCTGATCAATTACCAGGATGTCTCGGATGCCCCTTTAGTATGAGAAGGACAGGAATAGGATGCCTGAGTTTAAATATATTTTTTGAAAGTGTGATGTCACTTACAAGACCTGCATTGGACGAAGCCGAATGTAACTTTCCGTGCGCTCACAGACATGTCAATGAGAGCGACATACCTTCGCTATATTCTCAAACGGTAACGTCTTGCGAGAGAATGGTGTGAACACCTCGTCAACGGTCTTCCCAGCAGGCATATCATGATATGGGTCGGCTGCTAATGTCACATTTCGACTAGATTGGATCTCAGTCTCCATGACCCCAATTGCACTTGTCTCAAGTGCGAGCCGTAGAACTCGTTCTCTTTCCTGAGGAAATTGTTGCATCACCATAGGCAGCTTCTGGTCTCGGCGATTTACCTTGGCTGCCTTCAGTTCAGACTGGTATCTCATTGCTTGTGTGCAGGCTAAGTTCAATTCTGCTGCCAGAGCCGAAACTTTCTTAGACTGAAATATGGAATTAACTGACACTTTATCATAAAAAAAATATCGGAAGTGAATCTCTCACCAGCGTCTCCTCGAAGTCCTTCTGCGCTGCATGCAGCATGTCCAGCTTGACCTGCTGAGCCGCAGCCGTCGCATGCAGATTTTTCAGGCGTTCCGATGTTGCCTGTTTCGGCTGAATCGATATTCACGAGTTCCAAAGTTGAGTACTTACCTGCTGCTCCGACAGTTCAGCGAGCAGACTAGCGACTGTCTCATTAAGCAAGTCTTTTGTGCTTCGAGTCTCCGCCAATTCTGATTCTGTACCATTCAGGAGTTCCTGAAAGAAGACAATGCAAGTGCGGTCTTGGTAGCATAAGTCATTCATACCATGGTAGCATGCATGGATTGTTCAGAATCCTCGAGTCTCGCCTCTAGGCATGCGCGATCCTGGTACGCCTCCTGAAGTTGGGACAACAGTTGTGCACATTTATCACTCGAACTAGACTAATAAAAACAGTCTGATGTCGGGGCAAAACAGTGACTGGTTTGTGTGACCCTCACCTCCAAAGCTCTCATTTGTTGTTCCGAAACCGTTTGCTGTTGGAGAACTATCGAGAGTTCCTTGGATGCCTCATCCTTGTTCGTCTAACATCAATAATGACTAACAGTGCTCACTAACGGCAGATGATCAGGGATATACCAGCGCAGTATTCAGCTCATTGCGCAATTCAGCAATCTGAGCATGCAATCCCTCGCTCTCCAGCTCATGAGGTGATTGGTCGACGATCAGTGTGAGACTCGAACGTGAAAAGTAGTGCCCACCTTGGCTGCTTGTAATTGCTCGCGCGTTGCTTGAAAATTTCCCGCCTGATTGACGTACTAGGATGAGCAATGTAAGTTATGCAGGTGCAGGTAGAGTCTGACCATTTCGACAAGCCCAAGTGCACTCAGACGTAGTTGACCAAATTCTTCATTCTGGACGGCCTCAAGACGCCCTTTCAGACGCTCGTTTTCCGCCTATGTTCGGCATCATGAAGCCTCATAGTGAAAGCCCACAAGATGAAATTGGCTCGCCTTCGCCTTATCGAGCTCTTCGTGAAGGCGGACTAGCTCTGCTCCTTGCAAATTGACAATATCTCGGGCAACACGGCCTGGTATATCAAGAAATTGAAATTGCATCGTATCCTCAGATTGTAGTCAAGGGTTATGCAGTGGAAAAAGAGGCCAGGGAAATATATGATGATATGGGGAAGCTAGATGGTGAGGCCGGGGATTCGCACAGCTGCGGAACGAAGCTACTGACATGCGACGACATCGAACGATAATGGCTGCTGACACGCTTGTCTATCGGACGTAATGGAACGGCACATCTAGGTATACTCGTGTCAGGCGCCAGTACTTGGGAATAGATGTATTCACTTCTATATGCATCGAGAAGGGACACGCCCCTGGCATGAGGAGGCTACAGACAGGCGATGATCACGGTATCAGTACAGTACGCCCGTGGCCAAAGTCGCAGAAGGCAGTTGCATGACTCCATGAGTGTAAAAATTGTCGCCTCAAGTCGTTTCGAGTTCTGATATAGTATCCGGGCTCAGACTGACAATTCAGAATTCAGCTGACCTGCACGGCGATAGCTACAGTGATGTGCGGTCAGGTCGCAGGTCACGTGACGTCACTGACCTATAGTGACCACCGTTAATTCCTATATACGGAAAGGCGCTTAATGAGGCCAAGCGCTCAGAGGGCCGGTAGTCCCTCTCTACTGCAGCGATCAAGTAACGCCGTGCGGGCCGCATGAGGCTTTGCATCCGGTCTTTGGCACAAGTCTATGGCATATCAGCAACATTACCATGCATTTCAATCATGATGGTCTTCTGCATGTTGAAGAGGTTGCTGCTATAGAGGATCTACTCCCAAAGTCAAGTTATCGGTGCCCAGGCTGGATATTCTCGCGCTTTTTTATACTGGGCTTCTGATAAGGCGTTACTCAGCCAGCTCGTATATCGGGTGTTTGTGGCATCAAACTAGCGGACCTGTTTCCTGGTTTTCACTCTTCGCATAAGCCTGGGAACTCACCTGAGTGGCTTAGCACTTCGGTGTTTAGAGGCGATCGTATCCAGGACCAGCTTTGAGCGAATCCCTTTTCCATGTAAGCGCATGGAGCGCGAAGTGAAACTCTATTGAGTCCTATGATACCAAGAATAGGGGAGTCTCCGCACGGCATATGTGCATAATGTGCCTCCACACTCCCATAAGGATGCTGATGCGGTAACTATATCAACTTATGGATTTGAACTTGTCTTTGCCAGGTTGTCAATGGTCATGTTAGGTCTGGTTACATTTGCATTGAAATTAACGTCATGGTTGGCGAGTAACAGCAACAAGAAGCTGAAGGAAGTCAAACGTCAGCGACTTGATTATACTAAACCCGGATGAACCCTGGCAGATTGATGATATTGCTGGAGACTGTGGAGAGCGATGCTTACGTTCCAGTCATTGAGTGTGTTGCTGGTTATCTCGTTTTAACACCAACGTCGCCGGCCCTACTTACGGATCCGCCCAGATTGCATAAACGATTCTCGGGAATGTTTTCGTCATGAACGCTGTCTAATCGAAACAAGTCGGAAGTCGATAGCAAAAAGTACATTATGAGACCCAAGACATGGACAAGGAGGTACTCGAGAGCATTGCTGAGTCCTTTCCATCGTCAGCTGCCGTGTCTAGACCCAATCATCTACATAGTGTTCAAAACCTGCTGTAAGTGATTGAGTAGCTCAGGTTTATACCCTATTCGATGTACAGGGAATTTGACGGCGGTGAGAGTACCGCTGAAATACATCTCACGAAGCCGCTTGTAATTGTTCTGGTTTCCTGAAGACATGATCAGGATTCGCTGAATCTACATATGCAGAAATCAGTCTTCCTGGTCTGCACATCGACTGATAACGAACGAGGTCTACATCACCTTTTCAGGCAGTTTCTCAAAGTCGGCAAGGCACAATTTCTCTGCATCCCCAACAACGTACGTTCCGGTATAGTAGAAAGCACCTGACGCATGTAGGATTATCTCCGTTGTACCTCCTTTTTGCAGCCGCTTGACGGATTTGTTCTTGCAAGCTTTCCAATTATTGCCCTTTCCCAAACGCTGAGTCGACTTGACAAAGTATGCGGTGTTAGGACATTCAACCCATACGAGGTCATCTGGAAGGGCGACAAAAATACTTCTAATCCCACTGTTAGCGAGAGGCGCAAGCAAGCCATGAGCGGAGAGAATCGGGCAACTAGCGAATATACTTACAGATCCTGTACAGGTGTCGGTAAAGAAGCTCAGTTGGACTCAAGGCCAAGGAAGACTTACCCTTCTCACTTCTTCCAAATTAGGCGCTTTAGTTGCGAACGGGGTGAACATATCTTCTACAGCAGTTCCGTGGATTTCGGCACGCAAAGCCGGATCCAAACCGCTTGCACCTGACGTCTGCGACTTCGAGTATACCACATCCTTGTCGCTGTCCACTCGCGCAGCGCTAGAGGATGCGTCGCCAACAGTCTTCTCCTCTGTGCCCGTCTGCAAATTCGACTGAAGTGTCAAAGACTCATCCTCTGTCTGCAAGCATTATCAATGAGCGAGGTGTGCCGCTATGAACACAACAAATTCACCTTCGCTGCACTGAGTTGGGATTGACATTCAGCAAGTTCTTTCGCAAGTATTGCTTCTCTGGACTAGCAACACCAGAGAAACAAGTAAGTCCAATTCAGATTTGTTCCACTAGAAAATGGCACGGTGAACGACAATCAGGGTTTACCCACCAGTGAATCCTCAAGATCCTTCTGCGTCGTGCGAAGCAGCCACTTGTTCATGTTGGATCCCCGCGTGAAGGCAACTGATACTTCTTTTTGCAATGTGTTCTGAATAACCTGTTGAACAAGTTGATATACTCTCTTAAATCGAGGGAAATGGGTTTACGTGTTGCTCAGCTAATTCTGAAAGTATATCAGTTATATGGCTGCAACTTGTTGCCAGCTCTTTCTCTGTCCAGTCTGATTCCTTCTGCAAGTAGGCTAAAGTCAAGAGTACCTGGTGACAGTGTCAGGAGACTTGCCTGAGCTCTGTGCATGTCTTTTTCCATCTCGTGGAACTGTGCTTCGAGTATATGATACAATTCATCTGCTTGTGCGAGCTCGCTAATGAACTGGTTGCGCATTTTCTTTAAATCAGCCTATTGACAAGTCGGTCAGATATACAATTAGAAGCACAAGCCAGGCAGATACCTTCGAGTCACCAAGTTCCTTCCGCAACGACAGTAAAGAAGTACGTGTCTTCGAAAGTTCTCTAGACATGATCTCATTCTGCGTCTGTCAATACAAATTAGAGCTGTAGCAGGAGATGAGATATCTAAATACCGAAGTCTCAGCAAGTGCTTGCCGTGATTGGTCCAATCCGACACGGAGCTCCTTGTTCGTCGACTGCATATCCGACGTCGTTTAGTTCTCCAGTTTGATACAACTGCGATGCATATTTTACCTGAACGGCTTGCAGCTCATCACGAAGTAATTGTAGCTCGTGACTCCTTTTTTTGGCTTCTTGATTCCTCTAACGAAATATAGCCAATTAGCAAGCCGGTGAAACGAGGCTCTAGTAATAGATGATCGCACCGTTTCCAGCACCGTCCGAACGTCTTGACTGAGTTGTCGCAACTTGTCATGCGCATCGAGGCGGGACTTGTATTCATCCTTTTCGCGCTACATGCATTCTGGGATATGCTCTCAGAATGTGGCGCTCTCGCTGATCACTCACCTTTGCTTCGTTAAGTTCTTTGCGGAGCCGCACCATTTCCACACCTTGTAAATGTATGATGTCTTGCACAACATACCGTGGTAAATACACTGGGTCCAATAGCATGGTGAAAGCAGTGATACTAGTCGATGTTACGGATAAGCAACCCGGCACAGGTTTTGAGAAGCAGTAGTGCGCCAAAGTAATCTCGTCCTCCAGTCGGGTATTTACGCAACTGTTGAACGAACTTACTCGAACGCGACGGCCTCAACAGAGTACGATGCGGGTTGCTCGACGATGCTGACCGGTACTACCCGCCTAAATACGCGACTGTAAGCGCTTGTGATCCCGAAAACATATTTTCTTTCCCATAAACGCGAAGAAGCAAGACCACGCGTCCTGGATTTCGGGGGTGTGGCGTTAAGTGACCCGAATACAGAACGTCCAAGGTTCAAAAGCATCTGTATTCAACAAATGATCCGCGCATGCATGGCCATGGCTAACATACGTAGCGTACAGTGGCACATTGTAAGAAGTCCATCAATCACTCCGCAAAGTCAAAAACTGCAATAGTTATGACTAGACGTATCAAGTAACGTTTCAGAGTGGAACGGAGAACTATAACAGACAGATGGTTACATACACTTGGATAACCGTATTCTCAGTCGGGGAAATCTGAACTATCACTGTCAACTTCCAGAATGATCGTCGCTCCTGATTCTCCAGGAGTTTGCTCGAGGACCCGGGTTTCATTGCGCACGGCATCAAGTAAACTCTTTTGATACTCGGGATTGAAACCCACGCGGTTGAAGTGGAATTTCATGGCAGTCAATTCTCCCTGTTCGTACATGGAGCGAAGCTGGTTGTGATGGCTTTTGTGACCCGACAACGCAATGACAGCCTGTTGAGTCTTTGGCCTGATGTTAGGCAAGAACGCACTCGTCGGTATCCACTATTTTGCATACCTTAGGCGGGAGAGACGAAAACATCTCCCGTGTAACCTTCTTTGAACCGTTAGTCGTGTATGTTCCTAAGTAGCACCACCTCCCAGAGAAACACGCCACAAGCTCGCTGCGAGGTCTCAGTAGTTTCATGTTACGGCAGTCCATCCACTGCCCCTTTTTCGCTCGACGACGTGTAGGCTTGATCGAATAGCACGTGGCCGGACAACTCTCCCAGAGGAATTCATCACGGAGGACAATCACACTCAATCTTTTACTGTACAACCACATCAGAAACAGGCCAGGAATCCCATACAAAGGAAATGCTTCTACTCACAACATCTGGTGGTTCCATTCGAGTAGGAGGTATACGGATTCATCGTTAGTGATGACAGCACATAAAGGAAAACGATAGATGAAGTGGAGACCCTAAACTCACACTTTTCACAGCCTTTAAATACTTCCTGGGACTCCGGGTGGAACAGAAGGGTACAACATTCTCGGGGAGTAAGTCGAGCTTGGGTAATCCTCTCAAAGCAGGGTTTTGCAATTGACGGATGAACTCCTGAGCTTCCGCTAGCTCTATCACAAGACTCGCTTGTCTCTCCTGTTCAACATGAACTTATTTGAGTGAGAGAGACAGTAATGCAAGAAACAAAACACACCTGAGCAATGTTGAGTTCTGCCTGCAACGTATCATTGCGAGTCTTCGATTTATGTCGGACATATTCCGAGTTGGCTGAGAAGTAACTCACTCACTTCTGCAGCTTGGAGCTGTCGACGAAGCCGTCCAACTTCCTCGCCCTGTATGTTGAGGACGATCTGCAGGATGTCGGGCGGTGTGTCAATCCTCGTAGTGGACATCGGGATAATCGGATGGGTACAGGGCAGAAAGACTGGTAGGCATCTCACTCCCACATTGATGCCGTAAAGTGGTGAACGACTCTGTTCCAACAATGCCACCGAACCCTAAAAGATCAAGGTGAATCAGGAATATACCATATATAGGGCAGCTGTCAGATTACAACAGGCTATCTTTCTCTCTACTAACGGACTTCATTGCCATGAGGATAGAGCACCTCAGAATGAATGCACGGTGAAATCATGCATTCGGGAAGCAGCGAGGAGCGCGGAAGGTACAACTCACTGCTTTTATCTACGGCTATATATCAACCGATGCTGAGCTCCGTTTATAGAATAAGCTTCGCTCCCACGAATCCTGATTTTGACTCGCCTCCGATACGGAACCTCCTGTGTTGGTAGACGTTCTGAAGTGCAGACAGAAGATAAATGTACGCTGAAGTGTTACATATGTCCAATGCATTTAAGTTCGGGCATGTGAGGTCGACCAAGGGACACATGGAAATCCAATGTCCATAAGAGACGCCCAAATCAGTGACAATTTTGACCTAATAAAGCATCTCATCAGCCGCATTTCACAGAAGATAAGTACTCCAAACCATACCGGAGATATAAGCTTTCAAACGCCTTCGGATCTTAGGTCTCAGACTCTCAGTTGCGGAACATAAGTGCATAGGCAACATTATCGACCTATGCAATCAATTCGAGCTTGCGAATGAACCACCATCGATACCATATATTCGGACTTGGACAATTCTTCACATAATCTGTGCCGACGGGATAATTGAGAAAGAACTCGTAGCACGAATATCCTATGTGATTTGCCCACGGTCGAAAACCACCACTCAGAACCAGCATGCTCTCCAGACGAGGTTTCTTCGAAATGTGCTACTAGCTCCCCTTAAAATTCAAGCGTAATTACACCAGGAGCAAAACCGAATCGCGATGATGCCAAAACAATCGTGTTAGCTTGAGCAACATCGTCAGTACATAAAAACACACCATACTGATACCAACAGAATGTTCTAGAGTCCCAGTCGTTCTACTGATCTGAAATCCGTTCAGAAGAGAATAAAGGGCCAGCTACGTGCGGAACAAGGAACTATCGCCGATTCAAAATTTCCCGCCGTTCTTCCGATGTACGCCTGCAAGAGCGAGAATTTTGAGTCAGTCAGAGAGTTGACAACTCTGACACGCATACACAGAGTTGTGAGAACTCAGTTCAACACGCTTAGGCTTGCTTGTTTCTCTTCATCAAAAAATTCAAATTTACCTTGACACACTTGATGATCTTATCTGTCATCTAGGACAAAATAAGATCAAAAATTTAAGTAAACACTTTGCATTAACTTTTCCACTTATTTTACTTAATTTGTAGCTTGCTTACTAAGCGCACTTGAAGAGGGAAAGGCATGCTCGCTTCAAACGTAGGTGACCGTACATACATACGTACTTGCTTATAACCGACGAAACGCTCTCTTTCTGTGGTCATCTTACCCCGTCAGTGGGTAGCTTTGGTTGCTGTTCAAACCGGTACTGATACATCTAGCTCTGCCACCTAATATTGTAGTCACTCGTCAGTCTTAAGGCTTTAGCATCCCACTTGCTGAGGCTTTTTCTTAGTAGACTGTAACTCGTTCGGTCACTAGCTCGCCATTCTTTGTGCATTGTATTATGCAAACGGTCGAAGACCACGTTAGAAGGCCTATCAGACAAGATACCTTTGACCTCCGTGATCAGATACAACCAGAAGACCACGTCCATCACGGCCAGGTGCACAACGACCACTCGTATCCGTCTGACGAGGAGCACTCCGTCCTCGAGGACGACTCCGATACGGACGAGCGTGATGCCGATTACATGGACGACGATGATGGCTCCTCGTCACTCTCCATTCCAAACGAGTCCATCGACTTTGATCTTGTATATGCCCTGCACAGCTTCGCAGCGACTGTCGAGGGCCAAGCCAACGTCGTCAAAGGCGACAGCCTTTTTCTCATGGACGATAGCAATAGCTACTGGTGGCTCGTGCGCGTTCTCAAGACACAGGAGGTAGGTTACATACCCGCCGAGAACATCGAGACGCCCTTCGAGCGCCTCGCGCGCCTCAACAAGCACCGTAATGTGGATGTGCGTGTTGTACCTGTATTCTTATTTCGCTCGGTATCGTGCTCACTTCTTCCAGCTGGCATCTGCAACGCAAGCCGAACTTATGGAACAGCGCGAGCGCCTCCGGGACAACCTTTCCTCTCGCGCCGGCTCCAATCAAGCGACACCCTCTCCCACTCCCGGCGCACGTACACGCTCGCATCAGGCCAAGGGCGTCGCCTTTACTCCGTCTCTCTCCGTGCACCGCTACCCGCCAGCTGTGTGGGGTGACGAAGAAGAAGACGAAGAGGACGTTGAATGGGACGACGAGGGATACGAGGACGAGGATCCTGACCTCGCTGAGGAGCAGGAAGAGCGCGAGCGCACCATGCATCTCGACGGCCAGGCAACTAGCGTTACTGCGGGCGTGGGCGCACCGCCAATGGCAATGGAGCCCGACGACGGGATGAGCTGGGAGGATGGCGCCGTGGAGGCGATCCGCGAGAAGCCCAGGCAGCAGCAGGCTGCCGCCGAGGCAGAGGCGGAGCGCGCGCGGCGTCAGCACGAACAGGTCCTCGTCCAGCAGCAGCAGATCCAGCAGCAGCGAGAGCAGCGGGAGCAGCAGCAGGCACAGGCGCTCCGCAAGCAGTCCTCCCGCGAACAGCTCGGCGTCGTCGTGCAGGAGGAGCCCGCTGTGTCCGTGTCTCCCACCAAGACCATGGACCCCGCGCAGGTCACGGAGACGCGCAAGCTCTCGATGACCCCGCCCGTTGCCCGTGTTGAGGAACAGCGCCAGCAGCCCGGGCAACTACAGCAATCATCGCCTACCAGTGGCGGTCCGCTTCTCCCGAGCTTGTTCATGCAACAACAGTCTGATGAGCGCAAACGCACGCGCGAGGAGATTGAGGCGCTGGAGGAAGCGGCGCGCAAGAAGGCCAACGTCAATGCGACTGCAGGCGCCGAGAAGGGCAGGAATGGCCTTGTAGCGGCTGCGGGCGGCAGGCCAAGTGGCCCTGCGAAGCTGAGGAAAGAAAGAGACTCCGCTAGGGATTCCACAACGGATGACGAAAGCGGAAAAGAAAAGGACAAGAAAAAGAAGGGTGGGGGTGTCTTCGGGGGCCTCTTTGGCCGGAGGAAGGACAAGGACAAGAGTAAAGACAAAGGTTCAGACAGCGGCAGTGGTCACAGTCCGAGTAGCGAGACTAACCTCAGTCGGGAATCGGAAGAGTCAGGCAGGTCGTCGGTCAAGGACAACACTATCGCTCTTTCGCCCCCAATGATGGAACCAACATCGCCTGTAACTACGATGGCTAGACAGCAGCAGCAGCAGAGTCCCTTTAAGAACGGAGGCATATCCAGTCAATCTGTACAGCAGCAGATGCACCAAGCCCAACAACAGTCACAGCAAGCCCGTTCACAGGAAGACACACCGCAGGCCGCGATACAGGCCCAAATCTCCCAACATGCTTCGCAGCTTCGCCAGCGCGATCAACAGCAGCAGCTTCTATACCAGCAGTATTTGAATCGGTCTCCGTCCACGCCACCCGAAGCACTGCCCTCCTATGGCTTGCAGTCCGCTTCTGCTGTCTTGCAAGGCTCCACATCGTTCAGCTCAACTACGAGCTCCACATCAGGTCTCGCAGTTGGTGGATCCCGCCCTCGCCCTGGGTCCCTTGTGCTCTCACCTGGTGCGATGGATGGTCAAGGTGTGGGTCTCCCTGACTTGAGCGTTGTCCGTGTCTTCGCCGGAAGCAACTTGCAGACGGAGGCGACCTTCAAGACAGTCTTGCTCAGCTCCTCCACAACTGCGTCAGACCTCGTGCGACAAGCAATTCAACGATTCCGCCTGCCTGCTGAGGACGAGAAGGATTATTATCTAACGATCAAACAGGTTGAGGGCTCGTCTGCGGCGTTGCTCCCGCACGAGAAACCGCTAGGTGTGTTTGAGTCGCTCGTCGAGGCGGCGATGGAGATCCCGAAGGTGAAACGCAGTAGTGTGGGAAGCATTAGCTCTGTGGCCAGCAATCTGTCGATGCATCCCGCGATCAAAAAATTGTCGATGAATGACTTCACTGATGATTCGGCCGTCAAGTTCTATCTGAATAGGAAGAGTGATGGCAGGGATGAAAGTTTCGACGGCGAGGGAGCTGAAGATACTTTACTCGCCGAGAGCTTACATGACGAGGGTAGTGAGATGTCCCCGAAAGGACGGTCACAGTACCTCACCGTGTCGCCTACCGGCGCCAACAGTGTCATGGCAGAACGATTCAGTTCTCCTTCGTACCGGTTTGCACTGCAGCTTGTCATCTATCCAGATGACCTACCGGACGACATGGTATTTGATCCTCTGACGGAAGCAATCGTCTTCAAGCATACACTTCGTGGCAGATCACAGTCGAGCGTGACCACTTCGCCTGGGATTTCTCAAACAATGCGAAAGAAGGTGTTCGTCTTCCCGAAGAATGTGACCGTTGCTGAGGTAATAGAACTTGGCTTGGAAAGGTTTGGCATTCTAGAGGGCGTGGTCGATGGCGGTGATGAGATAGAGGATAAGCTTACGAAGCGCAGAAGCTCTTCGCGAGTTCGATACGGACTAGCTGTCGATGTCGGTGGCAAAGGTAGAGATGACTGCTCATATATATATCTTTTTTGACTGTGCCTGACTATACTCACCTAGAACGCGAGCTCTCCCCTTCAAGTAAGGTTATCGATGCATATCCTCGTCCGCCTACCTACCGTGCTGTAGAGCGGAGATTCGGGGAAGGCAAAAGACGCTCTGTAGACTCTGCTCAGCTTCTACTGGGAAATCCTGACGATGTACAGGCTGATGACCCCGTCTTTACCCTGCGTCGTGCCATTGCCTACCGTACATCTTCCTCACGCCACAGGACATCGGCTCCTCTGGATGAGATTGCTCTTCAACATCTGCATCGCGATTCCACGGCTAGTTCGAGTGTAGGCTCTGATTCAACCGTTGGTCCACCGGAAGATCCCAAGCCTCAAATGTCTAAGCAGGCCATCATCGCCGCTCAGCGTGCTGCGACTCGCGCCAGTCAACGCGCCATCTTGTCTGCGCAGGCCAATTCTGCACGTGGCTTGGATGTCTTACTTCCTGGGAATGTTATGATTCGTAGCTCTCGGTATGAAGTGGACGACAGGATACGCTATTCATACGTTGAGCCAGACGGAGAAACATATGACATAAGTGACATTGTTGAGGAGGAGTGGCGAGGTGAAGTTGGACCCTCGAGCCCAAGAACTAATCCTACTGGAGATGATTTACTTCATGGTGTTTTGGCCAGAGGTAAAGATGGGCTTGGGGCAAAGTTGGATCGTGTGTTGAGCAAGATCAAGCACGAGAAAGGAACTGGCCGAGTGCCCGTATCTCAGTCAACGTCAGGCAGTACGATCGATACAATCACTTCTGTCAGGACAACCTCACCCTCCGACTACTCTACTGCGGAAGGTGTATCTGGAAGACCCGAGTCACGGACAACGACACCCACTGCTAATGCGAATGGAAGGTCATCTTCTGCTGCTGCTGCTGCTGCTGCAAGTCAGCGCGTGACATCTCCTTTGTCCCGCCTCTCAAGTTACCGCACTGCTAGTCCAGGTGAATCAGAGGCCCGCTCTGGATCGCGAAGTGTTACCCCAGGAGCTAATCAGAGGAGAGCCATGCTTCCCCATGAAAGGCAAAGTTCAACTTCCGCACTGTCAGACATGTCCGCTTACAGAACTGCTACACCTACAACGCCTCCTGCCGCTTCTTTTCCCTCTGCTACACCTGTAAAAGAGGAACGTTCCCGCCTAGTATTGCCCAAGGATGATTTCGGGTTGTCGCAGATGATGGCTGTTATTGAGCTGAGAGCTTCACAACACAAAAGGCCCGAGGTACCACCGCTGGATCCGGTGGATGAACTCCTATTCGGCAGACATCTAGACATCAATACTCTCCATCCTCAAATCAAGGACATATATTCGAGCACGTTCAAGGCTCTGGATGAGATGGACGAGGTGAGCGAGTTGGGATATCTGTATAAAGCCTCCACTGATCAATTAATTTTAGACATTGGACAAGCTTTTGCATCACGCAATTCCCACATTTTGAAATGTCTCAGTGTATTCTTGGTCTCCTTATCGGTATCGTAGTCATCAATTATTTTATTCGTTTTCGTCTGGATGTTGTCCCTTATCGGTTTGAGCATGGCTTTCGCAAGTACACTTTGATCCAAGTTGCTGAGAATACACTTAGGCGCTCGATTTCCGTTCGAGTGCTCAGAGATATTCCCACATCTTGGTACCGCGTGATGTTGGATCTGTACAAGCATCAAGCATGAATGGGCGAGCTGACACCTTCATTGCGCCTCATGTACAGTGTATGGAACTTCAAAAAAAACCTTGTCATTTGTGGTCAGTCCACGAGGCCACCGCTGTCTGTAATTTCCGAGTGACAGTAGCAGAGAAGATCTCATCTGCGGCGTTAAGGAACAACAATATATGATGGCCAAGGCCTGTGCATTCGTGCCTGCGCATTCGTGTCCCGCATAGCCTTGCATACCATCGATATTTACAACCCAACCGCATAGAAGAACAGGATGATAGTTGAGGTAAATCTCCAAATCCTGGGGTTTACAGATGAGCTGAGTCGGCGGTGCCTTCTTGATCGACTGTTTACAGGGTGCTACGGTCTCATCCGATTCAGTCGTTGGGCACTCAAGCACTGTCGAAGACGGAGCTTACATCGAAAGTTCAGTCATAGGGGAACACTGCACAATTGGCAGGCTGGCAAAAATTATTGGGACTGTAATACGAGATTACTGCGTCATACTAGACGGGCAAGCATTTTCTTGAGGTGGACCTTTCTTCATGAGGCTAATACACTGTTAATCATAGCGTAAAGCTAAATGACTGCGTCCTCGGCAAGAAGACGAAAGTAGGTGAAAACGCAGACTTGACGAAATGCAACACTGGGACTGGCTACGAGGTTCCTGCTGGCAGTAAGTGCATTCGACCTCCATGTAAACCATGCACAGTCCTGAACTCCCTTTGAAGAGACCTACAAGAATCAGAACTTGGGCATTGGAGCAGACAATGATGATGAGTGATAACGACGAGTTATGATCTGGAAAGACGGATGAATTAGGAATGATTTCAGCAAAACTGATGCGTTACCGGGTTGTCGGCCGAGAATCTCTTTTATTTGCGATAACAGTTGATAGCGTGAAGCAATAATCAACGCATGAATCTGATGGGACTCATAGGAGGACCAGAGGCACAATCCGCTGCGAAGATTCCCAGGCCATGATCAGGTTGATATCAGACCGATGTCAAGCACAGATAGGGTAGCTCTATAAAGCCGACGTCGGCCAGATCAGTGAGAATGCCGTACTGCTAATGCAAAAAGTTGAACAGATGTTGTTCGATACACTCTAGCATGCGTAGAAGTTTCCCTCTGCGTCTCTTATGCCAATGACATGGAAATGTGACGAAAGCCGTCAAAATTGAATTGGTCGAAAGCAGTGATTTTGGGATTGGTAGTTGAAACCGATAGAGACCATGTTAAGATCATATCCCTTGTATCACTCTGTGACCATACCTGCGAACTATGAAGCCCAGAGGGCCCACCAGCGTACATAGCAGGATAGCCCATATGAATATCAAGAACGCTTCGTGACTAAGCAGTCCTGCAGCGCTATTCTCTTGGGAGGAGGCGGATGCAAAAGAGGATGGCGTAGAACCTTGCAGGGCATGTCAGGGATTGCACTTGGTAGTACTAGAGAAAGAAGACATCGTTTTCGTACGAGGATGGGTAAATATTACAAAACGGACCCTCTGTGTGGGTTCATGCAGACAACATGTACTGTGCAAGTTCAGTTTGATGGCCAAGTTTGATCCCACAGTAACGGATGTCGGTAGTAACAACCCATCGCTAATGGCCATTAAAATGCGGTGACAACTTGCGGCGATCATGAGATTGCAGCAACGGCAGGTCACTTACCAATCCAGAAAGCGTGCAATGATTATAACTCAATCGCTATCGCTACTGCTACCCGAATCACTCCGGCGATCGTCGTCCGTACTGCTCTCATCGTCGCTCTCGTCTTCTCGCCGTTTCTTGACGGCACCGCCACGCATCAACGCCATCTGCCCCGCTAGTGAGTCTTCCTCAGGCTCAGAGATATCGTCGTCATCTTGTTCCTCCACATTGAGAATTGATGCATCGTCGACCTTCATCTGTGATAGGGCGCGGAAGATCAGTTGCGGGATACACGTACCACAAGCTGTTACATACTTTGATATCCTTCGATACCTCCTCTCCTACGAAAGTATCGCTAATAACGTAGAGCTTACACGCTATCACGCTGGGGTTTGGAGGCGCTTGCATCTGGACTTTGAAGGATCGGTAGTCCTGACCCACGGGAATGTCAGTGACTCTCATTGGGGCGACCATAATCCTGCTCGTCTTGACATCCGTAAGGACAATCCACCAGCCAGGCTTTCGATTCTGTAAGAGTATGAGCAAAAGTGTATACAAGACGGTTACATCCTAGACCTACCGCGGGCCAATAAGGCGCATGCGCCCAGATATTGCTCACTTCGCCTTGCGGAACAGCCTCTGCGTCCTTCCGACTGGCCAAAAACTCGTTATCCCTGTTTTCGTTCGCTCGTGGCGCCTGTTCGTCGGCTACCTTGTCCGTCGAAGGTGATAACAGCCGCAATTTCACCACAAGGTACACGATCGAAGATGGAGTGATGTAACGTTCTCCAAGTACCCTGAATGAGGCGTCAACAAGTTCTGCCTTGCCCCACTTCTGCAATGCCTTCTTCACCTCCGGCACCCTATCGTCTCCTTTCTCCTCGAGCGAGGCAATGAAATCCTCCAATGCTCCAGCACGAGGAAAAGATTCAGCAGCTTCTTCCCCACTGACGTCAGGCAGTTGCGCAAATCGGAACTGCTCCTGACCAGGAAGAATAGCCTGGACTAGATATGCTTGCAGGCGGATTGCTGAGAGCGTCGGGAGCAGCCAGCTGCGCGAAGCACTGATATTAAGCATAGAATTCAGCAGTGCCGGTGTCTGCAGCAGTAGCTGAGCTTGCTCTATGACATATTATCAGCACAAGGTTGCACGAGGGAGATACTGTGAACCTTACCATGTCTAAGCGAGGTGCTCTGTATCGGCAAACGCAATAAGTGCGCATATATGAGTATGAGTGCTCTCCGCCAGCTCTCATGTTCACCACCTGCTTCAGTGAGCTTGCCCATATCATCCCACTTCCCTCGTAGCCTTTCCCCCACCTTGCTTTCCAAGTCCAGTAACTCGGCCTCACGCTTAGCCACCTTTGCATTCGGCCCCTCCCATTCGAATGTCTTTTCGAGCGAGCCAACGACGTCGTTGATGCCCGAATCCTCACTGAGGTTCTTAAAGAACGTGGCTGCACTGCGTGCGTCCACGCCGTCTTTCGTCTTCTGTCTGTTTCCGAACCACCAGCGGCCCTGCGCAAGGGTTTACCTCCAGGTGTAAACGAATGATATAATGCGTACATACCACCATAGCGGGCAACGCACCACCAAATATGGCGCCGTAAACTCCCAAAACCCAGATATTGTTACCGCTCTCCACAATCCACTTTGGCAGCGCAATACCCATTGAAATCTCTTGGCGACCATCTGGGTGGCCGTACGTTTCCCAGTTCTTACGAATCGTTTCGTCTGTCAATCTATCCGAACATCAGTCGTGAACTTAGAGCCAACTGGACATTCATGACTTCCCCTTCTAAGAAATACAGTGAAGAGACCTACGATTTGTATGCTTTCGTGATCTCCACGAATTTGGCTTCAACGGCTTCCATTGTTTCGTTCATTCCTAGCTTTACTTTGTCTGGGTGGCTGGAATCGAGTGTGAGCTGAGACGACTATACATTTTACTTCAGAAGTTGCGATGAGACGCACAATTTCCTTGACAGCTTTTTGTAATGTGATTTGATCTCTTTGACGTCTACGCCCTGCAGCGATCAGGAGAGACAGTAAGCACGCGTATCGCACGAAGGAGGCCCGCAATAGATATTCACGCTCCGGATTCCAAGGATCTCAAAGGGGTCATAGACCTTGTTCTCGACCTCCGTCGTGGAAATCTTATACACAAGGAACGCGACCAGGGACCATCCTGCTATAAGAAACAAAGTCCTAGGCAACTCCGTCAGTGTGATATGTAGACGAAACAGTAGAGGACCAACTTTCTCCTAAACTTGGGCTTCAATATAGACCCTCGTTCTCGTTTGCGTATGCTCTCTCGTTGCGCTATGCAGAGGCGGCACTGGCAGCCAGGCACGGCTTGGAGTTCTGGGGAAGCGTCAGTAATAGGACATGGAGAGGTATCATACCACGTACTTCGCGATGATAGTGACGACAGGGACAGAGGAATTAGGATTATAAAGAGGAAAGTGAGGAGGAAGTATGCGGCCATGTTACCGGCCTCGTCATAGCTGTAGTTGGCCATCTTGGCCTACAGGCGACCCCAAAACGCGGGTTTTCTCGTGGCAGTAGATTGAAAGATGCTACAGGAGATAAAAGAAAGTCGTAAAACCCAGCTGAAAGTGTTCGAGGTAAAGGTGAAGCAGATCCGCTGGCGTTGAGTTAGACCGTAAGCTGTAAAGTACCGTGAGAATGTTATGCCTTTTCTGTCAACACTTTCTCCTCGACTCGCTTGCTTGCAGGTTGTAATTCCACTTCGATGCGCATCAAGATTGCAAGTATCCCTCCTTTGCCGTTTGTCAAGGCTTGGTACAGCGTTACCTCCGCTTCTACCGTAGCAGACCTAAAGACTTCCCTTTGCGCTGATCTGCCACCGTTCCAACGTGACCGAATCAATGGACGGGACATAATCCTCGTCCTAGACGACTTCGACCTCTTAAATGCGAGTCCCGTTGATGTGATCAGGGACGGAGACCTGATCGTGTATGTCTGCCTTTCTCTTTATCTCATCCCCGCTATCGAACCAAGGCTCTCATGTTAGCCGGCCTCCACTTGAACAGTATCAAACGTAACCAGACGTTCGCGTCGAATAAGCGAAAGTCATCTGTAGATGGTTTGTTTTCACGATATTTTACTCTGTCGTCAGCTCATAAAACATCTAGCCGCCAGTCCCACCCGCAAGAGAACAAAACGCTCGGACAGTATCCATAGGGCTCAGCGTGCAAATCCGCGGGCTGCTTCACGCGATGCTCAACACAATGGGTGTGTGACGCAGACAAAGATTGAACCTGAAGCTGAGCATTCGACAACATCCGAGTCAAAGTCTGAATCTGGCTCTTCTTCCTCCGAGTCCGAGTCCGAGTCTGACTCCAGCAGTAGCTCGGAATCAGGATCGGACTCGGGCTCAGATCCTGATTCGGATGATACCTCTTCAGAAGATTCTTCGTCTTCTTCGATAACATCCGGTTCATTACCGTCTGTTGAGCCTTCTGGTACAAATCATTCCACGACCCAAACATCCAAGACAGTCCCCGTTGCGACTCCTGGGAAAGCTGCACAATCCACCACTTTAAAAGGCCGAACATTGGGCAAATCTAAACCGTGAGTAAATGTTATCACCGGTGGGTATGAGATTGGACCTGAACACGGACGGCCAGCGTTCCTTGTGTACCGCCTGGACTCGGAAAGTCTTGCACGCACAGCCGGAACCTGCGTCGGCGACGCAAACGAATGTATGAGCGTTTGGCGTTGTCGACGGAACCTGCAAGTGTAAATGCCATACCACTTGGTATGAGAGCCCGGAATGTCGATTCTGCGCATCCTGAAACTGCGATGTCATCACAAAATCAGTCCCATTCTCCGTCCTCTCCTGCTGCTGCACCTCCTGTTTTCATGATGGCGTCCCTTCATAACAAAAACAAGAAGAAAGGATTTAAGAACGCTTTGTCGTCTACAGTGCCTGCAAAAATAGTATTTTCAACACCAGACGAAGATGTCGACACCCCAGTAGAGTCTGCACCGCAAGCCTTGCAGGAGGCGCTTCCCTACGCCAATGCCAAAGACAAAGATGTGCTGATGGTGAAAGCGGACATGTATGCTCGTCTGGTCACCCCCTCAGAAAAGCAGGAGAGGGGTGAGTTACCCCCCAATATGTTCGTTACCAGCGTGGACGTGGAGGACGGTCTACATTCGAAGAGGAGAAAGAAAAAGACCAAGGTCCAAAACTGGAATTACGAGCAGTCCACCATCGAAGTTCAGGACTTACCGTACGATGATCCGCAGGGAGAGTGCGGCCTGAACACGGTGGACAGCGCTTCCGGTGTGACCTCTGACAATGCTTCTGTACTCAATCCGGAAGCAGTTCAAACAAGTTGGAACTCGCTAGCAAAGGTCACGGAACCATCACAACTGACGCCAGGCATTGTGCTTGGCTGGAAGGTTCGTGATGATGACCACTTCTCGACCAGATTTCCCTATACTTACAGATGCTTTGCCAGGTTCTCGGAATTAATCCCAATACATTAACGCCAGAGATGCTTCTCCACTTAGGGCGTGTTATTAAATGCGATGCGCAGCTGACCATTGAGCCTTTTCTCGAACATGGTTTGACGGAGGTATCTTTTGGAGGCCTTGTCGAGGCGGAGATGGGTGACACTATTGAGGTCTATGACCTGCATGATGTATTCCAGGGCGACTGGCGACTTATCCAAGGACCATAGATGCTAGAACCAGTATTACATTGGCCTTGTCCTACGGAATATAATCAAGCTTGTGGCCCCCCTCACCTCTCTTCGTGAGCTCACTGAGACGATAGGTCTATCCATTTACTGCCTCCTACATTTATTTCGGCGAACGAGCTGGGAGATAGCTCAGGTCAGGCCTCGTAAGTCAGGTGATCGTGTCGTCATTCATGCTTTCAAGCTGGCCAGAGCTTGCAGTCGATGTTCAACGTTCAACTTGTAGCCTTCCAGTCACTGTATTATTGCGCGAAATCTGCACCATAGTTATGAACAGGTAGGGGTGGGACGCTCATTAGTGCCGTGAAATCTCAACTGATTTGTGTGCAGGGGCCCAATCATACTGGTTAGTTACTACTCACTCATCTTAAGCCAGAAAGATATCAAACCTTGCAAATTGTGATAAAGACCATAGATGAAGCAGAGGTGAGTCTATGCCGGTGGGCACTCGATACATATCATACGTACCAAATCATTTTCCATTTGAAGTATCTGTTAGACCAAATGGTGACCTCCAGAACGTGTATCCCCTTTAAATTTCTAACGCCGACGTGTACAATCGTGATCACAGCCGCCTCCTTCATCTGACGAAGACGCGCTCATCACCAAACTCCGGCGGCGTCTCCAAGACTTGCTCTCTACCCTTCGATCCGGAGCGGAGGGCACCGCACATGTAGAATGAAAACGGAAAACATTTTGCATAGGCCGTGTCATAAAAGGCCGCAAGCCTTGTCTCGGTACCGATAGTAGTACAAGTAGCATATATAAGTGTGTAAATTTAGCTCAACAACAGGACGTTATGTGATGTCGAGATGAAGGTTGTGAATATGATTGTACAATTTCCCCGATATGAAGCCCTCGCTATTAGCGTCTGGCAAATTACACCCTGGAGAAGAAATCAGAATGATATTTCCATACGAGGCAAGTATCAAGGTTCGATCGCGTTCCTCTCAGTTCATTTCTGCAACCTCACTCTTGTCTGGCCTCGACATAACACTGGCATTAGGCTCCCTGGCTTTTCTCCGTATCATCCTGTAATCCCGTTCGCTCCTTTATATTCCACATCTATATACGTTTAAAATCAGCCTACACTCTCATTGACCTCAGAACAGACTGTCCGATAACTTGCGTTGTTTACCCGCCGTGTCAGATCGATGTCTAGGATACCTTACTTAGCATCTCCTGGCCTGACTGTTCGCAAGGCCAGACCAAAATCATCCCCCAAACATCGTGGACCTCTTCTTCTGGCCCGGTCTGACGAGGAAGATTCAATTCACAATGCCACCATTAATGCTTCCTTGCCAACTACTTCGCATCGACGGGGGTTCTCTGAATTTGGAAGAAAGATGATACAGACTACTCAGGCTGACAGTGAAGAGGCTCCTCGCTGTTCTACACCCTTCCCATCCGTATGTGTCACTACTGGCCTTCCTGTGCCAGTCGCCTTTAGTAATGATCGGTCTGCTAACGTTCGATGATTTTATCGGAAGGCTTTTGGGTCTACCAATGAATATGATATACAGGTCGCTCGATCCATGGTAGGTTCTCGTTTCTCCGCTGGCGATTCGCAAGTGCCCGAATTTGCAGAAACTGACCTGGCCAATTTTACCGTCCCGACTTGCTTGAATGCGATCTGGCCAAACAGGCAAAAAATGCTTCAGGCCCTATAGTTTCGAGGGAGAGCGAATGCGAAGCCAGCGAGGGGGATCATGATAAGCAAGATTCTCATGCAAATAACAAGCGTGAATCTCGCATGCTTGCTAGACACTACAACAAACTACGAAACACCCTGTCATTTAAACCCAAGACACGCTATCAGCAGTACCAGCAAGATGCATCGCTCAGGAAGGTCGATGGAACCAAAGAGTGTCTATCTTGCAACAAGCCACAAGCTATAGATAATGCTGATGCAGACTCCTGCCATGTGAGCCCCGGGAGCGCCCGTAAAGCTCGCAGCAAGGATGCTCTGCCAAATACTCAACGCAATTCAGACATCCGGCGACACACAGGCTTACCGGTACCAGGGACTAGAAGTAGATCAAACACAATGTCCGAAGGTGGTAGTCCTGGTCGTGGAGCCACTAACGGCAGCTTTGTATCATCCCCGAAAGTGCGGACCCAGGATCGCCAAGGATTCGCATTGAGACGGCAGGCAATATATGCAGACCCGAAGCTCCGAATTGGATGCGAGCCTGACGAAAGTCGTCAACGACCCAGTGTGGCTTGTCGCGATACCGCCATAGTAATTCCAGACTCCACGTGCGCTCCGGGACAAAACAGCGAGAATCAAGAAGCAAAGAATGCAGGACCCATCCTAATCAAAGGCACCGGTTCGAGAATCCTTCTGCGACCTCGGACTGTCCTCGGAGACCTTGATTTGAACATCCCAGCGAGGACGCCCTCTCCCCAACACACCTATGTTCCTATGAGGACTGGACATATGGTACTTCCTTCCGCGTTACCTTTAAGGATCAAGAAATCTGTCCACGCTAGTGACTCTTTGGATGCTGTCGTGAGAGCCGGTCTGATAGCTGCATCGGACCTGCGCAAGAACTGTCAAACTCAATTTGACGACGCCAGCGAAGTCAAGCACATCACCTACCCTCCAAGTGCCCTCGAGCTGTTGCAGGAAGTGGATAGAGCCATTAAAGAGTGGACCCCTGGTGCATTACAGTGCCGATAGTTCCCTGCTAGTACCATGACACCTGTACTCAATATCAATTCGTTTTGTAAAAGTTATCATAGAAATTGACAAATCGCCCTGGTCCCTGGGGCGGCCAGATCGAAGATCTCATATAATATTATGTAAGCATTCTCGAGCCATCAGCAACTTCTGCAGGTGCGACTTCTTCATCCTGCAGGACGAACATGGCCCGTGGAAACCCTCCTGCACCAGCTCAACAGACCGCGCCGGATTCTCCACGATTGTCCGAATCACCACCACCGACAGGAGTGCAGGGTGATCTCGAATTGGAATTATTAGGGCTTGCCAACGCACTCTACAATCTTGGAACGACGGTCGTGAATGATCTCACAAAGGAGAAGGACAAACCCGGCGGAGGCAAGCAAGTCGGTCTTAGAGTGTGAGTGTTCATCTTCAGACTCCCAAGAAAGGGGTTGTAATGATTGGGCGTTGTGTCCAGGAACGATGTAATCAACCACCTAGCCACACTAGACGACATGTCGCAACATGTCGATACCATGATACCGATGCAAGTTTTAGCCGATGTCGATAACTCGCGCAATCCAATGCAGCTGACGAAGGAGAGACTTGAGAGAGCAGCTACGGAGAATCAGTTCATGAATGGGAAAATACACGCGATAGATGTGAGTCGCAGTCGCGTTTCAAAGACTCAACGTTAGTCTAAGCTCGTTGCGTAACGAAAGTCATACCGCAGATATTTAGACCAGGGTCTTGGTCAGAGCTTTCCGGAACTCAGTCAATACCTGACGGAGTCGCCGGCTCAGCCCGCGCAGCCGCCTCTGAAAGAGGAGACTGTCCCTGTTTCTATATCCACAGAGACTTGATTAGGCGGCCATGATTGGGGTTCATGGGACTTGATATGAGACATGATCTGTAAGCATCCCGTGTCTTTAGCGGCTAGTCTGCTGACCAGGAAGGTGTTCGTGCTAGATGTTCACTTCTGGCACGACCTTAGTCGACGGTAGACGGCTGCACGTCGCTCCCTCCCAACGAATCTCACCCGAATGATTGAGCCACGCCTTGACGGCATTTATGGTTGGCTAAGGCTTCGCGATCCCTATGGCTTGTGACAGCTATCACGGTAGGCAGGACAATGCGTAGTCTGCGAGCTCCGGTGTCTGCCTCACAAGCGAGCGTGCGCGGCCATCGGCAATACTTACTCTGGTAACATGACTCGCCGCGACTATGGAAATCTTGCCTGCATTCGTACTTATGCTGTATATTCTATACCTCACGATACAAACTGCACCAGCTCGCTGTGCATTTGACTTTGAAAACTGTAAGGGAGTGTCATTGCATAGTCCACCTTGCATTGTGGGCACGTTGCCGAGTACTTGTATGTAACGACGACTCCCGAAACCTTTGGCGCCATTGACGATCTGCATTGGAAACACTATGCTTGATCAGGCAAAGACTGGTTCGCTGCTCCTAAAAGTGAATATTTGCCGTTAGCAATTACGCTGCTTAATTCCATTGCCTTCCCCAAACATTCCGTTCTCTGCAGCTTTTGTCGCAATTGTCTCCTATCTGTCTTGCAGCCAGCTGGTTACCATCATTCCCTTGCAGCCCTCTACGTCTTAAATCCTTGTGTTGTCGTGATTTCTTTTTGTGCCGCAGTGCATGTGAAGAGTACCCTTGAGCTCGATATAGGCATACAGAGTCTCAGATCAATTGAAACGCGCTCAAACAACCTTCGGTTCACCTTCCGAGACTAACGTGCCGTAGCTGTCTTCGTGACTGAGATATCTGCTGGTCGGCCTCAACTCTGTCTATGCAACAATTCCAGATGTCGCAGTTCCTCGAAGCCTACATCGCGCTGTCTTCCTCGTCCTCCAGGTCAGAGGTGTCCGGTGTGCTGCAGTCAATCATCGATGGCACGACACATTTTTGTTTTCGCGTGCAAGAGCCCCGAGCTGATTTCTTGAACAGCTTTCTCCTCTCAAATAGATGAGGCGAACCGCAAGAAACTTGTGCAAACGATACTTGATGACTTGACGAAATGCAGCTCGAATAATGGAAGGAAAGGTAGATTATCATCGAAAGGTAAATATCGACTTAGATCTGTTCCATCTAGTGGGTGACTTACAGTTCCCCGGGTCCGATGCTCCGCTGTCCACCATCCAGATGCTTTCCAGGCTCTTCTGGCAGTGAAGACTTTAGGCAAGGACCCCGCAGGCTCGGAGGTCATTGCCGCTCCTACCAACCTATCGTCGCTGCTAGCTCTGTCGACATCGTTCAAGGACAGTACGGACGCATCAAATGAAGCTCTCAGATGTATCGCCAATGCAATGCTTTTGATAACTTCTGCGCGGGACATATTTACCGGGAAGGAGGTTGGTGGCGGAGAGGCTGCAGTTGAGTTGTTGGAGGTGAGCGTTTTGTCCTCCCAGCAAATCCCTCTTAACAGTTGTATGTTGTACTGAACCCGTTCGTTCAGAAATCAACGCATCCTGAGCGGATATTCCTGGCATCGCGTATATTATTCCTCGCCACGGTGTCGGTGGCGTCCTCTGCAGAGTTCATTAAGACTGTCGTGGAAGCCAAACCACCAGGGCACTCATCGAATATAGTCGAGATAATTGGAACAAAGCTCGAGAACCTGACACGAAGTGTTCTTGGTAGCGCAAAGCTAGCTCGAGAGGCTATGATTGATCTACTCAAATTCACGTTTAATCTGTTGTTACATTACCCGAAGGTGCGCTGTCTACCTTGCTTACTAGGATCGCCTGAGAAGCAATCCTCTCACCGGTGGTACAATAGATTGTTGATGATTCAGCAAGTTCCGATCCTAAAGTAATGGGCGATTGTTGGAGCGATCGATTGGATGGGTATGTCACTTGCTCGCTAGGCGTAAACGTTACTTAGGTTGATCCTTACTGACTATACAGCCTTTTATACCCCCTTCTTCGGACGTTTAACACTCTCCCATCGTCATCCCCCTCACCACTTGCGCCTCCTATGACACACGTAATCCATGCCCTCTTGAACATTCCCGTCTCTCCATCCTTACATTGCAAGTGGTTTCCCGCCAACCGTTCGCCCTGCTCGCCGAAAAGTCCTCGAGATTCGCCAGTAAGTTCTCCAGAGTCTTCAAACCGGCCTCAGCTTGCAGGTAGCGGCAGCGGTAGCGGCTCACCCACTCTTGGCCCTGCGAAGGATCCGAAACCAGGCGCCTTTGACAGAGCACTGTCGGCTCTGGCTGCAGGGCGCCGCTCGCTCTCGCGCTCGAATTCTCCCCACTCCAGGTCCCCGCCGATCGACGTTCTTCTGCGCTCATACGACCTGCTGGACGTGTCACTGAGCCACTACCTGCCTGGAGCCATCGACCCAGACGACGCTAGCGTGCGCGAGCGTGTCAAGAACGAGGGCGGCTCGAACTTGGATGACGTTCTGGCTCCCCTGATGCTGCTCATTAACAAACTGTGTACCGCCGACGAGACCTCTAGGATCAGGATGCGTGAGTGGGTTTTGCCTGCGGACCTCGACCGGACGTCACCGCTTGAGCTGCGCCCGGATTTCTTGGGCCGTTTCCTGCGTCTGCTTGCGAGCGTGCACCACACGAGGCTGAAGTTCACAGCGGGGGAGACGCTCTACACAATCTGTGATTCTGATGGTAATCAAACTTACTTTGACGCTTTGCGTTCTGCCTGCTGATGCTATTTGTTTGTTTCAGCTGGGCTGCTTGCCTCCTATGTTGGCTACGGTAACGTCGCAGGCTTCTTGTTTCACAAAGGCATCACAGGTCAACCTTCACGGCCCTCCAATGCCCCCGTCCCTGCCACGACGCCCTCTGGAGTGCCAATCAATCCCATCACAGGCATTGTGGAGGAACCCAAACAAGAAATTGATATGACAGATGAGGAAAAGGAGCGCGAAGCGGAGAAACTGTTCGTCCTGTTCGACAGGCTGGAGAAGAGCGGTGCCATCTCTCCTAGCCAAAATCCTATCCGAAAAGCTGCCGCGGACGGAAAACTAGGATGACCTCACAAATACCACGCGGAAGACCTAACTATTGACCATCACTCTAAGCTTATTGCCAGTTGCTGGCTTTCACATGTTTTCGTTTTGACTTCAATACTATTGATGCCACATACCCGCGAACGAATGTACTTATTATACTTATTACATAATGCCACATTCCAGTGCTTGTACACGTTCAATTCATGTGCGAAGCAGGAGTTGTGAACTCAAAAAATACCTATGATAACATTTTGCGATACTGAGAGTAGAGACCCTAAGCCAAGTAAAGTCCATAGACATAACATAAAGAAAATGGACATGTAAGCATGGGCGACTCAAGAACCTGAATCTAGTCGAATGTGACCTTCCTGCCCTCGGCAGTGGCGATGGCCCCAGAGCGAGCACCACCTCTAGGTGCACCACGCCCGCCCCGTCCACCACCACGTCCGCGACCCCGGTCACCACCTCGACCACGGCCTCGATCACCACCCCGACCCCGGAAGCCACCGAAGTCCTACACAATGAACAGGATGAGACGCGCAACGACCGACCATAACATGAATACTTACACGTCCACCACCACGTCCACCACCACGACCTCCACCGCCGTTGGGGTCTCGGGGTTGCGAATAATCAAGCCTTATCGTCCGACCCGCGATGTCACTGCCCGCTGCCCCTTCGAAAGCTTTCTTAGCGGCCTCGGTGTCAGTAAACTCGATGTATCCGAAGCCTTTGGGCCGTCCGGATTCACGATCGGTCGGTACCCGAACGCTTTTGACCTCACCGTATTCAGTGAAAGTCTCCCAGAGCATATCTTCCGTGGCATCCCAGCTGAGATTGCCAACGAAGAGAACTGACGACGGTGCACTGGTGCTGTCACCGAATGCGTTTGCACGGTTTTGGCGCACGGTGTTCTGATCCTTCTCTACGCTCTTGTCAATGTTGACCGCACGACCATCGATCTCTTTGCCGTTGAGAGCGACAGCAGCCTCGACAGCCTCAGCCGTCGCAAAAGTGACAAACGCGAAGCCGCGAGACTTTCCAGTGTTCCTGTCCATCTGGACACGTGCAGACACAACTTCTCCACATTCAGCGAATTCCTGTGCGAGCCAATCGTTGTCGACATTCCACGACAATTTACCAACGAAAATAGTCTTTGTCGGCGCCGATCCGTCCGTAGATTCAGCTTCACCGTTAGCCGTCTTGGCCTTTTTTGTTGGTGCAGGGGCGTCATCCTCAGCTTTGCGTTTACCATCTATGAATTAGAAATCAGGTGAGTTGAGTTGATTGGAGTATCAGATACGGGGAACGGGTACGTCACTTTTAGCCTTGACTGTGGACGCATCCACCATCTCCACATCAGCACCAGAATCATCATCCGAATCTGAGTCATCATCGCTACTGTCAGATTCTTGCTGTTTTGTAGCATTTTTAGGAGCCTCCTCTTCCGAGCTGCTATCACTGTCGTCGTCAGAATCTGACGAGGCAGCCTTAGCCGGCGTCGCCATCTTCGTGGGTGATGCTTTTTTTGCGGGAGTTGCCGCCACCGTTCTGGGTGCTTCATCTTCTGAACTGTCTTCATCCTCTGAACTTGAAGAGGCAGCCTTTTTTGCAGTTGCCTTCACCTGTGCAGCCTTCGGTCCCTCATCCTCGGAAGATTCACTGTCGGAGTCATCACTCGCAGAGGAGTCAGGCTTGGCCTAAATAATAAACGCTGAGGTTGAAAATTTTAAGCAACAGGAAAGAATAAGGCTATCGACCTTTCCGTTAGACTTTGCGACAGCTTTGCTGTTTGTTTCAGTAGTCTTGGGATTTTCATCCTCTGAATCCGAGGACGATTCTTCACCTGACGAAGCTGCCTTTGACTGAGGGGCACAGATAAATACAGAATACTAGTCATAGATAAGATAATGTTATAAACCTTAGCGTTCTTCGTAGCCCTAGGCGCAGGCTTCTCATCTTCAGACGACTCAGGCTCTGATGACTCCTCACTGCTGCCTTCATCCTTCTTCACTGCCTTTTTTCCCTTGACCTTCAAAATCCTGGATAAGAACATAATGATCGTTAAGAGGCTCTATACAACATACGGATGCCTTGGCCAAAATCTCCTTGGAAGATATGGGTTTCTTGTTCACCGCAGCCGGCTTCGCAGCTACCGGAGCCACCTTAGCTGACGCTTTTGCAGCCTTCTTTTCGGCTTTCTTGTCGACCTTTTTAGCTGTAGTTTTGGCCATGGTGAGCGAAGGGGAAGTAGAGAGGGGATGAAGGTCGGATAACTGCGACCAGGAGACTCGAAATTTTCGAAGAAGGAAAGTCAATTTATTTAGGGCCAGTTATCGGTATTTTCCGGTGGCTGAGAACCCTGGATGGTCCCTGCGCTCAGTGCGCTTACTTACTAGTAGCACTCGAGCTTGAGCAGCACTCACTAACATCGTTGGTCCTCGCAGTTTCAGCATGGAAGTGGACGCTGTTGTTCTCGGAACTGGATTGACCGAGTCTATCGCCGCTGCGTGAGCTCTATGTATCTTAATCTTCGATCCCTATGTCTAAGTGGTGACAAGTGCTCTGTCTAAGGCGGGATTCAAAGTAGCTCACGTCGATGCCAATTCATACTATGGAGGAAACGATGCATCTTTGACTCTTGATGAGCTTGTCGAGTGGGCTGATGAACGTGCATTCACACCTGATATCGGCTCTTCCGCATATCTTTCAACGCAACGAAGAAGATACACGTCAGTCTCTCGCTCTTCGTCTATGCCTCCACAGTCTCGGCAATACTCTCTATCTCTTTGCCCCTCTATCATTCCCTCCACTGGTCCTCTGATTGACGCTCTTATTGCCTCTGGTGTTTCGCGATATGGTGGCTTCAAACTTCTCGAGCGAGTCGCAATATACGACCGCCCGGGCTTAATCAAGGCAGTTCCTGGAAGCAAGGAGGACGTGTTCAAGAGCAAAGAGCTATCTCTCATTGACAAGCGGAGACTCATGCGCTTTCTCGTGTTCGCTGCAGGTGATTTCGAAGAGAAGAAGGAGCTCCAAGGGAAGGAACATTCACCATTCATTAGTTTCTTGAAAGAGACCTTTTCTTTGGATGATCGAGCGACGTGCGCTATTGCTTTTGCCCTCGCATTCTGCATATCGGCTTCAGGTACACTCACATGATACTTTTGAAGAGACAATGTTTCAATACCTCATGCATGACGCAGATACTACTCTCCCTGCCCTCCAACGCATCCGACGTTATCTCCGCTCGGCTGGGCGGTACGGTGCTTCACCCTTCCTCGTGGGTCATTATGGCGGCTTGGGCGAAATTGCTCAAGGATTCTGTCGCATTTCTGCAGTAAATGGAGCTATTTATATTCTGGGCCGCCAGATCTCGTTCGCTTTACCCATGGAACATCGATTACAATCTTCTTGCACACAAGTGCCCGCGCGAGACAATAATCCCACCTCATCCCTGCAAGGCCCAAGAGCAATCAAGCTGGCATTAAAGGAATTACCGGAAGAGTTGTCGTGCGACGTCGTGGTGTCAACGCCCGATTACATCCTTCCAGAGCTAAGGGCACGTACAGCAGTCATTGAGAATTCTTCATCACTAGCAAACATGTCGCATGGCTATTCAATTGCGAGATGTATAGCTATCATCGATCGCCCGCTATCCTTCTCTGCTTCTGAGCAAGAAACAGAATCATCAGCCCGCCTTCTCCCTGAGCACAATATACTTGTGGGTCCGGAAGACCAGCCTCGTGCAGATGCCAATACCAGTGAACACGTTGATACTGCACTCCTGGTCTTTCCTCCAGCCATCCTCCCAGATGGCTCGCCTAGTGTAGCAGTGAACGTGCTGATAATGGGGGAAGGCAGTATGTCTACACCCAAAGGGAAATGTACAGTATCATTCCTAATTCCGTGGAAATAGCTTGACTTACGCTAAGATTCTCACAGGGGTTCTGTATATCTCCATGCCCCTTCCCGACGCGAGCATGCAAACGACAGAAGAACTGCTGCGTCCCTATTTGGACGCAACGCTATCTTTGGCGGACACACAGCAGACCGACGAGGCTCCCATTGAGCCACTCTTCAGCCTCTTTTACACCGAACATCCTTCCGCACCCATCGCGCAGGACAATGCAGTCGACTCGCCGTCATCTGTCCTTGTCACTCCGGCCCGTTCACCTGTTCTACCTGAACTAGCTGATGCTGCAACCAGTATGGCCGAGAAGATGTTCCGGAAAGCTGTTGAAGTCCTTCAAAGTGCTGGGCGACGACCACGAGCAGAAGGCAGCGAGGTTGAGGACGTGGAAGTCGAGGTCGAGTCTTTCTGGCCTCCATTGGATATTGTGGATGATGGGGAGGATTGGTAGCGGTGGCCAAGCCTGTCCCCGGACATTCATACTTGCGAGGTGATTGCATGTATTTCCAGTCTAGTCCTCTGAACGCACACCTACGAATCTTATAATTTCCTCTAATTACCTTTACATGCACGAATGTGTATCATTGAATATCAAATGTACCTAGGCTTTGGTCCGTGACTAAGGAGTCAGTGAGCACTGAATGTCCGTTGGGCGGATACCGATTTCGGACCTGCATGTCCGAAGTTGAGTCTCCTGGCTAACTCGACGTTTCTGCTTATTTGGTTGCGATCAAGTCCTGTACTATCAATTCGAATACTCACTGGTGTTCATCAAGTTATAACATCCACTGTCTGGCAGCCTCTGGCTCATCCTTAAGCTTAGGCTCGTAGACCGTCTGCCAAGTCCACTAATCTCACGATCATATCCGGGCACCGACATATACATACCTCATTCACATCTAATTACCTGCAACCGTTTACCATGCATCCATCTCTTCGATTGTGCGCTGCAGGAACCTCGGGAACATTCCGCAGACCTCTCATTCACTTCATTGGCAAGCGGCAATGGCCCTCTAGTATGTCTCACTTACCCTAATATTCACTGCATCTATTCACTGCTTTTGTCCTGCCAATCCAGCGCCCAAAGCTCCTCACCCACATCCCGCAGCGCCTGCCGACATCAAGAACGCTTTCTCCGACTTCGTCAAGAAGTTGCAGTCGTCCGCGCCTGCCGAAGCGAGCTCCAAGAGCCAGGGTGCGAGCAAGGAGGACGTACAGGTGTTTGACGAGTTCTGGCAGGCCCCAGAGAGACTATGGAAGCATGGGTTGGAGGATTGGGAGGTCGAGCTTGTCATGGTGTGTCTATTCGTCGTAGTCTGCTTCATACATGCTCACGGTTCTTGTTCCTGGTCACTTCGCAGAGCGGAGGGGCTTCTGTACATTAGATAGTGGCCCTGCCTTACGGACATGGATTGTTACAGAATTTATTTCTAATTAGTACCTGGAATGAGGTCCTTCCTAACCACCCTCGGCTACTCGTCCAGCATGATTAAGCACTGCTCCCTAGCCGAGATACCCTCACAAGTGACGAAAACAAGGATGTCCAGTAAAGTATACAAATCAGTCCTTCTCTGCATATGCCAGCAGATGCTTCTCAATCTCCACCTCGTCCATGACGCGCCATTGCCCCCTTGTCTTTGGGTTCTCCTCCTCGCCTTCCGACACGATGCCAACCTCAACTTCTCCTGGCTTGAAGTCCGTTGCGTGGACGGTGGAGATCGCTTCAATAGCCATCTAGCCCACTGATCAGTCACCAAGCCCAGTAAAGGGTACATGATCAAACACAGACCTCAATAACCTCGGATCTATTCAGTGTTTTGCCAGCCTTGATGGGATCATCTGCTCCATGACCCGAGTCGAGCTTCTTCCACTTCTTTTCGAGGTGGTTCATTGCCTCCTGTTGTTTCTGCCCTGCAGCAGTCGCGTGGAAGCCCACGAAATAGCCCGCAGGGTCGAGCTTGAAACATTGTGGGCCAAACTCAGGGTCAATACCAATAAGGATCATTGCTGCGTACGCGCATCAGTATGACGATTGAAGTAAGAGGCATCATGGCAAGTAAGGTGGCACACACAAATGCCTAGTGGGCGCATCGCAGCGCGTTGGGTGTATACCTGGTTGATGTTGGCCATCCGCCGCGCAAGCGCATCTGGCGTGATTTCGTAACCATACTTGTAACGGAAGTCTGCGGCTTCAGAACGTGCTCTTGTGACTTGTGCACGGGCATCGGCTTTCAGAGAGAGCAGCTATTAGATGAGTATAACAGAAGCGATTGCGAGTCAGCGTACCAATGAGGCCAGTCATTACGCAGCCAATGGTGGGCGTGATACTGAAGAGGTGGGTGACGGTAGATGCATCCAGAAGCTTGTCCTGTGGTAGAAAAGATAGCAAGTGCATTTCCTGTCAAGCATCGTGCGGCTGGTGAAGTGAAATAATCACATACGGGAACCTTCCTCTGAGTGATGACGACTGCAGTATCCTTTCCTCGGACGGATATTGCAGTATGGCCAGAGCCAGAGATGGCCTTGAAGGCATATTCTATGCAATGTGGTCCGCTCGTAAGCGATAGATGTCTTGGAAAATCCTCCGTAGTTTGGACACTCACCGACTTGGTACAAACGTCCCTCAGGGGAGAAGACAGTGAGGTATCTGTAGACGGCACATCATGAGCACCAGCTGAGCGAAAAAATGTGGGCAAAATCACCTATCATAAGAAGTTCTCGACATAGCGAACGGTGTACCAGAGGGCCAAGGAATGAATCAAGGAGACGGGAGCTTGAGGGCGTCTAGGACGCGCAAGTGCGACGCGCCATCCAAATCAGGCGCGTGTGTATTCTGAGGTTAGGGTTAAACTTTCTACGCTTGTAATTTGTCCTGGCTCATCGCGTCGGACAAGTCACCTATTCCAAAGACTGGCTAGGTTTACAAAGTGAACTGGGCGAGGGGCCCGCCGACTTCGAGATGAAGGACTCTGTCTCACATCAGGCGCCGAAAGTCATGTAAGTCCACTTTTTAACATAATGCCATCTCTAATCTGCTCGCCCTGCTACAGCAAAAAGCTCCAGTTTAGTCTATTGAATAATCAGGACACCGTCAAGATCTCAGAATTTGAGGTCACCCACCGCGACCTCTACACTGCAATCGACCGTCACCCCGTCAAGGATGGTGTGCTCGATCGTCGCTTGGTACGTTGCGACCGCTCCACTCCGAGTCCTTTTATTAAATTTGCATGCAGGGAACGACAGAAAAGAGTGCTTTCTGCGAGACATGTGGACTTTCTTCTGTAGATTGCGTCGGGCACTATGCATACATCAAGCTCGTTGTACCTGTGTTCCATATAGGTTACTTCAAGCACACGATCGGTATCCTTCAATGCATCTGTAAGACTTGCGCTCGAGTGTTGCTGGAGGAGCCAGACCGTCGCACATACCTCAAGCGATTCCGACGCCCTAACCTAGAGAACATCCAGCGTCAGGCTCTCTGCAAAGCTGTCAACGGACTGGCACGGAAGGCTGTGTATTGCCCTTACTGCGCCTCCACAAATGGCACCGTAAAGAAGGCGGGCGCACTCAAGATCATTCACGATAAGTTTCGTGCGAAGAAGACTGCAGACGAGATGGAACAGTGGAAGAAGACATTTGCACCTGCGATCGAGGCCCAAAAGGAGCTAGGGATGTACATTAACAAAGCGGTGCACGAGGAACTCAACCCGCTGAAGGTGCTGGATCTTTTTAAGCGTATATCTGATGAGGTACGTAAGGTGACCCCTTCTCCTCGCATGCTTCCCTTGAACCCGAATTATAAGGATTGCGAACTCCTCGGCCTTCGTCCGGCATATGGCCGGCCTGAAGAGTATATCTGGCAGTATATTTCTGTTCCCCCAGTCTGCATCCGACCGTCGGTCGCGCAAGACGGCGCATCCAACGAAGACGACTTAACCGTAAAACTTACTGAGATTGTCTTCACCAATGCCCTCATCAAACAGGGTCTCGCAAAAGGTGCACCAACCGCTCAATTCATGGTTAGATTTTTCCATACTCTGAACCCCGTCACAGCTCATTTGCTTGACAGGAGCAATGGGAGTTCCTGCAACTCTCAGTGGCAATGTATATCAATTCCGAACTTCCGGGAGTGCCATCGCAGATGGGGCAGAAGCCTATCCGCGGGTTCTGCCAACGGCTGAAAGGCAAACAGGGTCGGTTCCGTGGTAACCTGTCCGGAAAGCGTGTCGACTTCTCGGGACGCACGGTCATCTCGCCTGACCCAAATCTGCGCATTGACGAAGTCGCAGTACCGGAGCGTGTTGCGAAGATCTTGACCTACCCGGAGCGCGTCACCGCGCACAATATTGACATGCTTAAGAAGGCCATACGGAATGGCTGCGATGTACATCCTGGTGCTAACTATGTCACGGCGGGTAGTAATGGTTTCAAGAAATTTTTGAAGTTTGGCAATCGGACCGCTATTGCGGACGGACTCAGAATTGGGGATGTCGTAGAGAGACATATCATCGATGGTGATATTGTGCTCTTCAACCGTCAGCCTAGTTTGCACAAAGTATGTTTCCATCCAGCTTTCAATACCATTTGAATTATTCTTCCTGTGCTTATCAACTCTAGCTGTCAATTATGTGCCACCGGGTGCGTGCAGCTGCCAAAACTCTTCCGATATTTTATATCTCACCGAGCTGTCTGTCCTCTAGGTGAAAGTGAGACCATGGCGATCATTCCGTCTGAACGAGTGTGTATGTGGACCGTATAACGCCGACTTCGACGGCGATGAGATGAATCTTCGTATGTAATGGTGCAGTCTCTAGTGCCGTTATTCATCAACATACTTTTCAGATGTGCCACAAACGGAGGAAGCTCGCACGGAAGCTCTCGAGCTGATGAGCGTCAAGCATAATCTTGTTACACCCCGTAACGGAGAACCAGTCATTGCTGCTATCCAGGACTTCATCACAGCCTCCTTCTTAATTTCCAGAAAAGACAGTTTTTTTGACCGTCGCCAGTTCACGCAGGTCTGTTCATACTTTGGCGATGCAGACCTGCATATCGACATCCCGCCGCCGACGATATGGAAGCCCGTGCGTCTGTGGACGGGTAAGCAGGTGTTCAACGTCCTAATGCGGCCGAACAAGCATAGCAAGGTCCTTGTGAATGTCGAGTCTAAGTGCAACAAGCAGGAAAAACCGGATAAGGAGAACTATCCCCGCATGAACCCGGCACTTGATCTGGCTCCCAATGACGGCTGGCTGGTTATTGTCAACAGTGAGATTATGTGTGGAGTAATGGACAAGGCGACAGTAGGAAGTGGCAAGAAGAAGTCTGTGTTTGGTGTGATTATGAGAGATTACGGTCCTCATGAAGCGGCGGCAGCGATGAATAGGCTGGCAAAGCTCTGCGCACGCTATTTAGGTGTGTGGTTATGATTTGTGAACTTATACCTCCGCGTACTCAAGTTAAAACGTTCATAGCAAACTATGGATTTTCCCTAGGCATTAATGATGTCATTCCTGGGCCTGATCTCTCGCAGAAGAAGGACATGATGGTTGAAAAAGCTTACGCTGAATGTCAAGACTTGATCCAACAAGCGAAGAAAGGGTTGCTACAGAATAAGCCTGGATGTAACCAGGAACAGACACTAGAAGCCTTGATTGGATCAGTCCTCTCCAAAGTTCGTGATACTGTAGGAGAAATCTGTATGAAAGAACTCAGTCGCCATAACGCGCCTCTTATCATGGCTACCTGTGGTTCCAAAGGTACTTCCAAACCTCTGCCCAAGAAGCCTTTGCACTTATCAGATGGCAGGTTCCGTCATCAATGTGTCTCAGATGGTGGCTTGTGTTGGTCAGCAAATGATCTCTGGTCGCCGGGTGCCAGATGGTTTCCAGGACCGTTCCTTACCTCACTTCCCCAAGAAGTCGAGGGAGCCGCCATCAAAAGGCTTTGTGCGAAATAGTTTTTACACAGGCTTATCTCCAACGGAATTCCTCTTTCACGCCATTTCCGGCCGTGAGGGTCTCGTCGATACGGCCGTCAAGACTGCAGAAACAGGATACATGCAACGGCGTTTGATGAAGGCTCTGGAGGATCTGGTCACACATTACGACTCGTCCGTGCGGAATGCCACAGGTGGTGTTGTTCAGTTCCGGTATGGCGATGATGGTCTTGATCCCGCATGCCTTGAGGGTGATGCTCAACCGGTGGAGTTTTTGCGAGCGTGGAGCCACGCTTCAGTGAGATGTCTACAACATGTACTTGAAATTTTCTCACTCAAATTTGATTCTCAGTCTATTGGATCGCGCAGCTCCCGTGGTCTGCTGCCCTCCGAGATTTTAGAGGTGGTAGATCGCGAGTTATCACGCCGCAAATTTACCAGCGAGTGCACGGGTTCATATATGGCTACCATACGCGGTTTCATTTCGGAGTACGTCGCCCACAAGCTCGCTCACGTGCGAAAAGCCCATGGCATGTTTGACGCCCTGGAGCGTGATGATGAATGGGATGCAGACACAGACCTGTCAATGGGCGCATCCGGTAAGTAACGAGTTTGTTATCATGTTTTGAGATGTGCTCAATCTGCGCCGCTACTCAAGACGCCGATAAGGCGGCTGTTGACAACAAATTGAAGGTTACGGAGGAGCAGATGCGAGCGTTCTTGGACATTTGTTGGACGAAATATGTCAAAGCCAAGATCGAGCCTGGTGCGTATTTCCAACATCTCAGCTTGTCATCGATCGTTCTAAATGCCATACAGGTTCAACTGTTGGTGCAGTAGGAGCACAGTCCATTGGTGAACCGGGAACGCAGATGACGTTGAAGACGTTCCACTTCGCGGGTGTCGCATCGATGAACGTAACACTGGGTGTCCCCCGTATCAAGGAGATCATCAATGCCGCTAAGGCTATCAGTACTCCTATCATTAGTTGCAAGCTTGTTAACCCGGATAGTGAGGCATCTGCTCGTATCATTAAAGGGCGCTTGGAAAAGACGCACTTGAATGATGTGAGTGATTTGACTGCATGTTTTCGCGTTCACCGCCTCGCATTCATGTCTCTTCTTGTTAGGTCGCTGCAGTCCTTGAGGAGGCATGGGCGCCGGAGTATACTTACATAGGTGTTATCGTGGACATGAAAACCATCCAGGATCTTCAGGTTAGCGCCATTCCGAATGATCTTCCTGTCTGCTGACTCTAATTCTCCAAATAGCTGGAATTGACCTTGGATGACATTAAGTGGGCTATTGTTGCTGCAAAGAAGCTGAAAATCAAGCAAGAGGTGAGAATTTATTTACGTTTGTCGACTTGGTCTTTTAAACGGATGTCTGTCCATTGTCAGTCTATCACTATCATACCTCGCAAGAATCGGCTTCGGATATATATCGATGGGGCGGATAAATACTATAGACTGCGTGAGCTCAAAAGAGCACTGCCGGAAGTCGTCGTGAAGGTAAGCTCATTATTCAGATCGGCTACAATATACATTGTTTGATCTTTGACTAGGGAGTATCGACAATCCGCCGTGCCGTCATCAATATCATGGATAAGGACGGTCCACGAGGGAAAGCGGGCGACAAGGAGCTACTCGTGGAAGGCTATGGCCTTCAGCAAGTAATGGTAACCCAAGGTACGTATAGATAAACTCTTGTTTGATCGCTCTTTCGCTGGACGCGTAATCTTGTAGGTATTGTTGGCGAGTACACCACGTCCAACCACATTATCGAAGTCGCACATGTCCTCGGCATCGAGGCGGCAAGGCGGACTATTATCAATGAGATCCAATACACCATGTCAAGTCATGGTATGAGCATTGACCCTCGGCATGTGATGTTACTTGGGGATGTCATGACGTATAAGGTAATGTCAATCCATGTTTTGACGAATCGATACCTTATGGTTATCCGACATATTTACTATTTTCTCTTTGTTATGCAGGGTGAAGTCTTAGGTATCACACGGTTCGGTGTAGCGAAGATGAAAGATAGTGTCCTCATGTTGGCATCCTTCGAGAAGACCACAGACCACTTATTCGATGCTTCAGCTTTCGGGAAGACGGACAGCATCGCTGGAGTATCCGAAAGCATTATCATGGGCAACCCTGCAGCCATGACAGGGACATCTATGTCAGTTTGCACAACATTATGTTCAGCTAGAGATGTTGACCTCTTTCAAGGCCCGCACTGGTCATGCCGGCACCGTCCATCAGTAAACCAAGAAAACTTCTCTTTGAAGGGGCTCTTTGAAGTATCTATGACAATGCAGTTAGGTTTAGCTACCTACTCGTAAATTATGACAGTAAGCAAGTTTGTTGTATCATAGAAAGCATTTATCATGTTTCGGATATCGAGTTTCAGATTCTGTGTTTTGTGCTGCCTTCTAACAATCTTCGGGACTGAATTGAACAGGATTGGATATCTCACGACGATGGTCTCCTTCATCACTCAAGAGGATGATAGAGATGAATCCTACGCAAGACCATCATTGGCACATCAGCACTCAACAATAACTAGCGCCCGCGATATTCCGCAAATGTCGGTACGCAACTCTACACCCGCGGCGCTTTTCGTCGGCGACGTGGCATAGCGTAAATAGCCTAGAACGGCATTCATCTTTGCACCCTTCACGATATGGGGTATGAATTGTGCTGTCGTTCACTTGGTCAAAGCTCGGGTAATGAAAAGGACCTCGAAGAAGAATGGATCGAGTACATTACAATTGACAGACTATTCCCTAGTATTTACCAACGGTACAACTCTTTATCGAACAATAACGCATCGGTTCTACAGATTGTAAGATACAATTTGTTGATCATCATAGCACGCAGCATGAATTGGGGGCGGTACAAATATGTTTTCGGTCACTAAGAGTATATTTTCATGGCGGCCACATCTTTTTGACTGAGGGTCACTACTCCAAGTCTCTCATCCAACGAACTGATAAGGGTTTCCAATCTCACAATCGCTGCTTCAGAAACCTGCGGCCTTCCTTTACTGAAGATGCTCAGGAAAGAACGGAGATCATGGATCTCAGTGACAAGATTTGGCTCGTCGCTCACTCCAGGGCCCGTTTCTTCGGTCGTCGATTCATGGGAGAGGCTTTCGCCACTTTCCAGGATGGAACCACTGGCATGTCCTTCGCTCTCATGAGCAATACTATCGCTATTGTCGTTGCTTGAAGTATCGGTCTGTACGGGACTCTGCAATGCCTGAGATTCAGTGGGGGGTGCGCTTTCAGGGGAAGCAGGAACTCTTCGAACGAAACCCAACCTGTGCTGGAGAGCAGGCACGAGGGGAGTGTTATGAATCAAGAAGAGCCATCCCTCTCCTGCGAACGACCTAGTTGCCATCTGTGGCACGCTCAAGACGCTGCGCGTATCCCATTTCTGATCTGGTTCCCGCGCACTACCGGTGACGACGGCATTGAGGAAGTTGACATTCAATACGAGGTTATCAGTGACAGTAGACGCTTGGATCGATTGAAAATAATCCGTAAGGCATTGCACGATCCGACGTGGAGTGGCAACCGCCATAGAGCAACTCCATTTAAAAGACCCCCCAACCCGTGTATACTGCTGCCACATTGCGAAAGTGTTCGGCAGCTCATGCCGATGTCCTTCGATAAGAAACAGGGGATGTATTAGAGCCTCGAGATTGCGGAACAGCTCTGGTTCAGATCGAAGGAGATCGCAAAGATCAGCTTCACCGAGTGACGGGCACTCCATGAGAACAAGTCGCTTCAAGCCAGGCACGGTGGTCAGGACTCCCCGAACCGTATCAGAGGTGACCGCAGGATTGAACGAGAGGTTAAGGGATTCCAGATTCTTGCATGCGGAAATGACTTCAACAATTTGCTCTGACGAAGGCTGGAATTCGGAAAGATCCAGCGTACTGGTCGATCCTGAGGCGATGTGCAGCAAGTATGGCATGCCCGCCGACGGAAAGGGAGTAAATTCTCGAAGGATCTGTCCGACCAGAGGAGCTTTGTCAGGAAACAAGACGATCTTTTCAATTTCGTCGGCACGATCATTTTCCACCGCCTGAACAACCCCCTCTCTGAAGGTCATGTTGACAAGAGAAGGTAAAGCAGAGTCCCCAACAGTTAGAGCTATCGAAGTTGTCTCGCTTGGAGGGCTTGCTTCATCAGAACCATCCGGTTCCTCATATTCGGATGGCCAAGCTTCTGCCAACATCCGCAGTGTTACCATTTTCTCACCTTCGAGACTCGCGATGGTCTTCTCCATATATTCATCTCGGAGACGATTGTCTTCATTATTGAGTTCCTCCGGAGTAGGCTTGGGGTAATAGGCCCTGAGATACTGGGCGGCAGACAAGGGAACACTTCCTGGAACTTTCACAGCCGATTCTAACCCACTAATTGACACGAAGCAATATGCAGGCGACTCGGGTTCTGTGATATCAAACACAGTGATGCCATCATTGTTATCTGTGATCGAGGAAACATTGTGAGTAAAGGCTTCATCGGTGCATCCAGCGAGTCTGTGAAAAAGAATGCAACACCATACCTCCATCGCCACTATCCATCTTCGCATCTAGTAAATTGTGACTGTAGTGGGGCCCGTCAACGTAGGCCTCATTCGGCATAAAAGATCCAAGTCCAACGCTGAAGCTAATCCCGAGCAGGAACGAGATGAATTTGCATGGAACACCTGGCATGTGTGGTGGCTTCGCTTCCCAATGATCTCCGTACTTGCCACTCATAGATCGCAATTCGGCACCAACGATTTCAGCATTTTCTGGCTGTTTGACAAGTGTAATAAAACGACGAGCTGCATTCAATGGAAGCGACCCATAACACCATTGATGATGAAAAGCGGCGATGCAACGATATTTGGGTGCTGCGTTCGGAGGACCATGCGGGCGAACACGAGCGATGACAAAAGCTTGATGCCTTTGACCCATGGAGAGGAAAAAAAACTTGCAGAGCAGCTGTGAAACCTGGTTGAGTCGTGGGCAGATAGTAGATAACCTGCCTCAACCTTGGGGAAAGTAGTAGTATATGGTATGAGTACCTTTGATCGATGCTCGTGACGACTCGCGTTCAAAGTCACATGGTATGTCACGGACGCGTCACTCTGGCACGCGCCCGCCGCAGGGCCCACAGTGGGTCGACGGAGTCGACGGTGAACGCCAGACGCTCGCCCTTATTCCATCAGCTCCAGAGCTCAATCTCCCCTATAATGACCTCGAATTGGGGTAAGTACAGCCGTCGTGGCCTGGACGTTGCTTCCACCGCAACCTCCCTCGGCTTTTCTGCTGCCAAGGCTGGCACCAAATTAGGCGTAGGCAATCGTTGATATAGCCCGTCCAATCTCAGCTACACTGACCGTAAATTTGATAGTTCTCACTCACTCGTGGTATAGCATCTACTGCCGCTGGCCTAACGGGCTCTGTTCTTGACCATGCCCTCTTCGGCGGCAGTATCGGCGTGGGTCCGCTCTTGGGCGGTGCCGTTTCCACCGCTATTTCAACTATTGAGTCTCTGGCCTTGGCGCCTATCCTCATCGGAGAGTCTCTGACCTCCACTTCGTTTGTTGCTGCGCAATCAACACTCTCTGTGCTCGCCACTATCTTCCCGGGCAGCGACGAAGCAAGCTTCTCTCTTGCCAGCTTCGCCGGGTTAGTCCGCAGAGAATGGTCTGAACCTGTTGACAGTGAGGGCCTACCGGAGGAACGCTACGGTCTTGCTGAGACTATGAAAGCCCTTGCGGGGTGGGCGACTCTACAAGGTGTAACGGGTGAATGGCAGGAACGGCAATGGTTCAAGCATATGCAGGAGATAGTGGTGAATGATGAGGAGCATCTTACGACAGAATCTTCAGATGCACCGCCGACGAAGAGGCAGCGTGTGGATTCGCGAGTACATATCACAACAGACGTGGTATACCCCAGTCATGGTGGCCAGATCGTCACTGCTGACATTGGCGAAGCACTTTCTACCCCCTCTTTCCTTTCGCCTGTTACTCCCAAAGCTTCTCAGTCGCCAATTCCTGGTACATGTCCACTCCTGTCTCACAGTGAGCTCAAGCAAACGTTGCGCCGGCTCTCCAAATTGGTGCTCGCAGGCTACGGTGGACCCAGTCTTCTGTTCTTTGGTGTCTCCCCGTGGGCCACGTCAAAACAAAGTGTCTCTTCCTTATCATCCTCAGAGGATTGGAAGGAGGTAGACAAACTCGCCGACGCGGTTGATGCGTCCGAGATCGAGGCGTCTTCCTCCGCCCGGGTAAGCGTTGCACAGCCGGAGTCAGGCCCAGGAAGGCCTTCATATTCGTGGTGGAACGTCCTCATGGGACGACATGACTATGACATCTTCATGGAATATGCCAATGCTCACCCTCCCTCTGCCGCTAGGGAGACTTTGGTATGTACGTCTTTCCGGGCTACGCCTTCCTTGTCTCCATGAGATGTATTCACTGTCTGTCCTCAGGGTGATTCCGGGACGGCCGGTAATCCCCAGCCCCGTCCCGCCACGGCATTCATAGGTAACGAAAGACTCATGCCTCGGTTCTGGGTGCTCACAGATCATGTGCGGCGAGAAGTTGTCCTCGTCATCCGAGGGACAATGAGCCTCAACGAACTCGCCGTCGACCTGACATGCGACACGGCACCCTTCGAGCTGCATACCTCAAGTCGACGCGAAGCTGCGCCGAGTTTCAGAGGGGACGCTGATGCCCCGAAAGACGCCGCTGAAGAAGCCAGAGTGGATGAAGACGAGGGTGGAAACTGGAGCGAATTTGATGAAGGGTTGGAAAGCATCCCTGGGTCATTCCCAATGGACCTTTCGACGCCTTCTCCACCCAAGCGGCCGAGCCGACCTTCGGAAACTGTCATGCAACCGCAACCGTTGCCTCCAACACCGGATGAAGAGGACGCAGAGTCCCATCTTGTCCACGGGGGTATTCTGAAGATGGCGCGGGCCATGGGTGCACCTGGAAAACCTGTCCACGTCGCAGTGCGAGATGCTCTAAAGCGGAATCGCGGTTATTGTACGTTCACTATGTTGACAAGTGGATCTGCCGTGTACTTCTGGCTATACATGCTGATATATCATTTATCTGCATAGCATTGATCCTGTGCGGGCACAGTCTGGGTGCAGGCGTTGCCGCTCTTCTGGCACTGGTGACTTCGTTGAGTATTTTCTTCAATCTCTTCTCGCTCACTCTACCCTCCCAGATGTGGGCCGACCCCGAAACACGACTTACTCATCGCCGTTCAGGACTTCCTCGACGACGCTTGGTCTCTGCTTTCTGCTTCGCGCCACCATGCCTCACGTCCCCGCGTCTCGGCGCACTGGCGCGCGAGTCAGGGCTGATCACCTCCTTCGTCTATTCGCACGATGTAGTATCGCGCCTCTCTTTGGGGAGCGTGCGCGACCTGAAGCGGGGCGCGATGTGGTTATGCAAGGCAGAGGATGCGGGAAAGGACAAGGAGGACCATGAAGGCTACTCAGGCGTCACAAAGCGGGCACTCAAGTGGAAAGCGGGGCTCGGGGAGGAAGGGGACGAGGAGTGGGTGAGTACCTACTCATCTCTGGAATTTTCATCTAGATAAACTGAGCCCTCTTCTTCCTCAGTTCCTCGCGATCCGTAAGACGCTCGAAGCGAACATGCACATGGTGCAGCTCTTCCCTCCCGGACGCGTCTTCTGGGCTTTGCGCGACGACGACTTGCACATCGCGCATCGTGTCCACAATGAAGGCGGCGGAGGCGTGCACGATTTGGGAGGAGAGAAGGTGCGGCTGTTCGAGGTGCTTGACGTCGAGCGTGTCTTTGGACAGATCGTGTTCGCGCGGGACATGCTGAGCTCACACTTACCGCATCAATATGATCGGGTGCTTCATCAGCTACTGTGACCGTTGGTCCTAGCAATTCGGGCTGCATCAATGTGTTCATGGAGATTGACTGGACTATATTCCATGTGTATTATATTTAATGACTATGTAGCATACCCAAAGCTGTAGACCATATGATGACTCACACATTGCCTGTAAAGTTTCTCGAAGGCCAGAGGATCACGGAAACAACTGCTGAGCTAAGATGTGAAACGAAGCAATCTATGACTTACAGTACCGGGGCCCGGAGCTTTTTTTGCAACTGGTGACTTGGTCAGAAGTGCGCAATGAGAAGAAAAAGTGAGATTGCATTGAAAATCAGTGATACAGGGTGACAGTACGGAACAGACTGTAGCCAAAATACAACCGAAAGTAAGGAAACCACAATAGAGTAGCTCTTGAAAGGGGTGGCGAGATGAAGTACCCTGAGAAGCGCTCGTAGACTCAATCTTGCTCGGACTGGTCCCGTGGCCGGTACTTGATGCCTCTGCCCTCTAGCTCACCCTCAACGTCTTCAGGTATGCGGCCCTTCACGCGCACTGCGTACATCCCACGGGCGTACTTTGCTGCAGAATTGAGTTAATGGCGCCGAGTGAAGAGATGGAGTGACGACGCACATATCCGCTGCCAGCGGCCCACCCAGCTGGTCTCGGGGTCGATGACCGCAATTACACCATCAAAGTGTGTGGTGGTGCACGCCTGGATGCGGTCCGGGTACCCCTTCATCTGTGTCAGAGCAGTAGAGTCAATGGCTAACATCAGTCGAGACGAGTTCAACGCGCCTGCATTAGCTCTTCGCAATTCGGGCAACCATGTTTGCGGAAGTCTGCTGGGGCCTGGATGATAGAACAGAGGAGACATGCTCGCAGCTGCTTGGCACGCGGTTGTGGTGGGATTGCTGCTGCCGGCTGAGACATCAAGTGGTCGTAAATGACAGTGAGGATATGCACCGGTAGGTGCCGAGACACAGGGTAGGGAGGTACCCCAGGGCAGAAATGTTTTGGACCTTCTGTCAACTGCCGCCGGCACAATGGCACTTGCCACCCCTAGCAGAATTTGGCACAAATGTCTGTAGGCCTTCTGCATAGCTAAAGTAAACAAGCTATGCAATATTGTATTGTTACCAGCAGACAGATGTAAGATACTCAGACTACACTGCTACCTTAGTGACTAGACTTGTTGGTAACCTTGAAGTAATTCAGTGAGTAAAACATTGACCCATAAACAACTCAATCTCATTGCCTCTTCCGGTCAATACATGACAGAATTTTATGCGGTGTAAGCGTGACAATTCTTGATCATGTGACGTCCTCTGTTTTGAGTTGGGTCTATCTTAGGAACGAGAGAATTGCCTTTTACAGATTCCCGGAAGTTGCCGGTGCTGCTCACCACTTGCACAGTGCAGTTGCTCACCAGCAACTGCATCGACCTGAGCCCGTAGTTGCAGCGATGGCTAGACGAGCACTTCATTTCCTCCTCGCTTTCGTTCCAACGGTGGCCCTAGCGTTCCAAAATACGCATCCGCTTGTTGCCTGGTCGTCTCATAGGTATGCCTCTGTGCACTGAGCGATCTACAATACTGACAGTGCTGCAGCTCGGATGCCCTCACGTCGGCGTCACTCTCAAAGTCGACACACCCAACAACGCTCCTCGAGACGCTGCTCCTGAATGACGATGTCTGCCAGCATGATGCTGTTATTCTCGTAGATCAGATAGACGTTAGTGTATTTAATCTCTCTTGTACCGTTACTGACATATAGCGTTGCAGCTCCATGCCTCCGATCTGCGTACACTTTCTTCATCTAGTGCGCTCGCAGAGTCACTTTCCTCATCACCCTCTTCTCTCCAACTTCCCTATATCCGCCGCAGCACCTCCCACCCATTTTCGAATCTCGCAGCTACTCTAGCACAGCGTTGTGGCTCTCGCGTTGTCAGCGTCGTTCCAGGACAGAACAACATTCAGGGTGCACAGGAGAAGCATGTGGTATGCATGGGAATGCCCTCTCTTGATGGCATAGAGGGAATGGAGAGGAAGAGTCTGATGGCTGCGCTCGGTGAGTCGGTACTTTGTGTCACTATGCGTTCCACTCGCATTCTCATCTAATTTATCGCATGCTCATGGCATACAGAATCTCGCCTCTCATCGTCGCTCTCCGAGCTTGCAATCTCCTTCCCGAGCTACCTCGTTGTGTATGCAGGGTGGCATCCTTCCCACCATGCGCGGCAGTTCGATCCCAACTTTTCTTCATCTTTCTCCAACTCCAATTACACTTCCACAAGCGCCCTTTCGCCACCGACGGGCGGCATCCTTGCACGATACCAGCTCCTGACGCCAGGACTCATCATATCGCTGCTTATCGGGTTCTTTGTGCTCATTCCCATTGTGCTGATGGGTGTGTCGGCTGTCGCGAGCATCAAGTCACCCCTCCAGGGCGAGCCTCCGAAGGGATTCATCGCTGCAGAGAAGAAGAACCAGTGAGACGTTGGGTACATGGCACTTGTATCACGTTGTCTCATATGTGGCGCATACCGCCCAGGCCATTGTACGTACGACTGTACACTTGTGCACGTTCTATCGATGCCTGTCGGCTTGTCATGAGGGCTTAGTACGCGGATCGTCGCAGGGTCAGGTGTTGTCGTGCCTATACGGTGGTTCAATGGATGTTCTTTGGACCAGACTTTGCTTGAAACATTGGAGCCGGACTCTTGAGAAACATAGCGTAACGGTGGACCTTTTGCTGAGAATCCCGACTGGCTAGCCTGAGTACACAGGGTTGCGGCACGTCGGACCGGTGCCTGTATTTCGTGACCCTGCACAAGCTCCTCTCAAAATTCTCCGTGGTTTCCGCTTTCATGCTGATCCTCTGCAGGGCGGGTCCGTTATCTGCACTATATCAAGTGTATTTAGGGTTTCACAACACATATAAACTTGATCATGGTCAATAAGGAGCCTGGTCTCGACTCCTGCGACTCCGAGTCCTGAACCACCCTCGCCCGTGTCGCGCTGAACATACCGCAGGATGGCACTTGCCCCAATACGTCCTCCCCCCACGGATGTAAGTGCACAATAACCATGGAAGTGGCCAATATCGACTGTTTCCGTCCCACAGCTAGTCGCCATTGCTGCCGAGGAGGAGCGCTGCGTATTCACGCGCTTCACCGCAGAGACCGCCTGGCAATTGGGCAGCCTCATCCGCGCGCGGCTCCAACGCGCGTCGCAGAGGCCCGCCGTCGTGAACATCACACTCGCGAACAGCGACCAGCTCCTCTTCCATGCCGCGACGGGCTCGGGCACGGGCCCGGACAACGACCAGTGGGTCGCGCGAAAGCGGCGTGCAGTCCTGCGCTGGGGCGTGAGCACCTGGGCGCTGCACAACAAGCACAAGGGCGACGAGGCGGCGTTTGCGGCGAAGTTCCAGCTCGGGCCCCGTGGCGGCGAGTATGCGATACATGGCGGCGGCTTCCCGGTACGTGTGAAAGGTGTCGAAGGTGTCGTGGGGGTGATCGTAGTGAGCGGGCTAACAATGCAGGAAGACCATGAAGTGATTGTGGAGGTCGTGGAGGAATATTTAAAGAAGGTCGCGAGCGGCGAGATCCAGGACTAGGCAGGTGAGGTTTGCAATTAGAATGTGAACAGAGGAAGTCAAGGAGAGCGTCCACTATCAAGAGGTATACGATTTGTATGTACTGTGCATGCTGCAATGTCAATTTGTACATTGGCCCGCCAACGATTCTATATAAGTGATGATTGATGTCCGTCACAAGTGATTTATGAACAGATGTCGTTTGCCAGCAGACGTGCATCCGGAAGATAAACAAGGCTTATTAGCGGGATAGCTTCACAACTCGAGATTCAATCATTGTCAGCTTGCATTGGACTTTTCCAATTATACTTGCAAGTCAAGCTCCTGTCAAGATTTTATGCCATGCAGGTGTCCGGATGTTTTATTTCAGAGAAGGTTGTGCTTCATCCGATCTTACAGGACGGCCTTCACGCAAGATGTGCGAAGCCCACACCTGTTGATTGCTGTGCAGCCATCGAATCTAGTCCATATTGAGGGGAGGACTTATGATGATTTTCCACCATATCAAAGGTTTGCCCACTTAGCTTTACAGAGCCGACGAGAATGGTATTAAAAGACGCACTGTCACAGACCGAGTACGCCTTTTCCAAAAATTTCTGTCCTAGGTCGAATGCGTCTTGGCCACCAGCGCCGACCCTGCATTGAGTATTCTTTGGCATTCAAATGCGCCACCTACGAAATCTATCAGCTAGTCGGTGGGTCGAGTGGCCTCAAAGATAGTGCTTCTTCGCCTTTCGGCCATCTGGATGTTGACCGAGCCTGAGGCAGTGAGGCCTCAGCCTTCTGGATCCTGATCCAACTGCAGCCAGTGCGGCGCTCAAAGAGTGCCGAGAAGACGAATACCTAGACTCATCTCGAGCTCAAATCCTAGTCCGATGCGAGGGCACTGTCAACTTGTATGCACTTGTCATACCCATCTAGAGAGCTGGTCGAGTTCGTCCGACCGCTACTATGTAGAAGCGAGACGTTCATTTATGGATATGAATTATAATTTGTCCATCATTGCATGCATACATACTTTGGCTCATGCACGCCTTCTACAGGCATTCCATACTCTGAATATACTACTCAGGCTAGGTCAGGTTTCGTGGTCCATTTACAAACCTGTCATCAGGACAGGTGCGCGAAGCCCACAACTATTTCGGACATTAGCCAATGTAGTAGCCTTAACGTGGTGAATTACTTACGATGATTTTCCACTAAAAGTGATGGTGATTCAATAATTAATCTATGAAGTAAGCGTAAGGAATACGAGAGGACGTACTGTCATAGGCCGAGTACGCATTCGCTAGGAAATTCTGTCCTAATTCGAACATCCTTGGCCCAGCTGACGCGATCCAAGTATGTATGCGATCGTCCGTGATGTTGAGAGACTGATACAAGGTTTGCGGTATGATATATCTGGCAAACGTGAATGTTGCGTGATAATCGTATCTGATGACAGAGTGACGTTTATGGGCTTACTTCGAACTCGGAAAGGAGAAGGTAAGACTACCAATACCGATGTCGAGTGAAGGAAGGGAGTCGACAGTGATGTTCGCCGGAAAAACAAGCGTATGAATGGGCGAAGAACCATCTACAGTACTGCCTGGTATGGATTGGACGATACTATCCAACGCATCACTGGCAGAATCGTGTCAGCAAGAAGCTCAAGCGATAATGGAGCCACCTGCCTCGGAATCCCAATATACAACACCCCAGTGTCAGTCCTAGCGTAGATGGGTCCATCAACGACAACAGAATTGCCACAAGCGAAACTAGATGCCTGCGTCACACATAGATTGAGACTTGAAGAGAAATAATGGGGTTAAATCTAGCATTGATTTGAGGACTGACGTTGAATTCCCAATGGAAATTATACGGGAGATTTTGAGGAAGCCATGTGATAGTCCCTGAGAAGGCGAGTGATTCAAGATGACGTAGGGCCGCTCCATCAGCGGAGGATGATATCTGAGACAACGCACGCACCATTGAAACGGCTTTGGTCAATGCCACCAAAGGTGATCTCTCCCACGCCCTCACTTGTGCCATTCTCACTCAACGGACTGACGTAGATCCCAAATACAGGCTTCTCAATAATACCTTCGGAGACGAGGTTCTCCACGAACGTAGGCGTCGTGTTGGATCCCGACACTTCTCCCCCGTTGGACCCCGATGGACCAAGCCCCACTAGATGCGTTCAGTAAAATACGAACATAACGCTAGATAGAACACTCACGAATGCCATCAAGAGGCTCAATAAGTGTGAACCCGCTTACGTACTCCGCTGAACCAATGATCTGCGACATAGTGGTGGCATCGCCGATTGTTACACGGTCGAGATATGCTGTACCGTTCACACTTCCGGTGCCATACCTGTATGTCGCCATAAAGCTTAGTAACTACCAATTTGCTAAATTCAAAAGTGGGTGCCCACCCGACACTGAATGTCTGGTAAATCCTACGGAAGGAGCAAGATATGTGAGTCCATGCATGACATGGCAGTACCGCTTCGGCTCAAATGCGAATACTACTCACGCCCTTGTGTAAGGTCCAGGCATATACTGTTTCTCACCGCCTACCCACAATATTGCACTTCCTGTGTCAACAACCACATCCCGAAAAGTTTGATTATCCCCAGCTTGTACTGATTTGGATTGTTCAAAACAAGTTAACGAATAAAGGAGTCCGGTAAGCTCACCAGGAGTTACAAGCTTGACCACGGCGTTGTAGATAGGTGCGGTAGGATCTTCATTGGCGTGGTGCAACATAAATATGATGAGCGGTAACATTGAAATATGGCAGCATCACTTACTGAAGGCATTCGAAGCCGCATTGCTAGCGAACTATGGTTCAAATGGTTCGCGATCCAAAAATACGAAGAAAACTTACACAAGCGTCGACGTGAGTGGCATCTTGAGAAGGCTCGCTGCATTGGCATGGCTGGCTACAAGAATGCTGAGGGTAACAGCGGCACTAATAGCAGTCTTAATCTTAGGCAACATAGCGCTTTTCTATGCGGAGCAGCACGAAGAGGAGTACGCAAGAGTTGCACAATTAGACAAAGAGAAGGGGTATGGTAGGTGCAAGCTCAATGGATACGCTTTTATAATGAACCAGGGTGAACGAGATTCCAAGACGGAGTTGCATGACCGAAAGGCCAGTGCGTCGAGGGTGCCTAAGGAAAATACGTAAACCCCTACAGAAGCACTGCATTGTAGTGGGTTCCATTCGAAATCAAATTGTATAGAGACGGCATCACAGGCCTACATTTTGGGTTCACATCACGTACCACAATCTGCCAGAGAATAACTTCAAGCCTGCAAAACATATATTCGATAGAGGCTCTACCTTCTATAGCGTATCACATGAGCTCGAGTAGCGAGAAGATTGTTATTAGCTCAAAAGATTGCTTGTGGTAGGCCCTGGTATGTTATCGCTTGTACTAGACGGAAGACCGCGAACAAACTTGCGACGGCCAGCTATCCACGTCAGAGTTCTATAGCCGACGGCTCTCCAAATCATCGTAGGCTTGTTAACAGCATTCTGTAACACGCATACTAATATCGTCATAAAATCAACGGCTGGCACATTGCGGTCATTCACGGGCATCGTTGAGGACTGAAGTCTCCCGAGAGCACTGCCAGCCTTTCCATCACGGAGGATTTGTGCCGGCAGAAGAGCCCAACTGCAGTGCTGCAGTATCTGGTATGAGAGTTTGTTGCGGAAATTCAGACCATTGTGCACAAGAACAGAATCACCGTACGGCATCTTGAAGCACGAGTCCGCACGACAAACGCGATCATGTGACTGGCACCCAGGCTATAAAACCCCTTGAAGGGGCCCAGGGCTCATGACGACACCGTTATATTGTCCGTTAAGAGATGATCCATTGTCAAACACATCTTCTTTGCGTTGCATTCCAACGGTTGTTAAATATCATATTACAGCCTCGTATCTGTCATTAAAGTGATCACTGCAATAGAGAAGATGGTGCAAATAGATGATGGAGAAGGTAAAATAGAAAAGTTATAAAGACGGATGTCTACCGATACAACACTAATGATTTCAAGGAGACACTGAGTTCGTAGATTGAGCAAGTGCAGGGAAGGAGACAAGGACGGTGGCAAACCCGATTGATACTGATGGATAGGGATGGAACCAAAACGGTGTGACGAAAATGCGACAGCTCTGATACATATGTGCATGATGAAATAAAGTGAAAGTCCAGATTAAACCCGACAAAAATGAGTAACACATGGACATGGAAGAAGACATCACCGCGTCAACGATCGCTTCTTTCTGCGGTCAGGATTTAGCAATTAATCAGTGGATTCCTTGCATAAGGCCATCCGCATGATCTCCAACGCAGCTAAATGAAATGGCAACGTCGAATGCTGACGCATCCTCCACCTCATACGCGAGAGGACAAACAAGTCGTGAAAATTCTGCGTGATGTCCTGGAGTGTCTTGTCCTCGGTGGCATCTATGCCTTGCATCCTACTCGGTAGCGCCTCGACAGGAGATCGTGTCAACAGTGAAGACCGCAATGAACAGGTAGTGTGCAGGCGGTGTATACGCACAACGGAAATTGATGTGTGATCCGTTCCCGATGGCACGTAGATCAACGTGTTCGAACCTAGTGCACGTACGCTGGGGTGACTCTGCAACTGCGGTTCTTCATCTTCCGAGTCGGGGATGAATGACAGGTCTGTATGGCCTGGATTGAAGGGACCGGAGCTAGAGAAAGAACTTAGAGAAGGGATGCATGCTATTCCTGCACAAGAAAAAAGGGCGTAGGTAGAATAAGACGTGTCTGCAAGAACAGTGCCAGAGCCTGTACGAGGGGGGGAGCGCGTGGATGATGGTATGGGCGAAAGCGCGCATTTACCATTGGTACCATTATTAGTAGCCTGTGCGAGGAAAATCCAGGGATTTTCATGCTCTACTGAAAGGAGTGTAATATGCATAGGGGGAGTCTCCATGGAACACGCAGTTGAGTCAAAATGGGTAATCCAAGCTGTGAAAATATTGAATAGCAGAATCGTCAGCGTCGAGAAGCGAATATCATTATAAAAACACTTGCCATCGAGTTCACTGCTTCTCAAAGACCCCAGCTTCGCCACGACAATCTTCCACTCTACATTCGCCCGTGCAGCAAAGTCCCGAACAAATCCCCACACTTGGTTCACGACGAAGGTCTCCACTGATTCGCCCGGTAATAGCCATGCCCCTAGTTCATAAGCCTCACCTCGGGCGTCCACACACGCAGCAAGCACCCATCGTCCACAGGGGGTTGTCTGATAGCCAACATGCAGTAAGGTGTGTCGATCTACGACGTCCAAGGAGTTCAGGTGGGGTTCAAGAACGAAAGTCACACGAGCACCATGGTCTGGGAATGGATACTGCGCAACACCTGTAGAGACCAAAGGACGGGCGAGTGCGAAAGCGGGGGCGCGGAAGTAACCACGTTGAGGAGCTAGACCTGGAAGAAGCGCACGCGACATAACGCGTTGCACGGGTAAAAGGACGCGGTCGTACACACTTTCAACAAATGGCTCGAGCCCTACGTGACCCGCACGCGGATCAGTAGGTCCACCAGTAATAAGGGCATCAGGAACAAAGTGAAAGAGGATTTGCATATCGCCATGTGCCTTGGTCACACGCTTGACAGCCGAAAACAGGTGGCGAAGAATTGGGGAAGTGAGAGCAATAATAGACGGCGGAGTGACGATGTAAAAAACAAAACTTAAGCTCGGCTGGGCAAGTCCAGCCACAAAGCTGGCTACAAAGACAAGTGAGATGATAGTTATCTAAAATTGCAAGTGATGATTGCGTACCGAGGGTCTTCCTGAACGAGTCGAAGCGTATTGGAACAAGGCCTGGTCGGGTACAACTGGTGCACATTCCAGCAGAGTGTGCCCCAAAATTCTTAGCCTACAGACCTGATGAGTATCTGCAATCATACTCCTGCGTGAAACATACCGAGTATGCTGATGACACCTTGTTTAGCCATTCTGCTATTTCCATTTGTTTCTCTTCGTCTGACCCTTCAAAGAACACGAAGGCAGTCACATCTTTCTTCCCACCTCGAGGACCAAGACCAAGCTTCTCCCAGAATCGCAGAGCGGTCGGGAGAACTTGGATCAAGGTATCAGATTTGCCTACCGTGAACATAGGAGATTCCAATAAGTGAAGTGACGTTATAGAGGCATCTTCACCACTCTCCCGCTGAGCAGAATCTGCATTCTCATTTTAGCCGAATTTAAGACATTAGACGGTTCTATAACTCACCTAAGCCAGACAACATCTGAAGACTGACCGGAGATTGTGCCATACCAATGCTCCCTAAAAGCCGGTTGACTCTCTTGACGTCAGCTTGCCATACCTCCGTAGGAGCTGGCACTTCCAGAGATGCTGTGGTCGCATTCACTTGCCACGCATCCGCCCATATGCTATTCTCCACTACTTCCTTTACGAGGATCTGCGCTGCTGCTTCAAGAGACTTCAACTTCTCCGACGTCAATCCTAATACGGCAGCAGGAGATACTGGAGTGGGCACAGATACTGGTGCAGTTCCGCCAGGAGAATTACTGACTACGGCACCTGGATGTCTAAGCGGCGCACTCAAAGGGAGAAGGTGGGAATGGTGAAAGTGAGTCTGGAGTAGAGAGGGCCCCATGGGAAGATATGATGGCGGAGGGGTAGAAGGACGCAATATGGTCGCTGCATCGTCTTCGTCCGGCCAGCGCTCCTCATCCTCAGAGTCTGCTTCCGATTTGGTCTCGTCCAAAGCTGGTGAAGGTGCACTCTCCCACTCCTCATGCTCCCTCACCCATGACGGCGACAACTTAACCTCACGTGCGCCCTGGTCGAAACTCTTCCGCTTGACACCAATCAACTTGCGAACAACACCGACACGTGGATCAGTTGCAGCACTATACTTGGACTTCCATCCGCTCTGCAGAGGAAACAGAGAGAAAAGGGGAACAGGCTCGGTACGATCCTCTTCGTCCGGTGGACTCGGTAATGCAAACTTCCCGACAGCATATTTGCCGTCAGCGAGCCTATGACTAATATTGAACGGGATAGGGTCAAAGATACTGGGACCTAGGCTCAGTTGGTCTGACTTACGGCCCCCGCTAGGCTCGTAGTAATCTGATAAATGCACTGTAGGTGTTGTGGGCCCTGAATGCGAGGACTGTGTCTTTGTCGGTGAAGGAGGTAGCAGGTCCGGGGCGGGAGGGACATCTGAATAACGGAAATCAATGGCACGTGGTGTGAACCCTTCTCCAAGTGCTGGACCCGTCCATGGCGACGGTTGAGTGAGAGTAACTGTAGGTGGTCCAGGCCCAGAGTCCACACCAGGCAAGGGAGAAAGACCTAGAGGTGCCGATCCTGGGGTCGGCATCAAACCTGCACCCATATTCAGAGGGTTGACGACCGTGACCGAAGGTGTGGAAGTAGTCGCGGAGCGGGCCTGCGCTACGGGAGCGTCGAAAAAGTTGAAGTCATCATCTGTGAAGACATCGAATCCATCATCTAAATCGAAGCCGCCCACACCATCCCCTCTAGAACGCGTACCACCAAAAGAGTCTATGTTCATGTTGAATCCCATGTCATAATCCATATTTATATCCACGAATTCATTAGAGGGCTGCGTCCAAGAAGCCTCAAACCCGCCAAATGGATCAAATGTGGACACAGCATTTTGATCATTTTCATCAGGAGGTCCCAAAGATGCGGGCACTGCACTCAGATCGCTTTGTTGTGGTTCGATCTTAGTATCCAAAGAAATTTGCATCGCATCGTCGTTAGAAGGTAGGGTAGCCCCAGTCTCCGGAGGAGAAAATAAAGAATCCGTCGAGTCTTGCGGCATGAAGGGCGAACGTATATCTTGATCCACCATGGTCGTGTTAGTTATTGGCAAAGAGAGGGGGCTCGCTACTTGCTCAGCATTCATACGATTCGGCGCACTTGGCCTTGATATAGGTGGTGGCGGCATCGGAACAGATCCAGGCCCACTTGTGCTGCAAGCCCGGCCGCGCGAGCTCGCGCCCTCTCTTTCCCTTCTGATCCGCTCACGCTCTCGTTCTCGCTCCTTTGCGACGGCATCGACGTATCCACTGATCTCAGCCGCGACTTTATGCACGTCCCTCGTATAAGGCTTCGTAGACAATGACAATGTGCGAAACGCACGGAGAGATATTGTAGTGGGAGATGACGTCAAGGTAGGCAGGCGTCGGGAGGCCGAAGGCAAGAGATGCTCTCTGTCAGCGGGTTGAGGAATTGGTTGATGTAGCGGGGTAGCTCCACGAGTCCCAGCCTCCGTTGATGTTGAAGAACCCAACTTTGAGCCTGACAGACTCGGTGGGACCGCCGGTGGTGGCGGTGGCGGAGATGCCTGCAGCTGTGCTGGCAGTTCTGGAATATACTGGAGTGAGGTCCTAGCATGCATTGATGGGGAGCTTGCGTGATAGGAGAGGCAGAGTCGAACAGGCCAGATGACAGGCATTCCCTTATCCTCGCCCTGCTTGTTCTGCACGGAAAGCCAGGCAATGACGTAAGTAGGAGTGTTTCCGTTGGCGGAGGTAGTAGAAAAACCGCTCTCCAGCGAGCCATGGACCGATACACCCTTCCAATCGCCCACCCCCAGACCCAGAAGCGCTTCGTCGAACTGGGAAGTCAGTGCGGAAGTGGGTCCTCCGTAAGTATTCATATAATAAGCAGGAGTGCCATGCGGAAGTAGGATGATAGGAGTCCCTTGGGGCAGAGGCAAGTTACTATAGAGTGGCAGATGACACGTAGGGCGGAGGACGGGGTGTATTATGAGGCGTGAGGGTGAAGACTGAGAAGAATGGTGAGACAAGTGCACTTCGAGATGACAGTAGATGAGTGGACGACTGCGCGCATGATGTTCCCAACCGGAACCCCATTCAGAAGAAGTAGAGGTAGGACCAAGGAGGAAGCCATCTTTTAGCCTCACAGCGGGTCTGCAATTTGAGCTGCCTTTGGCGGCCTCCGCGATTTCATCGATGAGTCTGCCGCGCACGGCTTGTAGGAACTGGTGAAACGGTCGACGGAGCGGCTGCCGTGGAAGAAGATGGGCGGATGAGGGGGCATTAGTAGGCTTTCGCAAAAGATTGAGGCAGTTGGGACATGGTGTAAGTTGAGTAGAGCACGTGATCGAACATGGATATATAGTCGCAGGCGTGAAAGTCGAGGAATCTGTTACTGCAATATGTCGTACGTCAGTAAATCACGTCAAAACAATGAAAGCGCCGAGGACGCGCTCAGGCTAGCTAGATTTTGGAGTCCCTTGAGAGACGGGGAATGCAGTAGACCACTCAGGCGGATAATATATGCGATGCATTTGCAAGGAAAATGGTCGCAAGCCCCCATGAACATATCCTACAACTGTCCAATTTCCACCAGCCCTGGCTTATCGAGGACTGCCCATTTCGAGCACATTAAACCTGGTTTGCCATCTACTCACCATGAACCCGGGTCTCATTGGCATACAGCCTGACCAGGAGTTAAAACGCTTTTATGATGCCATACTGATAAACCAATGAAACCGGATTCCATTTGTCATACGCCACGGTATCTCGGAAGCGGGTGAGAAAGCACGGAAACACGGGTTCCCATGCCCTGAGTGAAGCCAGACTACGGTAGCCACCCAGGACGGGTCGCCTAGCACGACAACTGGCTCCAAAGCTACGCCTTCAGGAAGAGAAGCTGATGAAGTTAGATACTCACATACTAAACCATCGAATTGTAATGCCAACAAAGCAACATGGGATTCCGAAGTCCGAACAGTGGAACAGAACGCGAAGACATAGAGTACAGCAAGATCCTTGGATATGTAAACACTGGGTAAGAGGGAATCCAAGATTGTGTGGTTCGCATTCCGCTCCAGTATCCTCCTACGGGCAATTTCGATGAGGTTCAGCTGATCGGATGTATTAGTGGCAGATGCGCCAGTAAATACTGAGTAGGCGATAAGGGGTTGGTCGGGGAGAGGGATTACTGAAGCGAGTACAGGTGATGCCAAAGATATGGGCGGTGGAAATTGGGCCAAGAAAGATGACCCAGTGTTGTCCTGAGGTGCTGCATGCGGCTTTGCCGCCATGGAGGGTGCGTACAAGGGCGAGCAAGGCTTCGGAACTATCGAACGGCCAATTTGAATGACTCCGATACCATGCGTGAACCTAAGTGAACGGCCGTAAGACCAGCTCGGAGTATCGGGAACCGCTGTCCAGACAATCAGAGTAGCCTGCTCCGATCCGCAAGAGATAGACCAGGCGTGGCCATGCAGATCACTCCCCAGAACGTGACAGTTCAGGAAGAGCCTCAGCTTGCACCTGCTTGCAGCCTGCGCCGGAAGAGTAGTGTTCGCGAGGCCGGCGTCTTCACTCGTGTCACCTCGATGTATATGTCGACAACAACGTGCGCTGCTTTGATCTGCGCACCAATAAGTACTCTTCACTTTACACCAGAATGGCACTCAATCGCATGGCGGCAGTCTGAGTGGCTCGCTTGGTGGAAGCAGTTTCTCGTCACAATAAGCGAGATCGTGGATCTTTTTGACGGACTTTGAAATACTGTCTCATTTTGGGTCACAAACTCCTCAATATGGAGAAAGTGAATTTGTAAAATTATGTCTCCGACCAAATAGTGTCCTGAATTTCCGACAATTGTCCAGACAATGCGTGTCACAGAGCAGCCAAATTTTGATGTGACGAGCTGCGCGACGACCTGCAACGTCTCGTATTCCGCCTGCACATCCACTCAAAAATGCAGTCCGTATCTCGCCCTGCCTCCACGTCCACTCGCCCCGCCTCGTCACCGAATCCAAGACCACCGACGCATCAAGTAAATACCCAGACAAAAGTATTCGATACCGCTCACGGACGGCTATTATGCATCGCGGACATCCGTGGCCGCCTTTCTGCTCTCAATGACCTCGCGAGGGAGGCGAATGCGTCTGCTATCATCCATACGGGTGATTTTGGCTTCTTCGGTGTGTCCTTATTCAGTTGCTATCAGATTTCTTGTCTAAGACTCGACGCTTGCAGAGGCGTCAAGTCTCGACAGAATCAATGACAGAACACTCCGCCATCTCACAATGTACTCCCCGCTCATCCCGACTGCACAACGTAACCATCTCCTCGCCCCAGAAAATCCGCCCTCCGTTATCCGCCAGACTGTCACCATTTCGCTGCTGTCCGAATTCCCTCTACTCCTCACTGGCCAGATCAAGCTGCAGGTGCCCGTCTTCACCGTCTGGGGTGCCTGCGAGGACGTCACCGTCCTCGAAAAGTTCCGCGCAGGACAGTACGACATTGACAACCTTCATGTGATTGACGAGGCGACGACACGGTGCCTCGATATCGGCGGCGTCAAACTGCGTTTGTTGGGTCTTGGGGGAGCGCTTGTACCACACAAGATGTTCGACAACGGGGACGGCAGCGCGACGATCGCTGGCGGGCAGGGAACGATGTGGACGACGGCGCTGCAGCTCGGTGAGCTCGTGGACACCGCCCAGCGCGTGTTCGATCCTACCGAAACGCGGCTGCTCGTCACGCACGCGAGCCCCGGGCGCGAGGGTATCATCAACCAGCTCGGGCTTGTGCTGAAAGCGGATCTTACCATCTCTGCGGGTCTTCACTTCCGATATGCGTCATCGTACAATGAGTTCAGCGTGCAGGGCGACTTTGAGGGTCTGCGCCACAAGTTCGTTGTTGGCAAAGACGGTTTCGACAAAGTCTGGGATAGTGTCAAGACTCAGGTGGATGCGGTCATTGATGACCATCAGCGGGTATTGCTGGATAAGGCGCTCTCGGTCATTGAGCGTATACCGCCACCCACCAATCAGCCTGCGCCTAATGGACAATTCCCTCCAGAAGAGCCGGCATGGAAGAATTGTTGGAACTGGAACCTGTGCGATGCAGCTTATGGTTCTCTTGTTCTCGATATAAAGGATGGCAGGGTCAGCGCGGAGTTGAAGAGCCAAGGCACGTTCCATCAGACTCCATTCAACTGGACTCACTGACTTCATTCTCCTCTAGGGTTCAACTACGCATACCGCCGCACGATTACACCTTCCACGACCGCGCCCACTCCAAGCTCGCAGACATCTGCTCTTCTGGCGGGCGGTGGTGGCACGCAAACGGCGGCAACGCCGACACTTTCAACCAGAGGCTCAGGCACGCCCGTCGCGGCTGAGAAGTCGCTCCCGCCACACCTCAATCCTGCCAACAAGTCAAAACCTTCTACGCCCCCTCCCAACTCAGCAGGCTCAGGCCGCGAGACGCCGAAGGAACCCAGGCAGAACGGGACCCCCAACAGCGCCGCGGCAGACAGAGCAGAGCGGGAGCGCGCAAAACGGGAACGGAAGAAGGAGCGCAAGCAGCAGGAGCGGGCGGAGCGCGAGGCGGCCACGACGAAGGAGAAGGAGAACGGAGCCGCCGGCACGAGCAACCCTGCGAGTCCGTCGCCTGACAAGAACGAGGCCGATGCGAGCAATACACCGCCGCAAGGGAAGTCGGGCAAGGGAACGCCTGATATCCAACGTGATGTGAAGTCGCCTGAGGATGGTGTGGCGTCCCCCGCGACCGAGAGCACAGGTATGAGGACCCCCACGAGCAGAAGACCACCTAGGAACCCGTGGACAATCTTCATGCGGATGAATGTACCTGCAAACGAGCAGGAGGTGCGCGACTTTTACGGGGATGCGAAGGCAGGGGTGAGTGAGGACATCAGCACAGCACAGTACTTTTGACCTTAAAGTCACGTTAGATTACGCGAGTGAATTACCCGCAAAACTTCGCCGGCCGTGCGCAGAAAATGGTGTACGTGGAATTTGGAGACGAGGAAGCTATGAAGGCTGGTCTCGAGAAGCAGGGCGAGGTGCGTCTCATCGTGGCTATTTCGATCAATATATCCTCACGGTATCACAGAAACTTAAGGACATGATTCCGGACATGAAGCAAGCAACGGACAAGGAATCGCGCAACGCCGAGAATGGCGGCCCGCCAAGAGGCTTCGGTGGACGTGGCGGACGAGGAGGTCGGGGAGCCTTTGCTGCGAGAGGATTCGCGGCGGCAGGGCTGACGAAGAGTGCCTATTCTGAAAAGAGGGCGAATGGCGACGCCTCAGCGGCCGAGGGATCAAAGGCGTCTGAGGGGTCGTGAATGGACAATGGTAGACGAACGGCGACGGTTCTGACTCCTTAATTATGTTATGCGTTGAGAGTTGGTACTTGGAGACATCCTTTCATTCGATTTTTTCCTACTCTTCGCAGTTGCGTTGTGTCTTTGAACTTCTCTTCTTATGCTGTGGATTGCTCCTTTGATACTTATGGTCATGGTAATGCGAGATCCCTTATGCACGCCTCTTGTAGTCCTGTGTGTTTTTCTCTGAGATGTGGTGTGTGTGGTCAGGTGACTAAGTGGTGCTCCACGCCCATGTGATTGCCCCAGATTTTGCCCCAGATGGTGTTCTCGTGATCGCCCCGGGCTCAGATTCCTGGGCGCCTCTACGGGGACGGCTCAGGTTACTCTCAATACCGGACCATCGTATAAGTACACTGCTCTTCGCTCTCTATCTTGTCGAGCTTCCAGTTGAATCATGTTGCGCTCAGCTTCCCGGCTTGTCAAGGCATCCCGCTTCAGATGTCGAACACCGACATTTAATAATCTCACTGCGAGGTGGTTGTCTCCTCTCCTGAGATCCTTCAAATATACTGAGTCTCCGTTCATTCTTTCTCCGTAGATCATTCATGCGCTCTCATGTACTCCCGCTCGAAGCCCGTTTGAATTCTCTCGATGCTTTCACTGATGAAGAGCAGATGCTTCGCGAGTCTGGTAGGCCAACCCCCGGTTTCTCTGACTTCACCGGCGATGGGGTGCCTCTAGTAGAGTGGTTGTAGATCACTGACCTTTCCATGGGCTGTGTGTTTTCTAGTGTCTCGATTTGCTCAGGAGGTTGTTGCGCCCAAGGTCCGTGAGATGGACGAGGCCGAGATGATGGACCCTGCCGTCATTCAAGGGCTATTCGAGCAAGGCGTATGTGTTTATTGTTCTAGTGTCATTTGTCTTCACTTCATGACCTTGTCATCTGTAGCTAATGGGGATTGAAACGAGCGCAGAATACGGCGGTGCCGAGTCATCCTTCACGGCTGCGATCATCGCCATCGAGGAGCTCGCTAAAGTTGACCCGTCCGTGTCAGTTATGTGTGACGTGCACAACACGCTTGTCAACACGGTCATCCGTACTTATGGCACGAAGGAGCAGCAGGACAAGTGGCTACCTCTCCTCTCCGAGTCCAAGGCATGTCATCTCAGTTACAGACTGTCTACAAATGTGAAACCTCGGCATAACTGACTGGGTGGTTCCATCGTAAATCTTATATATAGCTGGGATCATTTTGTCTGTCAGAGCCAGCATCAGGTTCGGATGCATTCGCGCTGCAGACGCGAGCACGCAAGGACGGCGATCACTGGGTCATAAACGGAAGCAAGATGTGGATCACCAACTCCTATGAAGCTGATGTCTTCCTTATTTTTGCTAATGTGTGTCCTGGTTATACGTCTTTGACGTTGAACGGTACCCTCACCATATTCCTAAGATTGACCCAAGCAAGGGGTACAAGGGAATCACTTGTTTCATCGCAACAAAGGACATGGGCATTCAAATCGCTAAAAAGGAGCAAAAGCTTGGTATTCGCGCGTCATCAACATGCTCACTGAGCCTTGACGATCTGCGCGTGCCCGAGGAGAATGTTATTGGCGGGGAGGGCAAGGGCTACAAGGTCATTCTCTTGATTCATGGCTGCTGTACTCTGCCTCACACTGCATTCAGATTGCTATTGAAATCCTGAATGAAGGTGAGCACTGGCCGTGTTATTGTTGCTAGTACTATTCCAGACCGACACGTTCAACTCGCCTGGCAGGGCGTATCGGCATCGCCGCACAGATGCTTGGTCTCGCCCAAGGGGCCTTCGAGAAAGCCGTCCCGTACACCTTTCAGCGCACGCAGTTCGGGCAGCCCGTGGGCACCTTCCAAGGTCTCGCGTTCCAGCAGGCGCACGCGGCGGTCGAGATCGAGGCCGCGCGTCTGCTGACGTACAACGCGGCGCGGCGGAAGGAGGAGGGCCGCCCGTTTGCGCGCGAGGCAGCGATGGCGAAGCTGTATGCCAGCGAGGTCGCGCAGCGTGTAAGCGGCGCTGCGATTGAGTGGGCGGGAGGAGTCGGGTTTACGCGGGAGACGGGGATTGAGAAGTATTGGAGGGACTCGAAGATTGTGAGTGGTGTTCTTATTGTCTTGACCGAAACAACCGTTGATGAATTTTTCTTTTCTTGCCAGGGAGCAATATACGAGGGTACATCAAACATCCAGTTACAGACTATCGCGAAGTTCATTCAGAAGCAGTACTCATAACATCGCCATCCTTTCTCGTTACCCAGAAACATCGCCGACATAGTGGTCATACAATGTATTTATCTGTATAATGTATATTATGGAGTGGGACCGGGAGTGACTGATATAAAGTCCTTTGCACTATTCCTGCTTTTTCACTCAAGAAGTGGGTGTACTAATCAATTTGATGTCCGCATGAACATCAGTACACCCTCGTATGTAGCCCAAGCGATCGCCGAACTGAGTGGCTTACGCGACAGACGCAGCACAGCGCCGTCAAAGAATCCTCGCGCACCGCGTTGCTGCAAAACCTCGTTATGAAAATTTCTATGATATAGGCTGAAGCTGGACTTACGTGCCAGACAGTCGAGATGGTCTTGAACAGGCCGTGATATTTGTTTTCTGTACGGACCTGCATTCTGGTCTGAGAAGGGATATCAGAAGGCACAGGGCCATTGTGAAGAGAGGATAGAAAGCTGTGCGTGAGGTTTCAGAAGGTCGTAGAGCTAACCTTGATAACATCGAAAGGGTGCGTCGCCAGCGTAGCAAACGCTCCGGCTGCCATAGCAGAAAAGCCATGCACTGCAGTCGAGCATGTAGACGAAGTTGGCGCTAGCAGACTTGCTGTGTCAAAGACATGGTTCAATTCATCGGTCACTTGCGTTGTTATGGTAGGTCTTTTGCCACGCACAAAGGTCGTTCTTGATGTACTCATAGCAAACAACGAATAGGCCAGCATACGGTGCATCGCGCAGGGATGACGCTACGACACCGCGGAAGCTCTCCGCAGGACCTGCACGCAAAAGGGCGCCGAGGGCACCAAAAACACTCTGGTATGCATAGAAGTTGCTCTGGGCATCAAATAGTCATATACCAACGTTAGTGGTTTCGATCAGTATACAGCAAGAAACGGACCTCATACCGTGCCTTGAGCACGGTGATCGGGTTGAGCAGAATGCCGACTGCGACACGGGTAGTGGCACCTGCGAGCAGGTTCCCCTGACTCGTAAGCTTTGGGAGAACAGAGCCTTCTTTCTCGTGATTCTTAGAAGAACACGGAACGGCAAAGTATGGTGTCGTGGCCAAGACGGTACGCGCATGGTTAAGGCCGGTAAAATAGAGCGCAACACCAGGCACATTTCTGAGGCGAATAGATATCGGATTAATTGATATAAAGTGAACTACTGTCACTCACCGGAGGAGAGTTGCAGTTGTTCCCCGCCACAAGCCAGACAGGCCGTTTATGCGGACAATGTCACGGGTAGTACTGAGCAACAAGGCCATGTTACTGCGATACGCAGGCAGGGCCTGATAAGATTTAGGGCGCTGGAACTACGAACAGGGTTGCAGACCTCGGTCTATATGGAGAGCCATCGCCTTGCTGCAAGCGTGTTTTGAGGAGATCCACTATCAATGCACATGAGGGGAAAGTCAAGGAATTGTGATTAGACGGCGCAGACTAGGAGAGGCATAGTATTTACGCGGTTGGAGACATATGCTTGATGCAAACCCAGATAACGCACCTAAGCATGGTGAAAATCCTGCTGGAGCAACAGGCTTAGGCACGAACCTGAAATTAGGTGCTGGCTGACATGGCTCATGTATTAGAGGGGCCCGTGGCAAGGAATCCCGACTTCGTACTATGAAGCCCTGTCTGTTCCAGGTGAAAGGCCTTTCGAGATGAGAGAACCTGCTCAATTTACAGGTCAAAACACCTGAATTTCTTTACCGCAACTGGAGCCTGCACGGTCGGACAGTGACACGTCGACGTGACGCACCAAGAACAGGACCAATCCCTAAACGAGCTTTGATCCCAATGGGGGTCTGGGAGCCGAAATGTCCGATGCAAATAACCGAAACGGGGGTTTCCAGGCCCCCGGAAACTTCACTAGAGGTTTATCCGTTTATAGCATTTTTGAGGGGCCGAAAACCACACTTTCCCTGTCCGACATTGCATATTTCGGGGCCCGAAGGGACCAATCCTTAACTGAATATAGCATATTTCAGTCTTGCCAACCAGACCCATACCCAGTTGCTATTAGTAGGGAACATCGCTGTGCCACTGAACGTTCAAAACTAGCGTGACAATGCATGTGACATAGAGCAACAAATCGTGACACTGTGACTACCCTTGTCCAATATTGCATATTTCACACCCTTAACATTGCATATTTGAGGCCGAAATCTGGGGCTTCGGCGGATAAAACTGTAGTGAATTTCCGGGGGACTGGGTTTCCGGCCATGGAGACGCCGAATTAAAAAGGTTTTTTCGGTGAAGAATGGGGTGCTGCTCTAACACCGCAGAATCTGTTTTGAGGGGCAAAAAATGCCAGGAAAATCAGGCTGTGAGTTTTTTTGGAGGCTTGATCCCATTTTCGGCTGTGAAAAATCACCGAAATTGACCATGCTCAGACCACCGAAAAGGGATATGTTCAGGATCAAAGCTCTCATGAGGATTGGAACCTGGCGGTGGTCCTGTTCAGTCTGACCGGGACCGTATACGGTGACCACAATAACCAGCCTTTACTATCTCAGCTTTGTTATTGCGTTATTCGAAGGTTTAAGCCGTGCTATTGAGCAGAAGAGCCAGACTCATATCGTACAACTACCACCCTCTTTCGAAGTTGAACCCTGCATAGTTCGGACTCACAACTAAGTCAGTCCAAACTTTACAAGCGTTTGCAAAAAGCATTGTACTCGCGCACTGAGCGTGCGTGCCGGTCAAACCTATACGAGCTACTTTGATACGGATCCTTCTGCACCATTGACCAACGCTACTGTCCAAGTCATTGGTGAGTCGGCAATGTAGCTGACCGGCATTTGTTGAACGCCGTCGTGAGGCGCTTGTTGCTGATCATTCTGATGCCACGCAGCAACGTCAGGTTCTTGATTTCGCTTACTTAGAAACGGCACCGAGCCATCTTGTTACAGTATGCAGATCAGACTCGAATGAATTAAGTTACGGCTTCGACGCGGTGATGTTACCCCGCTCACTGGGTGATAGCTCATGACTCTGCCAACCCATTTTGTTTTTCCAAAGTTATCTCGTTCCAGCTGCATTGTATTCGTCTTTGAATATCACCGATAGTGAATACCACACATGGATCGTTTCTGGTGGTGACCAGTTCGGGACGCAGTTCTTCGAGAAGGCGTATACGGCTTATGATAGTATGTTTTCGTCAGCTGAACACTTCCGGTGGCATTACTCACGAGCATATAATCAATTCACAGTGGAAAACACCGTGAGTGTCCTGCTAGGTGGAACGTGGTCAGTCAATTAACAACGGTTCAGTGACATAGCTGGATAAACCGATGGCGGCCCAGAGTGTGTACCGTAGGGCGTTCCAACGATGAAGCGGTGTAGTATCTTTGCAATGCAATTTCAGGCCGTTGGCATCTATCCAAGCGATCCGAGAGGACTTACAAAGGTTTTGTATATCGACACTCAGTTGTGTCTATTCTCGTCCTCTGGAGCAAGTGTAAATGGTTTCCTCTCACGAGTTCTCCCACCCTGCTTGTCCCTCCTATTTGCCACCTCCCTTCTCTATTTCCGTCCCTTTTCATGTACCCAGTCCTTTGTTGGCCGAAAGATCACTGTTTCGCGCAAGGATCACAGCACACGCAAGCAGGGGTCAGATATAGATTACCTCACTGAAAATACAGTCTACGTAAAGATCGTTGAGCTGTAGATACATTGCGGGTGTCCCCAAGTTCGTCAAGAATTCATAGTCCATGGTCCAAGTCAATAACAAGTCCAATACCCCGCTACTTGCAGCACTGATTACGCAAGGAACGCAAAGCCGACGACTAATGCACAGACATGCCGTCAAAAGTCAAGTTTGCGGGAAAGGGTATTATAGCACTTACGGTGGTTTTCCACTGCACGCGATGAGAGGTATCCGTGAGTTGCATGGAACAAAGATGAGAAAGGAGAAGGATGTACGCACTGTCATATGCCGAGTACGCGTTCTCCAAGAACTTCTGACCCAGGTCGAACATGTCTGGCCCACCTGATGCAATCCACGTGTGGATCAAGTTGTCTGTGATGTTCAGGGAAGAGTACAGGCTCGTCGGCACGATGTATCTGTGCGCCCAAACACGATGAAACCACATAACTGAGAGTCGTGATACAACGGAATGCTTACTTCGACGCGGGGAGGGTGAAGTTGAGGTTGCTAATGCCGATTGTTAGTGGGGGCAGCGTGTCCACGCTCGTGTTCGCGGCGAGGACGAGCGAGCCCGCCAGCGCGGAGCTCTCATCGAGGCTAGCGCCCGGGATGCTCTGCAGGAGAGACAGGAAGGGGTCGCTAAATTCGGACTGGTTAGCATTCTACCCGCGGAGGTGAAGGCAAGATGCTTGCAAAGGAATGGCGATGGGAAGCACGCCTGTATCGGTCCGCGCGTAGATGGGTCCGGTGGCGAGTGTTTCGTTACCCCAGCTGAGACTGGAGGCCTGTTTTACGCGTTAACAGCTAGGAATCAGCGATGCTCGCTCCGATGCAGATACGCACGTTGAACTCCCAGTGGAAGTTGAGCGGCTCGTTCTGCGGCAGCCATGAAATATCGCCTGACAAAATCCAAGTTACCCGCATCATCATTGTTAGTGATACTTTATCAAGGACCAACGAAGCATCGGGCGCACCACTGATGCGACTCTGGTCGATCCCGCCGAAAGTGATCTCACCGCTGCCCTCCGGGATGCCGCTCTCGCTCAACGGGCTCACATAGATCCCGAAGACAGGCTTATCAATGACGCCGTCCGAGACGAGGTTCTCGACGAAAGTGGGTGTCGTGTTGTACCCCGAGACCTCATGATAATTGGATCCGGAGGGCCCCAGTCCCACTATGTCGTAAAGTCACGCCGTCAGCTGCGACCAACACCGTAACCTGGTCGCAGGGGCGGAGAATTACGTACAGATACCGTCAATTGGCTGGACGAGGGTGAACCCCTCCATGTAGCCTGCAGAACCAATGATCTGCGAGCTGGCAGTTGCGGAGCCGATTGTAACATGGTCCATGTATGCAGTGCCATTGACTCCACCCGAGCCATATCTACGTCGTTCTTAGGGTATCAAATCAAATAGCTCATGTCATAGTAACCCATGCTTACCCTACACTGAATGTCTGATTGATACTTCAGAAATCCAACGCATTCAGAATATAGCGCATGCAAAACAAGAAGTGGATAATACTTACGTCTGCGTGTTCGGCCCTGGAACGTACTTTTGCTCACCGCCCACCCAGAGAACGGCACTTCCAGTGTCTACAAGCACATTCGAGAATACTTGGTTATTTCCAGCTGTGACTGGAAAATGGTTTAGACTCTGTCCGTGTCCATCAGCAGAGATAAAGACGTACCAGGAATGACGACTTTGAGCGCAGCGTTGCTGGTAGGGGAAGAAGAATCTGTATGTGCAGAGTGCGACGGGCGTTAGCCATATCAGCCCAAAGGTAGTTGTGGAGGACGTCTTGCCGAAGAACTTTGCAAAATTTGGACTAAACTAGCCATTCAGAGCGTACATCACAACATTATCTCAACTTTGACACATACATTAATGTCGATGAGAACGGTACTTTCAGAACATTTGCAGCGCTTGCTTGAAAAGCTCCGAGAATACCGAGGATCAATATGTCGAGCAACATAATCTTAAAATTTACAGCCTCAAAAAAGAGTGTGCGGGTGCTAGATGGGAAAAGCGAGGGTTGTTCGGGGAGAATGGTAGTGATAGTTGAAGTAGATTCGCTGAGCCCACATGGTTTCACAACTTGGCATCGTGGAAGGGGGCTTCTTATTGAACTTTGCTGTCGCGCGGGAGATCACTGCGAGATCCGCGGTTGTCACGTGCACTTGGCCAAACCCTAAATGAGCCCTAACCCTACCACAGTCTAAACCCTACGTTCATGTCGTTCCGACCTTTCGTTTGTGCTGGCTCCAGGATTTCCGGATTTCTTGAGCTCGGCCGGCCCAGCTTGTCACGTACTCATTCGCGAAGATACGCTACGGAAATATTGAGACAATACACAGACTCGAAGCCTTCGACCTACGGCCAGCCCCTGTCTCCTTCGCATGCTCATCTTAGTAAGTGAATACCCTTTTTCCGAACGACCTGGAAGCCTGATATCCCTGCGAGTGCAGTCCAGCATGATGAGATCACATCAGGTGTACATAGAGATGAGTATGAACGCAGGAGGACACAGCTGATGAGCAGCTTGCCGGATAGCAGTTTGGTCGTATGCGTGGCTGGGCAAATTAAGTACATGAGTGGACGTAAGTGCGACCATGACATTATGCACCCTCGCAGGCTTCACTGATCATTTCTTAGAGATATTGTGAGCCCCGCATCTCCGCGTATTCCATCAATACCCTGACGACTGTCCAGCTATAAGTTTCGCCAATCCTCCGACTTCTGGTATCTTACTGGTTTCGAAGAGCCTTCCTCTGCCGTAATCCTCGAAAAGAACTCCTCTGCTCGGGGATACCGTATGACGCTCTTTTCTACCGGTACCAATCCAGCCAAGGCACAGTGGGACGGCGCGCGCACTTCACACGCAGATGTAGTACGGCACTTTCGCGCGGACGATGCGCAGCCCATCTCAGAATTCCCCAGCGCGCTCCGTTCCCTTGCACCTGCTTTTGACCATTTGTATATGAACATTCCCCAGTCCTCCTTTCCGTTGTCTAAACGGGGACGTCCGTCCTCGCCGAAGTCACTACTCAAGGTGTTTACGCTGTTCTTCGAGTATCGATCAACTATCCTAAGTTATTCTCCGTTGTACAGTACCTGTCACCTCCAGGCATGTCGCGTACAGACTACGACGGCCTTCTTGACTCGCTGAGCAGCGCGAAGCGCAAGCCGCTTTCCCCCGAAGTCGGCCGGCTGCGCGCAATCAAGAGTGAGGCCGAACAACGCGTCATGCATACTGCCGCAGATATCAGTGCGCGAGCGCATACGAAGGTATGCTTTCGCCTTTCCACCACTTTCATCTTTTGTGTCTTGTCTTCCTTGTTGGGGTTTGCTTAAAAGTGTGAATATCTGCTCCACTAAGAGTCCTGCTACAATTGCCAAGCAAATAGTACCTACAGAATGATAATGGCCAATGTCATTCTCCCTGCCACCAGATGTTGATCGTAGCAATGCCGAAAGTTACAACCAGTCTGTTTCCCTTTCTGACTGCCTTGTCATATATTGCAGACTATGCGCTTCACGCGTCCGGACGTGTCCGAGCATGTCCTTGCTGCGCATTTTGAATACCTTTGTGCGCGAGAGGGCGCCCAGCGCCCGGCGTATGTCCCAGTTGTTGCTTCAGGGTACGTGATTTTCTTGACCGTCCCGTTCTTGCTATTTTCCCATTGTCAACGTTACCCAAGCTATGCGAATTGGCTTTCTTCATTGACCTAGATGAACGTATATAGGGCTAACGCGTTGACCATACATTACACGGCGAACAACCAGTTGGTGCGCGACGGCGAGATGGTCTTAGTCGACGCAGGTTGCGAATACAAGTCAGTCATGAACAAGTCCATCTCTCGCCCGGTGTTATCTGACTTCATTCCTTCTGCCTGTCTTCCCTCGTATTCATTTTTCTGGCGCCTCTCGATACCATCCGCACGGAATTGATGTGAATAGCGGGTATGCCTCAGACATCAGTACGTCTGATGTTCCTCGCTCAGTTTACATTCGTTTCTAACCATCCATGCAGCGCGTACCTACCCTGCGAACGGCATCTTCACCTCTGCACAGGCCGAACTCTATTCGGCACTCCTGAGCGCCCAAAAGCAACTCGTCGCACTTTGTACGGCGAGCGCAGGGCTCTCGCTCTCGCAACTACATAACACTTCCAACGAATTGATACGAAAGGAGCTCGAGGGGATTGGGTTCCAGCTCGGCACGGGGGAGGGCCGGATGGGAGAGTTGTATCCACACTTCGTCGGACACCCTGTGGGAATTGGTAAGAAAATCACTGGAAATAACTCTATAGTCATTGCTGATTGGGTCTCTAGATTTGCATGAGTCGAGTTATTTCGACCGGCACGCGCCGTTCGTCTCCCGAGCTTCTTGTGGTTGGTCTCTTCTTGACCTACCTTCTTTTGCGTGTAGGTTGCAGCCAGGGATGGTCATCACTGTCGAGCCAGGTGGGGCCTATTTTATTCTCCCGCGCTTCACGTAGCACTTGCTAATTATATCCTCAGGGGTTTATGTTCCTCCATCATCGTCTTATCCGAAGCACTTCCACAATATCGGCATTCGAATAGAGGTAAATTTCCTTGAGTCTTGTCTATAAAACGATTGCTCATGTTCCGACATTCCATCGTTCTTGTCGCTTTTCGGTGCTGCTGCGTATTCTCCGCGATTCAGGATGAGGTTCTAGTAGGCGAAAAGTACCCAGTAGTGCTCAGCGCAAGTGCACCAAAGGAGGTAGGTCTCAATGAAACCGCGCCCTTGACTGATGTCCTTCCATGAACACACGAGTTTCTTGCTAATCACACTGCGAATTCAAATTTCAACAGATCGTAGACATAGAGGGAGCATGTCAAGGGTTGCTGGGACTAGAGCCCTTCTAGATTATCTACTGTTCTAGTCGGGAGCATAGCAGGAAATACAAATGCATGGATCAAGAAGGGCGATTCCCCACTCTTACACCTTTATCTTCAACTGCTCAATACCTCCGTGGTTTGCACTCATTGATCGACATCCTTTGCAATGGACTCACGGTACCTGGCGCCATCGCTAGGGCCTTCTACACTCGAACTACCAGCCTGTTGCGGTTCGTCCGCTACCTCGAGAGCACGGAGGATCTGTTCTCGGCGCAGCCACTTCTCTTCGGGGATGAAGTACCAACTTAGTATACCGAAGATCGTCACCGAGCCGAAGATCACGCATGCCTAAGTTAAAAGATGGTCAGACGCGCGGCAGCCTTGGTGGATGATGAGCAGGACTGACGAAATTGAACGATTGCGCATTGACAGGGAAGTAGAAAGGCGATATTTGGCACTAAGAGTCAAGACGTCAGAAACACAGTTCGGTAGCAGCGAGCCTGCGCCGCGAAACTCACTGCGAACACGATGCCGTTGAAGACGACAGTCGCGACGTAGAACGGTTTCCTCCATCTGCCCAAATAGAAGTGGGACGACTTGAAGTCGTTGGGCGTGAGCGTCAGCCGCAGTAGCGCGATCAGCCCGTACGCGGCGGTCGTGGGGATGCCGCCGGCAGACGTAAGGGACGTAAACGCGACCTGGCTGGGGAGGATCGTGCACAGCAGCGCTGCGCCAAATACGAACATGATCGTGACGGCGTTCCGGGGCTGCCGGGAGGAGTCGACGCGCCCGATCCAGCTCGACAGGGGCAGCACGCCATCACGCGCCACAGCAAAGACGAGGCGAGAAGCGGCGACCACTGCGACGCTCGTGTTCTGTGTATGGCATGTCAGTGACAAGGGGGGAAAGGTGCAACGGGCGACGTGCCAGGATGAGGCCAACTGCAGCGATGATGGTCATGAAGATACTGCCGCCTTTTCCGAGAGCCAATGCGTACAGTTGGACAAATGGCTGCGGCGCCTCCAGGGCAAAAAGCGTATCCAGGTCAGGTGTGCAGAAGAGGAAGAGGATTGTGGTCGCAAAGCCGAGACAACCGGTCGCGATAGCGCTCCACAGAATACCGCGGGCAGCCACCACGCTTTGGAGGGCGGGAGGTTAGCCTCGGATATCAGGCACGCGCAGAATGCCACCGTACCTGGCATTTTGGGTCTCCTCTGCTATATGTCCCGAGGCGTCGAAGCCTATCATGGTTCCGGCGGTGAACAGGCTTCACAATGCGAATCAATATGTAAGTTGTGACCAAATATAGATACTGCTTACAAGGACAGCATCCAGTTCCACCCAGCAGGAGCTCCCGTGCCATTATCTGATGAGAATATCAAAAATCGGGATGATACAGCTCATAGCTTGATTGGGAACGTACATGTCATTGTGAAAACCTCCTTCGCCGTCCGAAAACCGTAGGTTCTCGACACACCAATAGGAAGCCAGATCAGGCAGAGCAAGAAGTCAACCATGTAGATTCCGATCGAGAATTTGAATACCCCAGAATACCATTTGGGAGGCAGGTAGTTGATGGCGAGGGCGATAATCAGAGTGCCTTCCGACACGGCCCAAACGAGTGCGCGCCATTGGATGCTGTCATTTCCAACACCCCCTGGATAGTTAATCTGCCATACCACAAGCTCTGAGACAATATAGTTGGCCGCTGTCTGCGAACGGCCAAGGCTGAGCACTGAGACTTGATTGAGAATGGAATAGACATACTAGGCAGTTCCCGGCAGCGAACGTCATCCAGGCGGTACACGACCACCACGCGACAATGAAGCCAAAAAACCTGGCATATTTTGGACCAGCGCTCTCGGCAGTCCAAATGTAGATTGACCCGCTCAGAGGGAGCGCCGAGCAAATTTCGGCCATAACAGCGGCGGTGATGAACATGAAAATCATCGAGATGATGTATGATGACCTTGTCAAGTTAGATCTTGCCGGGGGTGAAACTCATGAAGAGGTTTATTTACCATACTGCAGCAGGCCCTCCGGCTTGCAGACCAAGGAAAATACCAGACCTAAGAGAAGCGGAGTCAAGGAGAGAACAAAACAATCCGCAGTATTGTTCTTACCGTACACCGCCAATAAAATTCAGGGCGACGAAACTGGCAGCAAAGCTCTCTACGAAGTGCCAACTGCGGTGCAATTGCTAGCCGAGAAAACTCAGTTGAAAATTTAAGAGATGGCCAAATGTAGAATATCCACCTGTTTATAACCAAGCCTTTGCTGCAAAAAGAAAACAGAGGATCAGTGAAATTTGCCGGGGCTCCCCCGCGAAAGCTAAGGGAGTGTAAGTAAAAAGGCGACACTGGGGGGCTTCCCTACGCAGGTATGAGCGCTGATCAGGTTCAGACGGTGTGATCTCAATCCTTGCTGTTCATCCACTACATTTTATTCGAGCCGATCATCTGTCCGCGACAATCGACAAGCCAAGGTGTAGTAGAATCACAAGCAAGGATACCCGTAGCCATTCCAGTTCACCACTGAAAGTCGATGTTACCGATGATACAGTCACAGCAGGCCCAGGTCTGCATAGTTCTTCCCAATTGCGCCATTGCAATTACCAGCTGGATCTCGTCTTCGTCGGCCGGCGAGGCGCGCTCAGAATCAGGATTTGCGGGGAGTTTGGGGACGTGCAGCTCGTCTGAGGACATTGTACAAGTTACAGATGATCGCGAGGAGAAGCGAGAAGAAAAGAAGGACGAGCCCGTTCACGATTCAGGAACGAAGATTGCAAAGATAAATAGATACATGTGTTTATGTAAGGACTTCCCACGAGTCTCAATGTTCCAGATCACAACCAGACAGGGCGCAGGCAGAAAAAAAATATCATCGATGGGCATGGTCCATCTCGGACTCCTCACACATTACGGAATACCGAGACGCTAGATGACGGGGTATTTATCAGTGCGGAACGGAACCCATAAGACACAGGCACTTACAGGCTTGAGAGCTTTGATGAGCAGCCACTCCTCATTGCTCACATCCTGCTTGAACGATGTCTGCAAGACATGAGTACGCTGTGGTCGACGTAAAGGCTCACATAAGCTTACCTTCAGCACGTCAATGCTCTGCCTTGTGATATGACTGTACAATTCGTCCTTCTCGTCGAAATGCCGCCCGAACATCTTCGCTGATTGATAGACAGCATGTTCAATCTTGACCGCAACACCACCACCCGCCTGCGACTTCTTCACGATCTATAAGCATGTATTCAGTTTGATGTCCATCGTAAAGAGGAGAACGATAAGAAACTTACCTCGTGAGACTTGTGATTGATCTCCAAGGACGTTCTGAAACGTCGTTAGGGATGAGAAGTCAGACTGACCATGCACCACTCACATCTTTCCAAGATCAATGATATCCTTCTTCTGCGTTTCTGGGTCTACCTTGACAACACAAAGAGGTGTGCCGACCCGTAAAGTACCATCGAGGATGTCGACTCCCAAGATGATGGGGTCACGCTTACAGAAAGCAGCGATGGTCTTCAATCTACAGGGCCAGACCGCTTGAGGAGCGGCGTCCCTTCGCTTCGCCTCCATAATCTCGTTGTTGTAAGCAGTGAAGGCATCGAACAGGTGGTAGATGATGTCCGCTACAAATCCGGTCAATGCTTTTCAAGATATCTGGAAGAAGCCTTGCAAAATCACCTTTGAACAGACGAATGCCCATCTCCTCCGCCATCCGCTCCGCATCCTTGTCAACGGTGACATCGAAGCAGAGGATACACGCGAGCTCCTTCGCCTTCTCCAACATCGTCGCCGCACGCATGACGTCCTTCTTGTGCACAGGACCAATGTTAATACCAGACACAGGGATCTTGCTCGACTTGAGGAAATCGAGCAATGCCTCCAGAGACCCCAGCGTGCTCGCCTGCACGCAGACGCCGCGGCCAGACTTGTCAATCGAGTTCAGCAGGGTGGTCAGGTCGGACATGACCTCGTCCATGAGGTCTTCTTCGTCGTCATCAGGCCCAACGACGAGTAAGCGGGAACCGGCGATAGCCTTCTCCAGGTCGGGAGCGACAAGCTTGACACCGAGAGCTGCCTTGACCTCTTTGTGGTGGACATATTGCGACTAGGGAAATTAGTGAGTGCTCCCGTCCGCAGCAGTCAGAAGTGCGGCACACCTTGATACGAAGTTCACGAAGAGGTTGCGGCGTCAACAATGCACGAATTTGTGTCACTATCGGTCCGTTAAGCCCACAAACAACGATCTTATCTCCTTCGTGCAGGATACCGTTGGACAAGACAACATCAATGGTCGTCCCCAAACCCTCGATGACTTTGACTTCGAGGACTGTGCACTCGAGCTCCGATAGGTACATCAAACGGTCACTCATGCGCTGCTGTGTGAGGTTCACGAGGAGCATGATCATGTCCGGAACACCTTCGCCCGTAACAGCGGACGTCGGAACAATAGAAACGTTGCGTGCGAAGCTCTTGTTCTCGTAGTAGAGAACGGCGTTCAGCCCCTGCTCCGCAAAGGCAAGGATCGTCTTCTGGAGACGGTCCTCGAACTCCCGCTGCACTGATGGCTTCTGCTTTGCCAGAGAACTTCGGAAGTCGTTGTCAGGGGTAGCTTCCCAACCATACATACGGTCGATCTGTAAATTGGAAGTCAATGCATGTACAGTTTTCTTCCTTGAGAATCGCACCTTGTTCAAGGCAACAATGAAAGGCGTCTTGCGATCTCTCAGGAGACGCAGTGACTCAAGTGTCTGAGGCTCGAGGAAGTGCTACATGGGAGTCAGAAACAGAGACGGGTGCAACATCAGCATCTATACTGACCATGATATCGACCACCAGGATGGCGATGTTACATAGTGAACTACCACGGGATCGCAAGTTCGTGAAGGACTCATGGCCAGGAGTGTCGATGATCAAAAGACCCGGAATCTTGTACTCCTGCGATCCATCCTAAATGCGAGTTGTGTTTAGTATATAGCCCACTCGCTCATAAGAGAATAGAAATATACCTTGTTCAGAACAACCGTTTTGGTCTTGATCGCATCGACCGGGAAGTAAGTTGCACCGATCTGCTGCGTGATACCACCAGCTTCTCCTTCTTGGACGTTCGTTTGCCGGATCTGATCAAGGCGTTGGTTGACAAGTGACGGAGGTTGTCCCTGACCGGACTCACCTTGTCCAGCAGTTTCGTCTTGCCGGTATCGACATGGCCTAATATACAGCAAATAGGACTGCGCAAGTCGTCCTTGCTTCGGGCAGCAAGTGCAGCCTCGTGGGCCTTTGCTCTCCGTTCAGCAGCCTCCGCCTTCTTCTGCGCTGCCATGATTTGTGCCTTCGACATTCCGTCCTCGGACTCGGATTCAGAAGACGCGTCCTCGTCAGAATCCGATTCCGATTCTGACGAATCTTCGTCCGAGCTTTCGTCCTCCGACTCTGACGATGATTCCTGTGCGCCATAGGTCTTCGTTGTTGCAGTAGGAGTCTTGGACGAAGGGGGGCCAGCAGATACTGACTTCTGTCCAGGACCTCTCGCAGGAGCCACAACTGCCTTCGCAGGTACAGCCTTCACCGCTGGCTTCTGCGGCTGGGTTGTCTTTGGAGTACCATTAGACGCGCCATTCACTGAAATCATCAATGAGCTCTGAGGTCTGTTTGCTACACAAGAAGCAGACTCACCAGGGGCAGCTGTCTTGGCTGGTTGAGGAGTCTTTGCTTCCTCATCTTCGCTACTCACATCCCAAGATTCTTTGACACCATCTGCCGCCTTCTGGTCTTCGTCACTGCTTGCATCCCAGTCATCCTTGACGCTATCAATTTTCTGTTTCTCTTCAGCTACCTGGGTAACAGGCTCGGGGACATGTTCAGGCTCTGGTGTTGAAGGCTTCTCCTCTCGTACTGGAGACGGTTCTCTTGTAGCTGGCCCACTACCCGTTGCGCTAGCAGGACCTTTCCTTTTCCGATTGCCATATACAACTCTCTTGGGTACCTGCGCACCTGAGGGCTGCTGCAGGCCCTCTATTTGTACTCCGGAAGCAAGTAGAGCTTGTTTTCGCAGCTCGGCCGCTCTTTGTTCTTCCTTCTGCTTCTTGGTAAGGAGACGACCCTCCTTTTTAGCCAGTTCACGCTTGGCCTGTGCGCACAATTCAGTACTCCCTTCTCGAAATGACGAAGTCAGTATTACCATACCTTCTCTTTCTCCTTCCTTCTCCGCTTCTCCTCCTCGTTCCTCCTCGCCTCCTCCTCTGCTCTTCGCTCCTCCTCTTCGATCCTCTTCCTCTCTTCTTCTTCCTTCCTCCTCGCCTCTTCCTCCAAACGTTTCTTCTCCTCCATCATCGCCTTTAGAGCGCTGATACCAGAAGCACCCTTCTTCTTGCCCGCCGCTGGAGCTGGTGCCGGAGCAGGCTCTTCATCTTTTTCCGCTTTTTTCTTCTTTTTCTTCTTTGAATCAGCCTTCGCACCGCCAGCTTCCTCTTCTTCTCCTTCCTCTTCTTCCTTTTGTGTCGGCGCAGGTGGTGGTGGGGCGGGCGATGCTTGCTCGTGGCCGGCTTCCTCTTGTGCGGCCTTTTTAGCTGCTGTTTGGGCTTTCTTTTTGGCCTAAACGAGATCCTATCAGCAAGCTGAATACATATATCGCGCGGCAATAGTAACCTTTTCCCGCTCCTTTTTAAGCTTCTCCTTCTCCTTCTTCGATAACACTTTCGGACCTGTGTCGTCAGCAGCGTCCTCATCGTTCTCCCCGTCCTCCTCCTTCGGCTCTGCGGCAGGTGATACTACTGATTCAGTAGGGGTGGCCTCATCATCCTGAGTAGGTGCTATGCGATCGTACGTCAGCTTGACTGACGAATACTGAAGACGTGCACAATGACGCACCAGGCTTGTCTTCCTCATCCTGTTCCTGCGCCTTGCTCTTCTTGGCTTTGCCCTTCTTTCCCTTCTTTCCTTTCTCCTTGACCGGCCCCCACTCCTCGTCGGCCAGCTCCTCCGCGGTCATCTGCGCAGGCTTCTGCGGTGCGCTGATATCTCCATTCGCAGCAGCGGCTTCTCCATCTGAGCCCCTTCCCGGAGATGGTCCATCCGCGAAGGACACTTCTACAGTAGCCTTTTTACCTCCCTTCTTATCCTTCTTACTCCTGGCCTTGATCACAGACTGTTACAACACGAACCATCAGCCACTGAGACTGTATGAAAGTGCGGGGTATGGCACACCATCAGGCCCCCAAAATCCTCGTCCTCGGCCACTGCACCGCCATCGTCTGCACCGAGCGCCGCGAAAGTTGAAAAGCCTCCTCCACTCTTCTTTTGCGATTGGAACTCATCATCCGATGCCTCCAGTGGTGTTCCGGTATTATTATTAGCGATAGATGTACCCGCTTTCTCCCTGTAGTGGGCAATAGATCAACGGTGGCATACGGTGGACTGATGTCTACTCACCAGAAGTCGTCATCGTCCTGCTTCTTTCCCTTTTTTCCCTTAGTCTTAGGTGCCATTGTTGTTGAGGATCAGGGGTGTAGGTAGAGGTAAAGCTGAGAGTTCGGTGGCTTAGGGTACAGACGAGTGAGCACCGGCACGGTCCCGGAGGAGAAAAGTGACCTGATCGCGCGTGGGACCCGGCTCACCTTGACTTTCGCCGCGTGCGGTTCCACTTCTGAGTCCTTGTCTCCGAAGTATTGTCTCAAGTATTGTGACTCTAACGTTCTGAGCTACTGTTATTTTACCAAGCCGAAGTCGACATCGAGCTATGGGGCTTCTCACTATCATCAGGAAGAACCGCCAGAAGGAAAAGGAGATGCGCATCCTCTTCCTGTAGGCTTTTCGGACACCCGATACCTTCCAGCGCTGCTCTCAACTCGCTTGTACGCCTATAGCGGTCTTGATAATGCAGGAAAAACGACAATCCTGAAGAAACTGAACGGGGAAGACATCATGGGCATCAGTCCTACTCTAGGTTTCAACATCAAGACATTTGTGCACCGGAAGTGAGCTCGAGACCTCAGATCGACGTCGGCTGTCCCAACTAAGTGCACGAACGATATCGACCGTTTTCAGATATACCCTTAACATTTGTGAGTACATCGGACGTCGTATTGCTTATGATGTGGGTCCAATGCTTCTGTAAGGGGACGTTGGTGGTCAGCGTACCCTCAGGCCATACTGGCGTAACTACTTCGAACAAACAGACGCTCTAGTATGGGTTGTCGATTCGGGGGATCGGATGCGTATCAGGGATTGCAGGGAAGAGCTGCACAGTCTACTACTAGAAGACGTATGCTGGTCTTTCGATCTTGTCTGCGTTGATAGAGCCTCACTTCACCATCCAGAGATTAGCGGGCGCGTCTCTCCTCGTCTTTGCTAACAAGCAAGACCTCCATGGCTCCATGAGCAGTGCTGAGATCCGAGACGTGCGTATTCTGCTCCAAATCTTGTTCACACGTCCCTACTCACGAGCCATAACATAATCCCCTCAGGCCCTCGACTTGCTCTCGATCAAATCCCATCACTGGAAGATCTTGCCTTGCAGTGCGGTCACGGGAGAAAATCTTGTCGAGGGTCTAGATTGGGTGGTTGATGATGTTGCAGGTCGGCTATATTATTCCACCGTATTCGAAGAGGCAGCATCCAGGAATAGGCCTCAGGCGTACAGTGATATCGCAGGAATGTGATTATTTGTTATCCGATAGCTCAATGCGAGCGTCATTTGATACAAATACTCGTTCACATAAAGGTACTCTTTCGAGACATCCTGGCGCCCGATTTTCCATGATTGAACTGAGAGGGTGCAGTGCACATCATGAAGTCGCACAGCATACGAGGTGTGCTTGCGTTTGTACCATCTTCCGTATTTGATGATTTTTTTGCAAGTCGGGTTTTCACTAGATAATCTGTTCAACGTTCAAGGCACTTGGCCAGGCCGTCTTGGATTTAAAAGCCTCTATCATGCATGCAACTAGACCGAACTTGAGTACTATCGTGTCGTTGCATGACACTGGTAGTTGCTGCTACCGTGACCGAACCGACAAAATGTCGCTCATAACTCCACTCGTCACCCGGCCGGTGGAACACGGAGCTGTGCCTATACGATGCGATGCTCTATAAAAGCGAGACCCTGTCTCCCAAGCGAAGGAAGGTCGCAACTACCAATTCGATTCCTTGAGACCCTACACATTCGCTCTTTGGCGCGTACTTCATCCGAGTCGCTTTACCGAAATAGTCAATGTGTAGTCTGCAGAGATCCCGGAGTGAGCAAGCGAAACAATGACCGACAGACATACTCGGAAAGTGGATCGATACCCAGTAAGCTCGTTCGAAACGAAAACGGAAGTCGGGCTAGGTCTGACAACCTTAGCGAAGCTAAAAGAGGCTGAACAGTTCGTATTGAAATTCCATTCAATATGAGCTGTTCAGCATCCTTAAGCTTCGCCATCGGATAGGATGCGATGGTCTGGTTTCGGGATGCCAGCAAGCAGTAGACCAGGCAGGCTTATATACGTTTCGCATCAGTGTTGATCATATGCTGACAATAAGGCCCTTTTGTCACAGCCTTTGGCTCAAGCAATATCTACGCCACAAGGGGACGCGCGCATCGAGGCCCAAAGGGTTGGACAAAGCACCTACGATCACCGCCTCGAGTACCCGGAACACGGTCACATGATTGTGTACTTGGCCTGTAGAACAACAGTATATACCGGATCCTTATCCCCATGCCAATGTGAATGGTGACATAGCTAAGGTTCAAGCACTGCTAGGATACTGTACCAATATACAAAGGATCTAGCCATTGTCATGTCAGGGGACACAAATGCAATTTATTTTGCATGTCTCAGCATAAAACATTGTAAGGCCAAGAGTGTAAATGATGGTATAGACAAGAAATCATGCCCAAATCCTGAAAATCAAAAAAATACAGAGGACACTGGTTAAACAGTAACTTGACTTTCATTTGAGGATTGTTATAAAGATAGGTGTCGCTGTATCTATCCCAGCACTGCATACTAGCTATACAGCAAGTTTGCTAGTCTGAGAATTAGCCCCGCACTACAAATGATGCCCGCGCATTATAAAGATAGGTGTCGTTGTAACGGTAAATGACGGCCACGCTACCAGTACTATGACGGCGGTGCAAACTACACCATATGGTCTTGAGAAACATCATCAATGATAGACCAATGTACATACCAATGGTGTAGGGCAATGACTATGCAGTCAATGACATAGCCTGTGGGCAAATGCATGTCAGATAAATATGCCACATGAGAATGCGATCAGAAGCTAGGACGTACCAATGATGTCCCAGGTTTGACGGGACCGTGAGGACTCGATGAGGGGTCGAGCCGGTATGGATGCTCACAGTCGTAGCAAAGCCTGGGCGGAAATGAACAACTCATATTGAATGGAGTAATTGGAGACGGTTGGTTTGTAGCGCGCCATTGGTAGAGGATGTGGGTGCAGGACAAGTTGCCAAACAGCGTCCGAGCAGGGCCGGTTTATCAACGTTTTCGAACAAAGGGCCAAGCGCGGCCGGGAACACAATGAGTGGACGTTCGTCGGGTGGATTCACATAAGCCACGGTCCAAGAAACAATAAGGACAGAAACGAGACGTGAGCTTGGACATGGACAAAGCATACCCGTAGCCAACGACGAAACCGGGTCATAGCCTCGACAGGCGCTTGGATGCCTGACCCCGGCCAAGTTGCGAAAAAGCAAGGTTTGACCGCAATTGACACAATGTAGTCCGCCACTGTCGCTTGAAAGGACGATCGTTGTCACTAGAACTTACAAGCTAATACGATCGCGCATTGTCAGTGAGCACAAATGTGATGCACTGTCAAAAAGCCAGCGCTGAAGTGATTCTCTGTCCGCTACTAGAAGAGCGTATACATAGGCTCAGAATAACTTGAAATTGTGATGTCCGTCAAAGCCAGGAGCCGACCTATCATGTTCTGGAGCAAAGGGCCCATGTTAGCCATGAGTGAAATGAGAAACAGACATCTGGCTTTTGATCCAAGGATGCGAAGGATGGCAAGTTTGGATAAAGCGCGCTTCGACGCGCTGCCGTTGATTACATCATATCACGTGTGAATAGAATAGGTCGGTGAAGTAAGTACTAGAGGCGCGCACCGGCAGATGCCGAGACACAGGGTAGAGGGGGGGGTACCCCCAGGGGCCCTTAACCGGGATTTCTTACCAGTTAGCTGTATTTTCTCCCAGGTGTTAAATGGGCTAAAATGTGGTGCAACTATGATATAGACACTCAAAATAAGCAATACATACTGTAACTAAGCCTCTTTCCTGATTTTGGAGCCCTCCCAAGTCATTGGTGTCGACGACCATACTGAGATGTCGGTATGCTGCCATATATGGTAAGGTAACTCACAGCGATGTCTGGAATTCTGTCGCAATTCAGTCCATACATCCCAAGCATAATCTCTTGCTCTGACCTCTGGCAGGTTGGTGCTATCCATTCCTTCTAATCTCTCTTGAACATCCTTTGAAGCTTCATCCAGTACTAGTGTTTTGACTTACTTACTACTCAACGCAGTTCACAAGGATGGTCACGCTCATGGAGTAACATGGGAGGAAGATTATCTCAAAATGTACGTCCAGTCTCTGCTTTGATGGCATTCAACTGACACACCATTATTTAGGTTCTTTACTGAAATTTTCCAGAACAATCCCAAAGACTATTCTGCGTTGAATGATGCAGAGAGCCAGGCGTTGACAGTGGGTTGGCAGGTCGCAATTTAAGACCATTTCAGGTGGTCAATCCCTATCTTCACGGCTGAGCTCATCCACTGCCAGTGGCAGCATGTTGAACATCATTCCTGTATAATAATTACTGTCTGTTGTTTCATGCCATTATATGTTGTTAATTTCATCTACTGGATGCTACTGTTGTGCTTCCAATGCTGCAATGACCCTGGAAAAAGCCTGTAATGTCATGAGAAAGAGCACCAGTGCCGGTATATTGGTAGTAAATAATGTTGTAGCTGCCTCGATCCTCGGTCGATTTCCGGGACGCTGCAGTGCCATAACGGTATGCCAACCAGATGCTGGTTTCGGGCCTGCCCCGAAACGGGGCTGCATACGGGAAGTAACCGGCCTGTTTACATGTTACATCAACCATAATTTCAAGCACTACATAAGGGATTTACAAAATTATCGTAAAATCATAGGACGAAAAGGGTAGTAATCATGACGGCTATGGGCCGTTACGGGGACCTCGCTCTGAGGCCCCGTTTCCATGCCGCAGAGTTCTGGCCGTGTAGTGTTGCGGTCGAGTCGAGTAACTCGCTCGACAACTCGAGTTGGTGTTTCTGATAACATAAGCATGATTGATTGGCTGTTCCAGCTGCCTCTTACATAAGCACCATCAATCCAGACTCGGCACGTGAGCTGGGACATCGAAGGTGAGCTCTTGCCCTCCGGTGCTTGGATTCTATTGGCTGCCTGGCACGACCCGGTTTCACCCTAACTCGCGAGTCAACTCGCAACTCGCCTCGAAGAAACTTGGATTTTCGAGTTTTGTCGAGTTTGTGACTCGACTCGACTCGAACTCGACTCGTCGCAACACTACACGCTACACACATATCCAAGTGGAGGGATACCTTTCTAGATATCCATGGCATGCATGACTGGGCCTCAGGATGTTGCACGTTCCTGGATAGCTTCTCCTGTAGGCCTGACAGGATATTCCTCTAGGCTCGAATATCGGGCGTGAAGCCGATATTACTACGAAGAAGCTAAGATTATACACAGCGTGTACGCCACTACCATCCAGTGCTGCGCCTCTTGTCTGTCTGCATACTTGGCCGTTACTCTACAAGAATGGAGAGCGTTATAAAGATTATATGTGTATCACATCTTGTGCCACAGCACTTCCACGACACCACCTACATATGCGTGAAATCATCAAACATCAGTGGCTAGTGTCTCCGAGCATGGATACCGCGATTTAACTTCTTCTGCTAACCGTGGTGTGGTGTCTGTGGACTGAAATCTGAAGTCGGACACAGTGCTGGTATCTGGGTATGTTAGCACGTACAGAGTAATGCAAAGTGCATATAAAGCCCACTCATGCAGGGTCATCCCTTCTAGTGAATGCAATGACCCAAAAGTCTCAATCGCACCCTTGGCTTGAGAAGTTTGCATGCTCTAGAAGGCAAGCACTTGAATTGCTCAGAGCAGCTGCATCGTCATTCTTCGATTTTCTGAGCGCGATGGCTACCTTGCTGTATCGTGATCTCTTCCTTCTTTGCTTTCCTTCTTTGTATGCGCCATCCTATACGCGTCTCCAGAAATTTCGAGATGCCTATTCGATTCAACTTGGTCGGTCGGACTTCGATGAATTCGGCCCTAAATGGTATCATTTCTCTAAGGGACTGACGGCACAATACAAGAACATGAACATTCTTTCCGGTCTGCTGTTGTCGTGAGTGTTTCTGAATTGCATCTATACGGCACCAGTTAACGATTCATTCCGGTTGGTGCCTTCGCGTGCTGCAGGGCAGCTGTTGGCTTGTTACAAGTTTTTAACGTCTCTGATAATTGGCCTACCAACACCGTAGGAATTGTCACCCTTATCAATGCTCTCATCAGCCTCCTCTTCGGCATAGTCTACCAGATACACTTGTCTAGTCTCACCAGCGAGCGCCATGGAGTGATTTGGCTTGAAGCACGTCTTGTGACTTTTTTGGCTTACATACGACTCATTGGGATAACCATACAGAGCACTGCAAAAGTGGCATCGCCTGCGTGGATAGGTGCCCTTCTCTCGATACCAGCCGCGTGGTTGATGTGGTACTCTTACTGTTTCCCGAAGATTTAAACTTGCTGATTCCCCTACAATCAGGTCCATAGGATCTTTGCTTACACTCATTTTGGTTTACGTATGGATTGAACCTGCCCAGGAAGGTGAACATTGTCTTCGCCACTGTGGCTGCCTAGCTCAATGTACTTTCTTAAGGTACTGGGTCTGCCGGCATCATGCCACTTCCTGCACGCTTGTTGATCACCTCCGTGTTCTGCTTCGGACTCGCACATCTTGTGGTTGCGGCAATTATTATTATTAGACTCAATATCGCCTGCCGGAGTATGGCGAAGAACGAGGAGAAAGTCTGAGTGCTTCATCCCCACCGAACGACCTTTACGCCATAGCTCATAGGCAAATAATTTGTGTATCGATCGTTCGAATTACAATAATGCAGAGTATAGGCATTTAAAATCAAAACATTCCTACCATACATGCCACTAGTAGACTAGGATGTTAGGTCACTGCGAAAAGAATAGCAAAAACCAGTACAAATATGGTCATCCTCTGTTTCCTGTTCATATTCTCCTCGTTCCTGGGCGCATCACCTAATCGATCGGTGAACCAATCAAAACTCATGCCAATAAGTCGGAACTCCTTCCTCTCAATCATTCCCACAAGACGTCCCCACTCACTGAAAATTCGTATGAACGTACTTTCTATAGTGGCCATGAATAACGAGAGGCCTGTGACTGTCATCTTGATAGTCGCGGTTCTCTGGACATCCCGCCATAGATGCCGATATAGATCGTGCACGATATTGGTGATGAAGACAGCGGTAGCCATCTCAATGCCCGTCGACGACAGGAGGAAAGACCATTTTGAAGAGACCAGAGACGCCACACATCCGGCTAGAACAACAACGCCACATAAAAAGAGTAGTTCAGCACTGTTAGGAGCGGCCTCTCGGTAGGTAAATTCAGGGTATCTCCCAATGAGGCCACTGTCGCCTTTAGACCACATGTAAAATCTCCAATACGATCTTTTACCGTTGTTCCACCAGGGGTGAGTGACAACCACGTCCGGCGCAGCATGGAAACCTCCACCACCGTTTTTAATCGAGAAGTTTCTCTTCTTGCGGCAGAAATCGATGTCCTCGCCACCACCGGTCTTTGGAAATTCTGGGTCGAATAGGACACCGTCCTGTATATTACGCCGTGCGATGAGGTTGGCAGTGACACCCCAAGGCAAATCGGTATCCATCCTCATCTTGGTGGCTATGTCCCAGAAGTATGTCACGCCGGCCAAGTGGATAGCGGCAGTGGAGACAGTGTCCGCCGATGGGAAGTGTGCAGTACCAACGAACCCGGCTGCTTCAGGATGAGCCCGTATGGCCTTTTCTGCCTCGATCAGCACGTTTGCATCTGGAGAGACATCGTCGTCTAGAAAGTGGACCCACTCCGCCGACGATTCCTGTAGGCCTCTATTACGAGAAGCTGAAGCTCCAAGGTTGACCTTGTTTACCCGAATGCGGACGTCAGGTCGGTGTGCATATTTGTCCATTAGCTTGGAAATATTGGGGGAGGTGGGATCATCAATGATGATAATAAACATGACTGTACAAGTTCTAGATGGCTGCAGCGCTAGAAACACATCAAGATAGGATAAATTGACCCTATAACAAGGGATGATGACATCCAGAGTTAGCTTGCGTTGGACACTTGAGCTTGACCTCCGGAGCCAAGCTTCGACAGTAGTCGTGGCACTATCCAGCAGATTAAATGTCCATCCTACGGCATGTACTTTCTGATATCGAGCGCCTTCGCTTCCACCGAGCCTGTTGCATATTCTGGAACTGATCATGCGCGAGCAACCCCAGCGCTGATAGAGCTGGAAGAGAAAAGGGTCTCCATCCTGGTTAATGAAGGACGCTGGGATGACTTCTCCGCCAAAAATTTCCATATGCGTTCGATGGATGATGGGAAAAGTGGGCATACCCGGAAAGCTGGTATCTGTGAATGCCACACAGCCAAACCCTTTGGGAACAGCTTCTTCAGAGACGAAGTCAGCGAACGTGTCGCAAACTGCGGACATCCAGTTGGCATCCTGCAGAATAACGTCATCGCCCATGAGTGTAAAATAATCACAACCATCCTGCCATGCCCGTCGAGCACAGTCACGCCAGATGGCGCAAACATGACCACGAGGGTGCATGCAAATGAGAGTGACAACATGCAAAAAGCCTTCAGTCCGCAAGGTATCAGCGGCCTTGTTATGCCCGTTTTCGCCTAGAAGGAAGTCGTCATCGTAGTCTATGGCCAGGTACACTCGGATCCGATAATGCTGACCGAGTCGTCCAACATCGTAAGTTGTCGTTGCCGCGAGCGAACGGGCAAAACGGGTCAGATTCACGAGACAGTCAGCCGGAGACGATGAGCCTCTCGAGGTAATAGGAAGGAGAATGGCAAATGTGTCTCCATCCGAATGCAAATCCATTTTGGTGCTCGTCTGCAATTGGAGGAGCGTCTCCGCTCGTTGTGAGTCAGTCATCCCTGACACAATACGGTTCATCTCGCTAGATATCCATTGTCCTGTCCGTTGCATCCCTGTCTCGAGAGAAGTATTTGGTGACCAACCCAATTGTTTCAGGACAAAGGAGTTATTCGAGTTGCGAGACCCAACACCAATAGGCTTGCTGGAATCGTAGAGAAAGTGCACTTGCCCAAGGTCGAGCTCAGCACAGCGCACCGCGATCTCTGCAAGCTCCCTTATTGTCACGGCATGATCGGAACCTATGTTGACCGGCTCGCAACAGCGAGATTGAAGGAGCCGAACAATGGCATCGACAGCGTCGTCTATGAAGCAGAAACTTCGCCTTTGTAGTCCATCTCCCCAAATCTCTAGTTCCAACGGGAAGGTCCCCGCCATTTTTGCGGCGAAGGCCTTCCGAAGGAGCGCTGCAGGTGCCTTCTCACGACCCCCAGCCCAGCATCCACCAGGACCAAATACATTGTGGAAGCGGGCGATACGAATCGCCATTCGAGAAGAGAACTGAGATAAAACTTGTTCTGTATTCAATTTCTCGAGACCATACAGACCTTGGGGGCGAGGCGGAAGCTGCGCCCACACGTCTGCCTCCTTCAAAGAAACATCGACGTTCCCCTTGCCTTGGAGAGATTCCGGATAGACGCATGCGGAGGATGCGTAGAAGAAGCGTTCGACACCCACTGCAAGACAGGCCGAAAGTAAATTCATGGTCATGGTGTGATTCTCCCCATATATAGCAAAGTCATTGTCCGAATGAATGACACCCATACCGCCCATGTTCGCTGCAAAGTGGAGGACGATCTTGACATCACACACCACACGAGTACAAAACGACGGATCGCAGAGATTGCCAAGCATGACTTCGGCATCGGATGGCTGATCATGGTAAGAATGTGGAATTATATCTGTAATGCGGACTCTATGGCCTAAATCGCAGAGACGTCGAGCGACATGGCCTCCCTTTCGACATGTCAAAAGTGTGTAATATGCTATATGGCGGTAGAACTTACAATAAAACCATGACCTCCTGTCACTAGAACGAGACCGTCCATTGCTAGCTGGTTTTGTAATTCTGAGGGTGTAGGCCATGCTAAACAACGGCCGCCTTATATATTGCAGTTTTAAACTCCTACACCAGGACCAGCTGAGAAACAGGAAGAAGACATACCATTACACACAGAATGATGTCCTCTGATACCAAAGGGACCGACGAAAAGGCTCCATTGAAATTATTTCACATAGGAAGGCATTGAACACGAGGAATGAGCATCCAAATATATGTCCAGCCAACCAAAACACGTCCTGATGGCTCATTAGGGCACATAGAAGACACTTATAGCAGTCGAGGTATTAGGTTCAAGAAGTGATGAAAACTCACTGATCATCTCTGTTTGTACCAAACACTGAGCGCTGGAGACCTGTCAACAAATTTACTACCCAATCGCACCACATCCATCTGATTTGGCAACTCGTAATAACCTGGATGCTGCGGCATTAAACCAGGAGCGGATATTTGGACGTATAGAAGACAAGAAGCTACAACGACGATAACTTGTATCCACGTTTAGTGAATGTCCATTCATATGGAAAAATCGAAGGTGACTTACCTAGTTATGCGCCCAGACAATGCACCATGAGGCTGAACATCTTGGCGTACCTAAACATATGCGCCATAGCCCCGAGGCTGTGTCCAGTAGCAACTCGTCTTTGGAAGATGACGATGGAGGCACGGTATTGATCCCACCCCGAAGTCTGCACAGGTACAAAACATACTTCCCCTGCGCTGTGCCATGGTTAGGCAAAATGGTTAAGCCCGACCGTTTTTTGTCCGTTTGCGTTTTACGCTGCATGTAATGTGGCTCTAAAGCTTGTCCACAATGTCCAACCGGAGCATCTGACAGAGTGGGAAGCTTGTGAGACGCTAGCTGTGCCCGCAGCGAATCGGCATATTCTGGGGGAATAGATGTTAGGTCTAGCCAGCGTGCAGCATAATTCCAGGGTCCAACTGCGCCAGATCAGTCTCTTCGACTGCGCGCTCGTCTGTGAAGTCAGAAAGTAGCGATAGAACAACTTTAGTTGAAAGACACACGCAAAGAAGCCCAGGACGCATTCGGAAGAGGGTGGTCACCCCCAGGCAAACGGCTCCGAGACCGACTCCTAGCTCTCTCTAAAATATCCCAAAGTTTTGTACCCATTTGCCTTGGTCACCCTGCATCGACCTACATCCCTACACAGTACACCTTGCATACAAAGGTATGTTAGTGACGGGATCTTCATGAAATGCCTCACTTACGGTCTGTGTTACAACAAGGCAGCACTCTTGCAATATCATGTCCGATACCGAAACAGCACAGGATGTCAAAGGGACGGACTACACCTTCACGTCCACCCAGGACTGGTTTTCCTTCAACGTTGACACATGGAGATTGTTGTTTCCGCTCGTCACATCTTCCAACCCTCGTGTCCTTGAAATCGGCTCGTGGGAGGGCCGTTCTGCGGTATTCCTCTTGACCGAGCTTTGCCGGAACCGAGGAGAGATCGTCTGCATCGATCATTTCGACCTGATGAAGACTGAAGCGGGGCGCAAACGATTCGCAAAGATACACCATAATTTATCTCTCACGAAGAGATCATTTCGTATCATAGACGAGTTCAGCTTCCCGGCACTCATGATTCTCCTACGAGAGGAGATGTCCTCGACCAATCCCGGATACGATTGGATTTACGTCGACGGTTCACACGAGGCCGATGATACCTTTCTCGACGGAGAACTAGCATGGCGGCTGGCAAGAAAAGGCGCCATTATCATTTTTGACGACTACCGCTGGGACAAGGAGCCAGAAAATAGCATTCACCACCCAAAACGTGGTATCGACGCGTTCTTGGCACTGCATGCTGGAGAGTATAACCTGCTATCCAGTTCTACGCAGTACCAAGTGGTCCTCCAGAAATCCTCAGAGATGCGTATTGGATTTCTCGTGAAGGAACAACTTGAGAACGGACTAGATGCCGCGCTCGGATACGGCATCCATATTGCGCTTACTATCGACTCTACGTACGCGATGGCCGCGGCGGTCGCCATCCGCAGTGCCGCCGCGCACACAAGCGGTAGAATCACATTCTATATTATAGATCTCGGACTTACTGATGAAGACAAGGACAAGATTAACAGGTCCATGCCCGAGAGGGCAGATGTTACTCTTGTCTTCATGAGCCCGCCGGAGGGTAGTATGGCTAAGGACAGCGATGCCACATGGGCTAAAATCAACATGATCCCTATCCTTCCTGTCGAAAGGGTCCTCTACCTCGATGCAGACGTACTGGTGCGAGCCGACTTGCGGGAGTTATGGGACATCGACTTGAAGGGCAAACCTATAGCAGGGGTGACGGACGTCGGATACCCATTAGGCCATGAAGATATACAGAGAGGCCCATATTTCAACGCTGGCGTCCTCTTGATGGATTTGACCGAGATCAGAAGAGAGTTCGAGCAGTTAAAAGAGCTCTTTGGCAGCTTCGAGAACACTAGGTACCGCGACCAAGACGCGCTTAACACCCATTTCGCCTCTAGCTGGTTACCATTGGAGCTGAAGTGGAACGCGCAGGGCCTGGGAACCTACGCCAGGCTCCCTTCCATAGATCGTGACACCCTTGAGCTGTCAAGCATGCGAGACCCGGCCATTGTTCACTTCACCGGGCCTGTCAATCCAGACATGGAACATGTACTGAACCCTTACCTTCAGCCGTACACAGCTAAACCGTGGGGCTACGCTGGCTCCCCTGGTCATCCATTCAGAGAAGAATGGTGGGGCTTGCTCGAAATGACAGCATGGAAAGGGTGGAGGACATCGAACGAATACCGCGAATATTGCTCCAAAGAAAAGAAGAAAGCGATTAAGATCGCTTCTGACAAATTTGAAGTAATGTTGAAGGAGAGAAAAAGTATACGGTGATCATGATTGATAGCCGCGTCCGGAGTCTGCTCTGATTGGAATGAATGCTTGTGCCAAGAATATAGGGTGTCATGTACACTTCGAGTGATACAAGACAGGGGTTATTGAGTTTCTCAGTGAGCGAGAAGAAAACGACTGTTCCGTGTTGTAAATTGCACGGCTGTGTTAATAAAGTAGATCTCATAGGACAGCGAACTTTATAAAACTTGCCTATCCTAAGAAGGAAAAACGTTCAAGGTTTGACACCCGGACTGCTTTCTGAGAAAGCCCTTGAGCAGGAGAGTTTCCTATATATACATTCCAAATGATGCTTCAAGCCCATCCGTGTGAGCCGCTTTCTTTTGAATCTTCAAAGGACCGAACCCGGGGTATGCATAGTAGCCTTGCCTGGTCCCGGCGACATTGGACGAAGGAAGAGAAGGAGAAATCTTTTCTAAAGCTAAGCAACTGTTTTCCGAGACGATGGCATCTGTGAAGTGAGAAACTTCTGGCAAGGATCTATAGCGTGCAGACGTTCGAATTATCAAGTTGAGTCTCTACTATCGCAACCGTTCTGGAGGAACGTACAGGTTAGCGCCTGCACGGAACCCACTACACGAGGCTATTCAACGCCCGCAGCGAGGCGCCCGCGGGAAAGCGACGGCGCCTGAGATATTGAAGAAATACTGAAGTCTATATGCATAGGTGAAATTATTATTAAGATCTGCTCTAAGTCTGTGCCAGATTCAGAACATTTCCCGGAGTGACATTGTACTCCTCTATTCTCGAGTACACAAAAAGTTGATGTACACCGCATGAGTATTCATTTCGACAGATAACTTGCAAGAAGACAAAAGGAACTAGCATAATTAGTCGTACACCACAAAATCGGACGACCCATACTTCCATAGCAACCGAAAGAGACTGCGATTTAAAGGCGAGATTTCACAAGCTCACAAGTCCATATTGTAGCTGTTCTAGAAGAAACCCGGATCCCCACCAAAGCCTCCTCCATCGTCCCAACTAGCCTGGTTGATTTCCCCATCCTGGTAACCTGCCAAAGATGTGTCAGCGAATTGAATGTAACAACTCACGATACAAACATACCCTGATCAAACCCGACCTCTCGCTCGTACTCGTCGTGGTGTTCGATACCCTCAGCGAGTAACGCACCACCTAACAGACCGATACCGCCTAGTCACGCTGTTGTCAGATAACCCGAAAAGATCAGAAGGGAAAGTGGCGTACCTGCCGCAATGGCTGTTCCCATGCCCATACCGTGCTTCTTCTTAGGCGGCGCTTGGATGACTTCAACTGGCGCAGGGGGCTGAGATGCGCCTCCACCAAACCATCCTTCAGACAGCACACATCATCCACATCAATATCCACACCCTCCCAAGGCTTTTGACAGAGCAGCTCACCTCTTGACTCACCCGGTGGCGGACCTCCGTACCCACCTTGAGGTCCCCCATACCCACCCTGCGGCGCTGGGCTACCATATCCTCTTCCATAATTACTCCCTTCCCATTGTTGTGATGGAGGACCTTGATTGTAGCCTGGCTGACCGTATCCTCCCGGCGGCCCCTGCGAGTAAGGCGCTGGGCTGTACCCGCGGTTATCTGGCGGCGGAGGACCCAGGGGTGGTGCAAACCCCGAAGGCCGTGGGGACGAAGGGGGAGGGCCAAGGGGGTGTGTCCAGGATGAGCGTGGCGGGTCCTCACATGTGTTTACGTAGAACCTGCACGATCGCGCACGATCAGCACTTTGCAGACAGACACATACCAGGCAGCTAGACTGCGTACCATGCCTTGTGGCTGGGATGAATTTCGATTAGCTCAGACAGCGGGACAGCGTGTAGAACGGTGCGCACTTGCTATCGTATTGTGCTATCCACCCAAGTGGGAGCTCTCGTCTGTCGGGATTTGTGGGCGGGCCTCCCGCACCAGGACTATAGCCAGGGCTGTATGGTGGTGGCTGTGACATTGTTTGCGAGTTGGTGGTCTGAAAGATAGATATACCAAGGAATGCTCTAACAGTGTGCTTTATATCCCGACGGCTTGGTCGGCTCACAGTGGCCGGATCCGCGTCAACTTGGATACCAACTCATTTATACAACCAGTCATTGGCATTATTCTCGTGACTAAGTACGCAACCAAGGAAAATGCCACTGCAGCAGCGCAGGATACCTAATATCTAATTCCGCGGCAGCGGGGATCACAGCCATGCAATATCGCCTTGTTCAGTCTCTGCAGATCATTCGCTCGCCATGAGCACAAACCTGTGCCCATCATTAGCTGATAGAACAAGTTCTGTGTGTGTACAGTGTTGTGTACGACGTTAGTATCAGGCTGCGGCTGTACTTGCTGTACAGCCCCGATGCACAGCATGTGTATTGTATCTGGAATGCTCCGGAAGAGCCTTGTTTTGCACCACGATGATCCTCCTACCACAGGGTCAACTGTTGTAAACATCTCTCCATGATCATATCGTCCAGGGATCGTCTTCAATGCCCGTGATAGTGCAACTTGGCAAGTATAGTCAGAACAACGTCAGCAGGACAGCAGAATCAGCGCTCTGCGTGTTACATTGCGCATTACTCGAGGAACAATTACACCGAGCAGTCAAATGAGGTAGGTACAACGAATAGTAAGTCAGCCACACCTTCTGGTTCGCGCGAATTATCGGGCACTAATAGCGTAACAAAAGCGTTTATGACGATCTCAATTGCCTATCGGCTTCCTTGACTTCTTCTCCTTAATGGGCGCCTCTGACGTAGTTGCAGCGGCGGGCGTCTCGCCCTTCTTGGTCTTCTTGGTCGGCGGAGGCTTCGGTATTTCTTCCTCTGAACTTGAAGATGCGGACTCCTCTTCCTCGGAGTCCTCTTCCTCAGACGAAGAGGCACTTGAAGCGGCCTTAACGGGCTCGGGTGCGGCTTGCTCCTAAGATCGTGTTCATCTCCGTCTCAGATGTGATGATACATGCGGAGAGTTACCTCAGCGATAGTAGGTACGGCAGCGACCTGGTTAGGGGAGCCTTCGTATGCGGCCTTCTTCTGGAGCCATTGGTCCTTGGAGGTCTTGTGACGCAGTTCGTACGTCTGTGAGAGAAAACTATAGCCGTCCGCGGATCAAGGATAGCGCAGGCTTTACAGACCTCCTTGTCCTCATCCGACATGCCTTTCCACATCTTGGAGATAATACCCAACAACTCGTTATTCGGTAAGGCGGGGTTCTTCGCCTTGAGCTCCTGCCGGACGTCGTTCTGAAAGAGAAGATACGACGATGCCGGTCGCTTAGGTGCATTGGGGTCCTTGGGCTTCTTGGGCCGCAGCTGTTTCTTACCCTCTCCATCCTCACCACCGCGCGTTTTGCGTTTCCCCCCTGTTTGCGGTGTAGCAGCAGCCTGACCAACGATAGGGAACTGGCCATTCGCCTGCGCCGCTGAATTGTAAGGCACATAGGGAACCATTTGCGCAAACTGGTCTGCAACGGCAGCACAGTTACGCATCGCCTCAGCTACGGCGCCTAAGCTGCTAATGAGCTATGGCCAGGAGGCGACGATTAGTACAAAGAAAAATGATGATTCGCAATATCACGGGGTAGCTGACCTGCATTTTTTGGAACTCGAATTGAGCAGCACCTCCAGGAAGGTTGGCCATTGTCTCTGTATATTGAGAAAAAGGACAATGTGTCAACGCGACAGGACGCGACGCGTCTGAGCGCGAGTAGTAAGTGGAACTGAAGGGGGGTAAGAAAATTGATTGAAGGTTGTTGATGGCTGTAGTCGTATTGTAGACGTTGTATGTGTTTGGTTGAATTGATATTTGTCGCGTTACAAATACGTTCAAATCAGATTACTAGTCCGTTTCAACTGCGCTTTCACGTTCCCCTATTGTTCCGCCATGTGATCAATTCATTTGTCAGTTTTTGCGTACTTCTCACCACATGGCGGCAAATACTTTCTGCATGCATTGTAGAAGGTCTTCCTTCATTCGATCAATTGCCAGAGGGATTTTATCGATTGCTTTGAAAGGTGCCATGAAGGTGTGGAATGCAGGAAGGAGGGCGGGTGAGTGGCAGCCTTTATTTGGGAAAGGAGGCGTGGGAAGGGTCGACAACAAAGGCAGGCAATATATAGAGTTACAACTCCAAGCGGAGACTGAAAGGGCGGTATCGAGCCTGACCTCTGACCATCACTACGAACGGTGTACACTGCGACGACTTGGCAAGGTGATAACTTACAGTGGGCAGTTTACCGCGCAGCTTTCTTGTCTTCTCTCGTTTGCACAGAAATAAGCCCATTTAGTGTTGCTGTAATCGCCTAAGAGCGCGAGTGCAAAAAAGTGTCGCTACAGATGGAATACACGAACGCGGCGGCGTGGCTGCAGTCGCAACCAATTCCTGATCTGCAGGCTGTTGGCCACGACGGCCAGCATCCTGCGAATGATGACTGGAAGGAGCCCGTTGCAGGTGCTCAGGCCGGTGCAGGATCGGCGCCAGCCCCGCCTCCGAGCATGGATTTGAACGGGTTTGGGTTGGGCGACATATCGGGTGAGCACACCAATAACAATAAATAAGCGCCCTTGGGCGTGGTCGTGCCACATTCTTTGTCCAACACAACAAACTTATATGATTTCCGCTGGTATGCAGTGCCAACGTCGTCAGCGAGCCCAGTGTCAAATCCGTCGCCAGCATTCTTTACATTTCCCCAGCATAGCTTCTATTTGTCGAGTGCTCCCGGTCCTTACAATGCGGTCGCATACGGGGCTCCCCAATGGTCGAATCCTGGCTCTCAGCTTCCCTTGTCGTCCTACTCCTCTCTTAATGGCGCAACCAGTACCTCCTCTCCTTCAAATCAGCAGTCACAGCCTGCTCCTGCACCCACGATGATGATCGAGTACGTGCTTCACGTGCTGTCCTTGATATCTGCTCATGCTGGTGTCTTTCTAGTCCTGCGCTAACCACCATGAACGGCTCAGGATCGCCTTCGATGCAGCAGTATCAACATTCTCCTCCTTTTCTTTCTTCGCAGCCTCAGCAACGCCCTCAATTCCCATATCAGCATCAACAGCATCAGCCCACATTATCTATCAATCCTTCATTTGTCCATGCCTCTGCAAGTCATTATTCGCATTCACCAATACCACGCCCCCCTTCGCAACAGCAACAGCAGCAGCAACAGCAGCAAGGCACCCTCTCACCCTACGTTCTACATTCGCCACCTAATGCCACCACCCTCACGAGCCCTCTGCCACCATCGGCTTTCTATGCGCCCATGTCTATGCAACATCCTCCGACACCTACCCCTGAACAACGCAGACTGACTTTCCTGACTGCGATCAAGCCGCATCTTACCCCGACTTCATTCACAGGCGCGGGAGCGGTTGCTGAGCTGGTATCGTTGATCGAAGATTATGGTACGGCTGATGTCGATCCGCAGACGCGACTGGAGATCTTGACTAAGATGCGGGACAACGCTGGTAATCACTACTTTCGTGCATGGGTGGAGAATGAGGAGGCCATGGACATCACACGAGAATGGCTAAAGCTGGCTTATGCGGGCAAGGGTGATGCCCAATTAGTCGAGACGATAATGCCGCTATTGCATGTAAGTGATCGTTGTCTCACAACGCCGCCTTATCTGATAGATCATGTATTCTCACTTGGATTTGTGTCGTCATGCCTCATTAAGATCATCGATCGCTTGCCGTTGACTATCGAGAGTTTGAAGACTTCAAAATTGGGCAAGATCATCGTCAGGCTAGTCAAGGAACCTCCTGCCCCTGGTGAGTTTCATTATCCGAATGGGCCAGATGATCGGCCCATGCCAAGTTTCGTCTGCAAAGCTTCTGTAGTAAAACAGTTGCAGCATGCAACAAAATATAAGTTCTACTGTATAAGCTCGCGCAGAGTACCTATTATATTCCTAAAAAGAAATAAGTTACATACATCTGACATTCGTCGTTCTTGCTCTATCGCTTGGTAAACAGCGATCAAGGACATGGCATCGAATCTGGAACGTAAATGGCGACAGCTACTTGCGGCCAATAACGAGGAAGCATCGAAACGAATGGAAGTCGACGAGGGTGGGTCATGTCAGTCCGTTGTAATAACATCTACGCCTAATCGTACGCCCCAGATACGAAAGGCAAAAAGCGGAAAGCGGAAGCCTCATCGTCAAAGACAGCTCCACCGATGAAGAAGACCGTGCTATCTACTGCAGGGCCTTCGTCAGGAAAGCCAGTCGTCGTGAAAAAGGAGGCCAAAAATGTTGTCAGGGAGGTGAAGGATGCGAAGTCCGATTCTTCCTTCTTTTCAGCGCCAAAGCCCAAGCCAAAATTGCCAAGTTTCAAGAAGGCTCCGCCTGCACCCGTTAAGAAAGAGCCCGATCCAAACATTGCGCAGCCTTCCTCAATAAATCCATTCGAGGAGGCGCTCAAATCGATGGCAAAGGGGCGAAGAGATTCACCGGCGACGGCGACGCCACCACCTGCACATCCTTCATTTGCTCCAGTAGCATCGACAAGTACGGTAACATCAGGCAAGCAAAAGAAAACTGTAACATGGGCACCTGAAGGCAAGCTTGAGATGATCAAGCTCATTGAGCGGGCGGTTTACGACGATGATCCTGCGGATGTCAGCTTTCTCTCTTTCACGTTCTCGTATGTATTGTACATTAATTACGCGCTCTTTTGCGCCGGTACACAGGGTATACTCTCGACACACAACGTTCGCGATCTTGACCGTGACGAGGGCGCGGCCTTGCATGCACACCTTTTCGAGGAACAAATTGAATGGTCCGAGCCACTCCGTAAGCATATCCGAAATCAGGCTCATGTCAATCCGTAAATAATAACATGTCTTTGCAGTCATTGATATACCCCCGGACATCGAAATTCGTACACGGGGAGAGGATAGCCTGGAGAAGCTCACGCAAGAGGAACGGGAACAAAGCGCGCTAGTCGCGCTCTACATGTCTGCGGCGACCATACCGGACAGTCCGGCCGAGCCGCCGAGCCAGATCTCGGAGGAGCAAGTCGATGAGGGTGTCAGAAGAATGTTGACGGGTCCTAATGTTGATTCCATATTCTGGAGTGGCGACGCGCCCGCGGCAATCGAGCCACCAAAAGCCTCGGTAGCTGATCTCGTTGGGCAGCTTGCAGCTGGGTCGGCTGATGTCCTGATGTCAAATACGTCGTCTGGGGCTCATCATTTCGACTTCAAAGCATACGATCTTGATTCCACTGTTATGCAGGGTTTGCCCGGATTGACGACTCTCAGCCCAGAGCAACTGCAACAACTTGTACAGCATGCTCAGGCTTTAACACAGGGCGGGATGTTCCCACAGGGGTCATCCGCCGGTCAACCGGCTCCGGGCGGTGATCAGAGTTGGGGCTCCGGCCAATTCTCAGATTATGAGCGAGCAGGGTATTACGAAGAGGGAGGGCGTGACCGACGGTGGTCGGAGGATGGCTGGAGTGAACGCGGTAGCAGTCGTGGTCGTGGCTTCCGAAGTCGTGGTCGGGGTCGCGGCGACGGATTTAGAAGTAATAAACGAAAACCATGCAGTTTTTTCGCAGCAGGAAGGCGAGCACCAAATCTATAATGAAGTCTGAATGAGGAAAACTAATATCCGTGTTTGCTTATCCACTTGCAGATGCAGATATGGTGACCAATGCGACTTTAGCCATGAACCTATATCGTACTGACTTGATGTATTATGTATTGTTGTCCTCACCGTTTGTGGGGAAGCCCAGTAATGATATGACACCAACATACGAGTTCGGCATGGGAAGATGCACGAGATCCGAAACGGCTCCGATAATTGTCCATCTCTTCGGATCATGTCATGCAATGAGTCTAAAGTTTGTAACATGACAGCATCACAACACTCGCATTGAGGACGATAAAGTGATTAGTATACAGTACAGTGCTAGCTCATGATAAATAGCACAATGATAAGACAACGCCGCAAGGTTGCCAGTCCGCCGCTGAGCATGGCAGGACCGACGGGGTACTACTACAATACAGAGGTCTATTGCTATGATGAGTAGAGTATCACTCGACCAGTAATGCGAACCGAGAGCGAAATAATAAAAAAAGGGAAAATTGGGGGTACAACATCAGCTATCCTCCAGTCCGCGTGCGTTTTCGGGTCGTTCGTTGTTTCGCCGGTGGCTGTTCGCTGTTCGCTATTGTAGGCGAGCCCTCTTCTGGCCGCTGAGCTTTACGTTTGAGATTTGCATGAGGCATGGACGGGGTTGTGGGCCCGCCTGGTGTCCGTGCTGCGACCGGCGTCGACGCCGACGCCGACGCTGGCGTAGAGCTGGATGCCTCGGAGGATGGTGGGGGCTGCGCCTTATTCTGTTTTGAAGGGCCGTCAACGGGCTGTGGCGCATTTTGGGGTGTGTTGGCCGGAGGGCCTTGTGGTGGATTTGAGGGACCCGGGGCGTTTGGGTAGGCAACGGATGGATTTGGAGGCACGCCATTCTGACCTTCGAACATGCCGCCGCCCACGCTTCCACTGCCGCCACTACTACTACTACTGCCGCCCCCTCCTCCACCTCCTCCGCCTCCGCCTCCTCCGCCCCCTCCGCCTCCACCACCAGCGCCGGGGCCATGGCTATTGGGATGGCCACCGGCACTGCTAATAGCGGCCTCTCGCGCTCGCTGCTCTCGCAGTCCATGAGCAAATTGAGCCAGCGCGTCTGCAAAGTAGCAAAAAAATCATGTGTGAGCGACGTCAAACTGCCACCAGCGCCTGAGCGCATGTCAGAAACAGGGACGCACCCACGGGCCCCAAGCGCTTCTCCATCGAGAACTGGATGAGATCCGACATCTGCGCAACACTCTCGGCCAGCTGCAGCCGGACAGGACACCGTCAGCGCGCACAGCAGGGGCGAGAGAGCACACGGCGCACGTACCTCCAGACAGCGCATCGTCGCCTGGGGGATCCCAAACGCATTCACGGGCTCCGAGGGGATGAACGCGCGCTCGAGCGGCTGCTTCATCTCGACGACCTCGAAGTCCTCCGGGCGCGTGATACCCATCGCGGCCATGTACGGCGAGCGCGACGCGCGCGTGCCCTCGATGCGCTCGACCATGATCATCTTCTCGTGCATGAGCGAGTCGAACTGCAGACTCTCGATCTTGAGCGTGTACCCCGCCGCGCCGTGCGGCGGGTTCATCACCACAATGATGTGCGCGGTGAGCGGCCCGCGGAGCGTGACCGTGTACCCGTTCGTGTATTTGAACGTCCACAGCGCGTAGAGGCACTCCACGACGGCGTGCCCCTGGCCGATCAGCCGTTCCCGCGCGCCATCCAGGTTGATAGACATGCTTTTTACGCCAGATTGGCTCGTGACGAGGAAGAACCGCGGGAGGATCGGGACACCGACTTCTGCCACGCGTTAGACAAGTGAGACCACCGAGCACGCGCACAGCGGGACACAACGCACCAAAGGGCTTTGCCTCGTTCCGCTGGTTGTCCTTCCACAGCGTGAACTTCATCGTCGCCTTGTTCGTGAAGTACTCGCCCACGATCCTCTGCCAGTGCGCGAGCTGCAGCTTGTCTTTCTGTGAACGCAGCCAGTGAGCCCTCCCCGCACGCATCACAAGAGCGGAAGCGCGACGGCACTGACGTATTTCGACTCGCTCGCGAGCACCCCGCTGAAGTGCAGCAGCCGCGTCACGCCCTGCCCCAGCCCGACGATCAGCGTCGCGTTCCTGCGCCGTCCGCGGTCAGCCCACGCGCGCCACACAGCATGCGCAAGAAACGCAGCCGCACAAAAAGAAGGCACTCACATGCTCAGCGCACGCCCGACGGCAGACTGCGTCTGCTGCGAGGGCGGCTGCGGACCCTCCTGCTGACTTGGCGGCTGCGGCTGCGGCTGCAAGGGCGCGCCCGATGGCGGCGGCGGCACAGGCCCCTGCCGCTGCACAAGCTGTACCTGGTGTCCCTGCGGCGGCTGTCCTGGCGGCGGTTGCTGCTGCTGCTGTCCCGGCGGCCCAGGTTGCTGTGGCGGGGGGTGCGGCCCCGGGCCCTGCAGCGAGTTCGCGCGGCCAGGTATCATGCCCGGGCCCGGGCCAGGGCCCATGCCCATATTAGCGTTGACGTTCATCGGCAGCGGCAGCGGCGCCCCGCGCGGCGTGCGCTGCTGCCCGGCCTGCTGCTGCTGCTGCTGGGGCGACTGGCGCGCGAGGCCCTGCTGGCTCTGCGGACGCGCGCCGGGGAGCGCGTCGGGTGGCTGCGGCGGCGCGCGCGGAGACTGGTGGTGCGGTAGCTGCTGCTGTGAATGGGGGAAAGGAATCGAGCTCATCGCGCCCGGGCCCGCGTGCGACGGCGGGCGCGCAGGCGCAAAGGGGAAAGGCTCGCCAGCAGGCCCGGGCGCGGGCGCGTGGCCGCCCATCTGCTCGAGCATCTGCGCGGGCGTGAAGAGGCCGCGCGCGGCGGGGCCGTCCGCGGGCGGGCGCGGCGACGCGGAACCGGGCGCGAACGCGAAAGGGCCGCCTGCGCCGGGGGGCGCGCGGGGGACACCGCCCATGCCCATGCCGCCCACCCCGCCGCCACCGCCGCTGCCCTGCGGGAAGTCGAGTGCGAACATGGCGTTGTCTGGCGAGAGCTGTGCGCGCGCGGGGTCGCGCGGGAGGCCCGCGGGGGGATGCGGGGACGGCTGGTGCTGCTGCGCGTGCGGGTGCTGCTGCTGGAGCAGGTGCTGCTGTTGTTGTTGCTGCTGTTGTTGTTGTTGTTGCTGCTGCTGCTGCTGATGGTGTGGGTGCTGTGGGTGCGGCGGGTGCTGCTGATGCGGGTGCTGTTGCTGGTGCGGGTGCTGCGGGTGCGCCGGGTGGTGCGAGAGGCCGAAAGCGCCCTGGTGCAGCGTGCTCGGGTGCGGTGGAGGCTGCCCGAGGCCGCCGAGCATCTGCTGTGCCTGCGCCTGCGCCTGTGCCTGCGCGCTCCCGGAGCGGCCGGGGTGCGCGAGCGCGCCGTTGACATTCATGCTCATGCCCACGCCCACGCCCGCGCCGACGCCGACGCCCATGGGGAGGTGCGGCCCGGGAGCGCGCATGCCTAGCGGGTGCGCGTCGGGCCCAAGGTGTGGGTGTTGCTGCTGGTGCTGCTGGTGCTGGAGCTGCTGTTGGTGCTGCTGGAGCTGCTGATGTTGCTGGTGCTGCTGCATCCGCATGCTGTTCTGCTGCTGGAGCGCCGCCGCCTGGCGCAGCTGCTGCTGCTGGCTCGCGCTCATGCCGCCCCCGAGCCCGCCCATGCCCACACCCATGAGCGGGCCGGGCTGCGATGCTACGCGGCGCATCTGCGGCTGGTGAGGTGCGCCGCTGGGGAAGCCCATCCCGCCCGGGAGCTGGTTCATTCCACCGCCGCCTTGGAGCTGACCCATCCCGCCACCATGCATCGGCAGCTGGCCGTGGAGCGCCAGCGGGGGACGCTGCTGCGCAAGGAGCTGTTCGCGGCGCTGTAGGTTCGCCTGCGCCATCTGCAACGGGAAGTTCGGCGGCGCGCCATTGGCCCCGCCGCCGCCGCCTGCCCCCGAGTTTGCGCTGGCACCAAGATTTGCGTTTGGGTTCGTGTTTGGGAGCGGGTTTGGGTTGTTTGCGTTGGGGTTCGCGCCCGGATGCGGGTTCAGGTTCGCGCCGAGGCCACCATTGGGATTCGCGTTCGCGTGTGGGTGCGGGGGCGGTGCAGGGCTCGCTCCCGGGTGCGGGTGTGAGTGCGGGTGCGAATGATTGGGCGGCGGGTTCGGGGCGTGCGCGGGGGGCGGCTGGCCGGGCGGGAGGAGCGGCGGCGCGTGCTGCTGCGGCAGGAAGTGCGGCGACGGCAGCCCGAGCATGCCCTGAGGGAGGGGCCCGAGGCCCTGCTGCTGCCGGAGCATGTCCGGGTGGACGTTCATGTGCGAATGGGTAAGAGGCGTGGTGCGAGGGCCGGTGGGTCCGCTGAGATGCCTTGTGGGTGGAGGGTTAGAGCGAAGATGGGGGTGGATGAGGACGTAGTCAAGCTCGGATTCGCACTCACGGATTCACGATTCACAGCTCGCGGCTCACAACTGAGACTCGGACTCTGACTCTGGACGAGCGCTGAGGTTGCGGTTGCTATCACGGTAGTGGGATGCGGGCAGGGCGCAGGGCGGGAGCACGGGCGTGCGCTGGTACTCGTTTCTGCGTTCGCGTTTGCGGCCGCGCATGCAGGAGGAGAGGAGCGACGAGCGCGACGAGCGGCGGGCTAGGCAGCGGCGGGGAGTCTGTCGCTGCTGGCGACCGGGCTGCGGTTTGCTCGGGAGCGCGGCGGGGAGGTGGGGCAGACCCGCGAGGAGAAGCGAGGAGGACGCGGGGCGATAAGACGGGCAAGGGTGCTCGTCGCTGTTGTGGGCGGCGGCGAGGCGAGGTGAGGCGACGGCGAGGATGAAAGGGAGAGGCGAGAGGAGGAAGGGGAGGACGAGGAGTGTGGCGGGGCGGGAGAGGGCGAGGGGCGAGCGTTATGGGCCTGTGGACGCTGGACGCACTCACACGCTCAGACTCGGCGGCAGTGCGTCTGCACGCCACGCGTCGCGCGAGATCCCGATCCTACACGTAAATCTTATCTACCGGCCCTTTGCTCGCTCGGGCTCTGCGTGCATGTATGTAGATATGTCTGTATGACTGTCTGTATGTAAACGGTGATGTTTTATTCTGCATGTCTGGGCAACGACGGGCGCAGAGGTCAATAAGGCGCTGGGCAGCTTTGTGGCCAGGCCACCGCAGGCGCTAGCGCATCTGCCCGGCAAGGACCCCGGCAATCCCTATAGAAGTCCAGTTCCGCTTTTTCGGAGTTTTTCTGCATTGAACGTCATAAAAATCCTGCGAGCTCCTGAGAGCAGCAGAAATGACAGTAGGTGTGTAGTGATCACTAGATCTAAGAATCCTGTCCCCTTTTAATGTTCTGCAGGTCTTTGGTTCACCTATTTATTGTATAATATCACCTTTTTGATGAATGCATCCACAATATCCAGCAAAGCATTGAGCTGCAGAAGGGCCTCTAAGCTTTGTGTTAGGCTTGAGGGTGTGTATATGTAAGACTGTCTCACTCTTACCACAGTTTCTCTAATGTGCATATCAAGTGTCTGGATTCTGGTATAGCAGATCTCAGAATTGTGCCCTTTTAGTGCATATCAGACAGTCACCACTTATAGTATAATATTGTCAAAGGGCAGTATAAGATCGGAATTCATAGACTGTGATGTAAGGAGGAGTTGGATACAGTGTACAAGCATCAGCAAAACCCATCTATTACTTTTTTTCTTCTTTTTTGTGCTTTCTGTTCTCTTGTCACTATAAAAACAATAAAACAATAAATTTTTAAGAATATTTTGTTTAAAAATGACTAAAAATGATTTTTATTGGAGTAGATTTGTTATAATACAATTGGCATTTTTCTGCATTAAATGGTTGTGAAAATTGCATTAAAGATGCTTTTTTACACAGACATCAAAAACTCTTTCAAAAGAAGATCAATCAGGATTTTTTTTTAAAGATTCATAGCTGTACTAGAGCTTGTCATCAGCCACTCTCAATATGTATTGAAATAAATCTACTCTTGTCAAAAGTACATCGGCAAAATCTACAGTATCTGTTGCTTTTTTTCTTCCTTTTTTGTGCTTCTTATTCAAAGAACTATAAGATAATAAGATGATAATTTTTCAAAGATAAAATTGACTAAAAATGGTTTTTGAAAGTAAAATGTTTTTCAAGTAGCAAACAACAAAAGACCACAGGACTGACAAGACATTTGTTTGAAAAGCTTTTTTTTCTTTTTAGTTGCTGTATTTATTTTCTAGTCTCACAGATCTACAGCAAATGAGCCCTGACAATTATGGCAAACATGGAGCAATTGACAAATAGTCTTACCATCCTTATTTAAAGATCTGTACGAAAATGGGTAGCCACTACACTGCCATTCCTAACACAGGGGATCGAACTAGACAGGGATGCCGTCCAAGCCCGCCAACTTCGCGGAATGGCACCATACATCGCCGCCCAAAAGGTCGACGTTTAGAGTGCACAGGTGCTGTATAGGGACTGTCAGGGGTCCTGGCCGGCGCCGTCCCCCCTCGACAAAGCAAGGCCGGCGCCTCCGCCCCCGGCCAGACACGCCATCGTATAGGCTACTCTGAGCCTGCGATATGTTGGTGGAGAATGCGGTGAGAGGGGACCGTGCGGGACGGGCGCGGCCACTGACGGCCCAACGGAGCTTCAGCCTTCTATCCAGTGGCAGCTTCGAATTCGATCCTTCTCGCGGATACGCCTACCGAGCGCGAGCGTCCGGACATCCGGACACGCGCCCGCAGCGCGCATTCCTTTCCAATTCATGCCATGGGGACGGCAGCGGGATCCACTCTGATGCAATGTGCCTGCGCCACGGCCATCCCACTCGGTACCTGTCCCGCATCCAGATATCCCAGATATCCAAATATCCAGCGCGTCGGGCAGGCTAGCATGTGATTATAGCCGCCGGCACGCGCCCGTCGACGCCAGACACGTCCGTCCGTCTAGATATGAGATACGTATATCTACAGACTGCAGTGCCCCTCGAGACGGGTGTGCCGTGCGCGTGGGTGGTCGTTGCACCGTGCTCGCCGGAAGGATCCTCGGACCTCGCACGGGGGCCATCGCGTGATGGCCACGACGCATCCGCACCCCCATCGCCATCACCCATCGCCCATCGCCCACCCACGCTCCTTCCCTCCTCTCCCACCCATGTGCATAGCTCCGCCCGATCGTAGATTGGCTCCGCGAGCCTTTAGAGTGCACACATCACTGAACATACTAACACCCGCCTGCAGCTCCGACCCCCTCGCCCGAGCTCGAGCTTGAACTTGATGCCCCGTACGCCTCCTTGCCAGTGGCTCCTGCACGCAGTGCAGCGCGGCCGTCGCCTGCCGCTCGTTCCCCTCCTGCCCGTCCCCTTCGCCGTCCCCTGCAATTCCCACCGTCCATTCTCGAATCTCCACCCCCTCGTCCCCCGCGCGGGTGTCGCCCTGCGCACCTGCCTGCACAGCACCAGCACACGAGCCCGGTCGCAAGAACCGCGTCCCAACTTCACGCAGGGTGGGGCAGAACCCCCGCGCGCAGCTGCAGCTGCAGCTTGCGACCTGCGGCTCTGAGCGCTGACGCCAGTTACTAGACACTGGAAACCAATTTCTAGATTCCACACAGCCCCGCTGGACGCCTATAGCTACACCCTGCTCCGAGTCGACCGACCCGTCTCGCGTCTTCTCCCCAGACTCTCTCCAAGCCCGCATTCGAGCCCTCGCGTGCCCCGGTGTCCCCGCGTCTGCTGCGCACTCGAGCCTCGAGCCTCCGCGTCGAAGCCCACAGCAGGACCGGGAACCCCGCGCAGCCAGCGTGCGCATACACCAATCGCACCCACGCTGCGTCGCGGCGCACCAGGGCGTGTGCTCAGGCTGCTACAGCGGCGGCGCACCGTGCCTGCACGCGATTCCGCGCGGGAGCCATCCGTTTCTCAAGGTCCGCCCCCGCGCGCTGGTGCACAGGCAATGACGCCCCCCCCCCCTCCCCCACTATCTCCCGCGCGCATGAGATATCAGACCGCCGGCGTGCGTCCTCGCGGCGCCTACCCTGCCCGCGTGCCTCGGCCGACAGCCAGCCGGTGCTGCAACGTAGCCCCCGCACAAACCGCGCCCAGTGCGCCCACCTACCCAGCACCCAGCAGGGCGGTGACCGCGTCTGCCCCGCTCCGTGTGCTCCCTTCTGGAAGGCATTAGGTCTGCCGACGCCATGCGACTTGTTGCACGCTTGGTGGCCACGCCTGTGCTGTGCTGTGCTTCGGGCGCATGCACCTTGTTGTGGTGTTTACCGGGCTTGGTGTTGCGTGGATATCGTGGAGACCGGGGATTGGTCGGCGCGCAATAGGGTTGCCTGCCAAAGTCGTGAGAGGGTTATTCTTCATGATGCTTAGCTTCGTTCGATCTCGATGGATGGCATTAATTCATTGTTGGAAAGCCCAATCTCATGAAGTTACATATAGCCCCGCAAGATTCGGAGCATTTTGACTGCAGACCGAGCACTGTAGAGTCGAATCGCGCATCGTCAGATGTGTATCTATGCCTGCGGCTGTAACTCTTACATGTAGCGACTATTCGAATTGGAACGATGCAAAGCGCAGACGTGTTGATAGTGCCCCGATTAGATGATGACTCGAAATTGATATCGGGTTTGACGAAGAGAACAGTGGAAACCCATACCGTCAATACAGACCTTACTTATCTGCGTTTTGGCTACGCTCGAATGGCCCGGGTGACATTGACACGAAATGTGTCGCGCGCGAGTCACGTGGATGCAAAAAAGGCAAAAATTGTGAGTGTGCTGCGTCGACGAGCGGACGGCAACTCCTTGCTAGCCACCGCCCAGCTCTCGCAAGATGGTCCGCCAGTTCAAGTACCATGAGCAGAAGCTCCTCAAGAAGGTCGACTTCCTCAATGTGCGTGCCCCCCTCCGCTCCAGAGTTCGTTTCGCGGCACTAACTCTGACCGCCACCGGCAGTGGAAGCAGGACGCAAACCTGCGCGAGGTCAAGGTCATGCGCCGCTACCACATCCAGGACCGCGAGGACTACCACAAGTAGGCCACCACCTCCCCCTCTTTCTCTCCCCTCCGGTTCGCTCACCTACACCCTTCCCACAGATACAACAAGCTCTGCGGCGCGCTCCGCGGCTACGCGCACCGCCTCTCGCTCCTCCCAGCGCAAGACCCCTTCCGCGCGCGCATGGAGGGCGCGCTCCTCGGCAAGCTATACGACATGGGCGTGCTCAACAGCACCGCGAAGCTCAGCGACGTCGACAACAAGCTGTCCGTCGCCGCGTTCTGCAGGCGGCGCCTCGCGGTGGTCGTGTGCACGACGCACATGGCGGAGACGGTCAGCGCGGTGCGTGCCCGTGTCGCCTTTTCTGCGCCTGGCGCTTCTTGTGGGCGCGGGTGGGTGGGTGGGTGGGGACCGGGATGGCTGACGGCGCTTTGTGGGTGCAGGCGGTGAAGTTCATCGAGCAGGGGCACGTCCGCGTCGGGCCGGACATGATCACCGATCCCGCGTACCTCGTTACCCGGTAAGTGCCCCCGCCCGCCGCTTACCGCTCACGACTCACCCCCCCCCCGGCGCGCCCCCGCTCCTGCAGACACATGGAGGACTTCGTCACCTGGGTCGACACGTCGAAGCTCAAGCGCACCGTCATGCGGTACAACGACGAGGTGCGTCGCGCGGCGCTCCCGCTCCCGTCCCGCAGGCTGCTGCTGATATTTTGTATTGGAACGCAAAGCTGGACGACTTCGACTTGCTCTGAGCTGGCACGCGTGCGCCACCGCACCCTATGCGGCTGTTGGTCTCCTGCTATGCTCGACTCGGCTCTGCTTTCTCACTCACTCACTCACTCACTCTCGCTCTCTCGGTCGGCCGCGAGGACTCTCTAATCACATAATGCCGGTCCACCGGCGCACCCCGAGTCGTGTCTCACAACCTCGCTTCGTCGCTCTGTACGCGCGGCGTCACAGCGGCCCCCGAAAAATCACATGATGGTGCACGTCTGCTCGCCCTGCTTTTCGTGTTTTAACTCAATCGCGCAGCCTGAGGCCGCTGCGCAGGACGGCTCACGACGCATCCGCACCGCAGCTGGCTGCGACTGGCTAAGCGAGAGAAAAGTTGGGGCCGAGCCGTGGGCTGCCAGTAGATGTATATATATGCTGTGGTGTGTAGTGCGAGGATATTAGATGTACGAACATATGATGTAGAACTCTGGACAACATTTCTGCTTTTGTTTCAAAGGGGGCTATTCGTGCCCACTGCCCAGCCCCAACGCAGCGGCCCGTATTGCAGACCACATCCGCGTACGCAATCCTTACGATTTCCGACAACCAACAGCGAACAGAAGACAAACGCGTGCGCACAGATCTCTATTGCCGCATCGCGCAGGGAAGAGATAGACAGAGAACAGAGAGTGGCAAAACCAAGACCGGGACTACTAGCAGAGAGATACACATATATGCGGTGGTATGTGGTACTAGGGATATCAGATGTACAACTATATGGCGTTTGGCTTGGCGGACGGCAGCTGAAAAAGGGGGGCGGTATCGTAGGCGTAGGTCGTCATCGTCGTCATCCGGAATCCGTAAATTGTATCGTAACGATGCACCGAGAACACAAGCAACAGAAGGAAGAACGGAGGAAAGGAGGAAGGAAGAAAAAGGGGGAAAAGAGCGAGCAAGCGTACATAGATAGCGAAACGAGCGGCAGGGGGGGCAGCTATGACAGGGCGAGATCGTATAAGTAGATAGGCAGGACCAGTGTCAGGACGGCAGCCGCGTGGGGTCGAGCTTGGTTGTCCACGACTGCAGCTCTTTGGGGCTGGGTGCGGCGAGCGCATAAGAATTAGATGATGTGAATAGGGTGAAGGTAAACTTTTTCTGCACGCATGGCGCATCAGTATCCCGTCTCTATTCGCGGAGGAAGAGTACGGACCCCGAGTAGAGCCTCCATCTCCGGGTTCCTCTCGATGTTGACGCCATTCAGGTTGATAACGCCGGTCTCCTCCACCTCGTTGGAGTGTGCATACATATGCAAATACGGCCTGCACCGAATCCCATCAGCAATCTCAACAACGCACCGCGAAAATAAGCCCTCATCGACGCACCTCCGCAGGACGAACCAGCGCCTCTCCCAGACGTTCTCGTTCGCGTCGACCATGATCATCATGTGACCCTTCTTCGTTGGTCCGTCGCTAGATAGCAGATAGGATCGGCGGCGCGGGCCAGGTCAGACAGAGATCATCAATCCGAGGACGTGCCGACCTACTTTCGCGGGACGACCTTTGTCGACGACGTGAGCTTCACAGAATCGGTGGACTGCGTGCCCGACGTCCTGCCCGACTCGACGCTGGACTCGTCAGGCTCGACGGGGTCTTGGCTGATCACGATCTGCAAACGGCGATATCGTCAGCACAGAAACATACAACGAGAGACGCAAGCTAACCTCTCCGCGGTGGCCGAACCGCTTCTGCCACAAGGCCAACGCCTTCCGGAGCAGGTCCTCTGAGGCCCACACGACAGCATCGGTCTGCGTGACTCGGCTGTTCGGCGACGACGCAAGGATGACTCGGATCGCCTGCACGTCCGCCGCGCGGCGCTCCATCGAGACCAACCGCGAGTAGTCCTCCACCACCGAGACACCGCGCGGCCTCCATACTCCGAGCGCCTCCTCGCCACGGACATATTTTTCGGCGGTATCGAGCCGCCAGAGGTCTTTTGGCGACCGCGTTAATGGAGGTGACAATCGGACGGTAAAGACGGTACTTGTCTTGGGGATAATCCTTGTTGAGCCGAAGACAGTCAGGAAACGAGAGGGCGGGCGCGCATCGCGCGTCTGGATGTTGACCGCCGCGTCCATAGTAAACTGCACCGGCTCAGCGCATATCTCCACGGCCACAGACCAACTTAACTGCAGAAGCACCCGCTGGTTGGCTCCTGTCACACGGTTCAACAAAATCGAATCGTGCACACTGGAATCCCAGAGTGCCTCAGCTGTGAGAGAACCTGTCCCGTCGGACTTGTACTCGACGACTTGCTGCTGCAGGAGGGGCAGGGTAACAAGCGGCTTGGAGGACGCGTCGTGAAGGCGGCCTTTGGCGTCCAACAATCGTACGTTGCCCAGACGTATTCGCATGACTTCTGTCCACGGAAGTTGACGGCCCGAATTTGAAGTCAAAGACAGCACGATGCGCCGTTGCAACCCTTGATGTAGCATAAAAGCACCAGGGTCCAAATTTCCTTGTGACACAACGGAAACGGGGACATAATTCCCATCTGGTGCCAACTCGCTGATTTGAAGCCAGGCGACCACATCGTGAGTTTGTTCCATCACGAAGTCCGTTTCCGACCTTCGCATGAGGGGCAGACTCGGCGGCTTGCTATCCGGGGTAGACGCGCCATTGGTTGGTGTCCGTTGTTCTCGAAGCTCATCCCAACGTTCCATGCGTTCCAAATATGTGGGCTTCAACCGGGCGAAGAACTCAATCGGTGCATATCCTTGGCGCAGGTACATGAGGACTTTCGATGATGCGACAACGGAGAAGCTACGCCTGAACTTGAGATCTGATATTGACGACGCGTCCAAGTCCACAGCAGACGAGGGATAGACCTCTTCAGCTGACAGTGAGGGCCCCATGAATGAAGATAGGCGGACTTGCATATGTACAGAAGAGAACTCATGGTGTGAGATGCCTTTCACAGAATCAACACTCAACACGAAGCTAATTTTACTCCCAGGAGGAACCGTCCCTGGAACGGGTGAAGATGCACGAGTGGAGGTCGCGGATGAATTGGCATGCTTAGGGTGCAGGATAACATTGGCAATCTTGACGTCGATGCGACAGGAGCCCATTGCCTCCGCAGTATACCGACAGAATATGGGCACGATGGAACTGGACGATAGTCGGCGTGAGAGAGGTGCTAATGACATTAGTGCGTTGCCAATAAAAGAGTATTCAGGCGGTGGCGAGTCATAGAATGGCTCTTCGGAGGAAAAATGTTGGGAGTAGGATGGTCGATCTATGAAAGTGGTCAAGTTGCGCATTCGTTGTAGTTGCTGCTGTAGGCGATCCAAAGACCAAACATATATGGCATCGTGGCGCTTGTCCAGAACTTTGATAGCAACCGACGGCTGCGTTGCAGACGCAAGTACTGGATCTGCAACGTCACCGAATTGATCGAGTCCAGCAATCGTATCAATGGCAGATGCAGGTGCTGCCAGTGAACCACCCGAAGCGACAGTGAAATTGTACACCACATCCTTCCTGAACTCCTTGCTATTGTGAAGACACAGCACATCAGGTCAACAATGTATTAGATACCATTCAAATGAACTCTTGCCTAATCACGTTGGCCTCCTTCACCAGAACGGCGTTAGATAACACAACTTCGGCCATAGAGAACGAACGGTGCGCCCTCCATTTGTCCAGAGTCTTGCGAATTAGTCTTAGTTGCTTTGCTGAGTATAAGACGGGTTCAAAGTCCAATGTATCCATATCTGTCTCGCCTCTCGCACGAGCATCCAGTAACCGCTTCATATGCGTTTGCACCATCTTGAGCTGGTGTTCCATATGTTCCTTTTCCGCCTTAAGATCTTCAGCCTCGGTCGACTCTGCAATAGCCTGCAGACGCGACTCAAATTCGACGCGCTGTGACTCTAGTTGATTCTGAACATCCTTTAGCGAGCCACCCAATTCCGGACTGTCATGGCTGGTCATAGCATCGACGCTGGTATCATCTGTCACATCACTTGAAATTGGTCGGCCTGACTCGCTCCAAATGTCGTCTGCCTGGCTTAGACTGCTTTCTGGACGAGGCTTGGCGTGATGATCGCGCATAGTCTTGACCTTGGTAATCTTCTCGAAGAGCTTGTTCAAGTCCTCGTCGGGTAGATTGTCAAACGTAGGATCTAGACCTAACCGAGCGAAAGCTGCTTCACGTTTAGCAAACGTCCAGTCTACATCCCCCAAATCTACTGACGAGGACGTCGGCGAATGAGGTCGTGTCACTGTCTCGTTTTCAGTCATGGCTTGCACTTCCGCCGCGGTGACTGTCATGTGTAAACTTGACTTTGCCATAGCACGATCTCGTTGTTTCCGGACTTCTTCAGGATTATTGAAGCGGAAAACGTGGTGCTCTCCTGCAAGATCATGAGCATGACCATACCATCTGATTCGATATATCTGACGTACCAAGGATGATGCGGAAGCCTGACCGTAGTTTGTACGTCTTACGCACAAGCGTTAGAATGTGCAAAATCAATAAAGTCAGGGCAAACTCACTTGCCCGGCGGTGATTTGGCGACCGTTCAAGAACTTGGACAACGTAAGACTAATATCCTTCAATGACGTTGAGGCACACATACCGTGACAGCATCTGGCATGGCATGAAGTGTTACTTTGCCATCAGTATTCTCAAAATAACAATGCTCCTCTGCAATGCTTTCGCCGCTCAAGCGGATCGAAGCTGATTTCTTACTATCCAGCCGCCCTATCTGCAATCCAAGGAGTCAACTTGGCAGTGGGGCAATCCTATGAAGTTCAACCAACCATTGTACGTCCCGATTTCAGCTGATAGATCAGACATTCGCTCATGAGTGGGTCTGAAAAATGACAACAGTTAAAGCATTTCGAGGAACGCCAACTGATCAAGCCACAAACCTTCGTTCTAGTCAAAAGGAGCATGTCAGCAACAAATAATATATGAGGGAATTTATGGTCTCACGTACCAGATTGACAAGATGAGGCATCTTGATACGCCTATGTCAACTACGGCTCGTAGATCACAGCTTCTGGACACACCTTCTTGGGTGTATGCACGCCGACATTATCCCTGTCAATCGTAATACCCAGCTCCTCGAGTGCCTTCTCCCGCTCTTTCTGGACCTCTTGCGTCCGCTGCATCTTCTCCTCCCACGTCTCGTTCAGACTCTGCATAAGCTTCTCGCTCGTCTCCAGCTGATCCTGGAGCTCCGCCTTCGTCACAGTCTTGATCGTGCCGTCCTTCGCCTGGTAGGTGACCTTTTGCTGCGTAGCGGGAATCTTGGGATCGTACACGGCTTCACTGCTTGAACCGGACACACGGGCTACAAACCTATTCAGGAGGAGAAATCATCTCTAATCATAAACCACCTACCTCTGAGCATCTCTAGCTCTTCCTTGAGCTCGCGTACGAGTTTGGCGTTGGGATCTTCGTTGACGATAGCCTTGTTCTTGATCTTCTTTGCCTGATCTGCATACCTGAGCGTACTCAGCGTTTCTTCATACTGGACATCAGCAGGAGAAATGGCCGCGATCATGGCGGTCTTAGAGTTGCCTCCTAAGCTATCTTTCAAAAGCCATGTCAAAACCTGCAAAGGCGTATCTTAGCATATCCATTAAGCCGAACGTAAAATCGGCCCACGTACGGAATCCCGATACGGGACGAAGTCATCAACTTTGCCCTTCTTGCCCTTCTTCCCCTCATTTTGACTTGCGGCAGCCAGAGATGCAATGACCTTCCCGAGCGTCGTGAGGGACTTGTTGATGTTCGCACCTTCCTTCAGCCGCTGACCTGTTGCCCCTGTCGAGTTGGCACGCTCAGACCCCGCCAAGTCGACCAGACTTTTATAAGGATACATAAGGTATGTCTCAAGATAGCTCTGTGGTTTACCCACCTAATACGGGAGACTTTTTCCGTATCTAGGTTTGTCTCCACATCATGCCGTTTCATGGTTAATATAAGCGTGAAGACAGCATGCGAGCGGGAAGAGCTATAAGGACAACTGTCAGTAAGTGTCTTCAACATCTTCTCCGCGGTACGCACGTCTCGTTCATATTTGTCGCTGCCACTGTTCGTGCCTTGTTACCCTCGTCCATAAGAGTCATCATCTCATCATAACTGTTGACCATGAGCTTGGACAAATCCTCGACATATGGACCCAAGCTTGGGTGTTCGCGGACCCTTAGGTTCCCCGTATTCTTCGGATTAAGTAGGTCGCGCACTTTCTCGTTGTAAATCTTTACCGCGAATGTGAGGAGGAATGCAGAAGGCAGAAAGGACATGCTAACCTCTATGTACGATACTTCTACCGTAAAGCTGACATTCGGATCGGCACTCTTCTTGTCGTCCACTCGGATGAACAACTCGGAACAGGTGAGAGGAATAATTCCTTTGTCGGCACCATCTGCGAGAGAGCGATAGCATCGGTGAACAAAACACACGCACAACGGAATGTCAAGACGTACACCCCATCATACTATAAGACTTCCCAGAACCTGAAGGATTTCCCGTCAGCAAAGATCTCCTCCTGAACTGTGTGACATACCTGTCTGCCCATCTACATTATTTGTTAGTTTAAAGCATGGGCAAACGGGACGAGCGCCACTCACAGGCCAATATACACGCGTTAAACCCTGCAAATCCATGGTCCAAGAGCTCTTTCCCCAAGTCATCATACAATGTCTGCTGCGAGCAATAATTTGGCTCATCCCTGGATCCCGCAGACCAGTAACTCTTGTCAAAAGTGAAGTTCATCGCCTTTCGCTCGGCAGCACGTCCGGACGACGCCTGCGCGCCCGCAGAACCCGGGTCAGGCGGCTCCAGGATTGTCTGGTTCCCCTCCATGCGAACGAGGCATTTCGCGCCGCGAGCAATTTCTGGCGATGATCGAAGCAGAAATACATGGATAGCACGAAAGTCAGAAAGATATGAACGTGAACTAGACGGATATTACAGAAGACGCACCGCGTGAATTGAGAGGGCGACATCGAACGACGACCTTGATGTTTCCATCGCCATGCTCGGCCATCAGCTCCTATAACCCACTTCTAAGCTGTTTGTTGGATCCTTGGAACCAGAGGAAGAAAAGGAGAAATGATCGGTCGGGTTGCAAGGACGAACTGAAGGCAGGCGGCAACCACGCTCAATTTGGTGAAAGCCACACTTGACCACTTGGAGACATGCAATAGCCGCCGGTAGGCTTGTCGTCCACGACAATGAACAGCAACACTACATGCACTCAGTGCAGAACTTATTAGCTTCATGAAAACTCCTCAGACGGTCTTATTCTTAACTGGTCTGGTTCAATAGACTGTATATGCCAATCGCAAGACGCTTGATTGCTCGACCAGATGCGAAGCTAGCTCCTCAAAATTGGAACAATCATTGTTGGAGATGTCCTACGCTCTTTGGTGTATGCTGGTAATCTTGTCCCCATTGTTAAGCAGGGGATCGTACTATGCTCTCCTGATACTTGATGCTATCGAGGAAGATGGATTGCGTACCTGTTAATTCTCGATTACTGCTGTCGAATGTCCAAGTTCGCGATCGGACTTATTTTCATCATCGAAAGAGCTGTCTTCTGGAAGGCGCTCGCAATTCGTAAGTTTTGTGCCACAACCTTGCGTGCAAGTGGAAAGACCGCTGTCTTTACAATTAATTGGTTAGAGAAAGAACACATATGCAAGAGGTCATCAATACGCCAGTACATCACTAAAAGACCATTCTACAGATCTACTCGGATATACGAGCACTTTGAACTATTTAGGCAGTCTAACTCCAAACTGGCCATTGACTAGAAAGACCAGGATACAAACGAGCATCTCCGAGGCCCAACATCGTCTAATCTGCCCGCGGATTGCTGAAGCTCCCATATGGAGGCAGAACCTCCAGCCTAGCTTGCTGAAGACTGTTGCAGGTCAGTGTCAAGCTTTCTGGTGTGATCAGTTGAATCACGGTTTTCGTGCCATTCACTTAATGCTCTAGCTCGATGTTAAATTCAAGATAACGGATGGACGCCGCCTGTCCTGTAGCGGACAACACTCTGGTTCAACTCATTAGTGGCCCTTTGATTTTCAAATTCAGCTATGTCTTGCCCATCAATGTCTGACGCTTGTGCTTGCTAGGCACCCGTGCCTGTCTGTATCGTTGCGGATTCTAATTTACTGTCAGACACAAGTATTGTCTTTAATCGTGATGGCACTACTTGACCAGGGCCAAAACACGACGCCTGTCAAGCTAATACTGTCTGGGTCCGTGATTGGCTAAGCGCTTTACCATGGCGCGTCAAGGGCGCGCATTGTCCAAGCTTGCTATGTCGTGTCTCTCTTTATACTATTGCTTGAACCGTGGCTTTGAAGGATCCACAAATAGTCTCTCGCTTATTGTACTTCCGACTGTGCTCGATTCTTTGTTCTTCAACGTTAATAAACCCACCCTGGTTGGCATCTGTTGGACAACTCGCTCTGAACCGACAACCTCTGCTGATGACACATCACAATCGCGTCCTTTTCGTCTCATCCATTCAATATGAGTTGTTCTATCGCCCTTCGCTTTGCGGAGGCCTCTCATTCTCGGGATGAACTCGAGCAGAGAGTTCGACCCGAGATGGCAGCTATCGAATTTGTCAAGATTGTGAGGTATACATTATTGTTTATATGTGAAACTTTCTAATACTTGTCATTGGGAAGTCTCTCATGATAGATTAGTCCGGAGGTTCGCAGGGCTAGTAATACCATGAAAATATTCCTCGTAAGCTCTTTCCACTGCTTGAATGTGACAATGAAAAGAAATATCTGTAGGGGAATCTCATGGATTGATATCAACAACAAACATCATGGAGGTGAAAATTTTCCGGATAACAGAACCATTTATGAGCTTTGTTGATACTGTTCTAGGATTCAGATGCACCGATCTAGCAGCAAAGAAACATGGTTTTGGGATGACACATGTTCAGGAAAGCTAGAGTGATGTGCGGTACAATCTTGAACACGCACTTGACAAACGTGGAGTCAAGTTACAAGTGGATGAATCATTCAAGGTTCCAGCGATGACCGAGAGTACAGACCTCAAGCAGATACAAGAGGCATGTCTACACTTTCACTGATGTGCATTTATCTTCATTTGTATCTGCATATAGACTATGTTACCAAATGTGTATCCATTTGGATCTGACATCCAGAGCGCACATCAAAATCTTGTTCTCTAGCCAGGTCTACATATATCTTGCCGAAGCTGCTCCTTTGATGCTGATAGTGCCACCTTTTGTCCATTAAATTCTGCTGTGGCCAGATAATTCCAAATACTTCTTGATAGGTGGTCAGTGTGACATAATGACACCTATCTTTATAATGTTCTGATATCATCCAGGCTTATGAGCATGTTGCTGGGGATGTAGTAATTAGTAACGAACAGCTTCTTATGTACTCATAGTAGCATACTATGTTCAGTGGAATATCACCTTTAGACAAACACTATGTAGCTTGTCCCATTGGCCGCTTACATTTGCATATAAACAACCTGCGGCTCCAGAGTTCACCTTGTTAATTAAAGAGCACGTGATAGGAGCCTTCACTCATCTGTCTTGCTGGTGAGCGCATGACTCGAGTAAACATGGCCACGAGAGCTTGAGTCTTTTATAAGCCCAATCTTGAAGGGCTTCGAAATCATTTGAACCTATCCGGGGGATCCGAGCCGGCAAGCCAGGGAACAGCCGCGGTCACTGACTTCAACAGTAACCTATCCCTTGTATATTTCCTTACTCTTGTGGTCCGGTATCGCAATACTCGCTGCATTTCTGGGCCCTGCACCCATTTATCCCGCGAGACGGAGAGTGGTCAATGTGTACAGATGTAGCCACGTTGACTGGTTAAACTTCCCTTGTCAGTATACTATTTGTTGTGCCACGCAGCGCTAGCCACTCCAGGCTCTTCTCGGTCGCCCCGACTTCCAAGTATGAGAAGTACATCCAATACAGAATGGACACCTGTGGAAGGCCCAGGGCCTACCTGAGACAGAAGCTCGCTCAATAGGCTCTTGTGCAGCTGCGTTCAGCGTGGGCCTTGAGTAACGGTCGACAGCCAGAGTCGCCCTAGAGAGAGTGGTGCAATTCTCCAGGTGAGCTAGTCTCATCCATCTTCTGAGATTCTAACTAACCTGCCGACGCCTACCTTCGGAATTGTTACTCGGAGACCTGGGAGAGGTTGGCCATTGCAGGCTGATTCACCCCAAGTATTTAATAAGAAAGGCCTAGAACTAAACCCAGGAGCATAGATCCGCGATTCTGTTCTATCGATGATCATCGTGACGCACAAAGTGTACACCCTCACTGAATGACTTGTTGCGGTGTTGGTCGATCTCATCTGCAGAAATAATGATCTGTTCCCGGCTCACCGAGGACCTGCCTAGAGCTGTATTGTCAACACCGTGTTACGGTCACTCGGGTATAACGAGTTGTCAGGATTTTTAACGATCTCCGGGACGCTCAGGCAATGTTCATACGGAACATTACACCGTGAGGCTAAGATAGTATTCCACGTCCGTCTTGCCTACTGGCTGTGGAATCGCATGGATTCCTCACCGGGGACATATTATTCTCGACGGACACACGCAGCACGTGGTCAACATTTTGCGAGGTTTTTGAACTTCATAGCGTTAGATGCCCCCGCACAGCCCATCGTACAAAGCGTGTTCCGGGATTTGACAAGCAGTGTTGTAGTCGATAGGTACGCCAATTAAGTCCACCCTTCCATTATAATCAATTCATCCATCAATCAATCAATTTTGGTGTTTCTGTAATCCCTTTATTACCCATAGATCGAGGATCAAGTCAAGCAGACATTGCCACTTGAAGTTCATTACTAGCGGACACTATATTCGTCTCAGCGCTGATCAACCCTAGCTTGTTCAACGACGGACGCTTGTACTCTCAGTCTTGCGTACCCAGTGCTCCTTGGACATCTCCATGGTCACGCTTTGATAATTGTGGCACAATCCAAATCTCGCATTTGATCCTGCCAGGTTCAAAAGGCCAAAGCGCGCGTCAAGTCATTGTGCGCAGATGGGTGCGGTTTGATCAAGCTCGCCAGTGCTTTCTCTTTCTCTTTCTTGCGGACTTCTAATGTTGCTTGAATCGTGGCTTGTGGGCCACGCTCGGTTTCTTGTTCAAAAACATATATAACCCACCCTGCTCAGACACCATTTGGCAACTTGATCTGAACTCGCATCCTCTACTGATGGCGCATTACACGCTCGTCCTCTTCATTCATCCATTCAATATGAGTTGTTCATTCTCCCCAGTCTTTGCTACATGACTTAGGTGGAGAAACATGATGTCTGGGGCCGGGGTCCTGTGATCAAACCATCGCCAGCACTTTCTAGGCGACAGCAATCAACGCGCACCGATCAGCAGAAGGGTGTTGGCAGCGTTGCGTGCAACTCGACCACCATTGGGACTCTCAAAATCCTCTTCCCAAGGTCATTATCGTCGACTTCAGGTACATGGTCCCGCTCCAGCTCGCCGCCGTATATGGGAAGCCCACGCTTTCTCATTCTCCGCGCCACTTCTGTTTTATCGGTGGACTTGCGGCGTCGAAGTGCCTCATACGCTACGCCTGCATTCGGCCAGACGAGACAGATCATTCTTACAAAGGGCTGGGGGATTATTAGTGGTTATAGGTGACCTTTGAAATGAAAAGGTGTGTGTCTTACCAACTATGTTGAACTTGCCATCCTCATACAGTGTCCCCAGAATCATGTCACAGGTTCTGGTTCCCTCATAAAGACTCGAGGAGACCTTTTCATTCTTCGGCATGAACTCGAGACTGGGACTCGAGTCGGATGCTGGCCGTCACCATCATTCAAAAATCCGTGATGTGACGACACCTATCTTTATAACGCTTCCATATCCTGTAGGCTTTTGCACGAGTAACTATAGTACTGTAATAGGCACTTGCAACTCGCTAGCTTACTTGAATATCATTCCGGGACAAGCATTAGTGGTCTCAGCTACCTTAGTGCCCATTTACATACTTCCGTTCTAGTGTGTTTATTGACGAGTAAGTCCATAGCAATCTAGTTTGTCAGACACCAGCTGTCGAACTTCGTTGTGGTAATTGAGTGTCTTCGAGGGATACATCAATCCAAATTTAGAGAGTTCACCCGTGAACTATGAGAGCGACACCTTTAGGATTGAACGTCAATATGCCTCGCGATGCCATACTTCTTTCACCTCCATGGTGCAGGAACGGTCGAAGGAGAATCACTTCTGCAATATCGATGGAACGCGCTATGTTACTAGGCCCCGCGAACAATAATTGTGGCCGTGATGTTGATGCGGAGACTGACGCTTTTGTTCACAAAGTAGGTCTTTGTCCCCTCAATACTAATACACGCTGCCATCCGTAGCTACGTCGTTGTTATATCCCGGTACGACACGTTTATGTTCTTCACGGAACAAGCTCGCCTCTCATCAATAATGGATTGGCAGGGAAGCTTCCAAAAGGGAAAGGGCTCAAAACTTGACACTTCCTTCGGCTTCCGTTCATTGTTCTGCCAATGGGCCTAACCAAAGCTATGCGAAGTAAGTAAGCAGGTGCTTTGTTCCAACCGGGCCTCAGTACACCCTCGCTTGGACCGCAGATCATGACAAAGACCCTCATTGTGACTTTACGCTTGAGCGACACCGTTAGACACATATAAAGGCCCTGTTTATCACTTGACATCTCCAACCGTTTCATCGTACCCTTCACAAAAGCAACGCTAGAAGACGCTGAACAACTCATATTGAATGGAATTCAATAAGAGTTGTTCAGCCTTTTCTAGCTTTGCTAAGGTCGGTAGTTCGGGCTTACAACAAGCTTATCGTGTATATACCTCCTGAGGCCTTATCGATGTGTCTTCTGCGTATAGTTTCAATGCACATACCTTGATTCGAACCTTCCTGCAGTCTACCTGTCAGCTATATTAGCAGAGGAGACTCAGTACTTCCTCTATATTTTCATCGAAACGAACGAGGTCTAGTGGTCCGCTTGTCAACAAGGTAGTGCTGTATACCCACATCGTCTCTCCTGTCGTTGTGGTGCTTACTCTGTTCTATCAAGAATGGCACACTGCCCTGATATTGATGAAAGCAACCACAGCCGTGAACGTTGAGAGGTTACAGAATTAGAATGAAAGTATAAGATTCTACCTTTTGAAGGTTAAAACTTACCTGATGCACGCAAAGATTTGGATAGAGCTACTCCTGATGTCATACTAGCTCGAGTGAGGGATCGTGTCCAAGAGTATGACGGCAAAGGGGCTCGGTGAAAGCTGCGGTAGAGTCAAACAGAGAGAAGCGTCATAAGTAACGCGGTCTGGTATGAGGTACAAGACTAGCCCATAAGACAATGATGCGGGTCAAATAGACGGTGTGAGCCCTAAGGACCATCCTAGCAAAGTTGTCAACATCTGTATCCTTCAAAGCCCTGTTCCGAACTCACAGTTATATAATCGTCCCGTCTCCGGTGGACATCAATGTAGCGATAAGAAAGGGAATTCCCGAGTCATCCACCATATTTGGTCATGGTTGCCGCACGCTGCCGACAGTGGCCGCGAACGCCATAAATAAGGTTTGTGCGTGTCTTGTTGCGCTTTACCTTTCATCTACTTGGTTCCTCTCAAAGTACAGTAGCCATGCCACGTACGCGCCAGAGTGCACGCAGCAGCGCGTCTGCATCCCTGTCAAACACGCCGATGACAGCTCAATCGCCCATGTTCAGCACCAGAAACTCCAAACAATCAACGCCTGACACTTCCGACCTTGACACAGACGTGAACAAGCTTGCTGTGCAGACAAGAAGGTCGACAAGATCCATCACCATGGCTAAGAATGGCAAGAAGCGCGCGTTAGAGAGCGAAGCAGAGGATGCCGATGTATCAGTCGTAGCAAGGCCATCGAAGCGGAGGGCGATGAAAGGCAATGCCTATGTTGATATAATCGTGAAGAAGCAAGCGACAAAGGTTGATATTGCCTACTAACATGAAAGCGAGCGAAAACTGAGTCGTTACACCAACAGACGCGCAATGGTAACAAGCCGTCGTTGAAAGGAAAGGTCATGTCAAGAGCCGTATCGGAGTCTGAAGACGACGGAGCAAGCGAAGAAAATGAAGATGACCTTGAAGACGCAGAAATTGACGAATCTGACGATAGTGGTTCAGAATATGAGGCATCTGACGACGACGTAGTCCCTGAAGGTAGATATCAAGACAATGATGCTCCAGAAGATACATTCGAGGACAGCCTGTCAGCGAAGGGCATTGACGACGACGAGGTGATGTTAGACGCTGCAATCCAGATGTCTCTAGACACAGCACGTCAGGACCGAAGTCGTGCCGCAGGTCTGTCGACCGCCGGCGCGGGGTCATCAAAATCGCGAGCCCCTATCAACAAAGCTGCTGCTCTGCGAGCGGCCGCTGCGGAGCGTCGTCTGAAGCAAGATTTCGATGTTGATGATTTCGGGATGTCTGATTCCGAGACTCGCTCAGCATCCTCGTCCGAAGATGAACCCCTTGCCAGAGGCATAGGCATAGGCAAGGGCAAAGGCAGCAAGAGCAAGAGCAAGAGCAAGGCGACGATGTTGAAGGATATCACCAGCTCGCCCAAACAGATGTCTATCCCGGAACTGCGAAGACAGAGGCAGGAACGCCGCCGGCTTGCAAGACTTGCAAAAGGGGCCAACAAGAAGGAGGAAGCCGAGTTATGCAAGAAGCTCGGTCGTAAGTTGACTATGGTGTGTTTCTTCTTGGTTCGTGTATTTGCTCGTACATACGTACATTTGCAGGCAGAGAAGACCATGGTGGCATTGCACAAACATCATTCTGAACTGAAGGATGTCTGGGGTGATCTTAAACGAGAGATACCCATTGTCATACCGCAAAGGGCTGAACAGCCTCCCAATATGAATGTTACACTTCTACCGTTCCAGCTCGAAAGTCTCTACTGGATGAGGAATCAAGAGAAAGGGGCTTGGAAAGGCGGTATATTGGCGGTAAGTTGACGCATCGCTATAACGAAATCTTATTGTTGACTGTTTCCGTCTTCTTGTAGGATGAAATGGGGTAAGCCAGGCCTGCTATTTATCAGGACTGTTGGCTGACACGCGCAACATTTTAGCATGGGAAAGACCATCCAAATGATTTCACTTCTGGTCTCTGAAGACGGGGCAAAGCCCAACCTTGTAATTGCGTGCGTCCTGATTGCATATGATTATGCCTGTTGCTGATTATATGCATATGCCATAGGCCCACGGTTGCCGTCATGCAATGGCGGAATGAGATTGAGGCTCATACGAACGGCTTCAAGGTCCTAGTCTGGCACGGATCATCCAGAGAATCAGATATCAAGGAACTCAAGAAATATGACGTCGTCAGTCATCTTGCACGATCATGACCACGTTTTCCCGCTCACGTTCCGTTCCAGGTCCTGACAACATATGCTATCCTCGAGAGCTGCTTCCGCAAACAAGAGAGTGGCTTTAAGCGCAAGGGCAAGATTATCAAGGAGAAGTCACCTCTTCATTCCATCAAATGGAATAGAATTATTGTGAGCACTTTCTTATAACTTCGATCATACGCTTGATCAAGAACATGCAATGCTACAGCTCGATGAGGCACACAACATCAAGGAACGATCCACGAATACCGCGAAGGCAACATTCGAATTACAGGGCAATTACAGATGGTGTCTATCCGGGACACCCCTACAGAACCGGGTTGGCGAACTGTACAGTCTTGTGCGATTCCTAGGTGGGGATCCGTTCTCGTACTATTTCTGTGAGTATTGTCGCGAGATCTCCGCCGAGTAACAGGACGCTCATGTGTGGATGCTAGGTAAACAATGTGACTGCAAATCATTGCACTGGAAATTTAGTGATAAGCGCAGCTGTGACGGTGCGTATGTTAGAAGCTCATTTGGGACCTTTTAATAATACTTCCCGTGCTTTCCAGAGTGTGGTCACAGTCCTATGAAACATGTATGTGTAGTTTGACAGTCAATCGGTCCGTATACGCTCGTGCTAACGAGTTCTTCGACGTAGACATGTCTCTGGAACAACGAGATTCTAACCCCTATACAGAAGAATGGCATGGTCGGTCCGGGCAGGGCTGCATTCAAGAAGCTCAAGGTCTTGCTTGATAGAATGATGCTGCGCAGGACGAAGGTCTGCCTGCCCCTTTAGAATCCAATGCTAATCGGTGGTCATATTGAATGAACTCTAGTTGCAAAGGGCTGACGACCTTGGCCTCCCACCACGCACGGTAGTTGTAAGACGAGACTACTTCAGCCCGGAGGAGAAGGAGCTCTACCTGTCATTGTTCTCAGATGCTAAGCGGCAATTTAACACCTATGTCGACTCTGGCACTGTGCTGAACAGTAAGTTAACATCATCGCCCTAGTTGGTCAAATAAGCTGAAACGTGGGCTCTCATTTCAGACTATTCTAACATTTTTAGCTTGTGAGTGGATCTGAAACACACTTGTATACACTGTGATTGAAAAGCGCGTCAGACTGACACGTATGCGGCAAATGGCTTGCCATCCTGACCTCGTTTTGAAAAGTAAGAATAATGCCAGAACATTCCTCCAAGACGAAACCGGTGAAGCAACCGTTTGCCGACTTTGCAATGACATCGCAGAAGACGCTATACAGGCGAAATGCAGACATATCTTTGACCGGGAATGCATCAAGCAGTATCTGAGCACCATTGATGAAGGACATGTATGTGTCATACTATGAAACGTCAGCATAGTTCCTCACCGTTGGATCCTGTAGCCTGAATGCCCAGTCTGCCATCTTCCTCTCACGATCGACTTAGAAGCGCCTGCACTTGAATTGGAGGAAAACGCCAAGCCGCGTCAGGGCATTCTTGGTCGACTCGACCTCGACAAGTGGCGTTCGTCGTCAAAGATTGAGGCGCTCATTGAAGAGCTGAGTAACCTCAGAAAACGGGACGCCACCACTAAAAGCCTCGTCTTCAGCCAATTTGTCAACTTCCTTGATTTGATCGCCTTCAGACTGCAGAAAGCAGGTTTCACTGTAAGGATTACCCTAGATGCGCTGAATACGCTTTTAGTCTTGGTATCATTATGCTGACTTGAACTTCAGGTCTGCCGTCTAGAGGGAACGATGAGTCCTCAAGCTCGTGATGCAACAATTCAATATTTCAGTATGCCTTCGTCCCCCCTGGTTTTTGACGAGATAGCTGATTCCTGTTTAGTGAACAATGTGCATGTTACCGTTTTCTTGGTCAGCTTGAAGGCAGGAGGTGTGGCGCTAAATCTGACAGAGGCGTCACGCGTCTTTTTGATGGACAGTTGGTGGAATCCAGCGGTAAAGTCAATGTTTACATCAGAATTGACGGCCATCTGACGTGCCTTTTCCTCTTTCGTCCAGGTCGAGTATCGTGAGTGCTACAACGCATAATTGTATGATGTTGCATGGCTGACCGGACACAGAGGCCATGGATCGTATCCATCGACTGGGTCAGCATCGGCCTGTTGAAGTTGTCAAATTGGTAATTGAGGATAGCATTGAAAGCCGTATCATCCAAGTACGGAGTTTGGTTCATCTCAACCCGTGTAATTTTCAGCTGACCGTCGCGGTTCCGTCCACAGCTGCAAGACAAGAAAGCCGCCATGGTGGATGCCACGCTGTCGACAGATGATTCGGTGCGTTTCATGTCAAATCTCATCCTTTCGTCTCCGCTCACTGTTACGACCAGGCTATGGGAAAATTGACCCCCGAAGACGTAAGTCTCGTTGTTGCTTGACAACTGATAGAACTGATGACAAACCTGTCAACTTGTTCCGCGCGCCTGTGCAGCTCGGGTTCCTTTTCAGGGTAAGTCCCTGTTGCAACTTTCAGTGTCGTGATCCTTCTGACGTCAATACATTTTAGCTGTGAGATCGCAGCAAATGCTTAGATTTCTATCGGGCTCAAGTATCGAACATCGAACCACGCGTGAGATTTCACTAGTCTTTGTACTCATGAAGTTTGCTGTCGTTGCGTATCTCGTTTGTTGCTACCTATACTATATGTTTGTACCATTTCTAGGAGCATTTTTGTTTATTAGTATTCCTCTGGTGTTGGATGACACAGCACTATTAGACGACCCAAATTTACTCTATATACAAAGGCTTCTTAATAAACACCCGGAAGCAGCCTGTACGGTGTTCTTTCGGCCCAATCATCCCACTGCTTTCCAAATTCGCTCCTGAGGACCTTGTCTTCTGCATTTGTTCGCCCTATCAGTCCTGCCGGCAGGATCATCAGCATGGCAAACCACAGGCAGGCGAACGTCACTCCTGTCAGGGTCGTCCACAACCCGATGCCCTCGCTCCACCAAGAGCCAGGGCTCAGCTGGATGAGCGCGATGCCGGTCAGGGCCGATATACTGCCGGTGTAGGCCGGATGGCGCACGACGGAATAGGGCCCGGAGGTGACGAGCCTGTGGTCTTCGCGCACGGCGAGCTCGAAGGTGAAGAACAGCCCGAGGTGGCGGTAGCAGGCGAGGCGGATGAGGGTGCCCGTTGCGATGAGCGCCCATCCGAGAAGGAAGCGCGCGGTCATCCGGATCTTGTAGCTCGTTGCAGAGGACAGGACCTGAAACAGTGGGGCCCAAATGGGATGTGAAGATGCGAGTTGGCCCGTGGGCAGGTGCCGTAAGAGAATGATGGCCGTCTCGCACAGGGACGTGAACCAGATTGAGGGCTGGAGACATGAGCGATGAGAGACTCGTGGCAGGATTTTGGGAATAGAACTTACGGTCACAATGAGGGTGGGGAGCCAGCGCACCGTGGCGCGCAAACCCTTCGGTTCTACGCCGACAAATTTGGCCTCCTCATTCTTCTTGGGAGTGGGTTGTGGAGGGGTGCCACACTAATCAGACACCATGCCACCGATATACAATGTCAGTGTTGACTTGTATAGTCTACGAGACACATACCAGCTGGCAGAAGTACGCGGCGGAAAGCAGGAGTGGTACTTTAATGAGTTCAATGGACATTGTCGATGTCGGGAGAGTGCTTGATTGAATGTTGCCTGATATTCGCATTCTTCGGCTAGATTTTATAGTCCACTGAAAAGCGAATTTTCGTTATTTCATAGCGCACAGACGTCGGCACGAGCGCCAATGCACTGCTCTAGTGCCAATTCTCGGCAGATCCGGGATGTGAGTTGATGCAGCCCATCCCTGTAAGCTGCTCCGACCCGGTCAGCGGACCGTTCAGTATTCTCAAGGCACCCGCCTAGCTTTTTGGTGCGAGGACGGAACTTGCGAATTGTAAATTGCATTAGTCTGGAATCTCCGCAAGAGGCAACTTCAGGAAAGGATTCGGCAAATTAGCGCTGAGAGCCTAAATGAAACATCGTCACTCCCAGATCTCTGTAGTCGCGGGAATATATTGCGCAGAATTGCTTGCGAGAATTGCGGAATGCGTGCTGTTATCGACATGGCGGAACACGATGAACGCTTACATGGGCAAGCTTCAATGAGGCCGATATCGGAAGGGAAACCCTATATAAGAACAGCACTTTCCGGTTGTAGTTTGATTGGAGCTATATCTGCACGCTGTGCAAGGCCGGCGCACTCTATGTTTCCACCATGACTCATGCCGTAATCCAATGCCGAGGGGGATAACGGAAAGGAGTCATAAGACAAAGTCTACTATGAGGAGAGCGTCAAGGTGCGCAACAGATGCGGCACGACGCAAACCACAGCAGTTGCCTAAACAATTGTAGGTTCCCCGTGATTATCACATGGCCCAAATATCTCTTCTCTCAGTGGGCCGGCAGTGTCCGGCTTATTTCCCCAAACTTCCCACCCCGGATTCGGCACTGATCGAGCCCGGTTCGTCGTGCATGCGTGAACCTCAGCAGACACAGACGAGTCTCCACTTTCAATCTTGCAGCGAACGGAATGTCTGCCCAGGGCATGAAGACATTCACCGTCGAAGAGGTTGCTCAGGTATTATTCATTTCTTCTCGTATTTGCGCTGGCATCCCTAATTTCACAATATAAACTTGAAGCACAATAAGGAGGGCGACCTAGTGAGTTAGTGTATCTCGTGTCTTATGCATCGCATTAAATCAATGCATGCAGTGGATCATAATCGATTCGAAAGTGTACAACATCTCTAGATTTGCGGATCTACATCCAGGAGGCACTGGCATCTTGTTAACAGAATCCATAGGTATTCAGTCTGCACTGCATCCGTCAGACTCGACTGAATAAAAATCTTAGCGGGAAAGGATGCTACTCAGGCATTCTTCGGCTTGCATCGGCACGAAGTGCTCCTAAGGCCACAGTATGCTCGTCTGCAGATAGGTACCATTGCAGGCGAAGAACCGATTATCAAGCCATTGGCTGCAGGCGAGGCCTCGCAGGTACCCTATGCCGAGCCTTCATGGCTAGCCTCGGGATTTTTCAGTCCCTACTATAATGAAGGGCACAGGAAATTCCAGCAAGCGATGCGCAAGTTTGCAGTGGAGGTTGTTCAACCTGACGCCGTGAAATGCGAAGAGAACGGCAAGCGAATATCTCAAGAAGTGGTGGACAAGTTGTGGTAGGTGCACTATCCGTCATATCACCTTTGTTGTGTTCGGAGACATCGTCAACAGCGAGATGAACATTCCCGCTATGCGCCTGGGACCAGGAAAGCATCTCAAGAGTCGAACACTTCTTGGCGGTGTTGTCACACCAGAAGAATTTGATCACTTCCACGAGGTACATCTCACCGCCTCCCTCTGTCGCGAGTGCTGACCACTCTTAGCTCATTGTCAACTTTGAACTTGCTCGTTTCGGTACACGAGCTTATATAGACGGCCTACTCGCCGGCCAAGTCATCGGTCTCCCACCGGTGCTGAACTACGGTTCCCCGGAGCTGAAAGCCAAAGTAGTTCCCGAGGTCCTCTCCGGGAAGAAGTTTATCTGTCTGGCTATCAGCGAGGCCTTCGCTGGCAGCGATGTTGCAGGCCTGCAGACAACAGCTGTCAGGAATGGTGACGAATGGGTTATTACGGGCACCAAGAAGTTCGTCATTCACAATGGTACTAAGTACCGGTCTGAGCAACTCATTCGTCAGATGGATCACAAACGGGACGTTCGCAGATTACTTCACAGTCGGATGCAGAAGCAAGGTCTGTCCTGCCTTGTATGTTGCACCGCGATCCTAAGTCCGCATGGACATTGCCCCATCAGGATGGCTACGTCGTGATCCTTGTCCCGCGCTCCGACGATGTCTCGACTAAGGCAATCAAGACCGCTTATTCGTCGACGGCGGGCACCGCATACGTCACATTCGAGAAGGCTCGCGTGCCTGTCGCGAACACGCTCGGGAAGGTTGGCCAGGGCCTGCAGGTTATCCTGAGCAACTTCAACCACGAGCGCTGGATGATCATCTGCACGAGCCTCAGCGCGCAGCGGCTAGTCGTGGAGGAATGTCTGAAGTACGTGCTGCCCGGTGATATGGTCGGTATGGTGTCTGAATGCTCACGATGAATGTGCAGATGGGTGAACCAGCGCATGGTGTTCGGCAAGCCGCTCAGCTCACAGGCAGTGGTGCGCGCCAAGCTGGCGAGCATGATTGCGCGGGTCGAGGCATGCCAGAACTGGCTTGAGTCTGTCACGCACCAGATGAACAACGTGCGCTCGATTTTCTCCGATGTGAAATGATGGCGCCTCATCTTCATGCAGATGACATACGATGAGCAGTCTGATAAGCTGGCAGGACAAATTGGGCTGTTGAAACAGTATGTATCATCCTCACCGGTGATCGCTCTGCGTCCGGACTCGAGCTCATTACGCAATATGACTCACGCTTTCCCGCAGGTTCGTGACACGGACAGGTCGTGAAACTGCCGAAGACTCGACGCAGATATTCGGCGGGCGGTCGATCACGGCGAGCGGTATGGGAAAGTTGATTGAGAATGTACGTGCTCTCCGGCATCCTCTCCCACACTTCCTGGTGATGCTCCCTTTTGCTGACGATATTGCCATGAATCACCTCCGCTACGTAGTTCCATCGCACATCTCCTTATGATGCTATTCTGGGCGGCCAGGAAGATGTGCTGGGGGATCTGGGCGTGAGACAAGCTATCAAGAAGATGCCAAAGAATTCGAGGCTGTGAATCGTGAACTCGGAAATCATACAGGCTGCGGTGTACTAATCCGTGGGCCATTTGCTGACATCCTTTCGCTGTACTACGCTACTTCAACGTCGTTAGGCATGCAATACAGTCTGTTACTCGCGTTTGACATCCGACAATTTTCCACGACTGGACGTCGGATCTTCGAGCTTTCGATCGTGATCGAGTCAGAACCTGAGCCTGAGTTGACTTTCGCTGTCCCTATTTATAATTGTATACGACCGTACGCTGCGTTTTCGAGGACCTCCTGTGACAGTAATATTACATACCTGCTAGTAAAGCACCTTATCCCTCCTTCAAGGTTCAATTACAACTACTGGCCGTGTATATTTCGGGATGGTATCGGAAACCGACCATTTGATCGACTCGGGCGAGGACCTCGAGCACTTGCGGTGGATGCGAGCAGCAATGGAAATGGTCATCTTACCTTCATGTGTCTCCATCTATGCCTACTCACCAAGCTGTTTAGGCAGAAGAGGCCCTCGCAGCTAGCGAAGTGCCAGTTGGTTGTGTGTTCGTGCGAGATGGTAGGGTCATTGCCAAGGCTCGCAACAGGACGAACGAGCTACGAAACGTATGTGGAATTCAAATGGTTCTCCGCTTTTTTTGACCGAGTTCGGACACTCAACGCTCTGTAACTGTGGCGCAGGCGACACGACATGCAGAACTGGAGGCAATCGACGAGATCCTCGCCAACAAGACGCTGACGCCCGAGGTGACGGCTTATCCGCTGTCGGAGACGACGCTCTACGTGACGGTCGAACCGTGCATCATGTGCGCCTCTGCACTTCGACAAATGGGGATCAAGGAGGTCTTTTATGGCTGTGATAACGACCGATTTGGCGGATGTGGAAGCGTGCTCGGAGTGAACAGTGGGTAAGCGGGGTGTCTCAGTCCCGGAAATTGTCACATCATTCATAGTGCTTCTGCTTTTCAGACTGAAACATCCGAGGCACCCTGCCTATAAAGCAACCGGTGGGTATCTCAGAGAGGAGGCCATCATGATCCTGCGGCGATTCTACGTGACAGAGAATACCAACGGTACGCAATTCGTCTCCCCTCTTTTCCCATTGTCTCACGTCCTGTACAGCACCCGCGCCAAAGTCCAAGGCAAACCGCGTTCTGAAGACAGACATACCCTCGCGATCATCACCTCGACCTCAGGGCTGAGACTCTGCACGTTGACGATCGTCTGACAAGCGGCCTATGGCGAAAAAGAGCTTTCACAGCAAGCTTTTCACACAGTGAATCCTCTCAGGATGCTGATCCATGTCACTGGGTGGCCCGACCGAAGTTGATAACGAGTACAGAAAACTTGAGGTGTCTGCTCAATACGGACTTGCCAGCGCACCTGCTGCAAGCATTGGAACCCTTTCCCTACCTCGTGGAGTAGGCATCACGCAGTCGGCAATGGTGTGCTATCGGTACCCGCATCATGCCTTTGTTTCCATGCACTTTGCCTATTGTAGCAACCCCGTTCCACCTGTCAGACTGACCCTGCAGACCAAGCTAGATGTCTTGTCAAAAAGATGCACCATGCATGAAATGTGTGCATGATGAGTGGTGTGCTATTAGATGTAATTATGCGACATTAGCATGCAATAGATACAGTTCGAACCAACCCTCTATGTGTAATCTAAACACCAGCGCATGCAGGTCTGTCGCGCACGAAGCTCACCTTCTCCAGCCTCCATCGCGCGCTCTAAAGCCGCCGCAGCAGTTTTGATCGAAGGGTAGAACGATCTTAGCTTACCCTATTCGGCGTCTCGCCGTGTTTTCGCTGCTCCCGGCGCACCGCCGACGTGCGCAGGAGCCAAGCAAGGTTCTCGTAGACGACGAATGTGACGCAGGTGCCGGGCAGTACGCGTACGAGATTTGTACCTAGCCCTCGATAGAAGCCGCGGGCGCCTTCCTCGAGCCAGGTACGCTTGATGCAGGCAGGGATGGTGGGGTATAGGTGGGCCGTGGCATTGTTCTGCAATCACGTGAAATACATGTCAAGGGCAAGGATAACACGAAGCAGGTGTAGGGGAAGTCACCTACTTGAATGCGAGATCGGACTACTTGGTACGGATAAGTTATGGTGAGGGCGCCCAATTTGCTGGCGCCTGACATTATTGTGTATGCTGTGTTTGACTGCAGGTGCAGCGCTAAACAATCCGTTTATGGAGTAGGGCGACGGAGATGCTTACTAGTTTGTCATCTCCTGGTGTATACTCTTTTCCTGCCAAGGCAAACTGCCCTCGTTTCCGCTCGAAGCCCCATCGTTTCATTTCCTCGTACGCCATGAACTGTATTGCGCCATTGCTCACGCCGAAAAGAGCTAGCGAAGTTCCGCGGTAAAGACCGACGATCCCTTCTTTGCGATATATTGACGAAAGTCCGTCTAGTTGGAAGCCATTGGCGAATAGTTCACCATCAGAGGCAAGCACGACTAATCATCGGGCGATAAGGTGCTCACGCCAGAGACTCCGGTATGATTCTGGGCTACCAGCCCGTGTCGTAAACATTCGCACCTTGACTACCCATATTGGATTTGTCATTATCGCTGTGACAGCGCCTGCGAGTGGGCCAAGACTGTTAGAGGATCCAAAAGACTGGAAGATGGAGAGCTTGCGGACTCGCTTCTGCAGAAGCTAGCAGATATGATCCCGGAGATAACTTGTAATTGGGGTCACCGCCCGAAGCGTGAGTTTTGAGCATGTTGTAGCTATATCGCGGATGACACATGTAGCAATTAGAGCTTGAATGAAGTGAAAAATCACAGTAGGCTTACAATAGGAAATAGAACCCCCAGCTCGTTGCATTGCCAGCAATATTCGGCCCCACACCTCGGTAGAGGCCTCTCCAGCCTTGCTGATCTTTGATGTCTTTCAGGGAGTACCATATCTGCTTTCCAATGCCACCCCGAGGATTCTCTGTTGCTACTTGGAATTTTATCTTGAGCAGATCCAAGGGGTGCATGCAGAGCACTGCGACGACTCCCGCGCCCAGCCCAGCGAAAGCATGGTCCTACGACGTGAGTCAGAGACGAGCTCCCTCGCACTGAGGCGACAGACGCACAATTGCAGTCGATGGAAAGAAACTTGGGGGCTGTCTGGACATTCAGAACTCGAAAGTAATCCGAGTGTTCTGAATGGCGGAAGGTGAAGAATGGAGACTTTGTGGTGTCCGCGCTCGCCATGATCAGCAGCTAGCCGAACGGCGAGATCGCATCATGACCAAGAAGGGAAATAGATAAGATAAGATAAGCTTGCAGATGCGGACCTGTGCGGACGCTCTCGCTGTCCTCTGCCAAGTCGCCGCCGACTGAGTTCGAAGATCTACTAAACCGTCCCTGCCAAACAGTCCTCGCCCCCGCCTTCTTGACTCGTTCCGCAACACACGCTCGGTAACATTTTATCGAAGTTCTACCCCGCAGTCGATAGCAATCGCTAAGTGAGCGGCACTCATCGATAGCCATCAGTGCCTTGTTTCCAATAACATGTTACCAGGATAGTGCACGCATCGAGGGTCACGCTGATTCAAGTGTTCCTTACTTGGATCCGGGTCGAGAACACTTCCGGGCAGCGGGTAGAATCGATTTAGATACACGCACAGATATAAAGCACATGCTCCCATCCTTGTCATGCGTGGTGCCATTTTACGTGCTTCAAACGCCCTTATAAGACGCGCTTCCAGGTCTTCGTTCCACACAACCTCGACGAGAGCCATGCCTGCACGAACGCCTTGGCTTTCTAACCGTTATCCGTTCGCTCGCCGTTCCGATCACGTAGACGTGTACAAAAGCGAAGCCAAGGGCGAAGTCCGCGTACATGATCCGTATCAATGGTTGGAGCAGAACACGGACGAGACAGAGAAGTGGGTCGATGCCGAGGAAGCCTTCACCAGGCAATACTTGGACCAAAATACCGAGAGGCAAAGCCTCGAAGACGAGATCCGGAAAAACACAAATTACGCTAAGGTGCTGCTATGTTGTGGGTGCTTGACGAACCAGAATTCTGAGCATTACATATGTCTTCCCGTGTTAGTTTTCTGCTCCAAGCTTGAAGGAAGACAACAGGTGGTACTGGTCTTACAACTCTGGATTGCAGGCTCAGTCTGGTGTGTGGTCGCATGCTGGCGATGCCAGGGCATATAGCGCGCTCATTTGAGTTCATTTGCGTGACAAATCACATCCAGTTATCTACCGCTCGAAAGATTCCACCCTTCCAGACTTCAATTCTACAGATGCCGCGAACGAAGAGATATTTTTTGACGTATGCTTTCGAAATCGTAGCGCCACTTTACTCTTGACGTCTCAACTCCAGAGATGATTTGTACAGCCCAATTTACTTTCGGAGGATGGTACTGCGGCATTAACCACTTCCGCGGCATCCCGTTCCGGCGAATATTGGGCTTATGGTATCTCACGTTCGGTATGTTCCATTCAATGCAATGACGTGCCTTACTAGAGCCACTCGAGCTGATTCGTGGACCGCAGGGAAGCGACTTCTTTACCATCTACGTCCGACCGACCACAGCCCCCCTGGGTTCAATAGATGGTTCGCGACCATCCCACGACGAAGGCCGACTCCCGGAAGAGATTCGATTTGTCAAGTTTTCTGGTATCACGTGGACACACGACTCGAATGGTTTTTTCTACCAGGTGATTATGACGTATGTTTGCACAAGCACTGCGAACTCGTGTCCTTCATTACTACAAGATATGGTATGCTAACAAAATACTCCCATGCACAGCGTATGCCCTCCCGGGAATCGCATGGGTCGGCAGATGAGGATCTTGCAGGTACGGAGACTGATAGCGACAAGAATGCCATGCTGTACTATCATCGAATTGGTACCAAACAAGGTAGGCATCCGCACTAATTTATGCAACTGCCCTGTAGCCTAAATTTCGTAATATCGGCTAACTCATACATGTTGTGTCGTGATGATCAGCGGAGGATATCCTTATACATAAGGATGACGAACATCCAGAGTGGATGTGGGCCACTCAAGTCTCAGAGTTAGACGGACGTTATCTCCTCTTGTCGATCAGTCGTGACAGTGCAAGGGTATGTTTGCATTGAATGAAGGGTGCTGTATCGCATTGATGTCACGCGACCCCCTTGAATCCTTCCAGAAAAATGCACTATGGATCGCGGACCTCGAGAAAGACACAATCGGCCAAAATATGCGATGGGACAAGCTAATTAATGAATATGAGGCCGCATATTACTAGTAAGTATATCTTGCTCTCTATTCCTGCCCACCGCTCTCGACGAACGACTACACCAGGCCCATCCTAACCAATTGACACAGCGTGGCGAATGATAGCACAAGGTTCTACTTTTTAACCGACAAGGATGCTCCGCAGTACAAGCTCGTCTCAGTTGACCTTGCTGACCCGCCAGAACAACGCGTATTCCATGACGTCATACCTGAGGATAAGGACGCGCACCTCGACGACGTCCGTGCTGTTAATCATAATTATTTAATCGCTAAGTACAAGCGGAATGTAGGTACCATGTGCTCGAAAACGAGATCGTCACCTTCGAGCGGGTATTCTAACGGTGATTGATAGGTCAAGGATGAGATCTACATCTACTCCATGGAGGGCAAGCGCCTTGAACGTATCGCCTCAGAGTTTGTCGGTGCCGCGCACGTTTCTGGAAAACGCCACCAACCTTGGTTCTTTGCTTCTCTTATCGGCTTTACCAATCCGGGCATTGTTGCGCGGTATGAGTTCTCCAAAAGGCCAGAGGAGCGATGGAGCATATACAGGAAGACATCGGTCACCGGCCTGAACTCGGATGACTTCTTAGCAGAGCAGGTGTGTATATGGCTTGTGATCATGACTGCTGGCTTCGCGGTGTTCATGACTACGGAATGTAGGTTTGGTACGAGAGTAAGGACAGAACAAAGATTCCCATGTTCATCGTTCGTCACAAGGACACTAAGTTTGATGGTACTGCTCCTGCTCTTCAATACGGTGAGTGCAATGATATTTGTTGGAACGAATTGTAGATTTTTGTATATCCTGTCTTGCAGGCTACGGAGGTTTTGCTGTCCCTATGTCTCCGTTCTTCAGCCCGTCCATCCTTACTTATCTACAAAAGTATGGGTCCATCCTTGCGGTGCCTAACATTAGAGGAGGCAATGAATTCGGTGAGGAGTGGTACCAAGCTGGCATTAAGGAACGCAAGGTGATCTCTACTTCTATATTTGTCTTTTTGAATCCTTTTGTCTTACTCTGCCTGTTTGTGCGGTCTCCTAGGTGAACTGCTTTGACGACTTCATCGCTGCGACGTATGTATATAATGCTTTACTTTACAACGTTTGGTCTTGATGACGGCCACCTCACACAGGGAATACTTGGTGGAAAATAAGTACGCAGCCCGAGGCAAGGTCGCGATCAATGGCGCTTCTAACGGAGGTAAGACTCCGATAACACCGCGCCTATCCGCCGCGGCCTCGACTGAATTTTCTAACCGCTATTTGTAGGACTGCTTGTTGCTGCATGTGTAAATAGGGCACCAGAGGGTCTCCTTGGTGCAGCCATTGCTGAGGTGGGCGTGCTGGATCTTTTGAAGGTATTTCTTTTTCCTCTATACAGTGTTAAAGACGCAATGAATTATTCATTTCTTTTGCACTAGTTCGCCGACTTCACCATCGGTGTGTGTTAATGGATCTGCAGGGAGCGTGCTCGCTGATATTCAATTTTAGGGAGAGCTTGGACGTCTGACTATGGTGATCCCCATAATCCTCATGACTTTGATTTCATACACCCAATCTCGCCTGTCCACAATATTCCTACTCACAAAGTGTTGCCTCCGACCATATTACTGACCGCTGATCGTACGTGCTAGCCAGAGGGGGAAACAGAATATTTCCTAATTAATCCACTTTACGTGATTTGAATGTAGATGACGATCGGGTAGTACCCTTGCATTCCTTCAAACATGCTGCGACGTTACAACATCTTCTCCCGCACAACCCGCATCCCTTACTTATTCGCATTGACAAAAAATCTGGCCATGGAGCTGGCAAGTCCACTGAAAAGAGGTTAGAATACTTGCCTAGGTTCTATGCTCGGGTCTAACGACATCATCCATAGGATCCAAGAGTCGGCAGACAAGCTAGGTTTTATTGTGCAGTCCTTGGGACTAGAAGCGAGAAATGGTTGATAGGGTCTTCTGAGGTGTTCTCTACGCAGTTACTGATCCCCTGACAGACATATTACGGTTGCACAAACTCTAGATACCACCCTACATCAGGAGCTTTGGTAGAAAAGGAGGGTGTTATTTTTTGTGCATAAAATTTTAGGACGTTCATCTAATTTAAAGTCTACTTTCGCCGGCTTTGAAAAAGTTGTACTCTAAGGTGTTCGCGAGACAGTCATGGCGCTGTTTCTGTTGCTCGTCTGAATTTTCCAGTATCAAGATCCGGTAAACGCACTCGAATGATGCCCAGACTTTCGTACGCTGACATAATGCTCCATCGCTTGGCGTTGAATACCTAATGCAGAAAACTCCAAATAGGAACACACAATGTTGAGTGACTTTCCTTACAATCAACTTCGTTCCTTGTATTTTCTATTTAGAAAAGGCGTCGTGAGTTTTGTTATTTCTTTACGCTTGTTGATCTACGAGTGTAGCATTGATTGGTTAGGCTGATGTTTTGACCACAGGGACCATGAATCCTGTGCTTCGAGCGACCGCAGCGAGAAGTCTGTTGCGCATTCACAATGATGTCTGTCGCGCGGCGGGGCCGTCTAAGTTCCGGTTTTCTGTGCTAGGAGGAGCGACCCGCCACTTTGCGAAGAAATTTCCGAAGAAAGAAGAGCCAGAAGAGCCGGTAATGACCCGTCGTCCGCGCAATCACGAGATCGAACATCGCATCGTGAGGCTGGTCAACCCGGAAACATCGCAGCTGGATCCCCCTGCAGAACTCTCCGACATTATCGCCCGCCTAGATCGCCACAGGGAGTACGTAGAGCTTGTGTCCAAGACACCGGAACCCATTGTGAAGATCATCAAAACGGGCGAGACATTCAAAAAGATGCTGGCACAGCAGGAGAGGAAAAGGGCGCAGCCACCCAGGGAGGAGAAAGAGATTCAGATGACGTGGGGTACTTCCTCAGGCGACCTGCTGCATAAGCTCAAAAAAGTTCGTGAGATATTGGAGGGGGGTCACAGGGTGAATTTGGTGTACGCCCGGAAATCAGGCCAAGGGGAATTAAACTCTCAAGAATCTGCAGCTCGGATTCAAGAAACCGTCGACTTACTCGCAGATGTAGGCAAGGAATGGAAACCCAAGATTGTCTCAAGACAAGCCACTGTTTTGTACTTCCAAGGACATAACCCACCCTCACCACCAACCACCAGCACTCGGACACAGAGGAAGGAGAAGAAGGAAAAGGAAAGGAAAGAAAGGAAAGAAAAGAACATGAAACTAACAGAATCATGATATTGTTTAACATTCTGGCTATTCACTGGAGTGCTGATTATACAATGGAGTTGATGCTATATCTAGGTACTAACGAGCCTGGTGTCGGCGTGATACACGCCGAAGGGGAAGACCCCGGGTCTTCACGGTGGGAAGGGCAAATGGACGGAAAGCTCTGGGCATAGGCGGGAACGCGTACGGTCGACAAGCCAAGACTTGTGGTCGCCCGTCGAGTTTCAGAGTCCCTGGAACCCAGCGACCGATAAAAAGATGTCGGAAGCCAACAGGTACCCCAAAGCCCGCGGCGATCATACCCTCTGCAACCTCCTGCAACGCCGGCGTCCAAAGCCGTGACATCGTCCCTCTACGTTCATACCAGCGATGGGCAACTCTCAATCTCTGTCTCCAGTATGCGCGACCTCTGTGCTTTCCGCGGGCATGCATATGAGGGTGTCGACCAAAAAGGTGTAGTGCAGCATTGAAGAAGCGAGCATCAGGGGAAGGAGGCTCGACGTGAGGAAGCGAGTTGAGACTTTCGGCGGTTTGTCGGAGTGATATCAGTGACTTATAGACTGATTCTCCACCAGATGTCATTGACCGATAGAGTTGTAATCCCATTTCACGTTTATGGGCAAGCGTACTGTGCTTCTGCGTCTTCGAGGAGATGAAGCGAGCCCAGCCATAAACCTGATCTCCGACGGCTGGCCTCCAGTTACCTTTATCGGATGCGTCAGGGTGATCCCTTCCACTACGCACAAACGGTACACCTCTCCATACCTCATCTGCATAGCACTGCAACATTGACGTATATGCATGTACCGGTAAGAACCACGGCATGACACCTGGAGCAAAATTCGGAACCCAACTAGCACGCTCTGCTTCCTTCGCTAGGACCCACACACGTTCCGCAAGTCCCGTTTTTCTTGCTTTAGTGAGTGCATTGAGAATAACGGCGAAGACGTAGGGCCCGTATCCTACGGCGCGCCGCAGACATGCCGTCCGAGATTCTGCTCGCAAGGCTTGACGTTCATCCTCCCCAAGAGAGCCCCAAGAAGGGTGGTCCACAGCACTCAGCTCCGGCAAGATACGAAACAGAACATCAGCAACGACATGTGGTGTACCAGTCGATGTCAAATGTGTCACATAGCTGGCCAGCGTGATAGCGTCTGCTCGATCATCTTCGGACGGACAAAATGCGCCGACAGGTGTATCCATAGTCTCAGTGACCAGTCGCTGCATAGCTGAAGAGAAGACGGATTGCCTAGACGGATGGGTGTAGGGCGGAGGATCGAGGTCCTCCACTTTCTCTTCCGTCTCGCAGGATTCAACCGCAGGTGGCTCGACCATAATTCCATGCTGAGAATTCATCTTGTTCTCACGTAATGCTCGTAGCGCCGCGTCGCCAATCTCAGACTTGCGCAAGATGGTGCCCGAGCGTAGAAGGATATTGTACGTCACTATGTTTGGGCGTAAGGTTGGATTTCTTTTACTGCACATATGATCCAGGAGACGAGATGCAAGGAGAGGAGAGAAGCGATGTCGGAGGGCGTAGAATATTAGTGAATTGTAGGATCGCAGGTCCAGGCAGGGCAGACGATGTCCCTGGTCATCACCGAGAAGCTTTCTGATGACACGCATCAAGACGCCTTGGAAGTAAGGATACGCTTCAACATGAGCCGGTTTGCCTTTCCGTAGGATCCAAACATGATGTGTGGTCTTCGGACACGAATACAGCGAAATTATAAGCGATTTCAAGCGATGAGTGTGCAATTGTCCAGTATCCAGAAGCATTGCAAGATTTGCAAGGGCTTGCAACGGATGCAACAAGTATTTTTCGTCATCTGGATCCCGCGGGTCTTGAGATAAGCTAGTGTCTATCTTTTTAAGGATAGTGTTCATAATCTCCGCGGAAGGGTACGGACTGTTCCTCAGGCCATGACGAGCTAGCTTTCGTGACCTATTTGGTTCATTGCCCGATCCATTCGATACAGCTGCGCCACTATCAGCTTGCTGAGCATCGGCAGCCAAAGCTTTCTGTAGTTCCCAGTCTTTCACCACAAGTACAAACAGCAACGACGCCACGATGATCTCCCCTTGTAACAGACAGCCGCTGATAACATTATCGTACATTCGTTGTGTCCGTTGTTGGCCATACACGCGGGCTTCTTTGAGTAGGCTTACAGCCGCTCGGGTGCATCGGTCAGTAATTAGGCTCTCCCGCAACTTCAAAATTTCAGGACCGTCACGCAATCGTGGTAGGCGGATGCGGGCGAAGGTCTGGGTTGCTCCGTGAAGGGGACTGGATGATTTGTGTGAGAGGGACGAAAGGATCGCATTGAGGGTCGATGTCCGAATACGAATGTCTTGTCCCATCATCATTTCTGCGTACTTCGCGGCCTTTCTCTCGAACCCGGCGCGTAGCAGCTCATGCAAGAATGTGTGAGCGGAAAGACGACAAGAGACAGGTCGGCCAAATTTGATGGGTTTCAAACGGGATCCGGGGCGTTTAGCAGGATTTGAGTCTAGATGCTTGAACGTCCACTTTCCGCCATGTACAGAATAATGCAACGAAGTGACGAGGTACAACGCATCCCCAAACTTCGCGTCGCGTGCACAGAGGCGAATGGCCTGTGCAGCAGCACGCGACATCTGAGCTGGTGTCAGTGACACCGGCCGGATGTCGGTATTCGTCGTGTACGACGACATCGAACCCGAGGAAGGACTTGTTGGGTGCCTGGCGAGAGCGACACCTGCGCTCCTAGGGAACAAGGTGGACAGGCATGCGACACGATTTGAAGACCCGCAACGGGTTTTCTGCCGACTCGATAGCAAGACATTTGAGGCTGTTCGTGATCCGTGCCAACTTGCATACGCTCCTGAATTACAGTGGACCACACCGCGTAGGATGGTATTGGCCGTTGTCGACCAATTGCATAGCATGTGTTTCGCATAACTGCAATGAGTTGGTATGGAATTCTGCGGTTACAAGACGACAAGGCACGTACCAAGTCAGCCTTAGAGCTCCAGCAAAGGGAGCGCGTTCAACCCCGAGATGAACGCTGGGGCGACAACGAGCGTGGTGGTCAATTGAATGCGAGTGACGGTTTCACTTTTCCGATGGCTCCGGCTACGCCTGGACCACCCAGGCCTTGCCCCCAAGGCTGTAACTTGTTTTCATATCTAACTTCGATACAATACAGCTTTGTTCCTTGCATTATATACAAAACCTCCCATTTACATAGTCGTACACTTTACAATTTTCATTTTTGAATGCTGTGGCCGTTGTTTGGAAAGCGTGGGAGAGTTCATGGAAGCGAAAATGAAAAGAATGACCGCGAGTTCAGTTGGTTCCAGCGACGACGGTCGTTCCGGTACCTGGTTGTTATCGAATTGAACGTCGGTTTATCTTCAGTGAGCATGAGTTATCACGGAGGAGGCCACCGCAGCAAACATCATAGAGGTGAGAAGGACAGGACTGCATCGTGAAATACAGTGCCTCAACGGCTTGTTAGGTGCAGACGACTATGACAACCATGACCGACGTCGAGAGGTCTACGATACCCCAGAGCAAAAGCTAAGGAAGAGTATCATTAACATAGGGGAAGTGGTAAGTCATTCCTCAGGACGTTTCCGTGAATACTAGATGCGCACTCCCTGCAGGACCCTGTCCAGGAATTGCCTCGGCTCACAAACCAGATCCGTGAACAAGTCCCCGTCAGCGTTCCTGCTATTTCTGAGGGTTTCCGGATAGGGTACGTTTTGCTATAATACGAGGTTGTCCTAACCTAACGCCTTGCCTAGTGTAACCGAGCAACCCTTCAAAATACCCTACTACGCTGCCCTGCTTCGCCTTCTACATGATCCACCAGAGGCCACTTCAGAGGAGGCGCCCGTGGCAGGGCCTTCCTTAGGAAAACAAGTACTAGAGGATTACTGGAAAGGATTCCAGGCGTTTCTTGACAAGTTAGCATGGCGAGAGATCCGTCTTTGTGTAAGTGCCTTCAGTCTATGTATCTTCGCTAGACTCTAGGCTCAACGTATTCGCTAGATCCAATTCTTTGCACACTTAACAGTGGCGAACTTGGTCTCAGCGCAAACCATGTTTGAACTGTTGAAATCCTTCACTGCCGTGCTGGAGGAATTTGGTGCCTCACACGGTCGAGCGATGAAGGCAGCATTATGTGCGGCAGAAGGCCTCATGATAGTATGTCTTGTATACGCGGTCGGTCGTGATCCTAGTATTTAACCCCCTGGAATCTTAGGCGGGTCCCATCATCAAGCAGAATCCTGCAATGGACGTGTCCGAGATCATCAATTCCATAGCCACATATACTGACTCCGTAGCCACCTCAAAAACTCTTGTACAGCCTCTCGTCAGGTTATATTCAGAGGCACCCATAATTGAGCACGCCGATGAGGTAGGACCTTGACTGTTTCGAGAGCCTCGTCAATGTATTGACGCAGCCTGTAGCTACTGGATTCGGCACTTAACGCGCTCAAAGCCCTGCAGGGTGCCGACTTTGCACAAACTGCTGATAGCGTCCCGCAGCCTTACACGGAATTCCCTATTTTCAGCGAGTCTCCATTTGATCTTCCTACCGTCCTCGTACCTCCCGAGGTCATTGAGCTGGATGGCTTGACAACAGATATCGGCGAGGACGCCCAGTTCAAGAGGGAGGAGTGGCCTCAATACTACGTGCGCCTCTTTGACAACGATGTGGGTTGACTTAGCCTATTCGTTTTCCGCGTGGTGAACATTTCATGACTCCCAGGTAACACCCGACCCCACAACACCAGTGGGATACGCCGTGCGATCAGGTTTACTGGATCTCATCGACATATTCGAAGTAAATCGTAAGGAGTGTGCCCGACTACTCCTGGAGTTTCCAAAATGGACTATGCCGGGCACCTTCAAGCCGAGACCTGGTGCTCCACCACAAGAACCTGTTCCTGGTAAAGATTGGCAGCTAGAAAGCACCATCATTGAAGTATGACCAAGTTTCATGCCCTGATATGCTATCGGTGTTCACGGTCGTCTTCTCTAGACCATCCTGGGATCTATCTTCCTTCTCCCCGAATCCGCGCATAAACCCATCTACTACATTGTTTTGATCACTGAACTATGCAAATTGTCTCCATCTACTGTAGGTCCCGCAGTGGGCAAGTCAATTCGCAAGCTATACTCGCTGTTGGCGGATGGTTTGGACGTCGAGGTGTCACATCGCTTTGCTGATTGGTTCTCTGTGCACATGAGCAATTTCGGTTTTCAATGGGTCTGGAAAGAATGGTCAGTAGAGTCTGACTTTTGTTCATAAAGGAATTGAGCAGTGTATGTTGACGTGTTGGCGTTTGTATACAGGATACCTGATCTCACGCTGTCATCTCGGCATCCGAAGCGCGTATTCATGCGACGAGCAGTTGAATTTGAGATCCGGTTGTCATACTTCGACAGGGTTTTGAAGACTCTGCCAGAACCTATGCAATCAGGGGATGCCGGCGTCATGCCTGCGGAGGCCCCTGGTCCTGACTTTGATTATGACGATCCTGGTAACCAAATTTCGTTCTTAACGTCGAGATTTTCTGACATGTCGCTGTTACAGGCAAGCCGTTCCATGACGCAGCCCAGTCTGTCTTGAATCTCCTGCGTGGTCGTGCCAAAGCCAACGATGTTATAAGTCATCTGGAGTCCTTGAAAAGTACTCTGACAGAGACTGCAGAAGGAGACACTGATGTGGACTTCGTCATCCGCTCCATCGCTGTGCAGTCTCTCCTTCACATAGGATCCCGATCCTTCTCTCATTTCTTGAACGCTATCGAGCGTTATCTCCCGCTTCTCCGTAATCTCGCGGCAGCCGGAATCTCATCCCACAGTGGTGGACCCAATGTTGAGGCCAGAATGAACATTCTCAGCGCCGTCTCATCCTTCTGGAAGCGTAGCAGGCACATGATCGTCATCGTTTTCGATAAGCTGATGCAGTATCAGATCGTGGACCCAACAGATGTTGTCTCATGGACATTCACGCATGGCGGGTCTTCGATCCCATCCTCGGGTCCTGTCGCATTTGGTGCCTTTCAATGGGATGTGCTGAAGGGTGCGCTTGACAAAGCTAATGGCAGAGTTACTATTGCTCGTAAGAAGGTGGCAGCGTTACGGAAAGAGGAAGATGATAATGCCGCCAGGGTAAAGGCCAGTGATAATGCGACCATGGAGGTTGATGAAGTGAAACCAGGCAAGGCTGACTTAATACAGACTGCTCACTGAAATTTGACCTTACTTGATCGACAGACGTCATCCCAGCTGCAGAATCCCCCGCGCTCATTACTGCGCTCAAGGCATTCGCGACCTTGACCCGTGAGCAGAAGGCTGCCCTGTCTCGAACCCTGGATGGATTCGTAGATTACCTCGTGGCCGAAGACAAATCAAATCCGCATGCGCGGGAGGTTATCACAGAGAAGGCTTGGCACAACCGCGCCAAGTGGAGCGAGTCGGAGTGGGAGACGTGGGAGACGTGGTGTTGGTACCGCCATTTCGGCCGTACTGTGGGATCTGTTTCCTATCCCACTTCTTTCTTAGGTTTGCTCATGTCTTGTTTGCAGTTTTCTCCTTATCTTCGGAACTATGCGGATACTCTTGCCGAGACGTCTTTAACAAAAGTTGGATCATCGTCCAACCCCGCGGTCGATCTGTTCAGGAAGACGTGGAACATCGCCACCGGACAGGAGGTGTGAGTAAATTAAACTGTTGTAGCATGATCAGTCCCGTTGTCTCTGCGCGTATCGGTAATTATATTCTATTCGTAATATTAAAAGGTGGATGTTGTTCCCGCTTCCGCTGTCTGTGTCTCCTGAAGAAAAGCCTTTACGCTCTTGGTTGGGATCAATTGGTGAACTTGCACGCCTGCGCTCACAAGCACGAGTCGACCTTGATATGGACCTCGCAATGCTCCGTCCGATTCATGATACACTGCCGAGTTCGCTCGCTGCCATAATTCAGTTCCTGTCGTATTCTTGATAATCAACCCCAATGTGCTATGTGTCTCATGCTTTCCATTAGTCTTTGTTCCTGCGCTCTGTATATCCATGTTGCTTGCCGATTCGTTCTCAGGCTCCCAATCGATCCATTTTGCTTTCCTTGTTGTCGCGCAATACCCTATACTCGCATTTACGAACCTTGTATCTTGGTCAGTATGTCTGTCGTTTATCTGTCGTTATTCATTCAAAGCTGTATACCACCTCCATGTACATATCATTTCCCCCAGGACTCCACCATTGGACAGACAGAACGGAAAACATTGACGTGTCGTGCCCCCATTCCCATATGATGCCACTTGACACACAGGTTGCTTGACTTTCCCGTAGTCATTGCGGGGATGTAGTAATGTATTATGTTACGGAATAGACAGTTTATAGGTGTCCCAGTTCCTAGCATTGTCAGACATAAAATTCGTGACAACAAAGTCAGGTAAAGCCTATCCGATTGGTCAGAAGGCCTATTCTTTCTTTGGTTTGTCCTGCTGCGACGCTTTCCGCCCTGTTCCTAGCGAGTAACCCATTGTACCTGCAAACACCAATAGCGCACCAGTCCACATCAAGGCCTTTCCCTTCTCGTCCATGCGCCCACGCCCTGCGACACTGAACATCATTACGCTGATGATGAGAGACACCGCCTTCCGGATGACGAGGACGAGCGTAACCGTGAGTGAAGACACTCGTGCAGTGAGGCGGTGCACGCCTGCAACGCATAAAAGTTGTGTAATAGTGTTAAGCAAAAGGGGTAAATAGGCTGTTGGGATTTCGATCGATCTCGTCAAGACGAACGTGGGATATAGGCGGGTGATCAGAGGAAATGAAGATGCATTCAGTGGGGGGGCCTCCGAAAGAGGAAGTGCAACCTCAATCTTGGGGCCTGCATTGAGCGCCTGTAGTTGCGCAACAAGATCCTCGCGAACCAAGAAAAACATGGGCATCGAGAGGAAGTGTAAGTACCACATTGCCTCCTGCCATGGTGGTGTGCTGGGTTTATCGGAATTGGGTAGGCCGTTCGGTGGTCCATCTGCTGTCTTCTCAACAGGAACAGCACGGGGGACATATCGAGAGTACGTCTTGTCCTGAATTATACCCAGAAATCCGGAGAAGAACAGCGCTAATGTCAAAATAGATATCCCTGTAGCGTAGGCGTACGGTTTCGGCTCAAGCTGTGAATAACGATTGTCGGCAATATCAACCTCAGATTTCGGACGAGATGCGGATAGCGTCGTCAAAACTACGCCCGACGTGACCAGGAGAACAGATGAGACCTGCATGACGTTATATCTGCATATTGATCAGCTTCTCGTACAGTGATGAGTCCCTTTAGATTACGCTGAACTCACTTGCGGCCTAGTAAAACCCAGCCCATGAGCATGTTGACCATGAGTCCGCCACTCCGAAATATGATATGCACGGGCATGGGTATAGAATAAGCGAAGGCAGCATTGTTGAGGAGCGAGATGCAATAAAACAGTGACACCTGTAGCAAATAGGGCAGGATAGGTATCTGGCGGGGCTTTAGCCGGGGGTATGGTGTAAAGGTGACGAACTTGGGTAACCCATGGATAGAAATCAGTAAGAACTGAGAAAATGTGATCAGTTTTCCAGAATGGGGGTATTCATTAGTGATCTGCTCTAGGGTGAGTGCATTACTAAAAGATGCCAAATTCAATTTGAATTCGAACTGAGCTCAGTAATTGACGAAGATATACACACCTACAGCAACCCCCAAAAATCAAGGTCAAGGTTGTGGCCCAATCGAACAGAAGAGGCAAAGAAACATCCTGAAACACATCAATGCTCATGGTTGGCTATAAGAGATATCAAACACGGTCATGATTGTTATGTGCCATGAGGATAGGGCCCGCCTGACTCTGAGTCAAGCCGCTTGCCACGACGCGTTATGTCACGCGTCTGTCCATGACACGCGTCTCACACCTGGCTGATACCAATAAGTACTCTTGCTAATAACTGGGCTGCTCTGGACTGGATGCAAAAGAGATCGATGTATATATGTGTGTAGGATCTGGATACAAGCAATTTCCCGGTAACGTCTACGAAATGTCTCCAGGTTCGTCTACAGAGCGGAGAACGGGTATCCTCTACAGGGTGGGGATATAGGGGCAGTAGAGCTACAGTGTGGAGTGTACGGGAGGCTCGTTAGAGTCCGAGGTGAGACAGTGGGCGGATGGACGGGGGAGGGATGTGGTGAGGCTCTGAAAGAAATTAGAAAATTATAAAGCGCACTGATGTAGCGGGACCGAAGGAAAGTAGATAAGTTGGGTGGCTAGGTTGTCCGGCAAATCCAAAAATGAACAAAAACGAAGCATAAACAAGAATATGGTCCATGGTCCAATATGAAGATAGAAAGAGAAGGTCATAAAAAAGGAGCGGATGGGGTATTCGTTCATGTCATAGGTGGTCGTGTAGATCGTGAAAGATGTCTCTTCCTCATGTACATTACCGACCTTCAGGCTCCAACTTGGTGCTGGCTGCGGAACAGGGCTGACTTCGAATGTGCAAGTCGACGGAACGCACTGGTAGCGCCATGCGTTTCTGACATGTCCTTGTTTTCCACGCTATCCTTGTCCTTATCCTTGTCTTGACCTCTGCCAGCGCCGAACATTCTGCTCAGAAAGCTGCCCGACGATACGGGCGCGTCTGATGCGTGACGAGCGATGGCGGGCATCGTCGCGCTCGTTGACAGGTCAACGGTTAAGGCGACGTGAGCTTGCTGAGACAGAGCGTAGGTATTCGCTCGCGGCGCACCGCCCCTACCTAGTCCCGGTCTCGCATTCGGAGCAGCTTCAGACTCAGACGACGGCGGCGACGGCGAAGAATACCCAGATGTGCTGGTAGTACTAGTGCTCAGACTAGACGGCTTCTTGATCTCCGAAGTCGAGCCAGAGACGGTCCCATCCGACTTGATGGTGCATGTAGAGGCCGCCGAGCTCTTTCTACCCTGTCTGAACGCATAAGAAGGCACCGGCTGCAAGACGAACTTCTTGTCAGCGACCTCATTGCTGGTCGTGTCCTTGATTTCTACTGCGCACTCCGACGAGACTTCCGGAGACGCGGGTGAAGAGGAGCCGCTGTCCGAGGTGAGAGAACCTGCCTCAGAGTCACCGCTAGTGCTAGCTTCGTCCGAAGTCGTGCTTGAGGCCTCTCGGAGAACAGACCGCGCGCGACTACTATTGCCTGAAGAAGGGACACCGAGGTACTGAGTGGACAGACGCTTCATCAGATTATGCACACCAGACAAAGACGCCGCGGGCGAAGGGAGGACAGGAGCCACAGCATCATGCGGAGGGGTAGGCGGCAGGGAAATATGCGCCTGGACCCGGGCCTTTGCACGGCTGACAGCGGCAGCTCGTGTCTCTTTTGCGGAAGCGCTGCATGGAGAGCGTGGCTTGGGCATAAAGACAGAGAAATGATTCACGGCTGCTTGCTCGTCGAAGCGGAGGTCATAGTCCAGAAGATACAAAAGCTGTTTCTCCATCAGATTGATCTCCGCGAGGTCGAACAGGCCCGCGTATGCACCCCAGCACTTGTTCTTTGGCGACGAGTCGTTGAGATACTTGGCGGCAACGATGAGAGTCGCGAGGAACACACGGTGTCTCGTGCAAGGCATTCCTGTCAAGGGGGGCTTAGTATAGGAGGTACACAAGCAAAATGAACTGACCCTTCGCCATCTTGGGCAGCTTCGTTCGCAAACGCTCAAGGTAGATCAGGGTGGTCAAGAGAGTGGGCACCTGAACGTTGGACGCCTGCACAATCATAATGATGAAGTCCTGGAGCGATGGCAAGGCTGGCAGCTGAGACTGAGCCCGCTCTCCCTCATTAAACGTCGCCTTCTGTGGAGTATGAGGCGGCGTAGGGAGAGTGTCGGGCTCATCTCCTAGCCTGATCACCCGTGTCGCCTGAAGTGCAATGTAGCAGATCATGTCGTACGAGACTGGCTGGCGCACGAGGTCGATCAGGTCGGGGTTGTGTGCGGACCGGGGTAACAGGGAGGCGGGGTGACGGCGATCTACAGACATACTGCGGTATTATGAGGGAGAGTGGTAGTTTAGCTTTGGGGGCCCTTCGAGGGACAAAACATAAAAAAGAAAGGAAATGGACGGGGCAGGGAATGGCGAGAGGCGGGAGAGAGGCTGCTTTATACCTGAACAACGTCTCTGGCCAACGGCGCACAAACAAACAGACGCGTCGCGTCGAACTGCTTCGATCACGGCCTGTGAAAGTTTCTGAAAGTTGAAAGCGAACAGTAAAAAGGTGCAATGAAGTGAAAGCTCTGGAAGAAAAAGGAGGAAGTGAGAGGGCGAACAACAGTGCCTGCCTCAGTGTGTTATACTCCTTCGTTACATTTCAGACGAAGCTCGCACTTCGATGGAGGCTGACGACAGCCCCGGGGCCCGGAACCTCGAGCCAGACTTTGTTCGAATCTATCGACCAGGTGCCTGTCATGCACATCGTGCAAGTAGTACATGTGCAGATGTCCTTGCTTTCGAATTAAATACAGAGAAAATACAACACACGACAACGTAGACAGTCCGGGACCTGGGAGCGATTGGGCAGATGTACAGGCACGAGATCAGAGTTAAGAGAGCCATTACAGAACCTTGACATAGGCAGCGGGAACGAGACCTCTTCTCCCTTCGATCTCACCAGTCCACCTATATTGGCCGGGAAGCGCATTAATACAATTTAGCAGCAATGGTAAGCAAAACAACTAACCAGTCATCGGAAGTTTTTTCGAGGACAACGAGCCTCTGACCAGCTTGCAGTTCGAGGTCTCCTGGATCCTGCGACAAGTCAACCCATATAATGCAACGCTTGCAAAGAGGGGCAAGCTACGATACCTCGCTTGTATAATCGTACAGAGCCTCTGCCCATTCTCCCTCTTCTTCCTGTTGCGGCCTCCGAGGAGGCGGTGGCGGCGACGGCGCCTTGTTCACAGGCGGCGTCGAGGTGGTCACAACGGAACCCGCTCTCCGAACGGGGGGCGGTGCGAAGTTGTTCTTTCTATTGGGAAACGCAGCAGGCGTTGGCGGTGCCACTTGCGGAGGTGTAGCAGTCTTGTTAGCTGTCGAGTGGCGCAGCGACGAGAACATTGATTTCCCCGAGGAGACGTCTACATCGCCGAATTTCTGTTCGCTCACGGCATCTATTGTCAGGAGATCTTGATTATGAAGAGTGGGATGTGGCGCACCTTTTGAGGGACCAATTTGCTGCGCTCTGGCGGTGGCCCTTGGTCCTCACTGTCATCATGTGAGCCTGATAAGCTTGGTGACGGACGAGGAGGCGGGCGCGGTGCAGAGAATCCAGGACTGTGGTTGGAAGCACCGAAGGCTGCAGCTGCAGCCGCTACACGACCGACAGAATTGGTAGCGCTGACATCGGGCGAGTTAGGCGACTAATGATGAAATGCACCTGTCAGTACAGACACGTCTGCGCTAACGGTACTCTCATGGTACAATCCTCACCGAGGCGTTCGGGCTGGGTCGCTTCCAGCCAGTGGTGAAAGACGACGCCACCTCTTGAGGACTGGTGTTGCTGAAAGCATTTTGCACTGCTGAAGCGGCTGCTGCTCTACCATGGCCAGTAGCTGAATTCTCACTACTGCCTACATTGCTGAACAGATCTGGTCGCGAAGAGAAATACCTGCAAGGTCGATGTCGAGTGATCAGAATGCCCACTTCTTGCCCGATCGGCGCGGAGAACACTCAACTCGTCCAAGAGACCGAAAAAGGCGTCCTTCTCATGAGACGACAAGTTTGTAAAGACCATATTGTTTGTTCTAGGGGTATGATTGATAGCAATGGCTTACTCAACTAGTTAACCATCAGAGTAGTCGAGTTTCGATATATACATGGCAGATACGCCAAATCCTGACGAGTCATCGCATCCGCCACAGTCGGCTCAAGTGCGCTTCCACGACCTGTCAAGAAGCTGAAAGCCGACAGTTTGCATCATGATCAAAGCTGCAATCGATGCAAAGGCAATCCGGTGTAGCTACCGCAGCAGATTATCCATACAACAGCTAGGTATCAATAACACTGCGACCATCTCAGCTCCCTACGATACAGATATTATACCAGAACGACTGCAAAGCCTGAGGACACGACAATATACGGAGACCAAAGGTGAACTGACAACATATAGACAATACGAACGACTGTATCGCACGGGCAGCCGAGACGAACGCAAACGCAATAAAGAGTCAGGAGCGATAAAGCCGCAACGTGGCCGTGTTAATCAAGGCCTATTGCATCCAATTAAACATGTCCAGTTCGCTCAGGCCCGCCTGATCGGCCGACGGACTGTTTTGGGACATCTGTTGATGTGGTATGGGCGTCGCTGACGCCTGCCGAGGGGTCATGGCGGTGTCCGAGTGATGCTGGCTGGCCGCCGGCGACGTCGCCACGAAGGGGAACTGCCCGCCACCGGCATTTTGTGGCCAATTATGGCCGCCAGACTGGGCAGACGAGGGACCGCCACCCGGCAAACCCCCGTACCCTCCCCCATGCGTGGCGCCTGCGCTATTGGGCGGCGACATCCCGTACGGGCCCTGGCCCTGCGGGACCTGCGGCTGGTTCGTCTGCGGCCAGTTCATCTGCGCGAAGCCGGCGTTCTGCTGCAAGTGCGGCGTCATGCCCCGCTGCTGCGCCTGCTGCATCATCACCGCCCGCTGGTACTCCTCCGACGCCTGGCTGGACACCCTCTGCGACACGGCCGGCGACGGCGTGTGGTCTGACGGCGTCCTCGAGCTCCGCGCGATGCCAGGCACACCCGGGTTCGAGCGGAGCGCAGGGAACTGGTTGCCGTCCATGCCGCCAGGTATAGGCGACCCGGCGTGGTGCGCCATGCCCGCCGCTGCCATCCGCTGCTCCTGCCGCATCCGCTCCTGCGCCGCCGCGACCATCTGCGGATTCATCATCGCCTGATTCGAGCCGTTCCCCCCACGCATCATCTGTTGCTGCATCAGATAAAACTGCCGCTGTTGTGGCGGCAGATTTGCCAGGGCGGCCTGCTGTTGTGGAGTGAGCCCAGGGGTACTGCGAGGCTCCATCCCCGGATTTGGGCCGTGGTTCGTGAATGGGAATGCGTTAGCTGAGGGTTGACCATGCACGGGAGACTGGTGGGAGACGGGAGAGACTCTTGTAGGACTACCGCTCACAGGAGCCTGTGGCGCCGACATCCCGCCGCTTGGAAAAGATGGCATGCCACCCTGAATAAAGCCTTGCATTGATCCTCCTGCTTGTGACTGAGCAGCCGCTCGCTGCATTTGCTGTTGCCGTTGGAGAGCAATCTAGACAGATTCATCATGAGCGTCTAACTGTATAGACCGTCAAAAAAAGAACGGACCTGCGCCCTCTGCATATTGTGCAATTGCTGCTGAAGCGGAAGCTGCAAGAACCCAGGAACCTGCTGGACCAAATACTGCACGAACGGGTGCTGCGGGTTCTGCAGTATCTGGTAATTCTGCACCGCCTGCGGCCCCAGCGCAGTTAGTGCGGCGATCTGCTGCTGGTTGAGTTGGTTGATGGGTGGCATCGAGGATGGCCCCGCGACGTTCGGCTGTTGAGGGATTGCAGGAGGCGACATCTGCCTGCTGCCCTCCGCATGCTGCTGTTGTTGTTGTTGCTGTTGCTGCTGCTGCTGCTGTTGCTGCTGCCGCATCGCCTGTTGCATCTGCATCTGTCGGGTGCGCTCGCGCGCTGCGGCGAGCTGAGCATCGTTAGTGCCGGACACCATCCCAGGCGGTACTCCAGGGGGCGGCATCGACGGGCTACGCATCTGTGAGGCCGGGTGTGGTGGGACGCTGGGTGGGCTCGATGCCGCTGGCGGGAGATTGTGGGGGAGTTGCGAGGCGGCAGGGTGGGGGATGGGTGGCACAGGCGCGATCAGCGGGGGCGCTTTGGTCTCGCCGGTGTCGCGACGCTTGTTGGAGAGGTCCGGTATTGACTCGTCGGGGCGATCCCGCTTCAGCGTTCCGTTGGGCAGGCTGGGTTGGGACAGTTGTGTACTTGACGAAGGGCCCATTTGTTGCCTGCGGGATATCTCCTTGGCAAATATTGAAGGCAGTTCAGCGTAGAGCTGCTGTATCCGCTCGGTGGAAGCAAAGTCCACGAACGGAGGAGGCTGCATTATTGGGAGAGCCATCATGCTCTGACTCTGGGAATACGATCATCGGTGTCATATGACAAGACATTGAGAGAAGCCACAAACCACTTTACGGCTTTCGTCCGCGGCCGCTGCAAGCCACGTCAGATTAGACTGTAGTCGAGTAGCATACCTATACACCGATCGTCATAGATAATCTGGATGAGATCTGAGCGATACCTACTGTTGATGTTGTGCTTCGTTCATGGGAATGCCTCGGGCTTGGAGCTCCATCGAAATTCTAGAAGATATGTTAGTGCGATGAGCAGGACACGGGCGGAATCATGTTACCGCAGAAGATGCTCGTTCAGCTCCAAGATTGTGACGACTTTCGGATCAAGTGCGGAAGAAGAGGCGGCGGGCGGAGCGAAGCCTGTCGACGGACGGCTTGTCGATGATGCATCAGTGCTCGAGGAGCGGACGTGCTGAAACACAGCACTCGAGCTCGACTGAAGCTGGGCGGCATCTGCGGTCGACGACGACGACGGGCGCGCGGCAGACGATTGCGGTATTGACGCGTTGGTCGCAGGAGGCGATGATTGGTTCGCAGCAGAGTCGCGTGGCGACGTTGGTTTGGATGAGGACGGTCCAACGTGGGCGTTCGTCGACATGCCTCCCTCGGAGGCACTCTCCTTTGCAGCATCTGGCTCGCGCGTGGCCTCAGACCCCGCCGGGCCGTCCTCGGATGCGGCGGCGGCAGCGGCTTCCTCCCATCCCTTGGTCTCGCTCTCTGGCACGTCGTCGAGGTCGGGTGCGGTCGTCAGCTCGCTGAGCGGTGTGGACTGGCGCGACGCATTGTCCAGCGCGGCAGGAGCCTCGACCTGGGCGTCGCCGTCGCCGTTGTCCTTGTCCTCTCCCGACGGTTGATCCGCAGCTGAGGGCACCTCGGCATGGTCTGCGTCTGCCTGAGCACTCGGGGTCGCCGTGTCTGGGGGTGGTGAAAGTGAGGACGTACTTTGGGCGACAGGGGAGGATGCATCTGGGTCTGGGTCTGGGTCTGCGGGGCTGCTGGGGGAGGGCTCTGGGAGTTTCGGGTCTTCTGTGTCGCCGGGTGTGATGGGGCCCAGGGCGGAAGGGGGGATTGAGGGGAGGTCTTTGTTGGGAGGGGCTGTGTCCGACGGTATTGGAAGTGGCTGGGTGTCTTGTGCGAGAAACGGATCCTGGTGTTCGTGATAGAACGGGCGGCCGTCACGAGGAGGGGCCGACCAAGAAAGGATGTTGTGCTGATCGCTGTGGGCAGAGTCGGGGAGGATCAAATTGGCCTTTGGGTGTGCGATGGCAGAGGAATGGCTGCGATCGAGATGGATCATGGTAATCTGCAACGGCCAGATATGGAGACGAAGAGCACACAGAGCACGTCCACGCTGTGAAAAGATGGCGTTGCGAGCGGCCGAATGCGGCGGGGAACCGAAGGCCAATCAGCAGCGGCGCGGACAGCCAGTTGCTGCTGGAGACGTCGATGATGGCCTATGTTTCTCCGTCTTGCGCGAGAGAGCACAGAGCCTAAACGGGGGCGAGTACGGGAGAGGGAGATGCAGCCTGGCTGCGCATGCGGACGACGCGTGTGAGTTTCGACCGGCGCTGAGTGCGAATCCGCGTCCGCACGCTCGCCCCGCCGCATGCTCGCCTATGCTCAGGGGAGGAGCAGGCCACCGTGCTCTCTCGCTTTGATACGGGATGAGATTCGGACTTTTATATAAAGATCGTGGCACTCGAGAACACATTTGACGCAGCGTGATCGATTTCATCGACCCTCGGACCCTGTCTCCTTTCGGACTCGAAATGAAACGAACAGGCGAAAGGCGTCATACCAGCCCGCGGAAAACACAATGCAAGGCGACAAGAGGCAACGCCCCAGCCATCCCGCGCGAGAAGAACCTCGGTCAAAGTGGGAATTCGAATCCCAAGCCTGCGCTTCGCTGCATCGCCAATACATCCACGCCCCTTCCACAGCTCTCTTTACATATACCTACACCCCAACCATCGTGACCCCTGCGTGGTATCAGCAGGGGACAACTGCATGCTCCATATGAGAACCCCCATCCATACTTCTCGCATCTGAAATCAGACGAGCCAGGTCAGCATCAATCCATCCACGCACTCCTCTGACATATCTAGCATCAATTGCAGACAGACCCTCGGGCCATTGCCGCAGATCCCTGGTCGCAGCCGCAGGTTCCTGGTGTGTTTCTGTCCGCCACAAGGCACCCCCGGCAAAGTCCCTGTTTTTGACAAGGTGCAGATACAATGTACGGGCTTACAGATGTGCCCCTTGCCTTTGTAAATCCATCCCGGTTGGACGATGTGGGGATATGATAACCGGATTTATCCAATGTCAATAAGTCAATTTGCCAGAAAGGCACCTGTAACGCAGTGAAATCCTTAGTGAGATGAGGGGCTTTCCCCTCTGCTACTCTGTCGTTTCCAAAAAGTCTCGACAACAGATGCATCAGACGTTCACATCACCCAAATATGAGCAGGAAGCTTGTCCGCCCTGGATCACCGCGAAGGTCTGCCACAGCACGTGATCACCGCCCGGACGCCTTCCCAAACAAGACCCAAACAGAAAATACACCGACACCGTCATCTGCGTCTCCGACCAGCAAGAATGTGCGTATGCTCGCCCGTTTTGCTCGAAAATCTGGTCAGGGAGGCTCTCTGGTCGTCGCAGAATGCTCTGGCGTGAAAACGCGGTCAGTTTTGGCCGGAAACTCGGCTGGATGCACTCTGCGAGCTCTGGATGCACCTGCCTGCACTGGATTTCTCGTCTCTGTCTGTCGCCAGCTTCCTGGACGCTTGCTCATTCCGTCTTTGCAGATTGAACAATGGGCAGGGTCATCCGGGCACAGAGGCGCTCTCACGCCATCGTACGTCTCTTCTACCGCATTCTCTGAACTCAGGCCCAACGGTTCCGTCTCGTACGTGCAGTTCAAGGCGCACACCCACCACAACAAGGCGCCTGCGCAATTCCGCCCCCTCGACTTTGCGGAGCGCAACGGCTACGTCAAGGGCATCGTAAAGGAGATCATCCACGACGCCGGCCGGTGCGTGATCGCGACTCGCCGTATCGTCTGCGTCTGCGGTACTGACATCGCCAGCACAGCGGCGCCCCCCTCGCCCGCGTCGTCTTCCGCGACCCGTACCGCTACAAGCTCCGCAAGGAGACCTTCATCGCGACCGAGGGCCTGCACACCGGCGCCTTCGTCTACTGCGGCAAGAAGGCGACGCTCGCCGTCGGCAACGTGCTCCCCGTGTCGCAGTGCCCGGAGGGCACGATCGTGAGCAACGTCGAGGAGAAGACCGGCGACCGCGGCGCGCTCGCGCGCACGTCGGGCAACTATGCGACCGTCATCGGCCACTCGCCGGACGAGAACAAGACCCGCGTCCGCCTGCCGAGCGGCGCGAAGAAGACCGTCTCGGGGAGCTGCCGCGCGACGATCGGCATCGTTGCGGGCGGTGGGCGGATCGACAAGCCCCTGCTCAAGGCCGGCCGTGCGTACTACAAGTACAAGGCCAAGCGCTACAAGTGTGTATTCTCTCGACTGCCCAACTCTCCAGAACGGCGCTGATAGTGGTCTGCGTTCTGCAGCTGGCCCCGTACGCGTGGTGTTGCCATGAACCCGGTTGACCATCCTCACGGTGGTGGTAACCATCAACACATCGGTAAGGCCTCAACAATCGCCCGCTCAGCCGTCCCCGGTCAGAAAGTCGGTCTCATTGCCGCCCGCCGGGTACGTACAGTCACTTGTCATACTCTCTTATCACTAACCGATGGCGAGGCATGCAGACCGGTCTGCTGCGCGGTACCGTCAAAGTCAAGGAGGTTTAAGGGTTGGCTGGATTGTTTTACTACTTTGTTGTTTATATGCCGCTCTACCTTCATCTCTGCACTCGTCGTCACAAAAGCTTTGTATGCAGCGATTTGCATATGCATCATGACTCATGCCCTGCCCACGACCGTTCACTAACTGATGAGTGTGCCCTCTGTCCGGCAGTGATAATACACCTCGGGATAAATATTATTCGTGAGATTCTGCAGTACTGTCCATCCTCTATATCGCACAGATTGGAATGATTCGGTTTGGCGTCTATCTTCTTGATTGTTCTTCACGTCTATCGATCATCGTGCAGCCTCTTCCATCTCCTTTCTCCATCTGTTTTGGATGTCAATGGTTTCGAGGAAGATCTTGTACTTGGCCTCAAGAAGTTTTTTCTCCTTGGGGCTTGCTGAGGGTACAATCATAGTACCAGGCGGAGTCATCTCGACCTAGACGAGATTCAGCTCCCGCACATCTAAAGCACAGAAAAAGAAAGCTACCGACCATGATATTCCATAGCGCCTCGCCCTGCTTACCCCTCAACCCCACCCGGCCACCCATGGCGCCCGCCTCCGCGGCAAAGCGCCCGAGCATCGCGGCGCCCAAGACGACAGCCGCGCCGCTGCTCTGGGGCAGCACAACGGGCATGCTGCACGTGTCCGCGAAGAGCTGCATGAGCGCGGTGTTCTTCGCCTGCCCGCCGGACATGTAGATGGAGCTGATCGCGTGCCCGGACGCGTTCATCTGGTCGACGATGTGCCGCGTCTGCAGCGCGATCGCCTCGAGCGTGAGGTTGAACTTGCGCGCGAGGTCCGAGAGCCCGTCGTCCTGCGACAACGGCACGGGTAAGATGCGGAACACTGTAGGGTAGGTGAGGGAAGAGACGTACGAGGGCGAGACCCATGAGCGAGCCACGCATGCGCGGGTCCGCGATCGGGGAGCGGTTACCTGTGTGCTCTCTCAACTCAGTGCGCCAGCATCGAATGCAAAAGACGTACCGTGTAGATCAGGGTAGAAGTGCATATCCTTCGTCAGCTCGGTCCAGCTCTCCACCTTTGCCTCTAAGCATAGCTTCTCGAGCTCATCATGTAACACTGCACGCGAGTAGGATCCACGAGTGAGCTCAAGATCCTAAAATCTAGTATCGGCACCCACCTTCATGGATGTCAGCTTTCCGCTCCTCCGCGAGCTCAAGGAGCTTGGGATATGCGGGGTGCGTCGTGATCATGAAATCAATAAGCTGATCACGAAGATTATTGATCTTCCTATACAGACATTGTACATATGACTAACCTGACCAGTGGATGACTGTCCGCCCTCATTCATCCACCATCCAGGGAAGACAGCATCCTATTTTTGAACGATCAATCAGCTTCATTAAGCCGCAATTATCACAACAAGCGCCTACCTTGTAAGGGCCCCACACGCCCTTGACAAAGACGCCCTCTGGACTCTGTCCGGATCTTCAGCGACAGTCAGCGGTGAAGGACGTTGACACTGACCTGAACAAGATGGCATGTGCTCGTCCCCGCCACGGCCGCGAGACGGTGCCGCGACTCGTCGAGGTTGGGCACAAAGTCCGAGAGCTTGCCATTCTCATTGTAGCGCGCGGCGACCGTGCCCATCCACCCTGCATAGCTGCTCGCAGTCAGATCCTCCCACGTACTTAGTCAGGTGCGAAACGCGATCTCACGCATCGATCACGCCGCTCCCCACGGGCGTGCCCTCGAGCAGGCCCATCTCCTTCGCGCTCTTCCTATTCAGGCCCTTCCCGATGGGCAGACCCGCTGTAAGCACGCGCTCCTCCGCGCCGCCGAGCTGCGCGTACCCGTTCTGCACAAAGTCGCCGAGGCCGATGCGTTCGAAGAACGCAGCCTGCCAGCCGGACTTGGTGGGCACGAACGAGCACTTGCACGTGAGCGAGCAGCAGGAGCGTATGTTGTCGCCCGTCGCGCGGTAGGTTAGAAAGTCGGGGAGGTCGAAGAATTGGCAGCGCGCGAAGCGCTGTGGGGACATGTGCTTCTTAAGCCAGAGCGTCTTCGGGATCTCCATCTCGAGCTGCGGGATGAATAGGCGAAAAATCGGGCGACTTTTTTAGGATTGGGCGGGCGATGAGGTAGATTAGGATACGAAAACCTACACTCATAGTGCCGCCAACATAGTCGAGGACAACGGATCCAGTGCTATTAATGAGGTTGGCTTCCTCCTCCGCACGGTGATCCGCCCACAGGATAATATTACGATCGCCGATCTCCCCCAGTTGGTCGCCCTTCGTGACGACCACGGGATCACCGTTCATGTCCGTCACGGCCAGTGAGCACGTTGCATCGAAGCCAACGCCTTTTACGTCTGTGGGGGAGACGTTCGCCTCTGCGAGGACGGCCTTGATGGCCTTGCACATGCCATCCCAGATGTTCGTGGTGGACTGCTCAAAGATGCGGTGATCTGTGGGATCGCGGTAGGTGATGGTGGACTCGGTGTTGGAGGCGACGAGGGTGCCGTCCCGCTTGACGAGGCCAGCGCGGACAGAACCAGTGCCAACGTCGACGCCGATGTAGTAGCTTTCGCTGGCAGACATGATAAGTATGGGCGTGTAAGACAAGCTGGTCAGGTGGGGAAAAGTGGATCGACAGGTCACAGGAGTGGCGAACAAATAAATAAAGACCGAGGGCGAGTGGGGAAGATGTAGACGCCCAAGTGGAAGCTCCGGCCCGCGTCACTCAAGCCCTAACCCGAGCACTGGGTTCGCGTCGGGGCCTCTACACGTTTCTCTGTTCTCCCACTCATCCAATGTTTCAACAACTTAACCTCATGCTTATTCCCAGGCAAAGGACAAGGCCAAAAAGACCTATCGAATGATCATATTTTTTCAAGTACTCCCTCAAAACTACAAATGCATCAAGATGTACGCCGCAAACTTGTTTAAATATTATAAAGATAGGTGTTGTTAGATCATATATCCCAGCCGATAATATCAGGAGGACCACGAAGGGAGGAAAATGAGGGCGCCTGGAGCTTGATGAAGAACACCAATATCTTTTTTTTCTTTCCTTCTGACCTCAGATCCAACAGTCTCAAGGACCTCCTCGTCAGACCTAGCGGTCACCCCTGGTGGCCCTGTGGCTGAGGCGACCCCTTGACGTGGACGTGCCGTTGTTTTGTCGTGCTCGTGTTGCGACAGGCCCGGGATTCGAAACTACTGCTACCAAAGTTACTCATGGTCGCTAGTCATCGTCGAGGATTATGCCGGAGTACACGCGCATAATGGGGAGCCGCAGACTGGCCTTCTTGACAAGTTGCATACCAATGGGCGCGGGGGGCTCGTAGAGCTGGAGTGCGTTGAGGTGGGTGACCTGTCCCTCCAGCGCGCATTGATAGTAGACCGGCTCCGCCATCTCCAGCCATTGGCCTCCTCGTGACGTCCCAATCGGCTGTGGAAAATGTCCGTTCGGCGTGTCGACAGGCAATGAACCCGCTGATGAGGAGCTTGATGGCTCGCCGTAGATGCAGCATGGAAACCTGCAGTCCGGCAGGCAAACCGGAAGCGGGATCGAGAACACCGGTTCCTTGGGGAGTGATGGCGGCGTCGGTCCCCTGGATGAGATGGTTGACCCGTATATGCCTGTTCCCGAGTACTGAGGGACGGGGAAGGGCGGTCGCCAGAGTCCTGCATGGCGCATGACGCGGAACATCAACCCATTGTGGTGTACAAGCATCGCGGCCTCTCGCACAGCCAGCTCGTACTTGATGAGCTGAAGGAATTCGAACTCGCACTGTACGACCTGCTTGGCCGTCAGTGCGCTTGACCACGTTGCCCATTGCCTGGGGGTCGGGTGGGAATCGTTGGTGTACTGTGTAGAAACATGTGAGCACCAGATCTCATCCTCCATGGTGTTCGACATACCTTAGTCGCAGCCATCACTACGCCCAAGAACAGTCTCTCGCATGCCCATTCCGTACTGCCCATCGTGATCCGCTCGCGCACCCTGTCGACGTATGAGAGCGCGACTAGAAGTACGCGCATGGACATGTTCGACTTCGCGACAACGTTCTTCACGAAGTTGATGAAGAATGCGGTCTTCAAGCGCGTCGGAGGCGCGAGACTGAGGCGGGCGTACGTGTGGTTGACATCCTGGACGATGCAGTCAACCACGTAGTCTGGGGTGGATGTCGGTCAGTGTCAATGCCGGTAGAGGATACCGTGAACGCGAGACGCACCCATTGTTTCCCAATTTATGGGCAGCTGGAGGAGCTCCACCAAGGCGGGCTCATGGAGTGAGGGATCGACCAAGCTAGCAGGATGGAGCCTGGGGCTTGCGCTCCCAGTCGTAGCAAAAGCAAAGCAGGTAGTGTTCATGTTCATATTTCATGAAAAAAATAGCGTCGTGAAAGGGGGAGCACTAGAAGGTGTGTGGATGTGAGCGCAGATCAAAGGTGGGGAATCGCGTCGAGTCGCAGGCAGACTTATGTATGCTCTCGAACAAAGCGCGAACGAGGCCAAGCGCACAATGGGTGGCCGCGCACTTGTGCCCGCGACCGTTTTGGGCAACATGGAGGGCGCTCATAGGACGCGAGGTGTGTCGCCCTTTGCACAAAGCGCGCCACTACGCGTGATAACAGCGCGTAGCCAGTGGCACGGTCACGTGTGTAACTGATTTTGTGCCGAACCACATTGACCGCTCCAGCAGCAGCTTTGACAAGGATACAGACCCCAAATGCTGCTGGACTTCGACCCTATGTCAAAGCACAGATTAACTCAAATACTAGTGAAGGAACTTGAATAGGGTACAGAAATACATTTGAGCGCAGTTCAAGGTGAAGTAAATCCGCGACAGCTGCTGCTAGTACTTGCGCCGTAGGCCTTTACGGAACGTGTTTCATGATATTTACGTTGACGAATGATCACATGATGACAGACTCGTCACGATGCGATGCGTTGTGTATGTAATTCCCGACGAGGACACCAACCACGGTGACCTGTGCCGCCAGCAGGTCCAGAAGACAGCATGCCTCCTTGTTCAAAGGCAATTAAGAAGGCCAATAAAGTAGCAATTGTCTCAAAATTACTGGATTCCAATTTTTTTGACAATACCTTCTCAACAGGCAACTGCTGCAGAGCTCTTGAAGACTCTGCACTGTACCAAGTTGCGTACCAATGACACTGTGTAAGTGACTTTATAAGCTAGCACTTTTATAATCTCAGACACCTGCCTGTAGTGTTTATTTCTCAGTCTTGAACGCATCAAGCATAGTGTGTGAAGATCGTTCGGTACTCTGGAACATCCTTGAAGGCAATATGCGACAATTGTTTGAATTTCAACTTGCCTATTATTGACCTGCAGGCTGATCTTTTCTCGGTACAGATTCACGAACTCATCATTCGGATAGGACCCATATGCTCAACGGTCTCAGCTTTTTCATCCATTGTCTAGGTTCATCCTTGCACGTAGTGAGAATAATGAATCAGAGGACAGTCAAGGCCAAATCATTGCATTTGCAATGTTTCGGTTTGAACGGGAAGATAAACAAGATATTGTTTGGTGGTATGTGGAAATAGAATATGGATTCATACATGTTTTTGACAGCATGGAATAGCTATTTTCTACAAGTTTGTAGCGAATCAAGGCACTGTGGTCTTGGTAAACAGTTGATACAACAACTGCTTTCCGTTAGTGGCCAGTGGTGTATGAGAAAACTCATGCTAGCGGTTCTTAAGAGTATGTTTTAGATTATCTTCTCGTGTGGTTTCTGATAGCTATTACTACAGAGAACCTGGATGCACGAAAGTTTTATTCAACAATGGGGTACATCCTGTCATCTTTATTGTTGCATATCTGATGATACTGAAAGCCGCATTTTTAGGTTTGACACCGAGGTGAAGGGGGAGGGTGGAAACAAGATTACAGAGGGGACAGAATGTGACTTTGAGATTCTTTCGAAAAATACACCTTTGCAAATGTGAAGTAGACACCACTGGTAACTCAGTTGTTCAACTATGCATGCTACTTCCTGCCTCCTTGGAGACTAATTGTTAGCACCTCAGTTGATCCAGCTTCTGTATGTCATATCTCAGTTATAGGAACAGTGTCAGTTTCCTTGTTAATGTACTCAGTCATCACCTTGCCCTTGCTTAGGAAAATTTGTTGTTATTATGCTAGTGCTGGCGTAGGCCTTAGATATCAAATTACATGGTACATGCTAGAGTGGTGAATCCTGTGTGATCACAAAGTCCCAGTGTGAAATGCTGCTCCTTTGGTTGTGCCACAGTAAACAAGGGGAATGATAACACGGTGATCCTACAAACAGTACTTTGTTGCAATTGCCATGAGTCTACTCATCTCATAGCCTTCCCCACTAGGTCTTGCAATTCTGCAATTCTACATGTTGTTGCAATTGACCAGTGACGCCAAAGTACCTGCAATTACGACCACAGGGCAGATGAGGACATCCAGGGGTTGGACCCAATGATATTGGCATGCTGCATGCCAGTGGGAGGCGGTGGCCCATCAAACTGGAGGAAATTGGAACGGTTGTGTCATCCTTCTGCACCATAATGCATGAAGGCGAGCTTTGTCCATTCCTGTCGGAGGCCCTCTCGTGTCCCCATCATGGATGGATACTGGTCATCTGGGGTGATGATGGAGGAGGAGGCAATGGTCGAGGAGCTCATGGCTAAACGAGAGTTGCTGTAAGCGCACCCAGGGAAGTCGCAGTCTGGAAAGCACACTGGCCGAATAGGGAGGGCCGGCTCCACCGCTGAAAGCGTAGATCCGTAAATACCGGTGCTTGAATATTGGGGCGAAGGGAACGGTGGGCGCCAGAACCCCTCATAGCGGGCGACGCGGTACATTAATGCATCATAATGTGCAAGCATCGCATCCTCTCGCACAGCCAGCTCATACTTGATCAGCTGCAGGAACTCGAATTCGCACTGCACGACTTGCTTAGCCGTGAGTGCACTTGACACCGCCGCCCATTGCTTGGCATTCGGAGGTCGATCATTCGTGTACTGCGCAACAACGTTTGTGAGCATCATCGTATAATAACACCCAGGACACGCCCCACACACCTTGACCGCAGCCATCACTGCACCCAAAAAAAGCTTTTCACAAGCCCACTCCGTACTGCCTAACGTGACCCGCGGGCGCACGCGATCGACATAAGACAGTGCAACCAGAAGCACACCCATGGATATGCTCGACTTCGCGACCACATTTTTCACGAAGTTAATGAAGAACGCAGTCTTCAAACGTGTCAGGGGTGCGAGGCCGAGGCGAGCGTAGGGATAGTTGACTGCGTCGACGACACAGTCAACCACGTAGTCTAGGTTGAACGTCAGTCAGTGAGGACGGTCACGAAGGGATGCAAATGAAATCGAGTGCACCCATAGTCTCCCAGTTAATGGGTAGTTGGAGAAGCTCCATCAAGGCGGGATTATGGAGAGAAGACTCAACCATGCTGGCGGGATGGAGCTTGGGACTTGTGCTGACAGTCGTAGCAAAGCCAAAGGAGATGTAGTGCATGTTCATTTTTTACGAAGAGAGTAAGGTAGAATAGGGTTAAGGGTGTAGATGTGGATGCAAATGAAGGTTGCGACATTGAAGCAATGGACGCGCTTATAAGCATCCTCGAACAAAGCGCGAGCGTGGCCGAGCGCATAATGGGTGACCGCATATCCTTCATACCCGCAAGTAGTCGAGGCCACATGGAAGGCCCGCACTTTGAAAGAGACACGAGGCAAATCGACCTTTGAACAAAGCGTGCCACTCTGCGTGATAACAAAGCGTAGCAGGTGACACAGTCAAATGGTAGCGTATATGATTGGCAAGGAGGGCCTGTTGACCGTGCACTGTAGTGTAGCAATTAAAAGTCGACTGAGATTCGGTTCTCACATCCTCTTGAGAATCGATCTATGGCAAGACATATCCAGGTACTGAGGTTTGAAGAGATAAGATTAGCATAGTAAAGGAGTCCGAAAAGGGTATTGGGAGGCCATAGGTTCGACTGCGCCCCAACGAAAGAGAGCCATTGTTTCTGGGCTGGGCACTCTCAAACTCAGCAATCGGTCTTTATGATGCGGTTCGATGAATTTGCGCTTGCACTGTATGTACGTGTAAGTGACTGTACGCGCATGAACGAAATGAATACAACAATTCCCGAGTAGACGGACATGCAAGGTTGGCTTACACAGTAGTCAATATGCATACATTATGCACGTTGGTCCTGTACATCCGTGTCTTTTTCGATCAAGACCGCATTCTGAGTGCAAAAAGATTCCCTTGTGGAACTTTGACGGATTGAATACCCATAGTTTCTCTCGGTCGATACGATGGTTTGGAGCAAAACGTGCGAGACCCGTGGAATACACTGTTATGATGAGTTACTCCTTTGATAATGATGGCTGAAGACTACAACACGTCATCAGCATAGAGTGACCATGAATTCAGTTTTTCACCTGAAGCTTGCGACTGAGGTACTCGAGCGGTAGAACAAGGACTGCAACATGCCTGTCAACGCCTCAAATGCAAGTCGGCAGAATTACAACGATAGTTCACGTCGTCAGCCCGCATCTCTCCCGTTTGTAAGGGGCGACAGCCATCTGGAGCAGGATCACAAGCATACATTGGCGCATACCATCAAAAATTATTTGCTGCAGAAAGTATAGAAAGCATCTAGTGGAGATTTAGAAGAGCCGCTCCATCCCACTCGATGGTACCTCGTCTAGCATCTGCTTATTGACATAGCAGAAGCCTTGAGGCGACTTCGTAGCAAAACGCTCTCTCAATTCCACACCTCCAATCGGAAACTTGAGCTTGAAAAGCCCAACAACGGGATAAGCAAAGGCTGTTAATTGTCCCGCATCGAAGGCGTCATTGCCGACGCCGTCCGAATCGCGAACCTCGCCAGGGACTTTAGGATTCGTTGTTTCAACAACATGCCTTAGAAAGTAGTAGCGGCCAAGGAGGGAGCAAATTTTATAAGAATCAATAACGGAATGATCATATTGGGGGGTCAAACGTACGTGATGGCACATGTTGGGGTTGACTCGTACAGCCATAACCGTTTTACAGCTGCACGTAGCCTGTATCGCCTAAACTCATGGTTCTTCTCACGTTTTCGAATAAGATCCGCGAAGAAGGGTTTGATTGTGAGAATGACATCCGTATAGGCACGCTCTAGGCTGTTCACGGTACGGTGCTTGCGCGTATGTTTATGGGTGGAAACAGAATCGTCGTGAAGATTGGCATTAGGAATAGGACTACGGGTAGCAGGCATTGTGATCTGACAGGGCCCTAGAGACGTGTCGGTTAAGCGAAGCAACGCGATCGGCGTTTGTTTATCAAAGGCTTTAGATCCTAACAGTGACACGTGATCACAAATGAGCAGTTCCCTGATCTGGCGATTTGCCAAGAACCACTGACAAGCGCTGAGCAACCTGCACTTATCCTCACAGTCTCCTTTGACTTTTGACATAAATCAAGATATACGGAAACCAACGCCCTCAGAATCTTTCCCAATCAGCTATCTAGAGTAACAATGTTTGGGACACTTGTCCACCTTGGCTTCGACGCACTCCTGCTGAGTGCCTTTCTTGCGGGCATTAGACGAACTACAGGTCTAGCGTACGTCTTTTACTTGTTGATATGCTGTCTAGGTGCTTTTAGATTGACTTCTAATAACTTGGTGTAGTCCAAGGCTGTCGGATGTACCCAACAAAGACGTCCGTCGTGAGTAAACCGCTTCTTCCCATGGATTTCCAGCAGCAAATACTGATTGTATTGGCAGAAATACTGCGGTCATATCTCGAATTTGGTATGTCTTCTTTATTCAGTATAATACATGCAAAAAGGCTGATGTAGTTGCGGGTGGATAGGAGAATATGTGTTCGATTTCGCAGTGGTCATCTTCGGGGTATGTCCATGCATATTTCACGCATACTACTTGATACTCATTCAGACTTCAGCGTTCATCATCATTCGAGCGGAGGCCGTGAATGATATGTCTTCCCTCGTCTTCCCTCCTGCCGCCGTTAACTCATTTAGCATCACACTTTTCTCCCTATTTTCTTTGAGACCAGTTCGTCCTACCTGCTTCAGTCTGCAACCCCGTATTATTGCATTATCCTCAGCCTCCAGTTTCTTTGGCAGTCCATGAATTTAATTTGGGGTATATGTGCACCCATGTACAAGTACAACCACAGTGACAGTTCATGATAGCGCACTTCACCACGAATCCTGCATCACATTCTCTTGCCAATCATCCAAGGAAGTTGTAGACAAAAAAGTGCAATACAATGGAGCCAAGAGCAAAGTCTGCAAACGCACTACGATCATAACCATCAGTTGAGATCGAAATGAAAGAGTTATGAAATAATACTTACCGTTCTGGCGAGACGTCCTTGAATTCGATCCTGTTGGCGGGATTGACTTGGGCACGCAATGCCGCCGTCAATACAAATTGTCCGACACAGCTGCCAAAGCTTTACAACAAAGGATACTGGTCTCAGACATCACTTACACTTAAGAAAGGAAGGGATTACACACCCGGCAAGAAACGCATTGAATGGGAAGTTGGTCACAAGAATACAGTAGACGAATTGTATGATGCCGGAGAGTATTAGGAACAAGAGGAACGCGTCGATGGTTTTGAGCCTCGCGGAGGTGCTTTCATTATAAGCTTTCAGCAAGGAGCGGATAGCATTTGACGATGCCGAAGACGAGGGAATACTCGTCGTCTTTGGTGGGGCCATTCTTGCGCAGAATACTCTACCGCTGCGGACACGACGTGGAGGGTGAGTTAGGAGGAACGTTTAGTAAATTACCAAATACGGCAACCGTGTCGCGTGAGGAGCAGCGTCAAAAACTTGCATTCGAATATCAGTTGGTCCCGACAGTGACAGAGTCAAGTCGTACTGGTGTCGTCCTCATACTGACACTCTGTAGGTTCCAGAGACCTCATCCGTTTCATGGCTTCTCTTGGTCTGCGTTTAACGGCTGGCAGCTCACGAGCTGCACGTCTCACATCGGTATGGACGTACTCAAGACGAATACCGGCGAGAAATATGCACTACCGGAAAGAATTGCAGTACCCCGTAGAGGAGGGCCTAGGAGACTTCCTATCCCCAGAAGCCTTGAAGGTGGTTGCGGTAGACTACCAGCAAGGTCTACTGGACAGACTCAATGACCAAGTCAAAGGTGTGCATTGCGAATACGTTGCATGGTTCTTTTGGCCGTTCGTCTTATCATTTTAAAGGCACCGTCCTGGAGGGCAAAAGCATCGTGCAAACAGTCATAGAGGCAGCCCAGGATCCGAACAGAGTATTAGAGTTCAACTATGCTAGCGAAGCCCTCAACAATTCCTTCTTCCTTGAGTCACTCGTGCGTCTTTCTTAGTCTTCGAATAGCAATGAGGGTTTAGCTCCTTAATATTTTATATTCAGAAACCACCACCGCCTGACGCCAGCTCTCATCAGGCTGCATTGAACGAATCACATATCTACCATCGGCTTCGGTTCGACTACGGCAGCCTCGAGCACTTCAAGTCTAGCTTCAGTGCGGCCGTGCTTGGGATGTTCTCGTCTGGCTGGATGTGGTTTGTCTGTGACCAGACCGGCGCACTCGGTATCTACCCGACCTTTGGACCTGGCACGCTGCTGGTGCGCTCACGAGTCCCCAAGATATTCTCTGATTGGCACGCCGTATTGGGAGAGCAAGTCATGAAGCCTGAGCAGACCGACGCACAGTCTGCGCATAACGTCTCCTCGAGCTCGACTGCATCATCAAACCCGGTGGCCCCCACCTCACCCGCCTCGGGCCTTTCGCACGCGCCGCCTCCCCTGCATCCTCCAACCCCCTCGAGGACGTTCTCTTCCTCCCTGTCTACATCTCGAGGATTCTTTGTCCCCAGGCCCAGCAACATCTACGACCGGAATAGCTGGCAGCCGGAACACTCAAACGATCCCTCGAGGATCGGTGAGGTGCTATATCCTCTGTTCTGCGTGTCTGTGCACGAGCACGCATGGGTGGGAGCGGGATACGGTGTCTGGGGTAAAGAGGAGTACATGAAAAGGTTCTGGTCGGTGTTGGATTGGGACTTGGTCAACAAGACATACTCGAAATGGGTGCGCGACGATCGCTTTAACGTGTGACGGTCTACTGGCGGCCTATTCCAGTTTTCGGAAGCATTTTATCGCATATCTAATTTACCATTAAGATTTTTGCTCCTCTCTCCCTGTTAATAATCTTAAAACACCTCATGCAATGATTCGAACCTGCGGAATAGTAGCAACAGAGGTTGATGAAAGCGAGGCGCGAGGTGTTGGAGTCAAGAAATTGTGGACAGAGTCTTAACTCAAAGGGTATCTCCAACTGTTTCTCAAGAAACCTATGTTGTCTTCAACGAAACCCAATTTCACTCCGAATTGGCCGTTCACAAAGTGGCCTGGTCTCACACCGACCCTCCTCAAATGGTATATCATGTCTAGTATTTCCCCAGCTTGAATCAAATGTAGACGACTTTAGTGGTACATACACTTAGTCAGCAACCATCACCATCGCCACTCCACATCACCAACTGACTTTCCTCTCATACCTTTGTACGGTTTGTATAGCTCCCCTGTCAGCTTGAGCTGATCGATTTTTAGCGCTGAAAAGCTGTGTTGTATGATCTCGAAGCGCACTCGAAATGCATGTGATGGCCGTGGTATCTTCGTGCTGCATAGGAACAGCTAATCAGTTTAGTGAGTTACGCCAATAATGATGTAGGCCCACGTTGTAAACGACCCGCGGAGCGTACAGCTTGAAGATGGCGGGACGTTCTTCAGCTCCCATCGCAGCGTCTTTACGTCCGAATAGAAGCCCATAGACCACATAGGAGCGAAGGGCGGTTGATTACTCTCAAGTATACATGCACAAAAATCAACAAACGCACTAGAGTCTTGGGATCGAAGGCCCAGGACGCATTATGAGATGTTATGCAGCTGGCTCCGGAAGCACCAGCTCCGAGATAAAGCTCGACAGATACGTTTTCCATGGCGCGGGTTGTAAGCCGAGAAACGAAGGTCAGGTCAAACGTGCCTTTGGGAGTTCCAAATCGTGTTTCAAAATCCAGAAAGGATTGTATTTGAGTGTCATAGCGTGAGACATACCTCCATTTTCTTCAACTTCGACTCCTGGCCGCAATGTGAACGGCACCGCCACTTGATGCATGGCCGACGCAGAAGTCGGGGCATAACGGTATTCCATTAGCTTGAAGCGACCATCTGGCGGGACGAAGGACAAGGTCTTGTCCCGCGACCACCGCTGAAGCCTGCATGGGAGAGCCAAAGTAGAGAGCTCAAGACGTCAGTTCGGTAGAACGGGCGGAATTGAATTCCCCTACCGAATGCACGGGTGAAAAGAACAATCCACCAGAGATTGTGAGTTAGAAAACGTCAATAGAAGATCTGGAGTTCCTGTGGAACTGATTCAGGACTGATTCGGAGACGAGATTTGCTCGCAGATATTTTCAGTCGAGGACTATGATACTAACCTGAGAGCTTGCAATTCGACTCTACTTTGCCCCAGACGTTACTCACTAAAGGAGTCCCATTTCTACATCCGAATAGCATATAAATACAGATGTCTTCCTGGAAGATTCCGAATAATGACACACAAGGACAAAGGAACAGACATACTTATTCACGATCGCGTCCAGCGTTTCCACGACATCAAAATATATTTCGTTGTTGTTGTATTTGACACCCGCCTTCCTCCACGGTATAGGGGATGCAAATGGGTGGGAGTTTGCGGATGGGCTAGCGAGGCCTGAAACACCTGCTACAGACAGCACCTTGTGTAAGAATGAAGGAGGTAGGACGATATCGCGGAGAGTATTCGGTGACGTCGTGAGAGGATGTCCGCCAGAATCAAGAGTTTCCTCTAGTAACTATATAGAATCACAAGCACACAAATATGTGTCGGCTCTCGGTCCCTATGTAAGTCAAACGCACCTGGTACACGATGTCGAAGTTCTCCTTGAGTGTTTCGGCGGAGATGTGACCGAAATACTCGCAAAGAATATCGATGAACGTCTGCAGGAATGCAAACGCATACAAGGGATCCACTGGGTAGGATTGTGTTTGTCATCTCAGGGGAATCTCACACACAATCCGTACTCACCATCACCACTGACAGGGCAAATGAACCTCAGTCCACCACGCCTCACATGACAGCATGCGCTGGGCTTGTCCAGGCCTGAAACATAAAGGACGGGGTCGACATGGTCTGGTCTAATGGCGTCGGCGAGGGCGCTGTTCAATGCGTCTATATAGAGGAGCGGATAGGCAGGAGGGGTGGAACGGAACCCGGACTGAATGACAGGTCGTCTTGGCCGAGCTATGAGAACACAAACAAAACACTATGAGAGAGAACGCACCCCGTAGAGTCAAGAATGATGAGACCGTCGATGGCCATCATTAACGACGGTCGTGTGCCAGGGTATGCTCAATGACAACAGCTTCTGATGAACGTATCTCAAGGTTGTGGTGTGCTATGGCAGAATACCTCAGACGTGAAGGCTAGAGTAAAGTCATGATCATGGCGGTCTCACGCTTGTGGAACAGTGCGAGACCGCGCTGGGATGAGGAGGATCACAGCTACTATAGTACCTGTTACAACATCCACCGTACTGCAGATCAGAGACCAAGCAGTGTAATTACAGTTTCCATTGTTTTACTTGAACTAGTACATGTATCCTGCATCCTCATCTAGGCTCTGTTTCTCCACAACGGGTACGATACCAATAACATAAAACCCCGTAGTGCGCATCACCTTTCTATCGTAGGTAGACAACAAAGAAGCGGAAACAACAAAAGCCCAATGAACGGTGGAAGTACAGTCGAGGCTATTGAGACATTAGTGCTTCAGGATGACTAAGATACAAATGTGTTGCCGCGAGGACCGCGGCCACCATGCAATACAAGGCAGTGAAGTCCGGAAGTCTAATGTCCTTGCTTTACGGCCTGTAGAGCACACAGCGCAGCTGCCGAAACATAGTCAGGGATGACGAAGACATTCATGATGAGAGGAGCGTTACCTCCAACACCGCTTCCGTCCTTCGCTAAACCGATCTCGACGCGCTTCTCAACCTCCTCACCCACCAAAGAACGCAACGAATCACGAAGATGCGTGTTGAAGTTGGGATAGTGTTGAATGAGACTGCAATTTCCATGATTCGTGATTAGCGGCCATATTCCAGAGGTCCATTTAAACAAAACCCACCTTCCATCAACGCCAACGGTGATTCGCTCTTCATCAGGAACAAATCCGCCTCCAAGCTTCGCACGCTCTGTCTGCACTAGCACGGCCGCGAGGGCAGTCCCGCTCAGCTTCGCCGCACGGTTCGCAACAAGCGACGACGCCCAGCGCACGATGGCCGCATCGCGCAATGAGACGTCCGCCGAGTGGAGTGAGAGCCGCTGGGTGATGATGCTGCGAATGCGTTCCAGCCGCGCAAGGTCCGTAGGACCGAGGGAGTCGACGTCCGTGAAGTGTGGGGATTGCCAATCCTGTGCCGTGCCGTTTACCTTCACTCCTGCTGCTTGCTCAGCGCGACCAGACTCCCACGCCTCTTCGACCTCACTCATCACCGCCGTGTCTAGCCCATAGTGTGTATTCAGCGGCTCGCTCGACTTGCCGTTGAACAGGAGTGGTCGTGGTGCGGCGTCAATGAGCGAGAGGAGAATGTTGCGTGTGATCTCACCAAGGTACATGCCTGAGATGAACTTCTCGAACGCCTGCAGGTGAGGGTTTATGGATTCGCGATCAAGCTTATTGTCGTATGGTGTAGTGGGAAGTGTCGTACGCTAGGAAAAGTATACGGGGGTCAAGTGTGGGCGAGAGATAAGCGATGGAAGGCAGACATACCGTGTTGTTGAATGCGCCCCACTCGGTATTGACGATCATAAGCCCACCCTTTGTTCGTGCCGGAGAGTCGCCGAGCTTCTTGATCCTTTCCACACTCTCAACATAGGCGCCATTTGTCCCCGTACCAAAAATACTGCCTACACGTAATAGCAGGAACAGGTCGTTCGGTAAGATTCAAGCGTTTGTAGAAAGCCAACGTTGACAAATACGCACCGAGAACGCAGCCTCCTGCGGTGTACGCACGCGACAGCAAAGCACCCACAGTCTGTTACCTCGCGTAGATCAGTTATGACATACTCCACAGACCGCAGATGAAGAGCAGCACAACAATCCAGGGCTTTAGGGAGATAGGAGAGGCGCCCTTACTCACATCATTTACGAGCGCTACGCACTGCACATGCAGATGCTTTCTGTCGAAAGCATCCTGTAGCAGGCGCACGACGTCCCTTCCGATCGCATTCTTGGCCGAGAACCCCTTTGTCCATGTGAGAATCTTGCCCTGGTCGAGCGCAGTCTGCTCTACGGGGAAACTGAACGTTAAGCCCAACGGAATGGCGGGCTGCACGGGGAGGTTGAAGGCGTCAGGACCGGCGGACGAAACAGGCGTGGTAAGTGCGATAGGTGAGTTGCTCTCGGAAAATTCGGTAAGGAAAGCATCGACGGAGTCGGCAAGGTAGTCTGTTGGCATGGGATGGATCAGCCGTCTGTAAACTAGCACAAAACCAAACAATGGAGCATAGACAGAACTTACCGAAGAGTGCTGACGCTTCTCCCGTCTTCAATTGTTCGGACACCCTGTATTTCTGCTGTCGCAATCGAAAATCGTGGTTTCCGAGAAGTTGTACCTCACAAACACGACTGCACAATACGAATCAGGCGAGCGTTCAGCGCAAAGATCTCGGCAAGGCCACTTACAGGTTTGTTCCACCTAGATCAAGTGCCAAAAATGTTCTGAGAAGAAGTTAGTCAATGACCTGTGCTGCTTTAAATTGAATCCACCATTGCACAATTGCAGAATCTCTATCAGACGGTGTATGCTCGTCTCTGCTGAAGACCTCTTAAAGGCAGGCACTCAGGAATGGAGCGACGAGAATCAGGTACCGATATAGCAGGTTTCCAATGCACGCGATAGCAGAACTCGGAGTCACATGCACCGTGTCAGAACTCGAGCATCTTCGCAGAGATACTCTCATATCGATGTAGGGTTTCTCCGATAATTTCAAAGTTACGCCGAACTCATAATCATATCGTTTGAACATGCATGGAAGAAGCAAGAAGCGTCAGATTCCCATACATAGCCGCGCAGATACCGGTCACAGAACGGAGCGCGTCGGCATGAAAACCTGACGCTGGTAGCAGAACGCAGAGTATAGGGAAGGCGGACGCCCAAGATACACACGGCCACAATCGCGCGCAACGATTACGCCATCCTATGGAATTGGAAAGTAGAGCACTCACCCGGTCTCTGTGCCATCTGGTACTCCAGTAACAAAAGTAGGTCTTAAGATCTAGGTGAACACCCAGCTCCATGGAAATCACAAAAATCAAGAACACACATCATGGCCATTGGATGATTGTACTCTCCCAACCCGAGGCTAAAATCCGCGAGGAATTGCTGTGTGATTTTAACCAGAGCATCCTGGTCGAGTTGGAATTGGCTCTCGATGTCATCGAAGACCTTGCGAGCTGCATCCCAAGACGGGTCATATAAAGCCGTTGTCTTTGCCATCTGCGCGGAAGGGTAAGGGGGGGCAAGCTGGGATGAGAGGTTGAACTGAAAGTTGCTAGAGCGTACGCCAAGATGGTCGAAACGATCCATCTCTTATGACATACGGTGTGTATCACGTGATGCGAAATCGAGCTGATCAGTGAATCGACTTCCTCTTCCAGTCGTTGCTCAGTAACGTTGCGCGTCTTTATGCCTAGATGGGCGCCGGGACTTTCTGTCGGTTTGCTTTACACTGCATCTGGATTTTCACCGCCGCCTTTCTCTACCTGAAGGTTCTCGACTTTCTCCGTCCGATGCAGGGTGTCTCAGGTGCGACGACATCCAGGCTCCGATTGGCTAGATCGCCTTGCGGAGGCCCAGAGCTGTTCACGGCCACTCCTGGTTCCGTCGTGAGTGGACAGCATATACGTGCAATGGAGTGACTGCGCTACGATGTGCCTAAGGTGTGCTCGTTAGAATGGTTCGTATTTTGGAGAGCTTCAGTTGACTCACTGAGATTGGAAATGCACGTCCCCAACACTGCCTCTTGTCTGTTAACTAATGGAGGCTTATGTATATGTTATCATGTAAGTCGGCTTCTATGCTCGAATTATCGTATGTATTAGATGCACGAACCGAAATCTGAACACCTTGTTGAGAACCACTGGCACATTGAATGCGCGATGTTTGCGCGTCTTGGATCAGAGGACAAATGACGTGCTCCTGTATGCGGCAAAATAGTTGCAACATGAACGTTCAACGCTGGGTCTTGCATGAGGTCCCTATCAGTCTTGAAAGCTTGATCAGTGCTCTGAGAAACCATTCACGATGCGACCGAGTATTCGTATGTTGCATATGAGATGCTAAATAAGGCAAGTCTCGCAAACTTCTGCCTCGAACCGGTAGCGCACTGTTGTACATAATACGCTGACCCAGGATAACTTTTGAGATGAATAGATGCAAAATGTATATGTACTTATGTAAAACAAAAGTGAGCTTTGGAATGAACAATCAAAAATCGGGTGAAATATACCAGGTTGTAGACGAGTGGTTACAACTTACCTGAACGGGATCGGCCGTTCCCGGCAACAAGTCGGGAAACTTGCAACCGTGACGAGCACGACCTCCACGACATTATTTTCGAGTGCGTCTGCTTCACCCCTCACGCCACCCCTGCAGACGTGACTTTCATTTATTGCAGATCATAATGGCCTCAAAAGCAGCCGTTGCCGCGGTGGTAAGCCGAAACCAATCTTTTGTAGAATCATCGTGTTACCGACTGCCATGACACACGTTAGGACTTCGCCCGCATCTATTCCTCGCTAGGTCTCTCTAAGGGTACGTGCACTAGCCAAAACATGCCATCATCATTCTTTGTACTCAAGCAAATGGACGTTGCTAGAGACGGTCGCGGCTCTCCAGGCCTTCCGCAAGCGGCACTCGGACGCTCAGCGCATCAATGCTCAGTACGCCTCGCAGCCGGCCACCGTCGACCTCGAGCACTACCGCTCCGTCCTTAAGAACAAGGCTGTCGTGGATGAGGCGGAGAAGATCCTCCGCGATTTCAAGCCCGTTACGTACGACGTGAGCGCGCATATCAAGGCGATCGAGACTTTCGAGGCAAAGGCGGTATGTCTTATTCCATCCTGGCACCGGCCCCATGGGCATATTTCGTACACGCTTAATGTGGCACTCATTTCTGGACATCGTGTTTTCTCATGATATAGGTTGCGAAGGCGAAGGAGACGACTCAGAAAATCGATATCGAGCTGAAGGATCTCCAGGCCACGCTCGCGAACATCGAGGAGGCGCGTCCCTTCGAGGATCTCTCGGTTCGTATCGGTTCCCTTCCGTGCTCTTGTATTCAATCTCACTAACCTCGAATAGGCGGAGGAAGTCGGCCAAGCCCACCCGCGCATCTTGGAGGCTGTCGAGACGATGATGAAGAAGGGCAAGTGGACCGTGCCAGGTGCGCCTCTATCATCCGTTTCGTAAGTCTGTGAATCTCACCAGTCGTATTTCGTGAAGGTTACAAGGAGAAATTCGGCGACCTCTCGCTCATGTAATCTGTCCTTGTGCCCTTTGTGCCTATCATACCAATAGAATCTGCAGGCGCTTGACGTTGCCTTTGGGTTGAATCAATAGATCGATGTGTCGCGTGAGCTGTAAGGCGTCTTGTGCATTACGGCGTAATTCCGGAACGTTATGTGGTGGATCGCCTCCACCCGCTATGAGCCAATGTAGTCATTGTGACGAAAATCCGATGGTTATATTCGGTACCATGGAACAATGCTGTGGAGACCTCTGCACACTACGGAAACTACATACAATAATACTTCTGACACGACGATATATAGCAAAGACAGGGGCAGGACCTTTTAGTGCGGGAGGGCGACACCGGTGATCGCGGTCATGGCGGACATTACAATTGAATGACAAAAGAACGGGAAATCGGAGGCGGCGGACACGACAGGGAGTGAGTGGCAGGAGCTGGTATACGGTGTAGAAGACGGGGTAAATGAAGAGCGGTATAGAGAACTAGAATAGGTCTTCTAAAGTCATTTGTTTTACAATATCCTATGGATGGTTGAGTGAGAATGATCCGCGTTCAAGGTCACGACGGGGGGAGGGGCGTACCGTATTCGACACCATTTGCATAAACTCCTCGAAACTCAATCGCCCGTCACCGTCCCTATCCGCCTCCATGATCGTCTTGTCTACGATCTGCTGCAGCTGGCCATCCTTCAGGTTATTACCTACCATCATTTTCAGCACGAGAAACAGTTCCCCGTTCGAAATATATCCATCTCGATCCATATCGTAAACTTTGAATGCAACTGAGCGATGCATCATGAGTGAGGACAAAGCCTTTAACAAATGACGCGGATCGGAAACGTACAGCGTAGTTTCTCTTCTCGACCTCCTCGACTACTGAATGCGCTCAGTCCTCCTACAAATTCTTGAAAATCGACTGAGCCACCGCCACTATTCAGAGATAGGTTATCAGCTGCAAGTAGGGGGACACACAAGAGGACTGAGAACCTACTCTTCATCGAAGATCGCGATCAGCCGCGACGCAAGAGGATTGTTTGCGATCTGAGGTATTTGCAGAAACTCCTCTCGGTCTATTGATCCAGAGCCGTCACTAAAACCGCCACAGAACCCTCAATGAGTCTGATACATTGGGCCACTTTCGAGACTTCTTACCTGTCCAATTTCATAAATCGTTTCTTCAACCGCTCCAGCTCGCTGGCGTTGACTGGTCAAGAACAAGGCCCAAGGCTCGGATGTCAATCATGTATGTAGGCGTGTCGTAGACGGAACGCACAGTTCGACCGCTTTTGCATGTCCTCCATGAATTGGGAAGCTGCAGAGGGGGAGAAAATGCCATTAGTACTTGGGCCATGACGGTGTATTCTGAGCAGAAAGCTAACGTGTTTGCCCCATGATTGCCTATATTTCGCGTGCCTATTGCAGAATGGTTGTGAGCAGATACAAGCCTGAAATTTAGAGCAGAAGTTTGGGGTAGCAAGGCACTGTATCGCATACAAGGTCGTGAACGAGTGACCGCGTCTATCTAGACGCCGTGGGAATATTGAACCGCTCTCTTCGTCGGCGCCTGAGCTTGCAACACAGGCTCGACATCGTGTCCAACGTTGAGGACAGCCATTCGTATGTTGCAGTGCTGGCGTGCTAACGGAATACATATATCCCACCCTTATAGCGCCTTTATATCCTTGTGTCCAGTCCGATCATGGCCTTCCAACAGAAATCCTAGGACGAAGGCAGTAATCGAGCACCGCCTCAGGAACTTCGGATGCCATTCTGCTGCGCTTGGCCGTCGGCAGCATTTCGTTTGCACCCTAGGCTCTCCTTCTCATGCTCGTTTGGGTGAAGCATTCCTCCATTCCTATGCGTCAAATTGTGGGGGAGTACCAGCTGGATCGCGATCAGAGCTGGTGTTATCTGACGCCCAGCGAAGGACTATATACGCCTTGTCGACACCCCCGGGGAAGGCTGGAGTAGGTGTGATCAGAATATCTGGACCGGATGCTTTGGAAGCATGGAGAGGTATGGTCAGAACGCGAAGCGTCGAGACCAAAGGCAAAGCTCGCGAGTGTGAACCTGAGCCATGGAAGCTGCATAGGTGTAGAATTGTCCATCCGCACAGTGGAGAACTATTAGATGATGGTCTCGCCGTATTCTTCAAGGGTGAGCACCTCGTGTTTACTACCGTGGGAGGACCATTTGATATTGAGTCTACGCTCAGCACCGAGGTCTTTTACAACGGAGGACGTCGTAGAGTTACATATCCACTCAGGCCGCGCCATCATTTCTTCGGTTCTATCAGGCCTTTCGTGCTTCCCTTCATGTCGGCCCGCTGAGCCAGGAGAATTTACAAGAAGGGCATTCGAAGGTGGACGCCTCGATTTAACACAGGTAGAAGGGCTGAAAGACCTGATCGACGCTGAAACCGAAAGTCAGCGGAAAGTCGCGCTGAAATCAGTGGGGGTAGGTGAGAGTTTGCACTTGAATTGAGTGTTCAAGATGGGAGTATTCATCATACCAAATAGGGTACAAGGAGGGCCCAGTTCGAACAGCTGAGAACAGAAATCATACACTGTCTAGCTCTGGTAGAGGCTCTCATCGACTTTGGGGAGGGCGAAGATATCGAGGAAGGCGTTTATGAACAAGGTCAAATTGACATCCATCGTGCCGTCTATAATCGATCTGACTACTCTTTACTTCGTTGTAGCCAGAGAGCGTGTGCTGAAACTTCAGCGAACAATCCAGGCTCATCTTTCCGACAGCCGCAGAGGCGAGGTTCTGCGTGCGGGTATACGCCTTGCGATATTCGGACCACCAAATGCTGGCAAGAGCAGTCTGCTCAACTTCCTTGGTTCGTCCCGGTTGACGAATGACCATCGTTTCGCCGAGACTGACTTTCTTGCTAGCGCAACGGGAAGCAGCCATAGTCACTCCCGTACCAGGTACAACACGGGATATCCTGGAACTCTCACTGGATATTGGCGGCTTGCCCGTAATTGTTGCTGACACCGCTGGCTTACGCAATACAGACGACATTGTCGAGAAAATTGGCGTTGAGCGGGCAAAACAGATGTGGGCACTCCATTCCTGTCTCGATCTTGATCTCATCAGCGATGTTAGGGTACAGGCCGCAGACGTTTCTCTGTGTGTTCTTTCACTGCCAGACCTGCTACAGAGTAGTTCAGCCGGCAGCAGCGCCCCCCTTAGTTTCCCTCCCTCTGTCTCAGCTCTGATAACGGAGAAGACGTATCTGCTCCTGAACAAGGTGGATTTGGTCCATGCCACGCCTGCAGATGCTGCCACTATTCTAGAAACTCTTCACGTGGCTGGGGCATGGATGCTCAGTTTGACTACCGGCGAGGGGACACAGGCTTTCTTGGATGGATTCGGAAGTGCTCTACAAAAGCGGTATGCCTATATGTATTTGTCTTGAATAATCTACTGTAATGTTGAACCGTGTTATTTAGTTACGACATCCTGCTGCAACATGGCTCCGACAGGGAAGAACCACTCATCACTCATTCACGACATCGTGTGCACCTTGAGAATGCACTACGGTTCTTACAGGCGTTCCTGGACACTCGTAAGTCCAATGTTTCCATCATCGTTGCCACGCCTCACCTGGACCTTTTCTTGTGCACATGATGACTAATAACTGTATTCTTTAAGGCCCGGAAGACGTCGTACTCGGCGCTGAGGAATTAAGATACGCCGCGCACGCAGTGGGTAAAATATCTGGACTGATTGACGTTGAGGATGTTTTAGACGTGTTGTTTCGCGATTTCTGTATTGGAAAATAGATCTGCTCAGCAACGTAATCCAGGAAACAAGATTCGTCGCGGTGATGTCGATGCATAGTCTCGGTATAATGGTTTCGCCCCAACAACGGAAAGGCTGTTTGGCTTGAAGAAATGCATATACGGTCACATGATCGTGTCACACTTGCAGAACGCGTCGCTTCCTCTGACCTGGATTGCATTATTGTTCACTTTCTCATTAGAGACCGATTGGGGACGGTCCTGTTTCAGCAGAAGACTTGTACGAACCGGTTGCACGATGACAGAAACAACAACCTCGAATCATGCATGGCCCGTTCGTTCCGCAAGTTAGGATTTCTTTCACCTTTTGACTAATTCTGACTCGAGGGTGTATGAAAACTCTTGAATATATTTGAAGACACCAGGGTTATTGCTATTGAGCTCATCGATGAGCTGCATCGTTCTATTAATTCCTTCACGGAAGGGTTGCGGACCTCAATGCGTAGCGTCGGACTCACTCGGATGCAATGAGTCTGTGTATTTTGAGTACATGTGAGCGATTGAAACATTCTAGTCTCATTGATTGGTATGATGATCCCAGGTAAAGTACAAAAAAGCTGAGCAGTAAACCTGATAAGGTAGCGGATCGCAGGCACCGAACAGTGTTTTCTTAAGTCCGCAGCTTTTATCTCTGATTTGAGGATTGATCTCCGCGTCATTGTGCTGGAACGTTAAGATAGAGCGAATTTCTGTTACTAGCCACGTCCCATGGTTTGTAGCAGCATGACAAAACACTGCTCTTGATTGTTTTTTGTCAAAAATCTGCCAGAAATGTCTTGGACAGCTCACCACACTCGACTTCGCAAAAGCCCCAAACCAGCTTACGCGAGGTATTCTCGATCTTGTACCAAGTCCTCCTTCCTTGACCTGATTGTCGGTCATGCAGAGAGAGACTATTATTTAGATCTAAGGAGTACAAAGTTTTGAACAAGAAAGGCTCAGAGTTGTGTTAAACAAGGGCCCATGATACTTGTTCTCGAGTCTTTTGTTCCTGTCGGGGAAAACGGTCAAGGTCGAACTCCACTGAGTACGAGTCTCAACAACCTTCCGGAAACAGAAGCAAAAGGATTGGTCATGAAGTCTTTTGTCTCCGGGGGCCACTTGTATATGAAAGGTAGATACCCAAGTCTCCAAGTTGTATCAACCTCTCATATATAAGTGGCCCAAAATAAGCACTCACCTTGAAGTCCTTTAAGTCATCTTGCAATGACCTACCTATCCAAAGTGAGAGTCTGGTGAGCCTGTCTTCGTCTTAGTTTCAGTACTATAGAGCAAATGACCAAGCTCGAGAAATTTGAGAGATTAGAACTGCAGGCACTTGAGATCAGAACAAAATATGTCGGTCAGGAACAGGTGGTAGCACCAGCAAAACTCCACTGCTACTTTTTTGCTTCTTTTTTGTGCTTCCCTTTGTTATTCTCTTGCCACAAGCACCAAAGGACTACAAGACAATAAGACAATTATTTGCAAAAACTATTTCATTGTCTTATTGTCTTGTAGTCCTTTGGTGCTTGTGGCAAGAGAATAACAAAGGGAAGCACAGAAAAGAAGCAAAAAAGTAACAGGAAGTTATGCTGATGCTGGCATATACTTCTCGGTAGCAATGTTGAATGGCCAGTCAGAGACAAAGACCTGAGCTTATTCCCAGTACTTGTACTGGAGAATGTTGACCAAGAGCCCAGTCACAAACAGTTGGCAGGAAGCGGAATGTGCTCACCTACATGCACATGTATCAGGGGAGGGCGCGACTATGGGTAAGATGGTCGAGTAGTAGAAAGCGAAGATGGGGAGAAGATCTACTGTCAACGGTGAATTTATATCCTCACAGAACTTTCCTGTCAGTCAGCCTCCAAGGGCTGACAAGTGGCTGACAGAGGCTGACACCGCCATTGTGAGCTCAGTCGAAAACGATACTGAGAAGCACACCGATCGTTGATCGAAGTGTGACCGACAATGATCTCAATCTCAATCGCATAACGGGGGGGACAAAGCAACATTGTGCACGTCTATTGAGTGAAGAGACCCTTGCCCAGAAAGTTGACCAGAATCACACAAATACCTGAAAGAATTCAGGGCCAGAAAGGTCTCAAGGACTCGTACGTTCGATACCATTCTTGAGAAACCAGTCCTACTGAGAACGCGATAGAAAAATAATCTGATTGAGATAGTAAATCTGCATAGTGGGTACATTAATCAAACTTTCCAGAGGCCATTAGTAGCGCAGAGTACTCTATACAACAATAGTACATCAGGACCGGGTTAAACCAGCGGAGAAGCATCCTAAATACAATTACATCGCTCGCCTGTGGGCTTAATCCTCGCCCTCCTCTTCACTATCGATATCTTCACCTTGTTCGCTACCAGGGTCCCTTTTATCATAAAAATCTTCATAGTCCTCCTCTGAATCGTCGCTATCGATCTCCTTCAAGTCGAAGTCGAGGAGCTCCTCCCCGTTCCACGTGACGTCCGCACCCACGAGCCTTAGGTCGTACATCTGTTCTAGGATGAAGTTCCTGCAACGATAGATGCACAGCTGCAGCTCGCACTGGCGCTTACGGCGCTCCATCACAAAGTCCTGGAGCTGCCAGAAGAAACAGGCCTCGGGACATGCGTCTCCTGTGAAATCGACATCCTCGAGGATCAGCCTTTGCAGCACTGGGAAAAGCAGTCGAGGATGTCCATGCGGTTGTTCTCGGCCTTGGAGCTGTGCCTGCTCGCGGTTCAACGTGCACTCGCATTGCAGCTCAGTACGAAGCGCGTTGGGGAGGTGATTTGCGGAGCGACCGCAAACCCAGAGCGCCTCCAGCCGGCGTACCGCGCCAAAGATTTCGAGCCACGCCCGGCTCGTCAGCGAGACGTAGTCGGGCACACAGAGCGCGCGGACCCACATGAGTGGCAGCGCACGACACGCGTACATCAGGCTACGCACAGAATTATTGAATGATGCGCCATCCCACTGCAGCGTCAAACACAGTGCGGCGGATTCGAGCGGCGGCGTGTGGTGCATTTGTTCAATAGGCAGTTCATCTGTCCAGGCGTACAGATGAAGGCATTCTGGGGACTCGGGTTTACTGAAGGTAAAACTTTGAAAAGGAAGAGCTGCAGAGGACGAGAAAGGGGAACGGTGTTTGGCAGAAATGGAAACCCCCACAGCATAGAACTCCTCGAGCCTCCGGAATGGCTGACAGCATAAGTCTAGGGCTGTGTCCGTCGGGAAGGTTATTGAGTTTAAGAGAGTTGCACAATTAAGCGCGAGCGCATCGATGTGGAGAGAACGAAGATGCGCCAGATGTACTGTGCGCCATTTTCCCGGTTCTGGTCGGAAGTCCCATGGTACGTAAGGTGCGACCTGATGAAGGTCCAGGGTTTCGAGCATCGGCATGCGCTCAAGTGCGAACAAAATCTCGTCCAAGGAGGTGCGCATCCGAACCTTGTGTGCGTCAAGGACAAGGTGGGTGACGGTTTGGCAGAAAAGCGATGTCTTCCAGCACCAAGTACATTGGTGCAGCTCGACACGCTGCAGGGAGGGACATTCGCGCGAGAATATATCGGAAGGAATATGATTCAAATTGTTCATCGCATCTTCGCAGTGATAGGGGCTGGTATGCAGGAACGACTCGAGCTGTGGTGCCGGAAGGCAGAACTGACTCCAGACGCGTTGCCGCGGAAAGTGGAGGCCGACGGCGGAAACGGCGAGCTCCCGCACACGCGCAATGTTCTGCGCCAACAACACGAGCGTTTCGAAGTCGGAGCGGGCCCCGCGGAGGTCGAGTCTCGCAATGAGTGGGATGGCCTTCGCACGCTCTAGTTGCATTGCCGCCCACATCCGGTTCGTGAATGTAACACGGTTCCACATGCGGGGTGTTTGCAGAGCGACTCCGCGCCAGTAGTTGCACACATGGGCGACCTTTGCCCATGAGAGATCAACGTCACCGTCGAGGTCATGAGAATTGGCATTAAGAACGAAGATCTCTGAAAGCAGTTCGACGGGAAGACGAAATATGGGTGATAGCCCATTACGGCGGGCTTTGAGCGAATGGATGTTGTGCTGGAGCTCTGCGATTGCTTGGTCAATGTGTTCGCGGGCTTGGTCGACGATGTGGCTGTTCGCCGGGGTTGACATGCCAATCAAGTCCGGATCCGCTGCATTGGAGAGATTGATCGAATATGAGGATGGCGAAGCTCTGCACCTCTTTGTCAGTTGATCTAATAGCTCACCGAAAGAGTCAAGTGCAGCGTACGTTTGCTCAACCATGATGGTGGGGAGAGGAAGAGAGAGGGGACCCTTGTGATCCGCTGAGCTTGTAATTCGAGCTGTCAATACATTTCGTACAGTGGGAACGTTGTGGGCGCGAGAGGCTCGGGCATAGCCGCTTCCCCGACACATCGCGGGAGTAGCTCGATCACATGATACACGCGTCGCAACATCCCGGTCAGAACGGCATTAGACAGCCTCTCGACTCTGGCTAGTCACAACTCTCAACCCAACACCAACTCTGGTGCCATCCTTGGACGGCTTCATGCACAAGGCTCATTAACTGAATAAATTTTTATCAGACTTTCAAAAATCCGATTTTGTTCACAGGCGGGTGCCGCCCTACGTGTGAGAGCAACAACTGGTTTAGCAAACGCATTGACAGACCCGTGCAGTATCTATTTGTTGTCGGGGAAGTCTATGCTTCTAGCTTCAGCCCCACATTGAGAGCCATTTTTGAATCGCTATTTTTTGCAATGTTGAGCGATCACTTTTGAGTACTTGCGGGCTCTCAGAGGTTACATTCAAGGTACATGCCGTCGGACATGAAGTTGACCTTTTTCTTCCAATCACTCCATGCGCGCATCGTCCAGTATGCATACATGAAGGCACTAGCTCCACTTGCGCGAATTTCTCACTGCGCTCTTCATATGGTCTTCTGCCAGCTCTCCCAAACTTAACAGCTGATCTCGGAATTTGTTCCCCACCCCCACCACACGAATCCAGGCAATCGCACATCCTTAACCGTATCACCCCATTGTACTTTCCCACCTGCCCACCATCATTCGTTTGATCATGATCAGGTAAGCCTTCATTCTGAGCTTCTGTGCTTCTCATTCATCATCATGCCAGAGAAACTCCGCAGGCAGCTATTGACATCCCCGTTTTAGCTGGAAGCAGGTACCAACTCTCATGGTCTACTTACTAAGTACACATACATGGCCGTGAATTTATCCTGGGGACCTCAGTGTCCGGATTGCATAGGTGTGAATATGCTCGGATCTTCGCTGTTTGCCTAAATGCGAAGTTCCCGTCACTCCTCGATTCTCAAGTCTAGTCTATCACCTTGCAACCTGCCATGATGCGGCTTGAAATTCGATTAGGTCAATGTGACCCATGACTAGGAGTGCGTTTACAAATATAGCTATTCTGTTGAGGCCACCAGTGTTGTATCACACACAAGTGCTGAATCTATCATATTGAATGACGGTCCAGGCGTGAGTGCTAGAAAACCTTTCGCGGACGTCCCCCCCTCACTCCGTTCCGAATAAGTATTCATCTTTTCGTAGGACCCATCTCACATGTGCGGCCAATTCCGCGATTGCAAAACCCCAGCTCATGATTTCGCCATTCGGTCCGCTGCACCCCGATACTTGACCCGATCTTTTTCCTCCGGAGCACATGTTGGCCCAGACCGCGAGCGGGCGGCAAACAGTAGCAACCCAGAGCGAGAAGTACCCAGCGGTGGATCCGGCCCCGTTTGAATGCTTGCTCAGCGTCGCAAATCCGAGTTCCGGATGCGTGGGCCTTCACAGGCTGCAGCCCGCGATCGGCTGCGGCGATGGCCAGCAGATGCGCGATAGAAGATAGGCGCAGATGGGTGATAGACGTGAGTTGCAAGGCCTGGATGGGCAGATAGAACGCTCGCTTCATCACCGCTCTCCGTCTGCGAGAGTGTGCGAGCGGGGCTACTTATACTAGTATGAAGAAAGGACCCTCGCTGATCGCTGATCCAATTCGATAGATATAATCTGTGTACGCCCGTCTGGGCGAGCTGCGGAACGCAGATAGGTATATTTGCAGCAGCTTCTTCCTCGTGTGGCTGCTTTCACCGATCCTCTTTTGACTCATAGGCACAGAAGAGAAAGTGGCGTAGCTTAGATTCAGATATGCACGTCAAATAAGGTTGCCGTTTGCCAATGGCTCATCATGCACGCCACGTTCCACGTTTATGGAGGCCATGCTCGTCCCGTTTCCGGCGGGCCGTTCCTCTTTCCATTGCTGGAACGAGGGCCTCGTTCGTGGAGCTGCTGGACAGGCTTCCTAGCTTGTCGTCCGCGACCAAGGCAACTGACCTAGCAGTTGAGATTGTTTGGTAGCTCTTCGGCTGATATGGTCCAACACGAGCAGAGTTATATCGGTTGCAACCCTTCCAGTCGTTGGTCTCGTGCCGGAGCTATTCAGGCACGGACCATAATAACTTAATTATAAGTGGTACAGCCAAGTAGAGGAACTGCAACGCTCGTAATGCTTCCGCTGTCGCTGCAGGCAAATAGAAGGCACGTCGCCGAGGTTTCCGGGATCGCTGTCAGCAGGCATCCAATATCGGGAGAACGCTTGACGAGCAGCGGGCCCATCGAAAGGAAGACGCGGACCACCCTAGAACATGCTCACCCTGTTTATGCGTCGATGGCGACATTCAATTCCTGATGAAGTCGCAGATGCGTACCACACACATTGAAAGCTGTGAGCTTCCTCGGGTCTAAATGGCACGATGCGTTCTTGCAGGCCGATCGTGTTCTGCGGCGACAATAAGATAGCATCGCCTAATGACCGTGAGTGTCGTCACTACATCTACGGAACACACATAAGTGGCGAGCCCAGGCTCCGAGAGCTTCCGGTGATTCATCGTAGCGTATAGCGAGGGCCTGTACATCGCCAAGATCCTATCAACGTGGCGCTGAGTAACCTGGGCAGACAGAATGCCTCTCGGGCCTCTGCCAGGGTACAGCTCCCGAGCACCGGGCACCGGGCACCCTCGAGTACCAACGGACTTTGGCCGCCCAGTCAAAAGCAGCGCTCCCACTCCACAGCACGCCTGCGCCTGTGCGGCAGGAGCCAGACACACGGCCGCCCATTCACTCGAGTCCCGCGCGCTCGGCCGGTCCGTGTGCCTGACACCTGCACACTGGGATCAGGCCACACATCCTGCCAGTGCTTGCTTGGACGAAGGTGGACGCGCGATTTCCATTTCCGGGCACGCGCGCGGGGGCCCGTGCCACGCCAGAAGCCAGGGCGCGCGGGCTCGCGGGCTCGCTCACCGGGGCAGCCATGCAGCGGAGGCAAGTGCGCACGTCTGCGTGGGTGTGTATTGGCGGGAACGAGCAAGCCGGACGGGCGCCAGTCAGGTAGCCGGCCCGTAAAGCGACCGCGCCGACGCCGGATGGCTCAGGCGATCGTAATAGACGGGTCTTGTGAGCAGCGGGGGAGGCGAGGTGGGCAAATTAAGAGACTGATAGGTGGTCTTCGTTGAAAGGGCTGGGTGCTTCCTGGACGACGGGGTTCTTATATGCATATGTATAGCGAAATGGCCGCACCCTAGACCTGGAGTTGTGTGCGCAGCGGCGGTCTGTCCGCGTGCGGTGCGAGCAGTGGGCGCGTATGGGTCCTGGGGCCTGAGGCCCGACGAACAACAGTCGCGCAATCTATTGATCGACAGCGATTTGAGCTGACGACGTCTGCATATCCGTCATGCCGTCCGTCTCCCAGGGCGCGCCCACATGCACACACTGCACAAATGCAGTAACCGCCAGGACGGAGCCTGCCAACCCAAAAAGCGAAACCGTACATTGATAGATACGCAACTGAATGGGCGTCGACGCCCCTTATCCGACCGTGCCGGCACACGGGTTAGGGTGCCGACACTAATCGATTGCAGACGTGACTATCTATCACTGTTAGCGCACGGCGACCAACGGCTGTCGCGCCGCGCATGCGAATTGGCTGGCAGCGAGCAGCTGTACGACACCTTCCCCTCCCGCGTGACGCCGCGCATGACCCGCGCCGCAGGCGCTCAGCACACACAGTCCCAAAGCCCCCCGGCGTGTGTGCGTCGCGCGTGCCGCCAGAAATCGCAGGGTACATGAAAATCAGCACGGGTTTGAATGGGCAGTGCCGGCGTGCCGGCGAGACGTCCGGAGCATCCAGGCCCCGCGTGCCCCCCAGGATCAGAGCCCACATCGAACATCGATCGGCTTGCGAGACGGGCACCGGTGTCAATTCAGTGTCTTGCGTCGCGAGGTCCGTGCGGCCGAGCAGGGCTGTGAATTCGGCATTCAGGCATTCCAGACTAGTCGAGTGCGTGCGCACGCTAAAAATCTTGCCACTTTGGGGGATCGGCGCTCGGCGTGCGACGGCTGGCTTTTGGCGCCTTGCGCGCGTGCACGGCGCGGGAGCGTGCAGCCCGGGTTCAGGTTGGAGAACGACTGAAGAGCAAAGAACACCGGGCCGCTATAGGCCCCGTCCCGGCGGTCGGTCGGTGATCTAGTGTCGTACAAATGCACACAGGCAACGCAGTCTGAAGCGCCGTTGCGCGACGTGGGATGGCCGCCCATGGGGGAGGACGTCGGGCGATTCTCAGCGATGCGTGCACGCGGACGGGCCGCTCCGCATCTCGAAGCTGCATTTCGCACGTCGCGTCTCGCGTTTCGCGAGCCTGCACTGGGCTCTCAAGCTCAAGCTCAAGCCTCAAGATTCGAATATTCAATACCAGCTCCAGAGGTTGCACGTACGGTCGACGGGCCGCCGCGCCTGCGACGCTGGCACCCCATTTGCTAGTGCGCGAAGCACAGGGCACGCCCCCGCGGATAATCGCCGTCCAGGCGTCCAGGCGTGCATTCAGATGTCCAGATGCCCGCCTATTCCGATGGTGCGATTCAGAGCTGGAGCGGGGCCCGGGGCAGCTGACCGCGGCGTGCGACCGCCCTCAGCTGCGCTTGCACCCCGCGCCGCTACCGCAAAGTAAGTGCAAAATGCGGTGCGAGGTGCGAGGGTGCCAAGGCGCAGGCAGGAGATATCCCGGGGCGCCCGCCGGCTGGCCGGGAGGCCGCACGCACGCCGGATAATACGAAGCACGGGGGGGAAGCAGGGTGGGTCTATAGAGCCTGAGAAGCGCAGTGCGTGCACGAACGCGAGTGCCGGCATGGGAATCGAAGAAGGGGAGAGAAGACGAGAAGGAGAAGGAAGAAGGGGGATGGAGGGAAGCCCGCGGAAGACGCGAAGCGCCCGGAGTTCAGGAACCGGAGATGGGGCGTGGCGAACGGTGTGTCCAGCAGGATTCGAATCGGGCGCAGGGGATTGGGTCGTCGACTTGCTGGAGGTGTGCAGGTTGGTGCATTGGGCAGGGAGATCAGGCTATGCAGTGCAGAATTAATCTTCTAGGGCGGACGCGCGGGATAATGCCCTGGGTCAGGGGGCAGCGGGCATTATGATCAGTGATAGCGGTGGGATCGTTTGTAGAGTGATTGGCGCGAGAAGAGACAGAGAGTGGCGATCGTCATTTGAGCCGGACTGGGGCACTATCATCCAGACTTCCGGATGAATTGGCTGAAGAAGGCGCGAGATGTGCCGGAAAGTGAGCCTGAGATATAGTAGTGATAGAATAGGCTGATCAAAGGAGAAGTCAGCGGACGAGCACGCGTGTGGGGGGTCGCTCTGAAGAGAAATTCCTGGGGCAGGTGAGGTCTGCGCGCGGTAGGGCAGCGGGAGCGTGAGGACAGCCGCGAATACATTTGAATGAGCGTCTGCGCGGGAACGTTCGTGCACGCGCCTGGAGCAGGAGGCAGGGTTCTGGCCGGAAGAAGGGGGAGTCGAGACAAGGGAAGGAGAGATGCCATATGAGGCAGGGCCGGGCCTGGACCGATCACGCGAGATAGGCAGAGGTCAAAGGACAAGGGACAGATTGGCAGCTGAATGATCAGCGCAGGAGTCTGGTGCGAGATCTGGCAGTGGCAGCTGGACGTGTTTTGAATTAATGGCGCGTTTTAGCACGGCGACGGCGGTTGCTCGCCAGAGGCTCGGGATAACATGACCAGGATCGAGAGGGCAGAGGGCCAAGCGTCCAATAGAGCGGAGGCCAGGGATGGACGAGAGGGCGTACGTACGAAATGTGAGAAATGGGCTGCAGCGAGGCAACTCTCTCCACTTCCACGCTGCCACCGCACGATGCCGAGGGCGGGACTGGGACCCCGGGGCACGTCAGTGTGCCGGGGCTGAAGCAGCGGCGGCGGGTCGGGCGAATAGGAGGGGCTGCTGGTGAAAAGTGGGGCGTTTCAGAAAATTGGTGAGGCAGGAGGGTTGCCGTGCACAGGCAAGGGTCTAATAGGAGGAGGAGGAGGAGGGAGGAGGGGTGTGCCGGGGTCCGTGGAGTGGGGTGATGAAAATGTGCGTTTGAACTCCGCCGGAGAGGGGAAATACATAACGACGTCAGCGTTCGTCATCTGGAATCGAGCATCATCTTCGACCACCGTCATCTTCGAGCATTGCCTGCGCTAACGGACGACATCATCTGTCCCCTTCCAGCTCATTCCAAGCCTCCCATCGCCTGCGCACACGCGCACCCTCGCAGCCAGTGCCTGCTCCGAGCCTGTCGTCATCGTCACCACACCGGCCATGGCCACCCAGATCCAGCCTCCGCCGCCCGCCGCCCCCTCGCCCGCCCCCGACAGCGCCGACAGACCGCCCTCTGACGTCCCCGACGCCCCCGACGCCGTCCGCAGCGTCCAGCGGCACGCGCCCCCCAAGCCCAAGCGCACCACCTTCGACCTCGAGCCCAACCCCTTTGAGCAGTCCTTCGCCCGCCCGACCAATGACTCGTCCGTCCGCACCCTCCAAAAGTCGCCCACCCGCGAGTCCGTCGCGCCCTCGTCCCATTCCAACTCCAGCCACGACGATCGCGACCACTCCCGCCCGTCCTCGTCCCAGACACAGTCCACCAACCTCTCCAAGGTAGACCGCAACCACTCCGCCTCCCCGCCCAACCCCAAACCGGTCCTCCCGCCCCTCGCCTCCATCTCCTCGCCCTCCGACCCGTCCTACTCCTGGGCCTTCTCCTCGTCCTCCCTCTCCAACTCCCTCCGCGCAGGGCCCCTCTCCCCGGCCATGCTCGCCGGCCCCCAGCCCAACTCCCACAACGACCAGCCCCTCCCCGCCTTCGACCCCTCCTCCTTCCGCACAGGCCTCACCCCGCGCACCGGACTCACCCCCGGCTCTGGCCTCACGCCCCTCATCGGCGGCCCCGTCTCCTTCCCGCCCCCCTCCCCCAACACCGCCGCCTTCCTCGCCATGATGAACAACAACCCCCAGCCCAGCCTCTCCGGCGTCGCCGGCACCATCACACCCAACACCCTCTCCGCCATCACCGGCGTCCTCTCCTCCGCCCACCACCCCGCCCACACCCAGCACCACACCCAACAGCACCATGCCCACTCCCACCAGAGCACCAACCCGTCGCCGCTCTCCATGTCCCACGCCTACCAGACGCAGAGCCAGGGCCAGGGCCAGCAGGGCCAACAGCAGCAGCAGCAGCAGAACGGCCGCGACGGGTACCAGGGCGCGTCGACCGCCACGAACACCGCCGCGAACGGGCTCTTCCTCCTCTCGCAGGCGCACCAGGAGCTCACCAAGCGCGAGGAGGCCGCGCGCGGCGCACAGCAGGCCGCCCAGGCGAACGGGGCTGCCAACGGCGCGCAGACGAACGGGGCGGTCAACGGCAACGGCGGCGCGGTCAACGGGAACGCGAAGCGCGGGACGAAGCGCAAGGCGTACGAGTCGCCCGTGCCGCAGCACGCGGAGCCCGCGCAGTCGGAGACGGGCATCGGCAAGCGCACCCGCTCCGCGACGGGCGCGAGCACTGCGTCCTCGCGAAATGCGAGACGGGGCAGCGAGCAGAGCATGGGCGACGAGGAGGAGGAAGAAGAGGAGGAGGAGCTCGGCACGCCGGCGCCGCAGGGCGCAAAGAAGGGCGCGCAGCAACAGAAGAAGCCCGAGACGGAGGAGGAGAAGCGGCGCAATTTCCTCGAGCGGAATCGGCAAGGTCCGTCGCCGTGCTGCCTGCGTTGTGCTTACACTGACGTCTGCTCCCGTTGTGTGCAGCCGCGCTCAAGTGCCGCCAGCGCAAAAAGGCGTGGCTCGCGCAGCTGCAGGCCAAGGTCGAGTATTTGCAGAACGAGAACGAGCGCCTGACGTCTGCGCTCGTGGCATCTCGCGAGGAGATTTCGCGGCTCTCCGCGCTCGTGGGAGCTGCGAGCGTCGGGCCCGCCGCTGTGTCCGTGTCGTCCATGAACGGTGTCGGCGGGGGTGTGAACGGTGTCGGCGTCACCGGTGTCAACAGCGTCGTTGGCGGCCCGCCCGTCAGCGTGAGCGTGAGCGTGCCGCCCGGCGGGAAGAGTACCGCGGCGATGGTCGGCGGGTCTGGGCGCGGGTACGGGTATTAGCCGCCGCATCTTGGGCGTGCGCCCGGCCGTTGCTCTTGTCTTGGATGCGTCTTGCACCTGCCTAGTGCTCAACAGCAGTTTGAGGTGGTCGTCCGCGCTTCACGCAGGTGGGTGGTGGTGGGCGCGAGGGGGGAGACAGGTGAGAGGAGGGAGGGAGTGCGGGGAAGAGGCGGACACTGGCATCTGCACTGGCACTGGCACTGACACTGGCACTGCACGCGCGTTGCATACACCACAGCGAGCTGCGCGCACCCGTGAGCCTGCCCGCTGCGTGCGTGCGCGCGGGGGCAGGCGTGTCTTGTACGATGGACGTATTAGCTGATGAGCACCGCGGCGAGAGAATGCTCCAGCTACAGCAGCCGCAGAGTCGTTTATTATACTAGTGTGTTTTTGTACTACGGCACTCAGCACTCATGCTGTACGAATATATGAGGATGCATGCATGTGTATTTCTGCGTGTGGGAGCGGGTGGGGGAGAAAAAAGGGGTGGGCGGACGGCGACAGCCAAAGGAAAGTGTGATATATCAAATGGATGTCCGTGGCCATATGGGTGGAAGTTGGCTTGATACCCATGCCCCTCGTTACGACAACAAGATCGGACGGGCGGAAGCAACAATTTCGAGAGGACGCCGAGTAGAACAAGACGCAGAACTCACGACTGCCGCAACAATTCACCTGAAACCGAATCACCCATCAACGCATGCCTCAACACTCACGCGAGCAGTGTATACTCATACAACGGCACACAAGTGGCATGTTGCTCGGATGGCCATACATGATTGCGTTCGAGGTGCAGAGAAAGCATAATAATCGTAAGACAAGGAGCCACCTGTTTTGCATACGATGCATGGAAGATGTAGGATATATATCCCCCGGCCGACCACCAGCACACAGCCCCTTCTACCGCACACCCCTGATCGGCTGCACGCCGATTTTGAGCAGCGCAGGCTTATACCTTGAAGCCGCGCGACTTTCGGCGACCACGGCCGCGCTCGAACTGAAACCCATCTGTGAGGAAGCGCACAACGCAAAGATGCCAATCGACCCACTTTGCGGCCCTTGGAGATGGTGTGGGGCTTCTTGTGCTTGTGCGGGCCCATGCCGAAGTGCTTGACCGCCTCGCGGGTGTTGCGCTTGCCGCGGAGGAGGATCGTGTGGGCGCCCGTCGGCGCGCGCAGCGCGAGCTGGTCGAGCGTGAGGACCTCGCCGCCCGCCTTGAGGATGCGCTCGCGCGCGGCGGTGGTGAAGCGGAGGGCGGCGATCGAGAGCTTGGGTACCTCGAGCAGGCGCACGTCGTCCGTCACCGTGCCGACGGTCACGATCACCTTCGAGTCGCGGTCGGGCGCGTTGGCGGTCTCTTTGACGATGCGGGAGAGGGAGAGGGGCGGGCGGTTGATTTTGGAGAGGAAGAGGCGGTGGAGGATGACCTAGGTTCAAAGTGTCAATACATTCGCGATTCCTATACAGGGGTGCAGAGATAATGACCTTGTTGAATGGTGAATCCGTGCGCCGGGCCAGGAATCGGTACAACTAGACGAAATGTCAGATTACAGTCCTGGAGTTCTTGCAAATGCAAAGTCGTGCGAACCTTAACGAGTAAGAGTAGGTACGGATCCTCGCTCTTGGGGGCGGTACGGTTGCCCTTCTTGACATGGTGTTTTGCAATATCGATACCCTATCGTCCCGCAACGATTTCAGCATCGAGCACTCCTCCATCGAACAGCATAACGGGCTCACCATCTTGTTCTTGCTCTTGCGGCGGTTTGCTCAGTGCGGGATTCGACGACGCGGACTATCGGTGGCTACGGTGGCTGAAGAACTATGTATTTCCTCTGATAAGGTTCTCGCGTGCTCGCGGCGCCCAAATCTCAATCTCGCGCCACGCCCAAACAGCGCCAAACAACTCGCAAAATCCAACCACCATGGTGAGTACGCGTCGTGGCTGTTGTCGCCCCCGTTGCTGACGATGTCTGCCCCCCGCTCACAATTTGTGGGTACTCAGTACGGAGACGCTGCCGCCCCACCCCTTGACCCCTACACTGATGCATACAACGAGCCGCCGCCGCCTGCCCCGGGGCCCACAGTCGATCCGCGGGACCGCGACCTGCCTCCCCCGCGGGGCCGGTCGCGCTCTCGCAGCCCTGTGAGAGCCAACGGTGGCGGTGCCAGCTTCCGCAGGTCGCCTGCCCCCCGTCGGCCTCCTCATGCGCCAATTGTTCGTTCCACTTGATCTTTGTTCTGCGTGTGGCTGTGCTTACCTGGCGAAGCAGGCGCCCAATCCATCCAACGTGTTGGGGGTGTTCGGCTTGAGCATCAGGACTACAGAGCGCGATCTCGACGACGAGTTCAGCCGTTTTGGGCGTGTTGAGAAGGTGGTTATTGTGTATGATCAAAGGGTTGGTCCATTTTTGGCGGTCCGTGTGGCGCAGTGTTACTCATTTTTCCAAGCAGTCAGACCGTTCGCGCGGGTTCGGTTTCATCACCATGTCGACGGTTGAGGAAGCCACTAGGTGTATAAAAGAGTTGAATGGCGTGGTAAGCACGAATATCCGGCCTTCAATGTCGAGTTGAATGCTCAACTCTATGATAGGATTTGAACGGTCGTCGTATTCGAGTCGATTACTCGGTGACCGATCGCCCTCATGCCCCCACTCCGGGAGAATACATGGGCCATCGGCGCCGCCGCGGGCGTGACACTTACTCAGGATCGGGCCGCGAATTTCGGGACGACAGATTCGACGACTACCGTGATTCATACAGGGGCGACAGACGTGAACGTGACCCTTACCGTCGCGACGATAGGGACCGCGACCCGTATGGCAGAGACAGGGATTGGCGTGACCGTCGGAGCCCGCCCCCGCGCAGTCGGTACTCTCCGGATTACAGAAGACGCAGAAGCTATTCCAGGAGCCCTCCGCGGGGCAGCAGTCCGCGTGCTCGGGACTATGACGTTCCCTCATCGAGTGCGCTTCCTCCTGCCAATGGAGCTGACTCTTCTCGTTGGTAAGATGATTGTGGTGGAAGACTGGTGCGTCCGGGATCGGAACGGTTTGTTTCTTGGAAGGGTAGCCATCAGAGGGCGAAGGCAGAAGAGTTCAAGTGATGAAATCATCGCGGCGGTCTCCTTCTGCAAGACCTTCTCAATTTCCTCAAGTATGCAATTATTTTCCCCGTCTGGACTGCGTTCCTCGTTCTCTCAATAGCACAGAAAAGAAAACCCAAGTTGTCAAGTTTGCTTTCGTACCGCCTCGAATATCTTGTAATCTCGCTTGTTCGCTCTGCCTACGACTACATTGAATAGTTGCAAGTTGCAAGTGCAAGGAAGGCGATTCTATGTTTGATCGCGTGTGGTGGCCTTGGTGGTCTAGCGCTGGCCCCCGCGCCCGCTGCTGCGGCGCATGAATGCCCTTTTAGGAGTGAAAATTGTTTTGTGTCGCACAGCCTTCGGGTGCCGAGTACCCTCAGGTGACATACTGACGCGTGAAGAGAGAACAATGAATGTGCCTTTGTTTTCCCATTGCAGGACTATAGGTGATACAGGGACTGGCTAGCTGTCAAACTGTATCCAGGGACAAAGGATGCGCCCGAGGATAATCAAAGCGGGATAATACGAAGTTCTGAAGACGTCTCCAGGGAAATTTGACATGTGTTGAAGCCGGAGGACGTGAAGATGTGTTGAAGATTATCAATGAGCGTCCAATGCTCCACTTTTGGACCTGTTCGGAGAGAATAATGCATGATTTTTGGGGCTACCGTCCTCGGTTCTCTGACAACTGATTCCACTTCAACTCACATGGAGAATACGGTCCCTTGACCGTTCAACGGGACTGACGCATTGTGTGCCGAAGGTGGCCACTTCTTCGGAAGGATAGCAAACAGTCCACTCGACAGTGCGCCATCGCGCAGTATGGGGAAGATCGGGCGATGGTGCAGTCAGGAGCGGATGGACGATGCATCATGTATATACATCTATATGTTGACTTTATACCACGAATTTATATTGTAAAACACACAACAGAAGTGACCGAAATATGTTTGCCCCAAGAGAATAATTTGACATACGATCTGTGGCGCCACATGATCTAGGAGATCTGGCCTGTTTTAGCAACTGTTATTCTCATAATTTTGCCCGTCTGATCGGACGGCCTATTACACTTCGCTCGTTTCTCAATATGCCTCTCATCCGTAAAAGTGAACAGTCTCGCCTATTTATCGAGCGTTTGAGCTGATTTTGGGCACACAGAAACCAGCAACCGGGGTACGACAAACCAACGGGAGAAGATCAAGCATAAAGTTGCGGAGACCAGGAAAAAGAGGAAGAAGGAGACGAAGAGGAATCCTCAGTGGAAGACTAGTACGTTTCCGCACTCTTGTAGTCTTCAATATCGTTCCAACGACATTGGATGGGTCGGAATATAGAGCATCCGAAAGATCCTGGTATCCCAAATAATTTCCCTTACAAGGACCAGATTTTAGCGGAAGTCGCGGAACAACGAAGACAGGTACGTTCTTTATTCTATATGAGCAACGATGTATCGACTTTTTTAACAGGCTACAGAAGAGAAAGAACGACGAAGGGAGGGGAAAAAAGCAGCAAAAGCGCAAGCGGCAGGCGAGGATGGTTTTGACGGTGCAGAGTCCGGAGAGACAGGTTTTGATGGGGTGCGCGCAATTAACGCAGGCATGCAGGAGAAGACCAGCAGTCAAGCGAACGCTATGGAAGTCTATGTCGAAGATAACGAGGAAGCCGCCCCTATGCTAGTCAACCGCGATTTACCCAATCTCAAATCGGTGCTCGACTTGGCGGACGTTGTGGTTGAAGTACTAGATGCTCGTGATCCGTTGCGGTACAGGAGCTCACACATAGAGGCTCTGTCAGAAGGCAAGAAAACGCTCATTATTCTCAACAAGATTGGTACGTCAATGTCGGGTTGTCCCTTGTTAAAACGCTGCTAGATGCTCCCATCACAGACGGTTGCCCGCGAGAAGCGGTAACTTCATGGGCTACAACGCTCCGAAGTCAACGGCCTACCTTGCTCTTTCGGGCTGCTTCTGCATTCCTCCCGTCCGCCCCAGAGTCGTCAAACAAGGGGAAAGGCAAAGAACGCGCGGACGATTCGTGGGGTACTGATTCTGTCTTATCGTGCCTGCGCCTCTGGGCGCAAGAAAAAGAGGGTAGTGAACCCTTAGTGGCTGCTATAGTTGGAGTCACGAACGTACGCTATGATCTTTCTGACGATTTCAAATACTGATTCGTATGACAGGCAGGGAAGAGTTCATTTGTGAACTCTCTGACGCGCAAGGCGGTTTTGCCTATATACAAGTTCTCTTCCCATATGCAGGACGGCCCATCGACTACCTCATATCCTCAAGAAGTGGAATTGGAAATTGATGGAAAACAAGTTCGTATCATCGATACTCCAGGATTATCATGGCACTCCCCTTCAGATCTGAGCGATGAGGGACGCGAGCGCTTGCGTGCCCAGGATATCCTTTTGAGGAACAGGGGCAGGATTGAACGTCTGAAGGACCCTGGTCCAGTGGGTCAGTTGTTTCTTTGAGAATGCTGCACGTCACGATGCTCACTAGCACTGTAGTGGCCGAACTCGCCTCCCGTGCCGATCGGGAAGACCTGATGCTCTTATACAACCTTCCCGCTTTTGCGGAAGGTAATCCGAACGCGTTCCTCTCCGGAGTCGCTCGCTCAAACGGCCTGATCAAGAAGGTAATGATATTTTTTGCTATCGTATACACATCGGTACTGACCGTAGCTTGGCCAGGGCGGAGCGCTGGATTTGGCGGGCGCCTCTCGTATTGTCCTGCGAGACTGGAGCACCGGGAAGTTTCCCCGGTATACCATGCCAGCTTCCCCTCCCTCCCCTTCGACAACTCTCTCAGATCCTTCCCTTGCAGATGTCTATGCCAAGGACGGGCAAATTTTATCCAATCTTCTTACCCGGAAAGAGATGCGCAAGGCAGGTGGCGTAGTCAAACTCAAGCCTGGTGAAAAGGAGACCCGCAAGGTCCTCCTGGATGCAGCTTGGATTGGCTCCGAAGACGAAGACGGGAATGAGAGCGATGTTGAAAAGGATGAATCTGGTGACGACACTTCGGAGGATATCAAAGGATCGGATGAGGACGACGAAGACGAAGAACATGAAGGAGATGAAGATGAGGACGAAAAAACACTGCCGCTTACCGGCAAATGCAAACGAGCGGCTACCAAAGCTGCCATCCCACTGCCTCGGCCTGCCAAAAAGGTTGCCTTCTCCGCTGAGCCAAGGGGGACCAAACAAGCTCGTGCAGCGGCAGGTGTGAAAGGTCAGCAAATGGCTGCCCTCAATACAAACGCCAGATCTACAGTCGAGGGCAAGTTCAGGGTGAAGCCTCAGTCAAAAGCAGCCAAGACAACGAGGATGGCAAGGGACAAGCCTTCAGCGGAGACATCAACGGTCGCTACTACCAAGAATGCTAATCCGTCTTCGAAGAAGACTTCTGCATCCAAGGGCAACGATGGGGAGGAGGCTTATGACTTCAACAAGTTCTTCTGAGCAACGTGCGTAGTGGAACTATTGGTTGAAAACAATGTAACGCATATATATACATAGACTATTAAATTACTCGTGTGGTCGTTCGTTACGTTCTATCGTTATGATCTACTGTCAGTGTCTACGGTCGTTGCACAACATTAATGGTATAGAAGTCAATGAGAATCCGGTTTGAGATGGAATACAAAACACATAGCGAACAAAGTCGCGCAAATGGTATGCAAATGCGTATATGGGCAAATATAATGCAGAAGATTCCTTGTAGTAACAACAGAAACCGCCCCATCACTGTTACGACGAGAGCACATTAGGCATGCCAAGAAGAATGCAGGTGAACGGCTGAAAAAATGGAAAGTTCCATGCAAATGAGCCAGAACCAGAACTAGAACTTCGTCCAAAAGCGCAATTACGCGCCAATTTTGACGACACACGTCCCTCCCTCTCCTAACACACCCCTCGGACCACTCGAGTCCCTTCTGAATACCTCCGGCGCATTCTCAAATGTTACAACTTTGTCTTCGTCTTCTTCGCAGCCTGTCCATGGCCTGATCGAGCCTCCCCCAGACATCTCCAGTACGGCACTCAACGCGTCGCGTACATCTCCACCATCGAAGTCTACGTCGGCGGAGACGTTTATCCATGAGTATCCCACCGTACGCTTGAGCACTTTTTCCTTCTTGGTCAGCCGACTAGAGGACGGAGCCTTCGTGGAGCCACTGGAGGTGGACATAGCACGCCTCATGGATCGGAGGCCTGATCGAATGTTGTCACCAGCCTTCGGAACCCCGCGCTCGGGGTAGTCTCCCACGAGCGTGGTGAATTGGGCATGGGACGGACGATCCTCGGGCTTCGGCTCGTGGCCAGAATCGGATCCAGAATGTGCAGCATCCTCAGACGATGACAGGGCCGAAAGTGTGGGCGATGAACGTGAAGCCATGGACGACGGTGAAAGGACGAGCAACTTCTGCGCAGCCTCCCAAATGCACGCACCGCCTACAGTATCCAGCACGGCATCGAACGACCGACCCTCGTCCACAAGACGTTCGAGAACACTGAGCGGCTCACCAACACAGATCTCCTCAACGCCCCAGGCGCGCAATCGCCCTTCTACCCTCTCGCGCTTGTAGCCAACCTCGGACGGATCGACCTCGCCCTCCGCCGACATTATGTCCTGCACGGCCGACTCCGGAATCTGAACAGAGACTCTAACCTTGCGCTTTCCTAGCATCTGCGCAGCCATCGCCCCGGCACCATCGTGACCCATGAGGATGAGGGCGTGAGGACGTCCCTCAGCCTCCCGAGATCTGCGGGAGGCAAGGACGTCTGCGAAGGTGCGCACAGCACGGTGGGCTGGTATTCCACACAAAGGAAGAAGTGCCAATTCCTCGAGACTTAGCGGCTGCTTTGGGGCGAGCGGGGAGGAAGCCAGAGACGACGGAGGAAGCGACAGAGCACGTGTGCCTGCACGCCGCCGTGGCGGAAAGAGGGATATGGGGCGGGAGCGGGGCTGCGGAGAGCGATAGATACGATGTCGTTCGACCAGGATAAATTCAGCCAGAGCACCAGACTAAGTTTAAAGAACGGTTGTTAGCCGCTGTCCCCTGAAGCTGACAAAATGGAATATGAGTTACCTTCCTGACATCCAATAATCCAATAACCCAGTCTCCTCGTCTACACACCTCTTTACTGACCTCAAAACCACATTCCACGGTTCTCCCCACGAAGCTTCGTCCAGGAATGAACCCCTTTCTCCTTCTCATCGAAGTGCCCTTCGACTTAGAGCCCCCTTTCCATCCGTCGACCTTTTCCTGCACAATCAACGAGTCCAACCCCTCGAGACCAACTGCGAACACCTGCACTAATACATGCGAAGAAGGCACAAACGAGGGAGGCGCCAGGTGTGCGGTGAAAGCAACAGGGAGCGGCAGCGCACTCCTCAGATGTGCAGGGGTCGCACTGTCCTTCTTGCGGCGGTCCTTCTTTTTCAGGTTCAGGCTGAGGGCCAAGCGTGTCTTGGTTCTTCCCAACGTTCCCGAGCCTGTACCAGCGGATGCCGTGCCGCGCACGACCTCGATCGTCGTCATGCTGCTCTGCGCAAGGCCCGCACGTACAAGGTCTACACGCCCGTCGGGAAGCGGCTTGCCCTTCTTGTTCGTGTACGCGGCGTGAGGAAGCGAGAGGCTCGTGTATCCGCTGGGAAGACTGGGGCCCTCGGAGGGGAATGGTGTGGGTAGCGCGTGAGTAGGGAGGCTGGATGTAAGCGCGGATGTAGATTGCGAGAAGCCGAGTGGGGAAGCGGCACCCGAGGCAAAACCGGAGCCAGACGGGGATGAGGAGAGCGAGATAGGACGCTGCACGCGGCGCGCGTAGTCCTGCAGGCGCGAGTCGGGCGACTCGTACGGCGTCTGCGGTTGGGACTTGGACTGCGCCTGAAGATCCATAGAAGCAAGGTACGACAGGCCCGTCTTCTCCATGGGGCTCGAGAGTGTGCGCAAGCGAGGGTGCATCGGGCCACTACCGCTGAGCATAGGCGTCGAGCTTGAGAAGGTAGGCGGGGGCGTCCCACTGCGGAAACTATCGCCGAAGGGGACGGGCGTAGATGAGCGGCTGGGTTCTGCACTACTTACGCCGCTGTACTCGCTCTCGTCCTCCTCCCACAGTGCAGACATGCGCGAGCGGGACTGGCGGTGCGAGTGTCGGCTGTTGCGGTCTGCCTTGGGGCGGGACGGGCGGGGACGAGGTACAGGGAGTACCTCAGCAAGCTGGGACGAGACAGTGGAACCACCGGCATGCGGCGGGATGGGAGGCAGGAGATCAGGGTGGAGGGGGCGAGCGCGCCGACGAGGGGACTCAGTCTTAGGAGACGCAGGAGCAGGGGGAGGGGCGAAGGAACGGACCTCCCTTGCCCAATCTTCGTCCGTGTAGCTACCGCGCGCAGCAGGCAAGGATTGGCGCCGTACAGTCTTATCGCTGTCAGAAGACGGAAGGGTTGCCGGGGCGACGGAAGAAAGGTCGATGCTCAAGGGCCGCGGCCGACGCACGGTCGTCGGTACAATGGTGATCACCTCAACAATGTCATCGTCGGGTTTGGAGGTTTCGGACTTGCTCAGACCGCGTTCCGACCCTTCGGATGCTGCCGGAGTGGTGACCCGGGTCGAGTCTGTCGCGCAAGAGGACGAGAAGACCGAGCCTTCGTCATCATGCTCGGAAGAGGCGGAAGAGGAAGAGGAAGAAACAGAAGTGTAGATGGAAGCATCAGACGCAGTACGAGATACACCGGATGTCGACTCTATCGAGTCGACCGATGGCCGCGTCGAGTCGACCGACGGGCGCGCAGGGAGGCTCGGGGGAAGGGGGAGGATGGCGGAAAGGAGCGAATGGTCGAGCGGCATGCGCGAGGCATGTGTCGAGTCCACCGCAGGCGCGGCAGCAGACTTGGTGTGAACCAAGGCGGAAATAAGGGCTTGGGAATCGAGCATCTCTGCGGAGCTGCTACTGGATCCGAGAGGGGGTACTAGAGAGGACGCGGGGGTGTAGAAAACGTCGTCCTGGTCGTCGCCGGTGTCCCCAGGTTCGCCTGCGCCTACGTAGCCGGTGAGGTCGACTGGGCGTCGATCTGAAAGGCACGGGCGGGAGGCAGTCGAGCTTATGTATGAGACTTCATCTGCGGCATGATGGTTCGGAGGCTTCTGCAATGAATCTTGAGATGACGCGATTTGGCGGATAAGGGATCGCTTATTTCGAAGCTGGTGACGAGGGAACATCAACAAATAAAAAAAATATGAAGATAAGCTTAGCTCGCAGGCACCCAAAATAGGCGATGGAGGCATCAAACGTACAACGAGGCCGTTGTCCAGCCGGACGGCGCTGCTCGACGCCCGCTGGGGCGTACCGCGAGCAGGCAGAGTGTGGCGGGCGTGTACAGTGCTGGAGGCCCTGGGGGTCGAGCATGATACGCCCTCAAAGGAATCTTCTTCGAAATCGGGGTCTGTGGTAGCAATTCGGATAAGCTCGTGTTTACTTGAATAGTAGTCCTTCCGGGGTGGCTGGGGTGGTGAATACTTCTGAGAAGGGCGCCCTAGGAGTCGCTGTTTGAGCGTGGGCTTTGGCATCGAGGTGGGCGATGCAGAGAGAGTTGAGTTGAACGTGGGCAGCGATGAGCACAGTGGTTGTGGACCATGCTGTGCACAGCCTGTGTACGCGACCGGAGCGGGTGGAGCCCAGCGGCTGTGAATGTGGCTGGCAGCCGCCCACGCGCCACAATCTGTTCCCGGTGGCTGAGCGCACACTTGCTCCTTCCAGCGCTAACCCTTCTCAGAAAAACCTTTCGCCCGTAAATTCGGTTAGATAATGCTCAGCGACTTCTAGCCATATTCCGCCCTCTTCAAGGTCCTGCCAGGCCCTGCCGCAAAATAACCGCCTTCCATCGCCTATTCCGACACTAAACGACTAAGCCGCGAAACCACCGATCCGATTCTCCTGCATATCACAATCTAACTTGATCGAATCAAAACCTATCGCCAACACGTTCGACGCCACGGAACACTCGCAAGCATCAGACAAGGTATCTACACGAACGTGATAGAATGCAGCCAACGAATGCAGCCAGTCATCCACCATCACTCCGACTCCCGACTTGTCTGATTGCGGTTCGCTTCGAAACACCTGGGACCCTTCGCATTGCACGCAGCATTGCATCTCATTGGGAAGTTGAGCATCCATCGTGCGTTTCTCCGGCCTCCTCCGTGCCTTGCGCCCTTGGTCCTCCAGCATGGCTCCTTGTCTTCCTGCGGCGATGGCAACGTCTGTCCCAATATAGAATCACGTGACCGCGATAAGTACTGTACCTGCACTTGTTCATCTCTTGGATTAGCTCTTGATTCTTGATTCTTGATTCTGTGCTTTTTCGGACACGCCGGAGCTTCAAGAATATCAGATGAAGTTGCTCAGACAAGCAAGACCTTAGCCTCATGGCAGACTAACACTGTGAATAGAAGACAACAATGGTTTCCAGGACTTGTTCTTCGCTGAATGTTATCTACCACGCCTACATCAATGACGCTGATAGAACTTGTGTGCCCCGCACCTCTCCGCTTAATTTAGTGCTGGAAGAAGTTCAAGGAGATGCAGCCTGAGAACGTCCCCCCATCTCAGAACTGTATACATGTGCTTTTCCCGACATGTGTGCGGAAGACAAATACCCTCCCTCAGTAGCCGGTATTTCCAGACCAGATAAGCAAGGAGGCTTGCTCATATCCACTAGGTGCCGTGGTCAACAATGACGGCCGACTCACCTAGATACAGAGATCAATTCGAACTCGCTGCAGCATTTATCACAGTCCATCCTGCCGGACAGAACCCTAATGTAAGATACGCACTTCCCCGGATCTCGTCTCATCACCACTGTCGTTCTCGAAAATTATACCAATTCATCATGAGCCACTATCTGCCTGTATTCGCAAATCTGCTCTATCTGCCTACCTACATCCGCGCGCTCTGCAGGACAAATACCACGCACCGGACCGTTTCACCTCCATTCCTTTTTGACACCCTTCCCTGACCCCCTGACTTGTTTCACTATCTCTGCCAAACGGACCTGACTTGCCTACACTAACCCCAGAGTGTCTGCTTGAAGGGATACGCTCTTCATCAGTCCCTGGCTACCCTTCACAGTATGCGTGTCGAGCACGCGCTGGGTTGCCGCGAAGTCTGCTGCGGCAGCTGCGCTCAGTTCGACGTTACCTGCTGCGAGGTTCTCCAACATCCGCATCTCATTCCTACGGCAATACTAGGTGCATGCCCAGACGGCAGAACCAAACGAGGGAAGCACAAACGACGAGCTGGGGACGGGTACGACGTGTTCTCCGAGAACGTCTACCCAAGCAATGCACAGCCGAGCGAGAGCGACACCTTTCTTTTTCGCGATCGCTCGCAGCTCGTATACGATCGCCATATTGTGCGTTATACTCTGTGCAGTGTATTGTACGTAAATTCTCAGCCGATCTCTTACCGCTACCAAAGCGGCATGACGTATCTGCGGCTGAAACCGCTCTTACATGAGGCACCCGCCACCCTCGGAACTGTAGTGAGACGGTCTATCATGGACATATAGATGAAGGACTTACAAGGTATGTTCCCCTGGCTTTGTGATTATGTCTGTTAGGAGACCATTATCAACAGGCCTGAATGAAGTCGAGGCACAATGCCTTTCAATAGTACTCACGAGTAGGCGGTAATTGCGATGCTGAGCTGCTTCGCGGTCGCGAGCACTGACGAGCACCAGCCTCAGCTCAAACAAGAAGCATGGCGAAGCCCGGCCACCATTCTTCGTCTCTTCCTCGTACCAGAGTAGGCTGATCTCGATCTCCGCCAGTGCAATTGGACACACGGTCCATCATGGGCTTGCGACGCAGGTCAACAATGAGATCCATCCCGGTTGAGCACATGGAGGGAAGCATGCACCGCATGGGCACGCCGAAGGGTCTCCGCACTGCATTTGTCCACGCCGATGTGGTAAAACTTCCCCTCGTCAACCATGGCTGCGAGCGCGGCGAGGGTGGTCTCGATACCTGCTGCGCGATCCACGCGCGCAGGTTGGTAGAAGTCGACCCTTTTGTCCCTCCCAGTGCGCGGGATGGTATCCACGCGCCGCGGCGCATGTTCTCGGAGCTTGTATTTATTATGATGCATATGGGCCATCAAACATTGATGTTGTGTTTAGGATCTCAACATCGAACCCGAAGCCATTTGGGAATGGCATTGAATGTACGAGCCATTCACTTCTGGTGCTTCTAGCTTCAGCCCACCCTGTCACGATCGCAATATCAACGCTTGGCATCGAACACTTGTGAAAAGGTGATATGAACATACCTTGACGGACAAGAACAGACGCTCCGCGCAGTCTGGGTATTTCTCAATGAATCGTGCGAGCAGCTCCTTTTTGGGGCCCCGATCGCCCACATAGAAGTCTGCTGCAATGCGGAGCTGTCAGAGTTGCTGTACCCAATCGAACGCAAGAACCACACATCACTATTGAGGAACATCTTTACTCCAGGTGCATCACAGGCGGGGGTGCATCAATCCCACAATTGATGGCTGCAAGTACGTCCTCGTCTGGACTAGTTGGAACTTGACCACTAATGCATCAACAGGAGGCGGTCAGCGGGACTTCTACTGGTTCAAGACCTCTATACACACGTCAACTTGATCAATCCAGAACAGAGAGAGGTATGCATGGTGTAGTGAGTGCTGCATATGCTTAGCTAGCAGAAGTGTCGAAAGATACCTACACCGACCTTTTGCAACGCTGCCCCACTAAGCTCTGCAGTGTGATGTGTCTTCCTTCACCGGTCAATGCCGATAGCGATGCGTCCCCCTTGTGATGATATGATATGCACCTTCACAACCCATTGAATTAAGGTGAACGCAGAGCTCAAACATATACATTTCGATTATCATTCGGCATGAAATAATCGTTGCTGGAGCATTGCCTACACTTGAAACTTGTCAATGGTCGTCATGGTTTCGCAGCATCTGGGAGGTGTGATGGCATCGGCGAAAGTCCCTTAAGTTGCGCGATCATGCCAACACGATAACAGCGGGGTGAACGCTCGTGCAAGCTCTTAGCCGTGTGAGGTGTGGGGTAATGTGGGACTAAATCGCTGATAGACGAATCTCCTTGACTTGAACGAAGCTAGAGAAACACACGGACTTAGCTAGATACGTATGCCTCATGGCATGCTTCTATTGCTTGAAGATATGCTTTCTAGGCCATTATCACAGAACTCTATTTATCATCACACGTACACATGCAGTTGGTACATCCGACATATTCCCTTCAGCTCCAGCGATAGAAGTTCGTTAGGACCTGGACTGGTTGATTGCACAACAGCATGTTTGGGCCAGAAGATGCCGTGCATGTGCGCATATAACCTCATGATACACTCTGTTCAACCATCCCGGATTCAGAACGGGTAAGCTGAAATACGCTCATTTCCGCTGGTTATCCCCTTTTCTATTTGCTCGGCGTGACGCTCGTCCAGATATCGCAGAATGTCCTTGTATGCAAAGAGATCCTTATATCTGCCATGCAATATAAACGGAACGTCGCACGAGGCATACCGAAACGGTGCTTACCCTGCAACGTCCTCCGGCCAGCTGCGAATCGCACTCGCCAGCCTCCCAGGCACTCCCGGCTCCTTCGCGAGGTCGACCACGGATGTCTGGTAGACGCGAATGGTGAACACGATGCCGCCCGTCTTGGGAAGGCGACGCAGCGTCTGGCGCTCCGTACGGAGGTACACCATAGACGGCTCCAGCGAAGTGGATGCATGCGCGCTCTTGTCTGTCGAGCCATTCTCTCCTCGGATGAACGCACTCCGTTCGTAGTCCGTCTTGTCTTCGTTCCCATGCATGCTATACGACCACGCTAATTCGGTGGGATCCACTGGATGCGCAGCAAGGTGCTCGGGGAGGGCAGTCGGCTCGGGCTGTGTCACGACCTGAAAGCCGTAGTTGTTTCGCACGACTGGCTTGTCGACCGGGAGACGTTTGAAAAAGCGACTCATACTGAGGTGCAATTTGCTCTGATCTGCAGTCGGGCGAGTAAAAATATATATACGCCAAGGTAAATGGTACTGGATACACATACATTGTGGTACATTGCCTGTGAGGTGAATTTCGTCCAAAGGCATTCCAATCTTGTCTTGCAGCCTCCAAAACCCTAGCAAATTCACGTTTGTCGTGGATCATCTTATAGGAATGTCCGTGATTGATTGTTACCTGGAATACAAATTGCACCTGCTTGCAAATAGTATCTCCCGTCGGATCCTGCGCACAAACACATTCGTAAAATTCCCAAACGTATCAAGTCAGACCATACCTTCTATCATAATGGTAAAGTCTTCCTGCACTCTGGAAACAGTATCAATTCTCATAGTCACGAAAGTAAGGAGATCCATTGTCTAGAAGAAACTGTACGGACAAGAGTGCGGCAACCGTCATAGGATCCTCACTGTCCAAACTATACGTCTTCTGCAGTGGTATGATGGTAATCTCCCTGATTTCACCCTCACCATACCAGCCAGATAAATTCTTCTCGTTCCTATATTTACGGACGACAGAGTAGATTGTCGGATACCGTCTTGAAAGATATTCTGCAAGATCATGCACAAACTCCCGCGCTGCAAATCGTTTGAGATGGGTTAGTGTTAATCAACAGTGTTCAACTCTACCTGCGGTATGTCCAGAGTCCACAATCCCGGGCTGAGCTGCATTTGTTTTCACCGCTCGATCACCTCGCGTCCGAATACGGTGCTCAACAATTTTGTGATATTCGAAAAATTGCTGATCCAGCTGGAGCTATGTCAGCAAAACAACATATACAAAAAGAGGACTACTGACCTCGATCCACTCGTTCCATTGCATACCTCTGATGCCCATGGTGACACTAGATGAACAATTCAAGTCACAGCGACTTCATTCTCAGATCACTGGTCACACATACTGGTAGTCTCCCCATTTGAAAGGGCGGTAAGGGATCGGCTTGACGGTGCTAAGATCATCGGTGAACGCCTCGACGTGGGGGTAATCGAAAGGGACAGGCGTCCATTCTTGTGGAAGTGCGGGGTAATGGAACGATCAGCACAACCTGTGAACCTGGAACCTGGACAGTGTCCTCGCCGCAGGACGCACCTCCAAATTCCCGTTCCTGGGCATTATCAGCGGAGGAGGATGACAGCACGCTCGTCTTCTCAGTCGCTGTGCTACCCGTTTGCGATGGAGGCGTCGTCTTCAGCCTGAGATACCCAAGCACGCCAAAAGCAAGCAAGGCGCATATGATCGGAAGCACCAGATCGGACGAAAGCACAGCATGAGACATTGTGGGCATGGTCATTGCCACGCCCGGGCGCAAGATCAAGGACTAAAAGTGGATGTGCAGGAGTCACCGAGAGTCACTTGTCATGCCTCCGTCCAGCCTCATGGCCTTCTTCCGTTATCTGGACCAGGATAAGGCGTTGAGTCCGATACGGAATCGATCTGCACTCGCCCTAGAACCATGATAATCGGCTCCGCCTCTCATATTGAGTACGTATACATACTTGCAGCAGACGCGGATCGTGCATTTGGATGCTTATCGCCGAATACGAACGCCGGCAACCAGAAAGTCTTCGTTCAAGGCGCGATTGAGTTGTTCTGATAGGCGCTCATAGTGAGCGCTTATTCTATGAAGAATGAGCACGGTTTGAACGCTGTATCTCGAAGTGAGCTGAGGGTTAACGAGTAAGGCTGGGTACAGTAACTTGACTTTTTTCTTCAAACGCGGACACACGGAACTGACATGGTAGACTAGTGCGAGCCGGGAGGGCATTTGACATCTTCGGCGAGTTTGCTTTCCATGAAACTCCTGGGCATTCGTGTGGTCATTCCTGAGTCGGCAGGCGAGCTTTTCCGAGTCGGTCTCGCCGAGCCTAGGGCGGTAAGGACTGTACTCTCCGGCTTGAGCTGCAGCTTCTCTTCCAGGTAAAACGTTTCGGTCGTCGTTGAACGTTGTTATCACAATACAGTGTGATATTTGCAACCGCTAGACGATTTCTCCGTATATTCTCAACATGACAGAACGTCCTATCGGTTCCTGCCCCACAAGCGGCCCAGGGCACTCGGATACCGAAGTTGGTCAGACCGCAGTAGCGCAGCTACAGGTACTCACACCGAGAACATATAACAAGAACGTACACATTATTCTCTAATAAGAGACCGTAGCGAAGTCACAACAGGTAATGTAACACGGAAAGAGTACAAGTCAAGATGAGACATTTGATAAAGCTGTAAGTGCGATGCAAGAGCACGAACATCAGCGGACGGGACATAAATAGCAAGTTCGCGTATAGATATCAGTCCAGGTAAATCGTCTCGAATATGGAGCAGGGAGCACTAAGCATGCGCTTTGAACACCCACTTCACCGACCACTACGGGACATGACAAGGGCGGGCCTGTGGAAGATCCATCAAGTGTCGCATGGCGCGCCTCATTGGAAGAAAGGCCGATATCATCGGTAGACCGGGAACAAGCCGAGGTGTGGTATTGCAACCAGAGCTTGCACCACGGGATGGGAACATGTGTGCGCAGTGTGGCGTGATGTATTAATGACAAGGAGTGGGGAAGCGTCTTCTAATGCAACAACATTTGTATGGACAACCGGACACGATGGAGAGCACTCGACGGACATGGGCATGAACACCGCGATGTGTGTGCGGCGGCGAGCGCCTGTCAACATGTGAAGGCCGCCGGTGTGGCGGCGAACTTCAAATTATGCGGATCTGCCTCGGGCGACATAGAGTGGTGATTGTGAGCATGTCCATATGAGGACTGATATTGGTGGGTGAGGAATGGCGAGTGTGGCGAGGGTCGACCTGCTTGTGCGAACAGTGAGGGAGTCGGGTTTTGAGCAGCTTGTGACTGCGCGACGAAAAATGGGTCCGTGGACGCAAATAGCGAAGTGTTGGGAGAAGGTAACTCGTATTGTGAGTGGTCGTATGAGCTTGCGACGGTCGACATGCTAGGCCTGCGCGAGAGCATACCGGAATAGCTGGAGGAGGGAGAGGCGGACGGCATCTGTTGGTGGGAAAGCGGGAAATGAGAAGTCGTGGCCGATGCCGACACCGGGGGCGATGAAAAGAGGATGTCTTCCACCATACGTTCGTCTTCATCCATGTCGTCTGAATCACGCTTGCGGTCGTCCGAAGCTCGCTTTGAAGTCATGCTCGCCACACTCGAACTCCGTCCACGACTGAATTCAGTGGGCTCCCAGCAAAAACTGGAAGACGGCGTGCGAGCCGTCGGTGTGTTGGATGGTGCATATCCTCGGCGAGACACGCTCGGAGAAACTGAAGTGGACTGGGTGAACAACGCCTGCGCGAGCTGCGTCTGCACGCCAAAAAAACAATCAAAATCCATGATTCCCCACATTCCGTGATATCAGAACATACATGCAATGTCGCGAGGTCCATCGCCTCCTGGCCGATGTGATTTGAACTGAGGGACGCAACGAGGTCGTCGACCGAGATGCTCATGACTACTGTGGCTCGGATGGCTGGGGTGAAGAAGATAAAGGGACGCCGAGGCGAACTGCGATTCATAGGCTGGTCGCCCAAGTCCTGAAATCATTCCCGCAGGCTCCGATGGCCCCCGGCCCGGGGAATCGGCACCGCTCTGCACAGCGCCCAATATAGCAATCTCACCCCGGCTATTTCCGGCGCCTAATACTCCTGCCAACCTCGGCAAGCAGGTGCGCTCTCTCATTCCTGGTCTGCGTTTTCAACCTCGACACCGTCCCGAATGCCCTAGGTCGCTTGCAACCCATACGACATGGTCACCATGAGTATCTGGACGTTTATCCGGCTATTTCGCAGCCCATCTGCGCATGCCTGGATTCCACGGATTGGTCACTTACTCCGAGGTTTCTGAGTCCATCAAGTCACCTTGCAAGACGGAGGGAGCAATACGGTTCTTGGCAAGAAGAAAAGGGCACATCATCCTCATTTACCGGCGACGGCCGTATACTGAATTGAGTTCGCCGGTGGTAATGCGTGCAAATCTTGATTTGGTGTCTTCTAATCTTCTTTCTGGGACAGTGTCATAAGGGTCTCATCATCCCATGAAACATCAAATCACTTGGAATTACTTCCGGATATGAGAGAATAGTCATTGCTATTTGTACAGGGTGTTGTTGACCACACCCTTCTGCAGTTTTAGACAGTCTTTGTCTTACCCATCATCTACTCTCGCTCCGTCACAGCAGAAAAATATATCATGCGACCGCCAGAGAGGTTCACCAGGGTTCGCGTTAGGAACTTCGTACCGTCAAGGTACCGCTCTTACAACGTTATCGGATAGACCTGTCCAGCCTTACCAGCTTCCAAGGGTTTGCGAAGAAATTGCCTTACATGCATTAATGACCCGAGGTTTATGGTCCCCGGTATCTGGATGCACCTAGATCCCGTTGCACATCTTCTGCGTACCGATGGAGCCAGCTGAATGATCGTCAATGTCCGTACCTCATGCGCGACGGGAGACGCCTTCAGTAAATGTGGGATGATCCCTCGCAGTATACATGCTACGTTCAGGACTGGTGATATGAACCCTCTCCAGCGAAATACACTCATGTGGAGGAGATATACATGCCAGACATGGTATGGTGCGTCATCCGTCCCTGCGATGACTCTTTTGTACGAGCGGTCCGAACATGCAGGCGTCTACTTGCAGCAAGCGCGCAAATTCATCCTGCGTGGCAATGCACATGAGGCCTTCATAAGATCCGAGCATCGAGACATACTCACATCTACCAGAGACGGGCACGCATCCGAGATCTGATCACATACCTCTTGCAATGCGCGCTTTAACTTGCCAGCCTCTGCAGGATCTTCACGATCAAGGTCACGTTGATTCACACAACGACCTGACTCTTACCTTCATCGTTAGCCCCGGAATCAACCAAGGTGACCCAACGCTTAAGCAAGCCCTCTAGAATGGTGCCCTTCCATTTATGCATTCTGCAGGCACAAGCTTGTATTATGGCAGAAAGAGCACGAAGGGACTTTAGCTGGAAGCCGATAGAGCACGTGTTCTCGGAGGCCGGAAGCAGGGGAAAGACGAGCTGCGGGATAATAGCCTATTCGCCGAGGTGGAATCCGCCAAATTCACGAAGAGAAGATCAGTACTAATGCCGGACCGATGGATGGTCCATTCACGTACCCTTAGGTACCTTGTGGTCCCGATCTCGAGTGCACGCACGATATTTGGCAAGACGTCGAGGGATGCCTCGATCGCGTCTGGATCGCGCATTGCGTAAATCCATATACCCCCAATAATACTATCCCCCAGCAACGCGCAGAGTTGGTCAAACCGCTGCGCGGACCCTGGTGAAGTGGTGAGCAGGATCAGTGACAATGTGGTTGGGACTGCTGCACGGATGATGTTGGGAGTCTCGGGGTTGTGTAGGTATGTCAGGCATGTTTTTAGAGACTATCGAGCAAATGCAGACATGATGATTAGCGGACATTCTACGAAACGTGGTGAGAGCCTGTTACGCACGGAAAAGAGCAGGACACCGACGCCGGTGCGCCTTAGAAGATCTGCTGGCACTTTTTTAAGCATCTCCGACACGATCTGGATACCCCGCAATTTGTACGGGGCTTCATGGTCATCCAGCAAGACCATTACCGGAGGAATAATGAGATGCCAAAGCCTTTCATACGCAGCAACCTGCCAAGAGCTAGAATGAGTCTTCGAGAAAAGTTGTAGCAAGATTTCGTACCTCAAGATGGCGTACGCACCAAGAGACAATGTTAGCTGACCCTGGGCGTGTTTTCCACGTCTGTCCTTCGAGATGATCTAAACTTGCGAGAGGCCCACCCGCTGAGCGTGCTAATATACGGCCCGTCGAAAGATTTATGGATGGGTGCGGATTGGATTGAAAGACCGATTTGACATGGAAAGTCAGAACATGCTCGAGCAGGGATACTTCAGGACATGCATAACATTCCAGGATTTCTGAATGACATAATGGTTGGCCATGACACTAAATAGCGAGGATTACATACCTTTGGCTTGTTCTCTTGTAGTTTCTGGAGCCCATGGGCCTTCTCCATCGAATGGTGCAACTGCAGAGATAATTTGTGCTTGACCCTGAATGGATAGTGCCTCTTTCTGTCGGAGCACATTACGAACATCAGACAAGACAGTGTAAACTTGTCTTTTCCAATCTTCTAAGCGAACGATGGTTTCCGACTCGGAAATAGTATCATATTGCGCGAACTCTTGGGGGATGTCTAATTTCTTCCACAAAGGTTGTAGGCCGGAAACTGTCGCGTCTGTCATGAGATGTGCGTTTAGTAGACGAGTCGAATAAGACCGCCTCAAACGCGTCTACTTACGGCTCACTTTCGATCCCAAAAACGACACACCATACTCATCAGGGTGCTGGAACGCTGTGCGGCCTCCTTTTTTTCTGCGGAGAGCTATGAATGGAACATTAACCAGTTCGTTCACCGAGCCCTCATATATTGGCGTTCAATAGAGCAAACTGAAAATTGTCTATAGATCCCTTCAACATCACATACCCTACTGCCGTTCAGACATCGCTGAATTCTCATGCGTCGTTTTCGAAATTCGATTCATCAGGAAGATTTGTCGCTGCTGGGCGTGGAGATGGCTCTGCGGTGATATGGGATCTAGATACTAAAGCTCCTATACGATGGCTTGAAGGCCATGTCAAGGGCGTAACAAGTGTAGAGTGCGTGCACGCTACTTCAATTGAGAGTCGTTGTGAGTTCTCATCGTCGGTGACAGCTGGTCGCGAAACTCTCGCTACGTGCTGACTTCTTCCAAGGACTGGAATGTCATCGTGTGGGACTTGGCGTCAGATACAGACCCACCGCATCGGCAAACAACTATTCGGTTCGATGCGCCTGTCGTGTCTGCTTCATTTCATCCTCGAAATAGGTGAGTTCTGTGGCTTTCCTTCTTGCTTTGAAAGCCGTTGCTGGTGCTCATGAGAATATCCAGTAAAATACTATTGGTCCTGCTGGGAAGCGGCGAGGCATACCTCGTAGACCTTCGAAAAGAGCACAGAGGTCGTTATGAGCTATGCGAAGTCCAGGAAGACAGTGATGATGAGGCTCAATCAAGCAGAGCAAGGTTTGCGAACTACGCTCTCCCTGGTTTGAAGGCTTCACAGACAATGTTCTTAGATCTGCAATGACCGTAGCCCGCTTTGATCCATCTGGTAAACACATCTTTGTGGGAACATCTTCTGGATCTGTTGTTGTATTCAACACACGAACCAAGCTGGTGAATGTTCTTGGTCTCATGTTTCCATGATACTCAGTTGACGCGTACCGGATCCCGACCATAGATGGTCGCGCGACATAAGATATCGGGCGCTGGTATTCTGAAAGGCCTGGATTTCGCAAAGTCTGGACGGTACAGACATCTACTGGGGTGCATGCGCCCTTTCTAATCTTAGCCCTTGTCTTTGCAGCCGTCTCGTCACAAATTCTTCAGACCGTACCTTAAGGCAATTCAATCTGCCTACATATGCACCTCCTGGAGCAGATGGAGAATACATTGAACAAGAACTTGAACCCATGTACCGTTTCAATGATCCAATCAACAAAACAGCGTGGCATGCGATGTCTTACAGTCCTGATGGTGAATGGCTAGCAGGAGGTACGTCGTTTGCGTGATGTAACTTTCTGTTGTTCCTTGTTGAGTAAGGCCATGTATAAGTACCATAGACTGACTTATACACAGGTGCAGCAGATAATGCTACCCACAAAATTTACATTTGGGACATTGCCAATGAGGGTCAATTTGCCAGTGCATTGGACGGCGGGCGGGAACCGTTGATGCATGTTCATGTACGTTTCATGTGTCTCCTGATTATATTTGAGCACAAACACTGTTTCATGTTATGTCTAGTGGCATCCTCAAAAACCTGCAATTGCGTCTACCACGAACCAGGGGAACATTCTCATTTGGCATTGTCCGACACCAGAACGTTGGGGCGCCTTTGCGGGTGGCTTCGAGGAAGTTGATGAGAACGTGGAATACGAGGAGCGGGAAGACGAGTTCGACATTGTGCGTCTCTACCCTGAGAGCATTGTCGTTCACCCTTTCTCTAATGAACTACTCGAATCGTTAGGAAGATGAGAGCGAATTAGCGCTGCGTAAGATGAAGGCTGAGGAAGAAGAGGTTGACATTGACGGCCTGGTAGAAAATGATGCAGCAATTGAGCATCTGCAGCGGAGTGCCGAGGACGATGAGGACATTACTTGGGCTATGGAAGAGCCGGATAATGATTCGCGTGGATGGAGAATGAAGACTTTCATTGAGGACGAAGATGCATTCTAAAGACCACTCTTGTACAATGCATCAAGTAAACTGTCATCTTGCGACTCCGTCTCGATAGGACTCTGTCCTCTATCCGAAGCCCTGGAATATTTTACATGTTCAGACGAAGTCATTATGCATTCCTATCTCGGGGCATCAGATGTTGATTAACTGTCTCGTAAAATCCCACGCGACCCAGGATTTTCTGTACATTCTCTCTCGTCATGAAGTCAAATAATTGTGCTCCTTCGGTCTTATGCTGGAATAATTTCTCAAGATGTCTGACGGCGTCATCAGACACGGGAGGTCGCCCTTCTTCCTTGCTGACTCTGAGGAAACCATGTAGATCATGTACTTCGTAGTCGCTACGAGGCGGTGGGTCGTCCGACGGCTGTCCAGAGTCGGATGCGATTTTCTCTGGTCGCTTCTGGGACTGCGGCTCATTGGACGGCTGTGTTACATTCTCGCCCTTCGTTGCGTATGTGCAGCGCAAGAATGCCCACTTCTGCCCGGAGGGACGAAGCGGGCTGCAATCGAAGATAAATCCCCATCCGACCTGTTCACCTTTGAAGACATCGGTAGAGAACACAGGGACGGCCACAGCGCTCCGCTCGCTCCATTGGACGCCGGGTGCCCGCGTTGCACACAGGGCCGCTTGTGCCGCCATGCCCATATCGGACGTGAATGGATCTCTCGATATGACGCATTCGAGGAGGTCCGTGAGCGATTGCACGATAGCGCTGGGCGTAAATAGCGGTAGACAGCATCCTCGCAGTGCCGGCCAGCTTTGATGCAAAGTAGCGATCGTGAATGATATTGGGTAAGTCGGCGGCTCTGTGGCTTGCAGAAGTGAGGGATGCATGAGTGCCTCCAAGTTGTAGAACAGATTCGGGTGTGAGCGCATCAGCGTAAAGAGATCGGTGTCCACGATGGAGGTGCAACCCATGATCACCAAACGTTTGAGACTTGGAACCTTAGAAAGGATATTGTGCAAAGTTTCGGAGGTTATTCTGCGGTTGAATGACAGATCGAGAGCCTCTAAGAGACCATCCCAGGTTGAGAGGACTGTCAGGACCTGATCTGGAGAGAGATCAAAGGGAGAGAGGTCGAGTGATGTTGTCATATTCATTTTATGTTCTTCAGACAAAGCCTTCGAGAGCATGGATATCCCACTATCCGGGAAAGGCGAGTATTTCTGGAGAACGGATTTGACCAAGGACGCCTTCCCTGGAAGCCAAATTATTTTCTCAAGCTCGATTGTATTATTGTTCTCGACAGCGAAAGTCACGGCAGACGTCAAGGAGACATCAGCGAGGGAGGGAATGCCGGATTGTATAGCAGTAGAGCGAGTCAATTCGGACGACTCTGCTCGTTGTAAGGCCTTTCGAGCCCCCTTTCCATACTCAGACGGCCATGCCTCGGCCAACGTTTGCAGTGTGACCATTTCTTCGCCCTCTAGGGCATCTATACACCCCATTACGGATTCTTCAACAATGCGCACGTCCTCCTTCCTCATCTCTTTCGCAGAAGGCTTGCTGTAGAAGCTCCGTACATATCCTGTTGCCGAAAGAAGCGCACCCGAAAAAAAGCAGTATGCAGGTAACTCCGGGTCAGTCACATCAATGATGGAGATAGCATCACCACCTGGGATGCCGTGAATAAGTTTGGACCTAACCCGAAGAACGCTAGACATACAAACCTGCTGTTCTGCTTCCTGTATCTGCATGGAGGAGCGAATGGGTGAATGATACACCGCTCAAGTAAGGCCCACCGGTGGTGTCTAGATCAGTAGTCCAGCTGACACCCAAGAGACCAGCGGTGAAAGGACAAGGCGTTCGCGGCATCTTAGGTCCTTCGGGTTCCAACCAGCGGCCATACTTCCCGTCGATGCTGCGAATCTCGGCACGGATAATCCGGGCGTTGTCTTTCTGCTTGACGAGCGTAAGGAAGCGACGCAGGGCATATAACGGCAGACGTCCATAACACCATTGATGGTGATAAGCTGCTATGCAGCGGTACTTTGGAGGCGTGTCCGGAGGGCCATGAGGCTGAACACGAGCAATTACATACGCTTGCAATGGTTGACCCATGTTTCGTCGCCCCTAAAAATGAATGTGGAAGCAAGTCGAGGGGCGGGGGTTCTGTCAAGTTGAGAGAGTACTTGATGAACGCTCTCTTATGTCTGAAACGAGTCCTTTGTACTCAAGGAATTCCTTTGTCCAAAAAAGTCAATGGGCCACTCGATACTCTGCTAACCTGAGGATTTGAATGTCCAAACTGAGAATAGCATGAAAAAGAGAAGGGTCTGCTACAGCCATTGTTACTTACCGTAGATTTCTCCTGCATGGCAATGTTACCTGCAGCGCATCCCACTAGAGCGTTAGACATGACTATATAATGGCGGGTCACTTCCAGTGGGAAATTTGCAAAGTCGAGGGCAGAGATAGAGAAAGGCTTGATAACACTCATAAGACATCTGTATAGTTTTCGCACCTCAAGCACTCAGACAAGGAGCACAACATTTTCGAATGAAGCATATAAAAGTGATGATTGTTGAATACTGTACTTGTAACATGAAGGACACTGTACTGTGACCTGGAGGCTATACATGAATGAATACACGACACGAACTCGAATGACAATAAACGTGGGCCTTTAATGTACGATACGACTGCATAAATATGAGCGGTGTCCGCCATTGGAGCAACGAGCAAGGAAATAATAGTAATACAGGTCCGAAGAAGCTGCCCAACTCTAGCGGCGCATCTATGGTTTGAAGTTATGAAGTGGGAGTCCTCATGATCATATACTCCCTCCCCGGCGTCCCAGCTGACGCACATATATTGTCCGCACTGTGCTCATCTCTGCTCATCTCTCCATCATTTGTGAATATTGAATCTGCATCGCTCGCGGTGCTATGCAGGCTCATTGTCTCCGAAGAAGCTGACGAGTGTGGTGGGCGAATGGTCGGCTCGTCATCGGTGGAGCCTTCTACATCTGTCTCCGTTCCCGCCTCGCTTGCCACGTCTGACCCAGACGTCGTCGAGTACGACCGCCTCGTGTGGCCATATTGCGATGATGGGCACAATAGGGACGCATCGTCGGGGTCAACGTAGTCATGGAGGGCGAGTTCTGGGTGTGCCAAAGCATGTTGGTGCACAAAATACCGCTCAACCGCAGTAAAGAACTCCCGCGGTCCTACGGGCGGGTGTGTACCTAACGCTTTTGGGGACGATGACAGCGGTAGGTAGTCAGAAAGGTTTACACTGTCAGGAATTTTCGACTGCAAGTCGACCATATTGGTGAAGAATTGCATCTCCTCGCACGAGATCGTTAGTTGGAAGTCATTCAGTAGTAAAAACTGCAGTTCCAACTGGTTCAGCTCGGCAAGCGGGAGGCCACCGACCTGATAAGTCGCATAAGTACCGCCACAGTATGTCCAAAATGGAGAACAATGGCGACTCACCTTCGCATATCGCGAATTGGTATAAAACACATCGCTGAAGAATTTACTAGCTACGGTTACCCCCGCAATGATCAGGCGGTGAATGTTATACATGTCGATAGGGAACGTCTTCCCACACGCTTCCTTTGCCAGACTCGTCATCCGGTCGAGATACACCAGTAGCGACACAAACACCTCATTGCTTGCCGGGCAGTACTTGTGTATCCGATTCAGATACCCCTCCAGAGCAATAGTTGGAACATTGCGCGCGTGGAAGGCAAGGGAAGAGGTGGTGGCGAGGGAATGACGGGAAGCGCTTGTCAGTGTCCGCCATATAGGAGGGTGGGAATCCGAACGAGACGAGTCTAGCGGATGTGACTGGCTACCTGAGGGCGCATATGCGTCCGCTGGTGCTGTCGCATTCAGTTCTGCTATCCGCTTGAGCGCGGTAGCCAACATGCGCAACAGTGCCTCTGGCTCATACGTGTGTACGTCTGTGGCCGTTGAGTCGGGTTGTACCGGCTCATTGTCTTCTGAGTCAGATACGGGGGGTGTATGTGGGTCTTCATCTTCTTGCAGGTGCCGCAGGACAGGGGGTTGGGAAGGCTGGGACGGCGGCGTGCGCTGTGACACAGCACGATGTGCGGAGCGCGCCTCAAATGGTGCAGATTGGTTAGCAGAGGATGCTGTCAAATTTATGAAGGACGACGACGGGGTATGATTATGGTGTGTAGGTGTCACGAATGAGGACTGAAACTTCCGCTGAGGCGGGCGTGTGGAACGTGAAGACGAGCTAGACGTCGATGACTGTGGCCTGTGCGGGTGATCAACGGCGGTTACGGTGGAAGTGTGTTGCATTGGATGTGCCAAGGCCAGCATTGTTTATCAAGTGATGGGCTCGGGGACTGTGAGACGGCGTGAAAGGGTCGAGAAACTAAATGTGACTTTGTTGTTTGAATTCTTGTTGAGTATAAAAGACTCGTGCGATGACAGCAAAAAGCAAGTGACACACACGAAGCGGTTACTAAGTCACACCCGCGGGCTGTCACATTCAACAAACGTCACACACGCGGCAAGGGGCGGCGCGATCGCAACGATCCCGGAGTCGGGATCCGTCAGTGCCACCGTCTTCCCGACCTCCTGTTCGCATAGCCTGCACTCGACAGTGGAGGTATGATACAGCCTGCTTTTGGGAGCTCACGTGTGCCTAACTTGACTCGACTCTCAATGACCGGAGCGACACCGTTGTGTATCTAGTCTAGAATTGTTCTATCTATTCTATTGTGTGTACAATTACGCTCCGGTGACCCCACAGCCACCCAGTATTCTCAGGCAAAGGCTGCCTTTACGCTGCAGAACACCAGGTTTGGACGTTGAGAAGCATCGATCCCTAGACCGCGTGCACCTGGAAAGATGGTATCATTCAGCATTGATCGTCTTTCCGGCGAAAAAGGCGCCTTACTCATGCCCCAAATACGATCGTCTTTGACGTTCCCGGCAAACTTCTGCAGTCCTCATACATCTTATCCTACACCGTGCCTAGCGACTCGGATACGTCTTCCACCTTGCGCCTTTTGGTCGGAAGGATGTCTTCGTCCGCGGTGGTCTCCGAGCTATCCGTGAATGACGTCTCGTGCTCGGCACTTCTTGTCCGCTTTGAGTTCCGACCAGTGACGCTAGTACCGAAGGTATGCAATCCGTTGCTGTTGTCGTCTGCTCTACCTTGTGCCTGTGTAGTTCAGATCATAATCAGCTTGGTGCTCGTCGAAATGCACATAAAGCCCGAGATAGAGTTGCCACCTCGAAAGCACCGGTAATTGCCCGAAGCGTAAAGTCAGGAGACTTACTGGCTTTGGCCGCCTTCGCAGACCGCGATTGATATCGCCGGGTCCGAGAAGCAGGTCCAACCTTTCCTTGAAGTTCGCCGTGAGTGAATAACGCGGCGCCGTGTATGCCGCCCACTCTCCCACTGTACCGGCCCTCGCCGTTGTCGCGGCGTTATGCCTGACGAACCGCAATGCCTGCCTGCTGCGCAGCTCCGCTTCTTCCCCGCGTGGTTGTGCATAAGACTCGAGGATTGCGACTCGCGCGACTTCGGTACCCAACAGTTCATCGACCGCAGCCCAGTAGGCAGCACTGGCGTGAGGATTGTTTGGCGCAGGTGGTCGCAGAATACGCAGGGTCCTCCCGTCCGGCGTGGCATCGGCTGTTGTAGCGACTGGTCTTCCAGATAGCGCATCGTGAGCTGACGGAGCCTGCGAAGATGCACGGACAGCCTTTGGTTCGCTGACGCTGTTCTGAACAAAAGCCAGAGTAAGTGCTGACGCGAGGTCGGTCTCTGTGACATGGGATCTAGCGGGTATAGTGGGCCGGGTGCCTTCAGCCAATGGTGCGTTGGAGGGCCTGCGAACGCCGGTGGAATCACCTGTGTCATCCTGGACGAATGTAGGTGGAGACGCTGACGCCGAACCGGTCCCTGTTTTGCGGGACGCCTGCTGTGCTGGGAGCCCAACTTGGCACGAGGAGAATGATGGCCCCCAGTCGCGAAACAAACTTGCAGTGTGATCCCCGTTAGATGTGCCGCTGGCTTTGGCCTTCTCCCTTGATACTTTCACAGAAGAAGGCATAGTAATCACAACACCATCAAAGATTTGTCTCTTCACTTTCTGGGCGGGCTTCGCTTGTGATTTGATAGTTTGCTGACTTGTTGGGCTTCGTCGTGCGGAGCTCTTCCCCGACTGGACGCCTGGCCGTGAGCTGGAACCAGGCGTTAGACTTGCGATATATCCACGGGCGAAGGTTTCCGAGGCAGAATGTGAACGAGAGCGATCCACTTGTCGAGAGAATCGTAGTCCCAATGGGCCCCCCTTTCTGCTTTGCTGGACATGATTTCCTTTCGTAAAACTTTTGAAGTTCACATCCCTTGGGGCGGGCATAGTGGTCTCTAGCTCATCTTCTTCTGGCTCAAGCTCCGCTTCCGAATCGGGATTCTCAGCCGAGAGCACAGTCCATGAAGGGCTTTCATAATCCCTATGAATCTCCTTTGGCTGATTACTAACGGGGTCTAGATCAGTGCGGAGGGGCAGCGATGATCTAGAGTAAGGTGAGGCAGGAAGGGAATTTCTTTGAACACGGAGAGTGTTGCTGCCTAGTGACATGGTCTCATTGCGGGGCCATTGGTTGACTGCTATATTTTCCAGATCAATAATTTGTGAACAAAATATGATATTGACTGACATTTTGAAGGTGCATCAGCAGACTGGTTGTCAGTCTTCACTTGACTTGAAGATTGAATCATAACCTGGTTCAGGTGAAGTGCAACTGGACCTTGAATCATTTAGGCCTGTAAAGATATCTAATCAGCTTATGGATGCTTTCTTTTTATAAAAATCAGATTGAAACTATGGTTATACTGAGTAACTGATAGACTCTCAAAATCCATAATCACAAAGAAATGAAAACAATGACTGATGGTGTGTCTGCACACTACATCAGATGTCATCAATGGTTTGAGGAGGAAGACCAGAAACGCAAGGTGATAGCCAACTTCACATTGACAAGAAAGTCAAAATGCATGATAGACTTGTACACAATCTGCATGTATACCTAGTCTATTCACGACACACATAACTCACAAACAGTGACCATCTGATTGTTGGAATGAGTAAAGAACAATATAAATTGAATCAATTGCTTTGATTCATAATGCAAATAATTGAGCAAGAATAGCCACTTGCATGATGTGAGAGTCTTATTGACTTGAACTATTTATAGGTCATGATTTCACATAAAGAAAAAGGCTTATAAAGGTCAATGTACATTACCTTGAAGCTTTGTAAAAGTGAAAATTTAGAATATTTGAAAAGCCAGGTGTTGAAGTTCAGAGCTGCAGAATAACAATGTGAAGTGTCATCAAATCCCAGAGTTGTTTATACCTTATCGACTACTGTTTGTCGTTGTTTTCTCATTTGGGTCATGTGACACATCTTCACCCTTCAGGCTGTGCATATCTTGTACAACATCTGTGCATGCTGAATTCAGGTTACAAAGTATCTGGCACTTAGCATAAGTTGGATAAGTTATTGCCTGGCAAACTGCTTCTTATCTAATTACGGTGCTTAAGAACTTCTGGCATTCCCAGCAGTAGCAGTACAGCCTTCATAAAATACTAGTAGATTCTAGCAATGTGGAAAACTTACTATCAATGAGTTCACTCAGGCTTGCTTCATTTCAAGAAATGGAGATAAATGACACGATTTCTCTTCAGGCATCACAAAAACTCGTGATTTCTCTACAACATCATTTGACACTAAGGCCTGTGAAATGCAGAACCTATATCCAGGATGTACCTCAAGAACAGAGAAGTGCATCTTCTACAAAATAATTGTGACAACGATGCCAGCTGCATGTCAACGGGCTCCAAGTCTCCTGGATGTTTTATCTTGCATTATGCATCGGCCCTGCTGTGCGAACCGTACGGAACACTCGGATATACATGTGTAAGGCGAAAAGTTCTATTAACTGTCATAAACATCACAATTCTTCTCGCTTTTCTTCTGATGCCTCCGGAGGCAAACAGAGCGCAGGAGACGTCACAGCAAACTGGTATTCGCACTTCTCCGGCTCAGCTACGGATAAGAGAGCGTTTTCAGTGCCACAACTCATCGTCAGCTTCCATTCCATCGTGAGTACTTTGCAACGCCAAATTGAGAAGCGAAAAACGTACTGTTACACTCCGCATGGGGCCATTCCAACATTTCGATCCTCGGGTATAATGTTGTTTGCCGTAGTATTCGGGCGTACCCGGCGTGACACCAGCGGCATTATTCCATGAAGTGAATTTACTATCACAAAGTATGATTCATTCAGAACCAAGAGATACATTCGAGCGCTTGAGGAAACTCACCCTAGACTCTGACTAGAACCGCCTTTGTTTGGCTTCTGCCTCGCTTCATCGAACAGACAGACTTCATACGTATAGCTACGGGAAACGGCACTGGTAAGTGCATGACCGGAACAGCAATAATTCGTCTTCACTCACTCTCCAGTGTCCTTCTGTAAGCAGGTGCCCTGAAGCTTCTTCCATTCGCCCTCGGGACCGAACCATTCGGAATCGAAGAGACGGCTGAGCTCTTCTTGTGCCTTCTGCAACTCCTGTCTTGCCAGGTCGAGGCTATGCTCCGCGTCGTTGAAGGCTTTGCGTGCACGAGAGGTGTCTGCATGACAGTCGCGTGTCACCACTCATCCGAGCGCGCAACGAGATTGGCAAACCTGCAGTAGAGGCTGGGGCCGTCCCACGGGCGATACCTAGCGCCTCAAGCCAAGACACAAGCGAATCTCGCAGGGCTTCATATTGCGGGAGGAACGCATCCGGAATATAAGCAGTCAAGTCAAATACTATGGGATCAATCAGTGGTTCTCGTCCATGAGATAATTAGACCGCTCACATAAGGAGCCTGTCGCGGCAGTAGGTGCGCCAACATGTTTATCGTGCTCCAACAGCAGGGTCTCGTAATCCGTTTTGAGCAAGCCATCGAGTTCCTTTTCGAGTTGTTCTTCGGTCCACATTCCTTCCTCCAATTCCTCTTCGGACTGTTCTTCTGCTGAGGATTCTTGTTCCTCGGCGCCCTCTTCCTTCCTCACGTCGTTGATATGAGGAAGGCCAGCGAGGTATTCCCAACCGCGAACAGCTTCCAGCACAGCCATGTCCTGGTAATTCGGGTTATATCCGAGCCTGAGAGCATCCAAAATGTCACCGAGCGCCTTCTCGCGCTCTAGATGTATTTGGTGTTCTCTTTGCAGTGACTTGAGGGCTAGAGAGTGACTGATGAGAGCCTTGTATAGTGCTACAAGTAAAACAAATGAATAATAGCGGTGAACTGACAGGAAATATAGCCTCACGGGATTCTTTCTTGTGTTCAAGAGCTGCCGCCGAGAGAGACTCAGACCTATCTACAAGATCTGAAAAGGAGGTGAGAAATGTGGAGATCAAGGGCAGGATCGAGAGTCAAGACCTTTTAGACGCACAACTTCCTTCTCCCTGACAGCTATCTCTTGTTCAGATGCTATTATTTGGGCGTCAATGCGCTTCTTCTCTTTTTGAGCGAAACTGATATACGAGGAGCGAATTTTAGATCCCTGACAACGATGTGATGTCAATTACGGAGAGACAACAATGACAAGGCAATCCGGTACCGTCTTGCGAATCTTGCGCTCTTCAGCTTGATTGATCTGGTAAGCTTCTCCCACCTCCTTGCATGTGTTGGGGCATGTCCCTGGCCGTTCGTCCGAGCCATCACAACACTCGAGTTCTTGACAATATTTCAATATGAGGAGCTCTCAGAGGAACTCGTGAAGTCATACGTACCACAAAGACCGTCGCCGACTCGTGTACTTGGTATATAGGCGCCAATGTGGCCCTCGTTTCTGCAATAGAAAACAGTATTTGGGCACGCTCCAGTTCCTAACAAAGTAGAATCTGAGTATTCCACACTGGTATAGGTCCCATTTAATGGCTGACCAGGTTCATCGCTCCCGTCTGAACAGTCGCAGTAGTCGTCGTTCACAGATGCCCACGTAATCGTCTTCGAACCATCTAAACAAGACCACGGGGCCGAAGCAGAGCCTGGCTTTTCATAACGCGAAAGGAGTGACGGAGGGACTCCGTGTGTCTTCTCAATGCTGGCGAAGGTAGAAAGGGGGAAGAGGAACAAAAGCCACAAGACCATGGCTGGACTCGAGTCTCGCAGTCTACGTGGTGGCTTCGAGTCGACGCCGCCTGGCTGGAATGAATCTCGTGATCTAACGCGATGTGTATCTCAGATCCGATCGACCAGGATCGGCTTTTTACAGTACGTCTACCGCTGGGCTTCAAGTACTTGAGTGGTGACTTATGTTTGATACAGGTCCGTTTCAACTTGGACGTGGCGGCATTGAGAACATAACGGCCCTATTGCACTTTCTATTGCATTGCGGCGCTCGGGCATAATATGCCCGGCTGCTTTAGAACAGGGGCGAGACGTATAGTTTTTAGAAGGCAAATGTTGAGCATGGCAATGGCCTGACCATTCGGCCTGGTGCGAGTACAGTCACGCCACGAGGGTGCTAACCCAGTACTCAGCTGCGGGGGAGGAGGGGAGTTGGTCTATGTCTTCTGGTCACGCCGAAGCGATTACAGGCGGTTGATTGGACTACCTTTTTAACACCTCTGATATCGCCTGATTCCGAGTCATAGGCCCTCACGGCCTCCAAAATATGACCTCACATTCACATAGAAATAGAGAACGGTGGGCTGTTGTTCGAAGTTACTGTAAAGTACGGAAAGAGGCAGGAAAGATGCAAGACCCCAGACCGTCTGGGCGCCTCTTTTAAAATACCGCTCGGTGTTTCCCGCTCTCCCATAATCGTGTCGCCTGCCCACGCATCGTTTACAGTACTCACGAAAGGCCGTCAAGACAATGGTGAGTCTGGATTTCATCTTGTAGAGACAGGAGACGGCCATGGTATTACGAAAGACGATGTCAAAGACGAGGTTTACTGGATTTCGGTGTTTCTCGCACTGGATGCATCAAGAATGAAATGGATGGCTTGGGATGTTGTTACTGATTAAATTTTCTTCAGGCCAAAGCTAAAGCAGCACCCACGTCGTCAAGCGGCGGCAAGGCCGCGAAAAAGAAGAAGTGGTCCAAGGGAAAGGTCAAGGACAAGGCTCAGCACGCCGTCGTCCTTGACAAGCCCACCTACGACCGTATCATGAAGGAAGTTCCCACCTTCCGCTTCATCAGCCAGAGCATCCTCATCGAGCGATTGAAGATAAACGGGAGCTTGGCACGGATTGCTATCAGACATTTGGAGAAGGAGGGGCAGATCAAGCGGATCGTGCATCACAGCGACCAGCTGATCTACAGTGCGTATCAGTATTTTTTTCCTTTTTCCTATACTGGCCGACCATTTCTTTGTCTGACAGCACGATCAACGGGCGGCTCTGACTAAACCCTTCTTTTGCATTATTCTCGCTCTCGTTTTCCGCCCTGTATGCGTGTCCGGGCAGCATGTGTATTCCACGCATTGATAAAACATGATATGCCATGCCATCGGACAATGCACCATTGTAACAGTCAGTTGTGAGTACGATACGACCCTACTGGTTCCTTCCAACCGAGGAACCACAGTAAGTGTTCCCTGTGCATCGACCCACAGCATTCGCAGATTGTTTGTGATTTTTTGCATTGCATCAGCTTTGAATGGGATGCATGACTATGGGTGTGTGCATGTGTAGAACTATCTGATTATGCATCGCTGTCCCACTTTAAAGCTCGCGTCTTCACACAGGAAGTTGTCCGTCATCCGTATTCGGGCGTTACGTAGGATCGACGATGGAGTGTCTTGTGGGTCACTCGCGCTCTGTGACTTCTACCGGACGTCGACCACTTTCACAGGCACGCACCATTGGAAATGCTAATATCGCTCTACAGTCAGACCTTCATATCAAATCCCTTTCGTGTGACGGTCCTCACATGCAATAAAGATTAAGCGCCGGCGTAGGCGACGTACTGCGCGTTGTGCCTTGTGGCGCTCGCTTTGTCTCGACAAATCTCCGCCAATGCTTTGCACACTTGCCAATTACAGTCATTTGAAGTGGCCAAAGGAATCAATACCATGGTCATAGTTTTCACAGGACTGCTTTGCACCCATCTGGGGGGTCGCCACGTTCATACCCTCTCGTGCCACCTCCGTAGCTATAAAGCAGACTGTGGTATGGACATATTCTCTCGCTTTCATATTTATTGAAGCCCACACATACTACCACTCTATACGAATCTATATATATTGTTCCCTTGCAGCATGAACTACACGGGTATTCCAACTTCGTCAGGAACAGGTGGCTACGACTCCGGAATAGCTCCCGCAAGTCGAATTCACTCGTCCCTTCATCATCCTGCCTTGATGCGGATGCTTACTCTGCCAATCAATTGGGACCTTATAGGTAAGCATCTGTATGGCATGCTTGGTCCGCCACTTCGTTATCGCCTCCGTCATACTGATCAGTTGACTTCTGCAGACTATATCGTCGATTGCGTAGTGGAGATTGTGAATAACGCTTCTGTCAAGTCGACCCTGAGTGGCTTCACATCCACCCGCCCTCTGAAGAACGCGTACTTCGTCAATTTCGTCCAAAACGTTCTCACGAAGTCTCGCGTCGGTATGTCAACGCTCTTGGTCACACTATCCTACATAGACAGGGTCCGTTCCAAGCTCGTTATCACTCACAGAGAATGGGCTTGCGAGCGCGTTTTCCTTGGTGCCCTCATTCTTGCACGCAAGGTATGGCTACTGGTCGTTTGTGCGCTGCATGACACTTACTATGACCTGTACCTGCCCAGTATACCATCGACGGGTCGGTCAAGGTCAAAGAATGGGCCGCTTGTACAGGTGTCTTCGACGTGCGCGACATCAACCGGATTGAACGCGAATTTTTGTTCGTTATAGGGTACGATCTCAGTGTGCGAGAGGATGCATTGCTCGCACACCATAATAGCCTTATGGATCGCTGCTTTTACCAACCTGGATACTGGATGCAACCATCCTTTTCGAGTCTGACGTGTCTCAGCACCGAACAGCAGAATTCTGCAAGTCCACTAGCTGCCTACGGGACTACCAGGCATTCACTTAGATGCCAACCCATGTTGCAAGGTCAACCATCCGGGTGTCCCTTATCTGGCAGTATCTATCCCTGCCCAACCTCATTTTTTCCAATGAACTCACCAGCCGCGATAACTCCAGCCTACGAGGCAAGTCACCAAGGAGCTTCATTCAGTCAGGATTACTGTCCAGACGTCTTGGCCTCCTGTTGTTCCGACTACAACGTTGATAACTTCAGCGGTCTCGGTAGTCTTAGTCGTCAGCTCTCTGCACCCTTGTTATGCCTAGGACATCTAGACTTCCAGTCAGATGCTGAGACTTTTCAGCCCAAGCAACTACATCCTTCCAGCCTTGTCCAGTCGAAGTCATCTGCGACAGCAGTCATGTGCATATTAACTTCGCAACCAGACAGGGTAGAGGAAGACATTTACAGCTCCAGGGACTGGTGACATCTCGTGGAATCACAGGACCGGAACCTCAAGCAACTAGCACACCCTCGTCCTCATTGAATGGCGAGGAGCTCTTTCAGAATTCATGTTGCGTGGCATTGTTGTAGGATCTCCGACGTTCTTGGCAATGAAGAGCAAGTATGGGTGCTGATGCGCTGATAGTCACCCATGGTGTCCGATACTACGACCACCACGGCTTCACGAGGCCTGATGAAACATGCATGACACATCAATACCCATACGCGCTCGAAGCTTGGAGCTCTCAATCGGCTCTGTTCTCCAATGATCTTTTGGGATCGTTATCTGCAGGGTCTGGCGGACTCGCAACGCTGGTACAACCTCCGGGCCCTGCGCCTGCGTCCTCTCTCCCTGTCCCGCAACCACTGCAGACCGACCAGACGCGCCCAAACCCAAGCGTCAGATCGCCCTTCCGCCGAAGCTCTTTCCGAAAATGCACAACTGATGAATTCGCTCCGGCGAAGAAGTGCCGGTTCTTACAATGTATTTGTGGTGTTGTCCATCGTCTGAGAACTGTATCGTTCATCCCTGCTCTTGATCAGCCATGTAACAATGATCTCAAAAGCTTGCTGAAATATATATCGTGCACAAGCATGGTCACTCTCCTTGCATTCATATCTTAAGAGTAACTACTGCAACTCTACAGAATTATGCCAGCACCCACCCAAGATTCTGTGTCGACTACTTCTACTATAGGTATTAGAAGGGTCCGTGAACGATTCGCCGTAGAGAGCGCAGTAGCGTAGCACGCATTGCTCATCAAGAATGCAGGTGCGCAGGCTAGGCTTTGTGATCCACTCCCTAATATGTATGAGTAGGTCGGCGCTGATCTCAGTTGTTACAAGTCAGTCAATGAGCGGTGTGGGATGCATAGGCAAGACAATGACTGGATGCGCACCTCAGCCCTACACTGTACTCGATGACATATACACGTACAAGGGGTTTGTGTCGCTCATCAAATTTCCCCACTGCACTCATCTAGACCTAAGTATCATTCTCGCTCGCATCAAATCGCCATACATCATGAACAACTGCTACTAACAGCTCCCCAATGGCCGAGGACATTTTGAGAAAACGCCGGGCCAGCCCTTGAATCTCAAGTGAAAATGGGGAAAAAATTTCCACCAAACGAAACGAATGAATTGAAGTACAAAGCATAGAGGTCCGTAAAAGTGTTCATATTTAAGGCATCATAATTCAAAGGATAGTCATTCCCGACTTGGAGAACATCAGATGTAGGAATACAAGGCGACTCGCACATCATCTATATTTAAGACGGTGAAGAAGCTGCCAGTTGAGCATCAAGCTCTTATAATGTTATGAAAACGGGGATGATGGAGGATGGGTAAGGAATAATGGTGGCGATGGTCATGTTTGGGGAGGTATGCGAAAAGTGAACGACGAGGAACATTAAACACCGGGCCAATGGCACAGAACAATGGACAGCTGACAACAAATAGAGTCTGGGAGGAACATCAAGGATACGGGAAGGAGCACTGCATAGCATTCATCTTTTAGCATACGAAGCAAATAGAATAATCTTCAAACTTACCTCAGATGTGCAGCACTCCATCCTGCGGCTTCTCGTTACCGACGTTGACAGCGCTTCGTACTTTGACCCGACGCTCTTCTTCTAAGCGAACCCTCAGCCTCTCCAACTGCCGTTCTTTGGACACATAACCCCGTTGCCTGGACTGCGCTACCGCTGGTCTGCTGTTCACAAATGAAGATGATGCTCGATTATGCTCATTTATAACATCTTCGCTTGCAGTGCTTGAGGTACTGTTGCTCTCGGGGATAAAACACAATGCTGTAGCTGTAGCTGTAGCTGTGGTTGCAGACCCTTTGGAGGAGGAACGAGGAGACCAAGGCAGGGAAGGCATGGGGATGAGATTCGTCAACTTCTGAAAAGAAATTCGTGTAGCAAGCGTGGGGGACATAGTGATACGCGGTGAAAGAGAAGTAGGGGAGGAAGAAGAGGGTTCTGAGTCAACGGGAGAGGTGTCCTCAGGGTCGATGAGGATGCGATTGCTCATTTCTGGAGATGCAGAGGGAGGTTTCGTAACGGCGTAGAATCTGGAAAAAACATTCGTTGTGTTGGCTGTAGGAGATAAGAAAAATCAATTAGACACACATACTAGTAGGAGGTCTGGAGTAAGGCCTACTTGTGGGAATGACTGGAATGGCAGAAGTTTTGGAAGCAGGCGATGAGGTGCGCTTAGCTTGAGGAATGAACGAAGCAATCTTGGAAGGAGAACTCGGGGTTTTCGACGGCGTTTCAGGCTGGCTTCGTGGCTGAGGAATAAACGTAGGCGAGGCTCCACGTTTGGCAGGAGGAGTCATGAATGCGGAGGGCGACTGACGGATGCGCGGGAGCACTACATTATTCGGCTTGACCGGAGTTGATACCTTGGGGACTGGAATCGCGGAGGAAAGGGTCTTTGCAGAGGCCGGACGAGGAATAGATGAAGGCGCAGAGATACTCTGTTGCAATCGGGATTGTGGGAAAGTGAAATCAGTGGATGCTTGTTCGTATTCGTCGAACGGCGGAGGAACGGTCTTGCAGACTTTACTGTCCGGCGTCGAGACATCTGCAACTGCTTGGCTCTCCGCAAACTCGGCAGGTAACGTGAACGTGAACTTGATACCGCCTTCGTCAACTTCACCTACGAATTCGTCGTTGGGATCCATGCGTTCCGTCACTTCATCATCTTCATCATCCTCGTCCTCGTCTTCTTCAACGACAACATCGAGGACAGGCTTCGGCTTGATCTCAGGAGAAATGACTTCAACACCAACATCAGCAGGTAACACAAATGGTGGGAGCTCGTCGTCATCCTCAGCCAAAGCCTGGGAGAAGAGGTTCTTGCCACTTTCCAGTGAATGTAACCTAGAGTCAAGCGGAGGCGAATTGTCCACGTCTTCCAGGCAGTCGAAAAACCGGTCAATTTCTTCGCGATGACCAAAGGACGAAGTAAGTTCACAGCCACTAGGGAAGGTCCAAGTCTTGGATAACGACGCTCTGCGCGTGTGGGACTGGTCGACAGGGGATGGTAGTGGAGTAGGAGACGACGAGTTCGACCGCGTCAATGCTGGAGCTGGGTCATGAATATTGCTTTGCGGCTTTGGAGATGTGCACGTGTTGTTTTCTCCGTCTCCAAATGATGATGCGGAATTCGAAGGGGGGAAAGCATGCACATCGTTTTCCTCCTCGTCTTCGTATCTTGCTAGCTCATCCTCTTCAGAGAAGTTGGAAAGCGTCTCCTCTCGACCATCAACCTCATCTTCCTCCTCTACAGCCTTCAGTCCGAATTCACTCTTGTCTCTGGGACTGTCAACCGACTCAACATCAGTGAAGGAGCCTTCCGAATCGATGGACTGAAAGCCAAGACCTCTAGTCTTGGCAAACATCATGGTCCTCGAACTGATCGTCGGCAAGGGCTGGATCGGAGCATCGAATGCACGGGGCGTGGACAGCAATCCGGCATGATCAAGATCTCGTTCCAATTCCTCCCTCTTCCTTCTCTCCGCGTCCAGCGCTGCACGCAGTCGGACACATTCGTCCTCAAACTCACGCAGCCTCTCCACCTCACCCTTCAGCTTCTCGCACTCCTTTTCCATCTTCTCGCCATGCTCCTTCGCCAACTCAAATCGCTCCCAGCCCTCCTTGGCGTGCACAGTTTTCTCCCCAAGCGCAGTCTCCAGCGTATTCTTCTCAACATCCAGAAGACCAACGCGCTCCCGCGCCACCCATGCATCCCGACGCTCCACCTCCACCCGCTTCGCAAGTACGCCAACCTGTCGCTCAAGATCGCCGACGCGCATTCGCCAACCATCTACGTCTTTTTTAAGCTCGTCACGCTCTGCCTTGAGGTCCGCAATGAGCTGCAACATCTCATCACTCGGCTCCGACAAGGCCGAGCATACTGATGCAGCGGATACGTCCGAAGCCATTGAGAGAGGACGTGACCACGAGCGGCTCGAACGGGAGGACAAAGCACGCTCGAGGTCCGTTATGCGCTGCACAAGCGTCTTGTGTGCCTGAAACAGAAAATGTTGCTCGCTCGCTGAAAGCGGCCGCGCGGGCTGGTCCATGTCGATGCTCGCGCTGGCCGAACGCCGGCCCGTTGTGGAAGTGGGAGTCATCTCAGGTGTAGGCAACCCTATAACCGACTGGGGCGGTGTATCACTTGAGGACACGTACGAAATACTGCTCCTGCGGGCCGGCGCTGGGAGAGGGGGCGGGTAATCCGCCGCGACGCTCACCGACGACCGGCGCGCGAAAGCACCAGACAACGGGGAGGGAGACGACGTAATGATGAGCGACTGGCGCTTGTTGGCGACAGCGCTAGTTGAGGCGAGGCCGGAGCCAATGCTGGGTGAACAAGCCAGGGTAAGCGACTTTAATCCGGGGCGGGAGCTCCGAGTGAGAGCAGGTGTAGGAAGATCACCATTGCTTGCCTGGACGATGCTGCCGGATGCGAGTGACAGCGGTCGCAGATTGAGGCTCGCAGGCCGACGCCTCGTAAGTGCCGGTGACGACGTTACGGTCGTCACATCTGGTGAGGGCACCACGGATTTGGGCTCGGGCTCTGACTCCTGTACTGGACTAGCGACAAGCACTGCTTTATCTTTGCCATCCTCTTCATGTTCCTCCTCCTCTTCCTCCTCTTCTTCCATAAGCGTATGCAATTGTTCCTTCGACGAAGTTGAAGCCATCAGTTTGCCAAATGACTCTCTCTTGCTACCTAACGAGTCGCGCTTGCTGCCCATGAGGGAACTCAGACCTCCTCCAAAGCTTGCTCCGAGGCCGGGAGGGTAAGACGGCCTGGTAGCTAAAGTCCAAGTCAGTATCTTTCAAGATCACAACCAAAGCGGGGGACATACGCAAGTCAAACGGTTTCTTCGCAGCGCCTGCAGTGTCTAACTCTGGGATCTCGACTTTCGAGAAGGTACCCACATCGGTCTTGCCTTCCAATGTCCATAGTGCTCGTCGACGAATCGAATCCTTATCGCCCAAGTTGATATTATCATCGGACACCGATGGTGAAATAGCGGGCAAGGACACGCCCATCATATCTGCTGACTCGCGGCGGGTTGACACTGATGAGCGACGGCGATGGTGCGAACTGCGCTTTGAGGCGCCAAGGGAGTTCCAGGAAGGGGATGCAGGAGGCTCCTCGGTGCTCGTGGCCGAAGAAGTGAAGGTGGCTGGGGTAGGGAAAGCTAGAGGAACAGATACGGAACCATTGCGGGAGTGAGAACGGGCGTGGGACGATTTCGGGCCGTTCTGGCTCATATTCATGTTCGAGGGGATCTTGCCCAGTCTGAAGGAATCCAGCTAGAGCAATTACCGTCAGCAAAGCTACACCGACGTCCACGACAATTCGGCCACATACTCTCATCTTATCAGCTAAAATGCTCTCCTCTTTGTCGTTGGCTACTGCGGAATGGTCCATGTTGATTTAATCGTGTATAGCTAGCTGAAGGCTACGGAAAAGAGCGACAGTTCTTGAGAAAGAATGTGGGTGGAAAAGAAAGACAGGACCGAGTCGGCGAGGACGCCTTTAGACAGACGGGGAGGGATGAGATGGCAAGCAGATGGCAGCCTGAGTGTGAACGGGCAAAACGAACAGAGAACAAATACGTTCGGCAATCCCCGATCACCATGCATGCCGCCCCTGCCCGACGCGTCCATGCTTACTCCTTGAAGTGAACCAAGTCAAGTCGATGGGACCATTCCGGGTCCCACCGACATACAGATGTCTGATAAAACCCCTCAAGCGCACTACTAAAGACTTGACCAGGGTGGGCTTAAGTTTGCAATACCGCGCTTGATAGCACGTAGTGCACACGGTCTGTCAAGGTTACGGTATACATGACTGTCAGTGACAATCAAGTCTGGTATGTATTTGGCAGCGGGAGCTGTCTTGACACTCAAGCTCAAATGGCGGGTAGGATCGTGATTTCTGATGAATTTTTAATGAAGATCAATTTGAAACGCCAGCAGAGGCATAGCCCTATATATCCGGACAATATAGTGTTCAAGTTGTTGATTTCACGCCCAGGGAAGAAAAGCATGTCTTGACAACCGGCAGTCTGGATTGCTCAAGCTGTCTTTCAGATGGTGAGTCCATCTCATTATTCGCATTTCTGATTGACAACTGACAAGAATCGCCGCTTCTTGAACCAGTACCACCATCATCTTGATTTAGCGCCTGTGCCCAGCATGTCTAAATCCCATCGTTTCCTTCCCAATTCCCCCCATACTGGTGCCCCTATAGCTGCTGTTGGTCTTAGGACTGATGGTGCACCCACCTCGTTGAGTGCGATGTTGGTGCATGGCGGCTGCTCTGCTCATCGCACTCAAGCTGACTCGGATCATCCGAGATCTTGTCCTTTGGACACACCTTTGGGCTCACCCTATCATGGGGAGAGCTCCACTTCGAGTTCCTCTCTCTCTCGAGAGGTCCTCTCTTTGAATTGATGGACATAGTACCAGACGATTCACAAAGAAGTGGGAGTTGCTCAATCCCCTCTGGGGGAGGGGGCGATGAACACATTAGCGCTGGAGGCAGCCTTGCTGTCTCCATGCTCCTTACCCATGCTGGTAGTGCAAGGCACATCGAATTGGGACTAATACCATCAACCTGTTATGAGAGTGATGGAACACTGTGTGAACCGGATTCTTCCAACGGTGCTTTGGCCCCACCGTTTGGAACTCCGCCAGCTTTGCAACATAATGAACGGCCCGATTCCCCCATAGAGGTGGAAGCGGACCTCTCTCGTACGCCCAGCCCAACGGCTGATGGCGACAATCTGAGAGACGAGCCTATTAGGCCTGCACTCACATGCATAAGTGCGAATGTTCAGAAATCTGCGGAGAATACGAGCATTCTACTTGAGAGACATAGGGACGCCGACATTGTCTGCGTCCAGGAGATATTCTGGGGCCGTATCAAGGATGTGGCCTCAGCTAAGTCACGGGACGGGGAGGCGTATGAGAATACGTCTGCCCATGCCTCGTTCAAGTGCCTTGGGGCATCAAAAGATCCCCGGGTCGCAGTCTATGTCAACAAGCGGTGGGCTTCGGCTTCTCCGCAAGTTGTCACCCATAGTGTCTCTCATAAGGATTGCCTTTTGGTAGCGCTCAAGCTTCCGTCCGGAGACTTTAATGTCCTGAACGTGTACAACGACAGCACCACTTTTGATGCTGTCAGATATTTGGAAACACGTGTACACGCGCTTCCACCCATTGCGTGTATGTGTGGAGATTCCAATCTCCGCCACCCATTGTGGGATGCACGAGCTGCAGGATCTCGGGTGCGGCCTCCGCACTATGCTGATTCCAATCGCCTCATCGAGTTGGCCCAGGCCGAACTCGATCTGGTCTTGATGAACGCCCAGGACGGTCCAGTCACTTGGCGCTCTCATAATATCGCTCTCATGCCTGGAGTCATTGACTTGGTGTGGATCGACCCAGTGTACTATGAAGGCCAAGATCTTCATGTACTCATGTCACATCGCCACAACAGCGACCACGCGGTCCTGCGGTGGGAGATGCCAATTGAGGTGGAGCCAGAACCAGTGCGGGGTATTCCTCGCACCGGTGACGCGGCCCAACAATTTGTGACGGCAACGGCGAAACTGTTCGCTGATTACCCTACACACTTCAGCAGCGCTCAAGGCGTTGAACGAATGGGGGATTGCCTCGAGTGAGACCTCCAACGATTATGGATGGAGTTTTCGGCAGTGAAACGACCATCCAAATGTTCAAAGTCGTGGTGGGATGCTGCATGCTCTCGCGTGGCCACTAAGTTGGTGAATACCCAGCACCGCCTCAGTGCAGCGTCTGGACAATACCACTACATACGTCATCAGTTGGGACCTGGCGCTCAGGCCACTGCAGACGCATATGATGTTGCCGCCGAACTTCGGTCTGAACGGCATAAACAACGTGCAACACTCCGCCTTGCCACGAAGCGGGCGAAGCGCGCACACTTTGATCGGATCATGGATGAATCCAATCCCCAATTGATCTCCAACTTTGTTGCATGGACAAAGCCGAGACGGCAAGAGGCCACTATTCAGCTGCGGCAAGCTGATGGTGCGCCAGTTCAAAGTGCGGCTGATCTCAGTCACGCTTTTTAAGCTCAGTTCACGCCTGCCAACCCAAGGCCGATGGATCTGTCATTTGTAGATGAAATTCCTCAACGGGAGGAGTTGACTCTACCAGATATTAGTGAGTTTAAGATTCGCGAGAATCTCAAATCCACTAGCAATATGTCCGCACCCGGTTCCGATCACGTGAACTGGATGTGGATTAAATGGATGGTGGACCGGTGATGAGTCCCGTAGCCTCCTGGCCCCCGAATCGCGATTTTAGGAGCTTTCTAATCCCCCAACCGACCACTCTAAGACTCTCCTACAGCCTACGACAGGAGGGATAGGTTCCTATAATATTCCTAACGCCCCCTCTCCTTCCTAAACCCTCCTAACACCCTACGAAGTCTTGCGAAGTCACACGAGGTGCTACGAGATTTCGAATGCTAGACGCGAAGTCCCTAACTCCTGCTAAGTCCACTATCGGACACTGCCGGCCCTCCCATACTGTTCCATTGGATCTAGGTCCTATCTACTACGTCACTCATCCCGGGCTTAGCTAAGAAGTCTTAGCTAAGTCTCTCCTAGCTCTTGTGATTGCAGCTACCTCCGATAGGCTCCGAAACGGTCCGAAGTTCCGGAAGTTGGACTTAGGAAGCCTTGTGCACCCCCATGGGTCTCGATCCTATGCCATAAGGTCATCCTAGGACGTACCCATATGACCCTCCACCCATTTAGGACACCTCCTGCCCCGATTAGGCCAAGTCCCGCTGCTAAGGACTTCGTGCGCTCTTAGCCCACTAAGATAGGTGATCACAGCGCATGGCTGCTCTCGGATAGTCATCCCGCCCTCGTGAATGAACTTGGTCACCTTTCTACCGTACGTAGTTCCCCTGTTTCAGTTCCTAATTAGTTCCTATCCTCCTCGTGTTCACTTCGGAGTCCATGCGCTTTAGTACACATTTCGGACTCGTAAGGATCGCTTCGCGCAAGATTAGTTCACCTCACGTTCCCCTATTTAGTCAGAGGTAGTTTACTATGTACAAGAGAGACCCCTCAGTGTACGCTTCTCTCTTTGGAATACCAGTTCCCCTGTAGCTCCGATCTCAGGAAAGCGCCGCGAGTACAACCTTAGGAACGGTCCCAAGGTCCCTAAGTCTCCACCCCAGCTCCGTTTCAGTACCTTTGAACTACGTCTACGCTCGCGATATATCTACGAACTACGTCTACGCTTCCCGAACTACGCACTACGATCTACGAAGTCGTCGTGACTTCGTGCCCTTCAGCACCTCTTATAGCACCTATCCGGTGGGCCTCCGCCTTAGTTATACCCTTAGGCTCACGTTGCGTCATCCCTACGTCCTACGAATAACCCTACGACTCCCCCATAGCCTTCATTACAGGCTATAGTACATCTCTCTACGCCCTCGAACTCTCCGACCCACACCTTGGCGTCATCAGACACTTCAGAGCTTCCAGCAACCTCGTTCCCTCATTCCTATTCCAAGTATTAGCTCTCCGAACCATCCGACCTCTCCTACAAGTCTCCTACGCCAGCCAAACCTCGCCCACATTGCTCTAACAAACCTCTAAGCCTTACACCCTTTAGCTAACTCTAGCTAAAAGGACTTCGCAGCAGTCTCGTACCCTCTGCCGCTTAGTAGAAATTATAGTCCATTGGCTTATTGCCCCCTAACTCTATACAGCCTACGAAGTCAGCTCGCGCGATTTAGCTAAAACTTCGAAGGACTTCGCAGAATCTCGAAGGACTTCGCATACTTCGGAGGGCCTCGCAAGGCCTTAGGGATAGTATAGCACTTAGGAACAAGATCCTGTTGTGCAGGACCCTTGACCCCTTACTCCCCTACTTACAAAAACAAGACATACAGGTTTCCCGGTATCATACAGGTTGTAGCTCCTACCCTCACACCCTCACAGTTATCACACTACCCCCAGCCACGTTACGGAGCGCTCCCTAGGTACCAGGGTCCCCTAGGTCGTATCATTTCTGGAGCCCACCGCGAGGGGGAGCAGTCAAGATTTCATTGCCTTCAGATCATCCTACGTCTAACCAGTCCTCTCCGAGAAACAGCGATCAGTTACTATCCGAGTTCTTTCAGGTCGGCTATCGTTACTATACTCAAGCAGGCCTTCCACGAAGCACCTCTTCGCGAACACCTACGACTATCCCCTCCGATATCATTTCTACACTCGAATCTTCCGAATTGACCCCCGACTTTGAGGCTCTTTTCGAAGGGTCTCTAGACACGCTTACCACGTCCGAAGACTCACCAATTGAGGACTTCGAACCTCAGTCCACGTCCCCGGAGCTTCCTAACACCTCCGAAGGAAGCGGTCCTTCTTCAGCGTCTGACCCTATCTTAGTCCATTTACCGGCATCCCCTCAGCTATCCTCTACGCTCCCATCAGCTTCGCGTTCCCCTCCGATTCCTTCTATTACACTTTCCGACGCTTCTACGACCCAATCTTCTTCAGCTAGCATCAACTCAGCTTCGAACCCATCTCTGACCGCACCCATTTTAGCTAATCCCCTAAATCCTATTTCTGTGTCAACCATGAACGCACCTCCACTCATGCCGCCTCGAGGAGATCGTACATCCCCTACCTTCGATCCTGACCAGCCTAGGACCATCCGAAGGTATTTCCAGGACTTAGAGTCACTTTTTGTCCGCTGCCAGATAGCGGATGAGGCGACGAAGAAACACTGGACTACTCGCTACCCTCCTATCGATGTTTCGGACCTATGGGAGTCCCTCCCTGAGTGTTCCGATGTCACGAAGACCTACGAAGACTTCAAGAAGGAGATTAGAAGCCTCTACCCAGGCACAGAGGACGATAGAATGTGGTCTATGTCCGACTTGGATCAGTTGATAGGAGAACGTGCTAGAATTGGAATCAACAATGCGGCAGACTTGGGAAGCTTCTATCGTGAGTTTTATGCCATCACGAAGTATCTAATCTCGAAAAATAGGTTGTCTACTATCGAGCAAAGCCGTGCTTTCGCGAGGGCCTTCCAGCCTTCGCTATGGGCTCGCGTGTCTACTAGGTTACAGCTAAAGTTCCCTGATCACTTACCCGATGATCCCTACACCTTGGACCAGCTACATAGCGCAGCGAAGTTCGTACTCCTTGGTACTTCTACGACTCTTACCTCTGCTACGACTGTAACTACTTCGCCCACTGCCGTGCCCGTGGGGGGCTCATCGCTAAAGATAGAGGATCTACAGACGTTCGCGGAGATCCTCACGAAGTCCGTAACCAGTGCGCTAGCTCCTGTTCTTGCGAACCAGCGACCCTCTCGATTGGACAGCTCGCGCGGCGAGCACACTCATGTAGAAGGCCAGTACTGTCACTATTGCGGGGACTTGGACTGCTGCACTAGGTGTTGCAAGCACATCGAGCAAGACATCAAGGATGGCAAGTGCAAGCGCAACCCAGATGGAAAGATAGTGCTGCCAAATGGAAATTTTGTACCCAGAACGATCCCAGGACGTACGATTCGCGATAGGCTTTACGAATATCATCGACGAAATGGCACGAATTCCTCCCCACAGCTCCTATTCGAAATCGACAATCGCCTAAATGTGCCTGCATTCTCACTATCCGCCGAGGATCGTATAGCCGCTTTAGAACACGAGATTTACCAACTTCGGAGACGTCGCGAAGTCTTCGATGGTGTGGAAGTACCCCAGCGCAGAAGGCAGGGTGCTCCTAATGCGCAGTCTGATCCTAGAAACCCACCCTTAGCCAACGCACCTCCGATAGGACGCGCTCAGCATCCAGTAGTGGATCCCCCTGCTAACCAAGATGCCCCAGTGGCGGAGGCGCAGAACCAGACCCCTCCTACCATTCTAAGGCGATCCAATTATCCTTCTAATTCAGCGCCGTCGCCTCCGAAGCCTGCGAATGCGTCCGATCCGCCCACGAACTCATCGGAGCATGCCTCGTCTACACCTAACGTACCAGCCCAACCAGCATCACAGGCAGCCATTCCACCGCCCACTCCACCAGTACATCCTTTCGCTAATGCTCGAGATGCTACTTACGCACCTCCGAATCTTCGAAATTTCGCAGCAGCTCCGAAGCCTACAGCAGATAAAGGCAAGGACGTGGCCTATAAGACGATCACACCGGTTCATCAGGAGAAACTTACAGAGGAAATATTCGCGCGATCTATGAGAACACCAGTGGTTACACTAACGCCTGAGGAGCTACTATCTATATCCCCGGATGTTCGTGCGCGATATCGCGAAGCTATCACCCCTAAACGTGTGCCTATGGATCCTAAGGCTACTCATATGGCTCAAATTACGGAACTCTCAGACGATCTCGCTTCTAAAACGACGCTAGCAACCTCCGAACTATCGTGCCATGGTGAACCCCTTGTCCCTGGTTCGACCATCATTCCAGACCCCTACGAAACGTACTTACGACACGTACCCGGAAAGGAAGAACCCTCCGAAATCATAGTAGCCCGCGACTCGAATTCTATCCGTTCTATCGAAGCCCTAATCGACAACAAAGAGCGAATCGAATGCATCGTGGACCCTGGGTCACAAGTGGTTGCGATGTCAGAGCAAGTCTGTCATGCCTTAGGGCTAATTTACGACCCTTCCGTGCAGCTAAATATGCAGTCTGCTAATGGCAGTATTGACCGTTCTTTAGGACTGGTTCGGAATGTCTCGTTCCAAGTAGGCGACATCGTGTTGTACCTACAGATACACGTCATACGCAATCCCTCCTACGATATCCTTCTAGGCCGACCCTTCGATGTGGTAACCGAGAGTGTGGTTAAGAACTTCGGAAACGAGGAGCAGACCATCACGATCGTATGCCCGAACACGAGCGAAGTCGCGACCATCCCTACGATGCCTCGAGGACGTCAAAAGTTCTTACCAGCCCATCATCATAGTTGCCCCCACGCGAACTCTTCGAATCATTTGCGATCGGGTTTTTAGATTTCGAGGATTTGAGAAATCAAGGAGAGGTCGCCCTGGTCGTTGAGTATGAATCCGATACCCCTAAAATCGTGTCTTTCGCTGCTGTAAATGCAGCAGATAACAATTCTGTTCCTGCGCTCTATCTATCAGTCTCTAACTCTGTGTCTAGCTATCTGCAGTCTCTCTATTTTAGCGAAACTTCGAAAGTCTCGGAAGGTCCTGCTGATCATACTAGGTGGCTATCTGGCTTTCTAGCAGCAGCAACACCGCACGAGGCTCCCTTTCTTTCACACGATAATCCGAATTCTCTCCCTATGCTTTCGCTTTCCGCCTCTAAAGACATATCCTCTATCCCCATTCCAGGTCCCAGGAACGCTACGAAGGTCACGAAGTCAGCCCGAAGACCCTCCCTTGCTCCTAATCCGATGGTATCCCTTCCTAAGTTGTCAGATTCTTCCCCTATTCCTACATTTGCAGCATCGAAAAAGAAGTACAAGCCTGTAGCGCTGAAGACTCGCCCTATTCTGGGAGCTTTGGACGAACGATTCCGAATCATTCGCGAAATTAAAGGCGACCCTTTAGCGACGATGCCTACCCTATCACCGACTCCACCACCTTTCGAACCTACTTCGCGATATACGCAAGAACGGCACGATCTCACGGACAAGCTACACAGTGGAGACTTCCTACAACCAGCAGAGAGGGACCTACTACATCATTTTATGACCCTACACGCTGATGCGTTCGCTTGGAATGACTCCGAAAGGGGGTGCTTCAAGCCGGAGTACTTCCCTCCTATCGACTTTCCGGTAGTACCGCACACGCCATGGGTACAAAAGAACATTCCTATCCCACCCGGAATCTACAACGAAGTGTGCGCAATAATCAAAAAGAAGATCGCAGCTAGGGTCTACGAACCTTCGAATTCTTCCTATCGTTCACGATGGTTTTGTGTGGTGAAGAAAGACGGAAAGTCCCTACGCCTCGTACATAGTCTGGAACCCCTAAACGCTGTCACGATTCAACACTCAGGCGTTCCCCCGACTCCCGAACACCTCGCAGAACAGTTCGGAGGACGACCTTGTGGTGCTATGTTGGATCTATATGTAGGCTATGATGAACGCTTGATAGCGGAGACTTCGCGCGATCTTACGACATTTCAAACACCTTTCGGAGCTATGAGATTGGTCACTCTACCTATGGGGTGGACCAACTCGGTCCCTATCTTCCACGACGATGTTACGCACATCCTACAGCCCGAAATTCCTCACCTAACGGTTCCCTATATCGACGATGTTCCGGTCAAAGGCCCTGAAAGTTCGTACGATCTCGTACCTATTTCGGAGAACCCAGGCATTCGAAAGTTTGTTTGGGAACATTTTACGAACCTCAATAGGATAGTCACACGCATGCGCTACGCAGGAGGTACCTTTTCTGGAGTTAAAAGCATTCTAATTGCCCGCGAAATCACCGTTGTAGGGCATCGGTGTACTCCAGAAGGTCGCCTACCGGACGAGTCTCGTGTTGCAGCCATACGCAACTGGGGACCTTGTGCGACCCTATCTGACGTTCGAGCCTTTCTAGGAACCATTGGAGTGGTCCGTATCTTCATCCGAAACTTCGCGCATCGTGCAGATGCCTTAGTACGCCTAACGCGAAAGGCGGTACCCTTCGAATTTGGTCCAGCGCAAATCGCAGCGCAAGAGGACCTTAAGGATGCTTTGCTGTCCTCTCCAGCTCTCCGATCCATTAACTATTCATCAGGTGCGCCCGTGATCTTAGCGGTTGACACCTCCTATATTGCAGTTGGCTATCACCTTTGCCAATGCGATGAGGGCAACCCTAAAGTCCGATTCTACAATCGTTTCGGATCCATCACCCTAAATGATCGCGAGCGGAGGTTCTCGCAACCGAAGTTAGAGATCTACGGATTGTTTCGAGCACTTCGCGTACTACGAATCTACCTAATCGGAGTTAGGAACCTTATAGTGGAAGTGGATGCACGCTATATCAAAGGGATGTTGCAAAATCCGGACATCGCACCCAGCGCGAGTATAAATCGCTGGATCGTATCGATTCTAACCTTCCATTTCACCCTAGTACATGTACCAGGTACGATGCATGGACCAGATGGACTATCAAGACGAACCCCCCAGCCAGGAGATCAAGAAGAGAGCAGCGAAGAAGACTTCGAAGACTGGATAGACAAAATGCACTCGTTTCTACATCACATCCAAGCCCCCCCTTCCCATCCTATACCATCGATTTCTACCCTATTCCCTTACGAATTCGCCTCTAACATTCCTATCACAACCCCCACACCTCCGATAGCTCCAACCTTCGCCTCCGAGTTGGCTGAGGACAGCCAAGGTTTCAATAGGGAGGAGGAGAGCTACGATAGCGTCCCAAGATCCGAAATGGCCAAGGAAGCTGACGCAAGACTTGACTTAGTAGCAAAATTCCTACGAAGCCTCGCGAGACCTGCCAACCTATCGGATTCAGAATACGAAGGTTTCGTAAAATACTGTCTTCTATTCTTCCTCGACGAGGACATACTTTGGCGCAAAGATCCACAAGGAGCTCACAAACTAGTTGTAAAGCAGGCAGATCGTCTACGAATCCTCCGAGAATGTCACGATGCAGTCGCGCATCGAGGAATACACGCTACGAAGGTGCTGATTTCGGAGCGGTTTTGGTGGCCCTACCATCATATCGACATTGCCTGGTATGTTCGAAGCTGCCACCTATGCCAGATTCGCCAAGTGCGGCAGATCCTAATCCCTCCTACGGTCGCTACGCCCGCTCCGATCTTCGCAAAGGTTCATATAGATACCATGCATATGCCCCCTTCTAACGGATTTAGGTACTTGGTGCAAGGCCGGTGTTCTCTAACCCAATACCCCGAATTTCGGATGCTTCGCAAGGAGACGGCTAAAGCTTTGGCAGAATGGCTCTTCGAAGACTTTGTTTGTAGGTGGGGCGCGCTATCGGAGATAGTCACGGACAACGGCGCTCCCTTCGTAAAAGCTACGAACTACATAGCAAAGAAGTACCAGCTACGACACATCCGAATTAGCGGATACAATTCGCGTGCCAACGGACTGGTGGAGAGGCCTCACTTCGATGTTAGGCAGGCTCTATTCAAGGCCGCGGATGGCGAAGAGTCTAAATGGTCTCAGGCAACGTACTCAGTCTTCTGGTCCGAAAGGATCACGACTCGAAAGCGCATGGGATGTTCGCCCTATTTCGCGGTCACTGGCACCCACCCTGTTATCCCTTTGGACGTCGTAGAGGCCACCTATATCCTTCCTCCTCCGTCTTCTATGCTATCCACGACCGATCTTATCGCACGTCGAGCTATCGCATTGCAAAAGCGGGTGACTCAGGTAGCGGAACTACATTCGAAGGTCTACGAAGCGCGAAGACAAGCTGCTCTGCGATTCGAAGAAAAGCATAAGCACTCCATCCACGATTTCAACTTCGAAAAGGGCGATTTAGTACTAATTCGCAACACGCAGATAGAAAAGTCCCTAAATCGGAAGATGCGACCTCGCTACCTCGGCCCAGTACTCGTAGTATCTAGGAACAAAGGTGGTGCTTATATCCTATGCGAATTGGATGGTTCGGTACTCGACAGGCCTACGGCAGCCTTCCGAGTCATCCCCTACTTAGCGCGAAAAGCCCTCGAACTTCCTACCGAACTCTTGGACGTGTCGACGGAGCGACTTCGCGAACTAGAGCTGACTACCACCCAAGGCGATGACGAAGAACTAGGATCGTATCCCTACTCTCCTAAGTCCGGCTCTAGTCCATCCGAAGCTCACTAAAGAATCAGAGGAGCAATCGACGATACCCCGACTTTAGCTAAGATTACGCTACGTCCATTTTACTTTTCGCTTACCTTTTGGTCATGTTTTACTTTCCCCAACAAGCCCCCACTCAGTTTGACAGCTACGAAGTTCCGAATGTCTACGAATTTTTACTTACAACATCTCCTACTTTTTACTATAGTGATTCAACTCACGAGGTCGCGATATCGTTCTAAAAAGCTCCTAAAACGCCGAGCGGAGCGAAGATTGCGCGAGGGGCCTTAAGCCCTTCAAGGCCATGATGATTTACTGAGCCTAAATGAGCGCATTTTATCCCCCTAAGTCTTCTAATTCTTCGCTGTGTTGTTTGGTTACTTCACACACTTAGGAACCTTTTCACAAGGACGACGTTTGCGTCCGCTTTATTCAGACTACTGTACACATATTGGAAAAGGTCCCTAGCAAAGGGACGCGCAACGAGAGAGAATACAGCACGTTGGTGCGACAGATACGGAACGGGCGAGATGACGAACTACGAACCCCCCACCTTCTAAACCTCGGCCTCGGCATCTTCCTCATCCTGCTCGGACTCACCAGAGGGACCAGGATCAGTAGAGGAGGCGGCGACGCGACGGCGAGGAAGGGGGAGAGAGCTCAAGTCGAGCGGTGCAGGCGTACGACCGGTTAGGGCGGTTTCGGCACGATAGAGCCCCGAGATGTAGTCTTCGAGACGCATCGCGCGACTCTCGGCCATCGCGCGGTCATACCAGAGGCCTTCGACAACGGCTTGATGCGCAGGGGTGAGGCCGTCCAAGTATTCAGCGCCGTTAAGGGCCAGCGAGGCCTCGAGCGACATCGTAGGCGCAGGGGCCGACTTCGCCTTCTTGGACTCGCGGGCGCGAGGCGGGGACACCTGAGGAGGTTGGCCCGCAGCTAGGGAACGTCTTAACATCAGCAATGTCACGATAACGAGGGCACGAGAAGCCCTACCACGCTTCGAAACGCGCACGCCGCGCTCCTTACCGTCTACGGAGAATCCGCCCCAATAACACCCCTGCGACTCTCGCAGGCACTTACCACACTTCACGGCGCCCGCGGGGAGTTCGCACTCGAAGTCTGCGGTGTAGGTGCTGCAGCGATCGCACTAGGTAGCAATCATAAGCCGCGAACGGTCACGAAAAGGACGTGCACTCACCTTCGCATGAGTTCGCCTATGCTCCGCCGCCTTCGCCATGTTAGCCAGGGCTTCGGGCGTCGGAGGAGCCTTCGCCTTCGCAGTGTCCTTCCCCTGAGCAGGAGGGACCCCTACGAAGACACCCGAACTCGTGGACGAGGCGAGTTCGCCGACTTGGCCGCTAGAAACGGAGGCCATGATCGAGCTGGCCTGGGAAGCCGCGCGAGTAGAAGCTGCTGCCTTGGCCCGAGCTGAGGGACGACGAGTACGCGATGAGGTACGACTAGGGGCCGGCGAAGGAGCAGAAGACGAAGCCGCAAGTTGGGCAGCACGTTCAAGCGCAGCGCGCTCGGCCGCCTCCACACGAAGTCGTTCGGTCGCGCGGGCGAGTTCGCGCTGTGCATCTCGCTCTTGAAGCATAGCGGCGAACTGAGGAAAACTGGTGCGGGCCCACGAGATCCACGACGAGCCCGCGAGAGGGAGGATCGCCGTCAAACCTTCGACGATGGCGGCCTCTAAAGTAGGATCGGCAGGAGCGTTCGAAGCCTGGGACAGGACCCGCCAGTTACCCTATAACGCAGTGAAGACGATGTAACGGGCGACCGAGGAGGGTACGTACCACACGACGTCCTAAGTTCCTCGCCCACCGCAAGTAATCTTCGGCCTCCGCTACGCCCTCCGGACGAGAATCGAGGAGCGCCAGGACATCGCTGTGAGCTAGGCCAACACCATCAGAGTCCATATCGTCGAACATGATGGGGAAGGGAAAGGCAAAAGGGGAGAAGGAAGAAAAAGATAAGAGGCACCCACAATTAGCTTCTATCAGGATATCGCCCGCTTCGCAGATCGGACGCGATAGGCTACAAGTTCCCACGGTCGCGCACACTGACTGAGGACAGTCAGGATTTCAATAGGGAGGAGGTGATGAGTCCCGTAGCCTCCTGGCCCCCGAATCGCGATTTTAGGAGCTTTCTAATCCCCCAACCGACCACTCTAAGACTCTCCTACAGCCTACGACAGGAGGGATAGGTTCCTATAATATTCCTAACGCCCCCTCTCCTTCCTAAACCCTCCTAACACCCTACGAAGTCTTGCGAAGTCACACGAGGTGCTACGAGATTTCGAATGCTAGACGCGAAGTCCCTAACTCCTGCTAAGTCCACTATCGGACACTGCCGGCCCTCCCATACTGTTCCATTGGATCTAGGTCCTATCTACTACGTCACTCATCCCGGGCTTAGCTAAGAAGTCTTAGCTAAGTCTCTCCTAGCTCTTGTGATTGCAGCTACCTCCGATAGGCTCCGAAACGGTCCGAAGTTCCGGAAGTTGGACTTAGGAAGCCTTGTGCACCCCCATGGGTCTCGATCCTATGCCATAAGGTCATCCTAGGACGTACCCATATGACCCTCCACCCATTTAGGACACCTCCTGCCCCGATTAGGCCAAGTCCCGCTGCTAAGGACTTCGTGCGCTCTTAGCCCACTAAGATAGGTGATCACAGCGCATGGCTGCTCTCGGATAGTCATCCCGCCCTCGTGAATGAACTTGGTCACCTTTCTACCGTACGTAGTTCCCCTGTTTCAGTTCCTAATTAGTTCCTATCCTCCTCGTGTTCACTTCGGAGTCCATGCGCTTTAGTACACATTTCGGACTCGTAAGGATCGCTTCGCGCAAGATTAGTTCACCTCACGTTCCCCTATTTAGTCAGAGGTAGTTTACTATGTACAAGAGAGACCCCTCAGTGTACGCTTCTCTCTTTGGAATACCAGTTCCCCTGTAGCTCCGATCTCAGGAAAGCGCCGCGAGTACAACCTTAGGAACGGTCCCAAGGTCCCTAAGTCTCCACCCCAGCTCCGTTTCAGTACCTTTGAACTACGTCTACGCTCGCGATATATCTACGAACTACGTCTACGCTTCCCGAACTACGCACTACGATCTACGAAGTCGTCGTGACTTCGTGCCCTTCAGCACCTCTTATAGCACCTATCCGGTGGGCCTCCGCCTTAGTTATACCCTTAGGCTCACGTTGCGTCATCCCTACGTCCTACGAATAACCCTACGACTCCCCCATAGCCTTCATTACAGGCTATAGTACATCTCTCTACGCCCTCGAACTCTCCGACCCACACCTTGGCGTCATCAGACACTTCAGAGCTTCCAGCAACCTCGTTCCCTCATTCCTATTCCAAGTATTAGCTCTCCGAACCATCCGACCTCTCCTACAAGTCTCCTACGCCAGCCAAACCTCGCCCACATTGCTCTAACAAACCTCTAAGCCTTACACCCTTTAGCTAACTCTAGCTAAAAGGACTTCGCAGCAGTCTCGTACCCTCTGCCGCTTAGTAGAAATTATAGTCCATTGGCTTATTGCCCCCTAACTCTATACAGCCTACGAAGTCAGCTCGCGCGATTTAGCTAAAACTTCGAAGGACTTCGCAGAATCTCGAAGGACTTCGCATACTTCGGAGGGCCTCGCAAGGCCTTAGGGATAGTATAGCACTTAGGAACAAGATCCTGTTGTGCAGGACCCTTGACCCCTTACTCCCCTACTTACAAAAACAAGACATACAGGTTTCCCGGTATCATACAGGTTGTAGCTCCTACCCTCACACCCTCACAGTTATCACACTACCCCCAGCCACGTTACGGAGCGCTCCCTAGGTACCAGGGTCCCCTAGGTCGTATCACCGGATCGAGCGCTCTGAGGAGGGCATCGAGACCGATCTCGGTATACACATGCGGCAGTGGCTGCGCGCGTACTATAACGCTTGCCTCGATTTCGAGGTCTATCCGAGCGTCTTCAAGCGGTCTGTTACAGTGGTTTTACCCAAACCGAACAAACCGGACTATACGCTAGCGAAGGCCTACAGGCCTATCTGCTTGCTGAATTGTTTTGGCAAATTGTTTGAGAAGATCATTGCCAAACGAATGCAGTGGGATGCCCAGAAGTGGGGAATCCTACACCCATGTCAGTTTGATGAGGCTATGCAGCATAGCACCACTGACGCTGGCATTCAACTAGTGCACAATGTCAAAGAGGCATGGGCGCGCAACCTTATCCCATCGGTGCTGCTGCTCGATGTGTCACAGTTCTACCCGTCCATCAATCATGATGCGCTGGTAGGAATCATGCGAAAGCAGGGCTTCAACAGTAAGCTCTGTAATTTCATGGCAAATTACTTGATCGGGCGAAAAACCTGATTCCTGTTTAATGGTACCTTGACCGATCCATCTGACTTTGATGTCGGAGTCGGCCAAGGATTGAGTTTATCCCCGATTCTATCTGGGGTTTACATTGCACTGGTCATACACAAGTGGGCGCCAGTCCATTTGGTACAATCGGGCCGAACAGGGACTCAGTTCTATGTGGACGACGGTCTCATCATGGCGGCTTCACCAAAGGCTGTTGATGACAGCCCGCAAGCCCTTGTCCTGAAGAACAACGCTATTTTAGCGGATGTCTTCCATAATCTTGTCAGTGATCTAAACCGTTTAGGTTTAGGCGTCGAAGGAGATAAGCTGGAGTTGATGCACTTCTGGAAGCGCCAGAAGGGGTATTCGACTTCCCGACCCCTTGGTCTGGATCTAACCATCCAAACCGATGGACATGATGTCACTTTGCGAGCAAAGGACACAATGCGCTATCTTGGGTTCTTTTTAGACCCCAAGCTTAGCTTTCATGCACACGTGCGGTTCTACGCTAATAAGGCGGCCAGCACGTGCAATGCACTTCACATGCTCGGTAATTCGGCACGCGGATTCCATCCCATCAACAAACAGCGGCTCTATATAGCGCACGTCATTCCGTTGATGCTATACGGTGCTCAACTGTGGTGGAATCCACAGTGGAAGGGCCTCAAATGGGCTGCAAAAAAACTGCAGACCACCCAGTCGAGAGCAGCTAGGTGAATCACCGGCTGTTTTAAGACCACACCGATCAGGGCGATGGAAATGTTGGGTGGGTTGGTCCCCATCCGCATCCAGGTCAACCGGTACATGGAAAAAGCTGCGCTTAGAGCGCGGCGAGTTCATGAAGGGCACCCAATGAGGGCTGCTCTTCCACCTTATTGAGCGACCAACGTCACCAATATCACTGCGCCATGGCCGCTTAATTCGCGCTGTGGCAAAAAACAGGCTGTCACCCCCATGACGTTCATAGATCACATCGGGAGACAGTCATCAGAAGACTTTGCACCACTCCATCCGGAGGCGCGGCCCGGTGATTGGGTCATGGATCGGTACACTGATCGCTTTGAGCGGGTGTTCTTGGACGGAAAAGGTCCAAACAAATGCTCACCTGAATTCGCCGACTGGTTGGAGTTCACCTGGTGGCCAGAATTCCGGCGCCAGTTGGCCCAGCCAGAAGGGCGAATGTTGTTCACTGATGGATCGTATGCAAATGCGCCAACAGTGAGATCTGGTAGCGCGTGGCTCGTCGTTGACGGGGAAGACCATGTTGCCCATGGAAAGTTCGGGGCCGGCAAGGTCCAGAGCTTCGATGCAGAGATGCTGGCACTGGCGTGTGGGCTGCGTGAAGCGGTCCGTGACGTCCCTGCACACATCACCACCCTAATAGTCTGTTCCGATAACCAATCGGCACTTGACCGAATATTCAAGCCGGAAGTCGGACCGTCGCAGATGGCGGCGGTCATGGCTTCTCAACATGTAAGAGCGTTCCTCGATGCAGATGAATGCCGACGCATTGTCCTTTTTTGGGTCCCATCCCATAAAGGCATTTTTCAGAACGAGTTTGTCGATGAACTCGCGAAGAAGGCATTGGATGATCCCCAACCAGAATTCATCTCACAATCAATGGCCCTTGCTCGCGTCAAGGCAAGGGTCAAAAAGTGCTGGGGGACGCTAGTCGATAACCCCAGCTATCGCGGCCGCCGGTTATGAAAAGTAACCGAGGATGCCCTACCGCTGCACGGGACCACAGCCAAAGGCACGTGGGTCTTGAAGGCAGCTGGCAAGTCCAACAAGGAGGTGGCACGCGTATGTCGTGTGCTCACCAACCATTTCCCAGGCGGTGAATACCGCTCTAGGTTTAATATCCCAGGCCCTCACCTCTGCTTGTGTGGAGTGGAGGAAACTAGGGAACATGTGCTCTTCGACTGTCCATTCTGGATCAGAACGAAGCGCCAACAGGATCCTCGTGATCCGCTTCTGATGGGGCCCCCTGAACAAAGGGGATGGACCCCAGATGACATAATGGAGTTCCTTCGGCTCAACCCGATGGTCTCTACCTTTGACTGGGCAGAGATTCTGGCAGAATCTCTGCTTGAAGCAGAAGCTGCGTGCAGGAGAACATTCACTCATGCCCGTCTTATGTGCCACACTGTCGGAAGACAAGCGGCCTGGCAGCGGTTCCATGCGGACCGACATTTAGATCCCGGTATGACCATCGCCCTGGGTGGAAAATACCGGGATTTCTGTGAGTGGTACGACGCTGAAACAAAGGCGTTTGAAATGTACCATAATTGGATAGACGAGGGGATAGCAGAACCCAGTATCCGCGACGACCCCCCCGTCTACCCAAATGATAACTGAGGCCCGAAACCTGTAGGGCTAGACTCAGTTCCCTAGGTGATTTACTGATGGAACGGTGATGAGTCCTGTAGCCTCCTGGGCCCCGAATCGCGATTATTAGGAGCTTTCTAATCCCCCAACCGACCACTCTAAGACTCTCCTACAGCCTACGACAGGAGGGATAGGTTCCTATAATATTCCTAACGCCCCCTCTCCTTCCAAAACCCTCCTAACACCCTACGAAGTCTTGCGAAGTCACACGAGGTGCTACGAGATTTCGAATGCTAGACGCGAAGTCCCTAACTCCTGCTAAGTCCACTATCGGACACTGCCGGCCCTCCCATACTGTTCCATTGAATCTAGGTCCTATCTACTACGTCACTCATCCCGGGCTTAGCTAAGAAGTCTTAGCTAAGTCTCTCCTAGCTCTTGTGATTGCAGCTACCTCCGATAGGCTCTGAAACGGTCCGAAGTTCCGGAAGTTGGACTTAGGAAGCCTTGTGCACCCCCATGGGTCTCGATCCTATGCCATAAGGTCATCCTAGGGCGTATCCATATGGCCCTCCACCCAGTTAGGACACCTCCTACCCCGATTAGGCCAAGTCCCACTGCTAAGAACTTCGTGCGCTCTTAGCCCGCTAAGATAGGTGATCACGGCGCATGGCTGCTCTCGGATAGTCATCCCGCCCTCATGAATGAAGTTGGTCACCTTTCTACCGTTCGTAGTTCCCCTGTTTCAGTTCCTAATTAGTTCCTATCCCCCTCGTGTTCACTTCGGAGTCCATGCGTTTTAGTACACATTTCGGACTCGTAAGGATCACTTCGCGCAAGATTAGTTCACCTCACGCTCCCCTATTTAGTCAGAGGTAGTTTACTATGTACGAGAGAGACCCCTCAGTGCACGCTTCTCTCGTTGGAATACTAGTTCCCCTGTAGCTCTGATCTCAGAAAAGCATCGCGAGTACAACCTTAGGAACGGTCCTAAGGTCCCTAAGTCTCCACCCTAGCTCCGTTTCAGTACCTTTGAACTACGTCTACGCTCGCGATATATCTACGAACTACGTCTACGCTTCCCGAACTACGCACTACGATCTACGAAGTCGCCGTGACTTCGTGCCCTTCAGCACCTCTTATAGCACCTATCCGGTGGGCCTCCGCCTTAGTTATACCCTTAGGCTCACGTTGCGTCATCCCTACGTCCTACAAATAACCCTACGACTCCCCCATAGCCTTCATTACAGGCTATAGTACATCCCTCTACGCCCTCGAACTCTCCGACCCACACCTCGAAGTCATCAGACACTTCAGAGCTTCCAGCAACCTCGTTCCCTCATTCCTATTTCAAGTATTAGCTCTCCGAACCATCCAACCTCTCCTACAAGTCTCCTACGCTAGCCAAACCTCGTCCACCTCGCTCTAACAAACCTCTAAGCCTTACGCCCTTTAGCTAACTCTAGCTAAAAGGACTTCGCAGCAGTCTCGTACCCTCGGCCGCTTAGTAGAAATTATAGTCCATTGGCTTATTGCCCCCTAACTCTATACAGCCTACGAAGTCAGCTCGCGCGATTTAGCTAAAACTTCGAAGGACTTCGCAGAATCTCGAAGGACTTCGCGTACTTCGGAGGGCCTCGCAAGGCCTTAGGGATAGTATAGCACTTAGGAACAAGATCCTGTTGTGCAGGACCCTTGACCCCTTACTCCCCTACTTACAAAAACAAGACATACAGGTTTCCCGGTATCATACAGGTTGTAGCTCCTACCCTCACACCCTCACAGTTATCACACTACCCCACAGCCACGTTGCGGAGCACTCCCTAGGTACCTGGGTCCCCTAGGTCGTATCAGCGGATGCCCACTTACTATCATTATTACTCTACATGTACCTACATCGTATGGAGTATAAACTTGAGGAATTAAAAAAAAAAAAAAACTGACAAGAATGACTTTGGACAGGCTTTCTACATTAGTTCTCACGGCACTGCCTCCCAAGGATCCGGTAGCCTTCCTGGCATATTGAACTTTCTCCAACTGCCTGTGATATAAGACCCTTGCAGGTGTGCCTACCTTACGGGCTTCCTCATGGCTTGACATGTGAATATTATTGTATATAGGATTGTTGAACTAGCAGACAACATATTATCCTGAATTAGGAGACAGCGGGAAGCTTAGGGTGGCCAAAAAGCAACCTGCTGTCATGTTTTTGTTCCTGTGAGTTGTCAACTATCTGATGGATGTAACATCTCTGAGCCATCCGATCGGGAGGTCTCCGCACATTTTCTCCTTTGTTATTCATCGATGGAGATGTGCTTCATGCCCCAGTTTGAATCGACAGCTGTACCAGTCCAATGTCATCAGGCCCAATGTTGCTCATTGTCTAGAGATCTTTTGCAATCAAGATGTGGAGCATGTGCCCACAGCTTGACCTCATCCAATTCCAAGACGTCAAATTGAGCTTGAGTGAGTTCGCCAGCGTGCCATTGCGAATGCTCAACCTCAGCCTCAGTAGCCTTTCGGACAAGTCGTAGTCTTTCCTTTGATACATGACGAATTCCCTGTGTGTTACCTCCCGCAAAGGACTTGCATGGGCCTGAGAGGATGACGGCAAAGGTGCTTGCACTGATGACCAACGACATTGCGTTCATGATGCAAGAGCTATCTGGCCGGCGACAAGGCGATTGATCTTGAAGGTCAATTCCTCGGACTGTATTTGGACGCGCAGCACTGCTGTCAGGCACTTTGGCGCCTCAGACCATACCTTGTCAGGGCGATCAATGAAAGTCGATGGAACTTCACACGGTTGCAACGACATGAAGCGGCGTCCATCACGGCGGGCATAATGGCCCTACTAGAAATAAGAACGGACGCAAAGCTTGGACAAGAACTCCACTCACTGTTTCTGATTTTATCAAACCCCATGCTGCGGTGGTCTCAGCATGTTCTCCGAGGAGCTACCAGAACACTTCAAGCTTTGAGGGATTGCGTGTGAATGCTTTCCACCGACGCATCCCCATTGATGGACCTGTCCGAGACAACTGAGATCACAGTGCATGAGGCAACCACAGGTGGTACAAAGAAGCACGGCGGCTAACGCGTCGTACACGCGGAGCAATGGAGGATAGTGATGAGTTAAGAGAGAACAAAGGGTGTTAGAGAAGAGAGATGTACATACCGTCATGCAATGAAGCGTTTATAAGGGAAGAGGCTGGCAGGGCTGTGGTCTTCTCTCGATCGCCGGCCGAATTTGGCTACGGCACTACCCTTTCTGGCATTCGCATTGAGATCGTGGAATATCAGCACCGGATATGAGCTTAGTGTTAACCTTGTCTTACAACCACACGCCTTTCGTGTAGTGGGCAGTACAATGGCGCATCCACTGTACAGCCTACTATCCGTCATCCAGCTCTAAGATCACACATGTTGTGTTGATGATGTCTTACGATCCTGCCGTTGGTTGCCAAAAGTTAAGGTAAAGCTGCATGATGTTCTGATACAAGTAAATCACAGTGTTATACGAATACACACGAGCGGTCACGCATCAAGTGGATAGGAAAAATGATTCCAAGATATAGAGTAGTTATATCACAAGAAGCTATTCTCTGGACTGTGTTTCATCACAAACTGGTCGAGGGGGGCCATCATTGACTGATTGCTTTACGCCGGTTATCGCCATCATTCTGAGCAGGAACATTGAGGAATTGAGACCATTCGCCTAGGCCGAAGCCTACGGAGGCACCCCACATGGAGCTCTGATCCGCAGGATGCACGTACATCATGTTGTCATCTCCGAAGGGTTGCGAGGGATGCGGATGGTGTTGTTGCATCTGTACCGTCTGATCAGAAGCGTAGGGCGTCATGCTGTGAAGGGTGCTATATCGAGTTGACACGGTTGGTCCCATATGTAGCGGAGGATGCTGTCGCTGGCTACGAGATGACTGCTGCTGACTGCCTCCCGCAATCGGAGGCGGTACGTGTGTCATTGACGGCGTGGATGCGTGCTCGGGATGGGGTGGCGTCCAACGCATAGATGAAACGGGCATCTGTGTCTGTGTTTGCTCGTGGATTTGCATTCCATCCTGATGAGCAAACCCGAAGCTCTCATTTGCAAAATCTGAATTGGCGCCAGATTGATAGTAGTTTGGGGGAGAGTCCACAGAACGGGAGTAGGGCGGATCTTGGTAGGGGAACGCAAGTGTCTTGACGATCTTCAAAACATCCGCTTTCTTCCGCTCTCTTTCGTCTGGCGGCTCACCAAGGAACTGATCAGAATACAGTGGAGTGAGAGCCTGCAGAATAGTTAGCGCCTTGTCCGCAACGGGCATAGACCTGTTGTGCTCAAGTAAAGTCATTGCTTTGTGAACTTGTTCTCGGAAAAGATGTGCACCGGGCTGTTCAGGTTTTGCAATTAACTGGAACGAGAAAAACATTGCTGCGGAAAAGACATGGAAAGGGAGCCAGTTCATATGGCCTGGGACCTCCGAAACCGCGGGCTGCGTCTGGGCGACGAGTGCTATGAGCGCCAACGCCGCGGAGACAGCGATCTCCAAGCTCGCGGGAACTTTGGCGTAGGGGCGATGGAGAGTGAAGCGGATGTGATGGTACGCGCTGCGAATGACCACGCTCTGCACGGCAATGCGGCGTAACGACTGACAGGGGCTTGCGAAGTTGCGCGAGAGCTTATATTCGTCCAAGTCCAGCTCGGTCGGCATCGCTTCATACCACTTCACGAGGAGCTCGTCTTTCTCCTGCACCGACGCATACGGCACTGCGCGAAAAGACACTGCGTCGTTCATGATGTGACCGAGGACATATGCGAGGCGTAAGAGTGCAAGCTGAGGGAGGAAGAGCCGCCCGGACTTGTCGATCGCGGGATCGCAGTACGAGGGGAGCTCGGTGTTGAAGTGGTGCGACGCGATGCTCAGCGGTCGGCCGAACATGAACGCCTGCCAGCGCTCGCAGAGGATGATGTGCCACCATGCCCACCGCCGACGCTCCGCCGTTATCTTGTCAAAGCGAGTTCTCCCTGGATCGCGATGCAGCCCCATCGCAGTGCCGATACTCACTAGCTCCGTGCTTATGGACCACACCTCCTCCGGGTCCTCTTTGGAGAAGGTCAAGTAGTGGGTGCGCACGAGCAGCAGTTCAACGAGTTCGAGCGAATACGCGCGCGTAAGGCCACCCGCGGCCTCTCTGAGACGCGTGAGCGCTGTGCGCATCACGCCGTAGTACCTGTCGCCGAGCTCCTCACAGGTTCCCGGCATGCTCGCAAAATAAGCGTGCCCCGGCGGCAGGTAGCGTACAGCGAGCGCGATGAGGACACACACGGTTCCGAGGACGACATGGTTACTAAAGTCGCCCGCCTTGAAGCGCGCCCAGGCAGCAAGCAGCGCGGGCTGGTTGACGTGGCGGTATATCCAGTTGCAATGGTCAAAGTAACAGTCAATCAAGGCATCTATAAGATGCAGAGGCGGGAGGAGGTCAACGAGGTCCGAATTGTAAGTGGAAGAACCGGGGGAAGTGCTAAATGCTGGCTCGCCCATGCTGTCCGGGGAAAAGGTGGAGGTGGCAGGCACTGCATCGGCCGGTGAGACGACATGATCGTTTGCCTCCGAGTCGGATCTATCTGAGTGCTGGTAGCAAGGGAGTATTTGTGAGACTTGGGGAGGTAAGGACTAAACTGAGCTTACTGTAATCAAGTTGGAAGCTGCGCTGGTGGGTCCAGCATAAAGCCCGCCAGAGCCCTGTTGCCCCAGCATTCCGGGCGTCACCGTGGTGGTGTTGATATCAGCGGCCTCTGCTTTGTACCTATTAGCCAGAGGCTTCTCTGTATCTGAAGAATCGACATGCGTGTCACGGTATTTCGATTGGGGAGAGGACGCAGGAGATGCTCTGAGTGGCATACGGAAAGCCGGGGGTGATAAAGACGGACCAACTGCTGGAGGGAAGGGGGGGTTTGCTCTGAGGTGTGATTCGATGAGTGTGAGAGACTGGCGGATCCGGTTTACTTCTGCAGTGGGATCGATAGAGGCGCGCCTAAAGATCACGACGCATTGTTGCGATGACGAGATGGTCAGCGCGGGAGAAGAGGAGCTGTATCACATGTGGGCGTGCGTACATATGTTCTTCTCCGCTGCGCAGAGCAGGATCTGCCTCTTGGCTCTGGTAGCAGTGCGCCGTGGTTCCTATGCGGCAGATCAGCCGAGGATTGCAAGACATGCGAGAATAGCCATCTTCCGAGTGGATGTGATTAGCCGCGGACATACCTCTGAGAACACAAGACGAGCACGGTCGGTTCCTGTCAGGTCCGAGGAGAACGAGGAGACGGCATCAGAAGGCCGTGCGGCATTCTGGCAAAGGAGCACAGACCTATCGCACTTGAGCTTGCTGTTCCTGCATGGCTCGCAGTTGATAGCCTTGCGCGCCCGCTTGGGAGCAGGCTGGCGGCTTTCCAGCCCAGCCGTGGGATCAGCGAGCGTATCCCTCGCAGTGAGTCCACTAGGCGAGCGCGTGAGGCTTTGCTTCCTCCTCGAGCCCGGCCTTGTTCGAGATGTCGAGCCTGGCGACGGACCGTCAGCATCCATGGTGCCAGTACCGTTCCCTTGAGTGGTGCACCAAGCCCAAGCACGCTGGGCGCCTGGAGGCGCAGATAAATGGCAAGTCCATTGACATTTGGCCACTACCGGCGGGTGCGCATGCGGTAAGTCGACTTCCTGGTCTCATCGGTCGATTATATAAGGCGTGACGGGATTGGACGGCTGCTTGAGCTCACAGATTCGATGGCATTGTTTCGTGATGTTCATCTTGTCTCGGTGTCCATTTCGCTCCCAAGACAATCACCGCCTGCTCGTAAACAAGCGCCCGTTGATCTCGAGCCTTGACGATCATCCGACGCGTGATTTTTACGCGTCCTTCATGTGATGAACAGCAGAACACGACTAGACGCGCGGTAATGCAGAGGGCGGCCTCTACGACCAAGATGATCTGTTTCAGGCTTGCAATGTTGATGCAAGCCCTCGCCCGTTCAGTGTCAACATATTCACCCGCTATGAGAGTTGGCTAGTAGGCGAGTCTAATGTTCGAGATGTTCTGGTATTCATCTTGACATGCCGTCGGGAGCGACCTGTCACACAGAACGAAATAAGCATCGAGTGCGTCCGGTGCATCGTGGCGACTGGAAACGAGTCAACCGGGATGGGGGAATTTCTCTGTTATTTTTGATTACATAAGCTATATGTCCAATAATGGATTTTGTCAGATACGCTAGACCCTTTGGGATTATCAGACTACAAAATCACTGAAGATAAGCAGCACCTGATGGGGAATTCTCGAATCTTCGAGTCGTTGCAGTCGCCTGAAATCCTCATAAAGGTCCAAGGCTTGCTCGGTACTCTCTCGAACAGCTGAAGACCGCATAGTGTGTACTAACATCTCAGCATCTTCTCCTAAAACTCATGGCCGACGCACTAAAAGACCAGGGCAACAAGGCCTTCCAGACTAAGGACTATGACAAGGCCATTGACCTCTTCTCTCAGGCACTTGCCCTCGATCCTGACAACTTCGTCCTTTATTCGAATCGGAGCGCAGCAAAGGCGGGCAAGCGGCAATATGCTGCGGCGCTCGAAGATGCTGAGCAGGTATAGTGTCCCCTCGAACGCGTTGATCACCTACACGTTTGACGCAATTTGGCGTGCAGTGTATCAAGATCAACCCTGCATGGTCCAAAGGATATGCACGCAAGGGTGCTGCCCTGCACGGCCAGCGAAAATACCAGGAAGCTATCACAGTCTACGAGGCAGGTCTCAAACTCGAGGACAGCCCTGTGCTGAGGAAAGGGCTGAAAGAAGTCCAAGACGCTAAGGGTGTGTTACCCTCGTAACTCGGCTGAGACATACCATGCTGACGCGTAGCCTACAGCTGCTGACGAGCGCGGCGATAGCGCAGAGGCATCCGGACTTGGCAAACTGTTCGGCGACCCGAATCTCCTCGGCAGGCTCGCGACGAACCCGCGCACGCAGAGGCACCTCGCGGACCCTACGTTCGTGCAACGGCTCCAGATGCTGCAGCAGAATCCGCGCCTCGCCGAAGGTGCTCTGCAGGACCCACGTATGATCGACGTCCTCGGCGTGCTCATGGGCGTCGACATGCAGGGCTTCTCGCGCGAAGAGGGCTCCGACGAGCTGCCCCCCGGTCTGAAGAGGGACACACCAGCTGAGCCTTCCAAGCCTACGTCACCGCCTCCTCAGCCGTCTGCCTCGTCTTCGAGTCCCGCACCGAAGTCTTCACCACCTCCTGCAAAGGTCGAGGAGGACGTGGAGATGGTAGAAGCAGAGGACGATGAGGACGTCAAGGCCCGCAAGGAGGCCGAAGCGGAGAAGAAACTTGGCTCGGATGCATACAAGGCACGCCACTTCGCGGCGGCCGCGACTCACTTTGAGAAGGCATGGGAGACTTGGCCCAAAGACATCACATTCCTCACGAACCTCGCAGGTCAGTTTGACAGCATCGCTTCTGCCGATGCGTGGTGCTGACATCATGTATAGCCGTGTACTTCGAACAGGCTGAATTCGATAAATGCATCGAAACATGTGAAAAGGCGGTCGACGAGGGTCGCTCGGTAAGATGTCACCATGCCATCACCCACATGTGCTCCTCACTTACAGAATTTCTGGTGTGCCTAGCTTCGCGCAGATTACAAGCTCGTCGCGAAAGCATTGGGCCGCATAGGCAACGCGTATTCTCGCAAGGGCGACCTCTCCACTGCGATCAAGTTCTACAACAAGTCACTCACCGAACATCGCACGCCCGACATCCTCACCAAGCTGCGTGAAGCTGAACGCGTGAACGCCGAGACGCAGCGGCTCGCGTACATCGACCCCGAGAAGGCCTCTCAAGCGCGAGAGGAGGGCAACGCTCTCTTCAAGGCCGGTGACTTCGCAGGCGCGGTGAAGGCATACACCGAGTCGATCAAACGCGATCCGAACGATCCCCGCGGGTACAATAACCGTTCAAATGCGTACACGAAGCTTGTCGCGCTACCTGAGGCCCTCAAGGATGCAGAGGAGGCGATCCGTGTCGACCCCAAGTTCGTGAAGGCGTACGTTCGCAAGAGCCATGTGCTGTACGCGATGCGCGACTACACGAAGGCGATCGAGGCTGTGCAACTGGCGGCAGATATCGACACCGAGAAGAAACATACACGGGAGATCCAGGATCAGATTATGAAATGCCAGCAGGAACTGTTCAGCCAGCGTGCGGGTGAGAACGAGGAGGAGACGCTCCAGCGCGCTATGCGTGACCCAGAGATTGCGGTAAGTCGCCACGGCGTCCTCGGTAATACGTAGACTTCTGATTTTGTGGTGCAGAATATCATGAGCGATCCGATCATGCAGTCAATCCTCCAACAAGCACAGTCAAACCCGGCGGCTCTGCAGGACCATATGAAGAATCCAGTGGTTCGCCAGAACATCATGAAACTCATCAACGCAGGTATCATTAAAACAAGATAGGTTCATGAAAATGTGTACATAGGGGAGGAGTATTGGGATCGGGACAGTTTGTCACAGCACAACGATTGTCGTCGCAGCGCATTGTATCTATAGCAATCTTACATCATATGCCCTCGTTAGCCCATATTCACAAGGTTGCCGTTCATTCAGCCGGAGGAGAAACCCAAGCCCACCCTTTCAGGTTACCGAACACCGTCATGACTGTGTTCTCACATGCCTCCCTGTCCGTTTTTTCTTTTGCTTCCTCCACCTCGCGCCACACCCGCATATTCTCATGCACTTCATGCAAGTTGCTCATACCCACCACGCATGGCGCATCTACTTCTCTCGCCATCTTGAAGCCATACCCTACAGCAAGGTTTGGAAGGCCACCTTTCCAGCGTGCCTCTACACACACCGCATTCGCCTGATTCGCCGCTGCACGGAGCTCCGAAGGAGCAGGATGCCAGGCTGGCGGTGTGGGCGTAAGCAGACCCATGTTCAGAGGCGACGCAGTAAGGAGCTGCGGAATCCCAGCGCGTGTACGAAAATGCGGCGCAAATACGGCAAATGCCTTATTCTGCAAAGTCAATTGTGAATAAGAGAGGAGGACATCCAGTGGTTTGAATGGCGGGGTATGCAGGACCAGAAGCGCAATACGGAGGAGCGTCGGCAGGGGGTATCCTGTGTGAAGAACAATACCGGTGAGCAATATGTCCGACCAGTTCAAGGGCTTGTACCCACCCGTGATTCCGATAGACTTGATCGAACCCTCTTCCTGCATCTTGCGCAGTTCTGCAACAGCGTCCAGAATCTTCCGATCGCCCTCGCCCCACACCTTCGCCTCCTCACCTTCGGCTAACCCGTACTCCGCTTGCTCGTCAGAGAGCGCAACCGTATGATCACCTGCAACACGGGGGCCAACCGGCGTGCACACAAATTCGATGTCGTGTAGATACACTGTATCGAGGTAATCAGTATTCAGTCGAGAGAGACTGCGCTGCACGCTGGCTCGGATGGTGGCGGGAGAGTAGTCGAAGTCTGAAGCAGTGCTGCCGTAGCGCCCACACTTAGTCATCTGAGCAACACGTCAGTTACACAACTTGTATTGAGTTATTTAGAAAACTGTGCAGTCACTAGTTTGTAAGATGCCCGTGGAAACTCTGGCTCGAGCGCCTTCAAAGCAGTGCCCAGGACAATTTCAGACGGCCCGTAGTAAGCCGACGTGTCGAAGGCACGGACGCCATAGCTGACGACGAGATTCGTTCACGTTTAATCGATATGCATGCGTTTACATGATATCCACTTACCGAAGAGCCAATCTGACCGTACGGACTGGCAAATAACCAGACAGGTGATTGTCATCGTTGTATTGATGAGAGAAAGATGCAGCGCCAAAGACAACACCAGGCAGGTGCAGGGGCCCTATTTCAGTCTTCGATCAAGCTCAAAATGGCACTCCTCCGCTTTATCTGAGCAAATGCAACTTTACCAGAGCATCGAATTCCGGAACATCCTCCTCGTTGTCAGGGATGGTGTCCAGAGCGGGCAAAGAGAACACAGGCTGAGGAGAATGGAGAGGTACAACCATTTGAGTGAGATCAACGAGAAACACGCAAAATCCGATTACATAGTTTCAAACGAGGACTAGAGCTGCCTTTAGCTGGTCACAAATAATCACTTGTCACGCGGAACGTTACGGTGAAAAGCGCTGAATTGAATCATAGATGATTGGTACAGGCAGAGAATCCATTCGTTCCAGACCTGCGATACTGTAAAGTATTACGACAGACAATCAGAGCTTCTTCCTCTCCCAGCTATCAATACGCGAGACAGTCAGTCGACATGCGGCAAAAAGGGTGCATACGAAACGAACCCCTTCTCGAAATGCTGGTTGACAGTTAGCATCTTCGTGCCTTCGTTTGGTTTGATGTCGTTCCAAGGCGTAGGGTTCTCCTTTGTCCAAACGACTAGAATGGATATTATAAGAACAGGTGAGGCTGATTCTGCCGCTTGCACCATACTCACCTGTGGGACCCCGGGCGAGCCGTGTAAGATACCATGTTCCACCAACGATGACGATACCAACAATAGCAAAACTTTCTCCGCAATCAAGACCCTGGCTCAGAGAAATGACTGTGCACTCACATTGGAGTCGCCTACCAGGTTGCGGGTTAAATGAACCTAGTATCACCGATGACAATAAGATGACCCACCTCAACAGCAAACCAATTCTTCATGAATCCTTTCTTCAACGGCGGCGACATGGTAAGGAGGTCAAGGACGCTCGAGCGGTTGGTGGCAAATATGTGGTTGCGGACAACTTTCCGAAGCTCACCGTACCATGATGCGATATAATTCCCACGTTCTGACCGACGCGTCTCGTCACTGCACGTGTTGTCTCGTCTTTGTCTCGACTTGTCCAGTCTCGCTGCGACATGTCCGTTCACTACCGCTGCCGCCAGCATTGTCTCAACATTATTAGGCGATTGGGATCAGCACATCCTTACCGATTTCTGGCGGGGACTTTGCCGTGGGGCGCCTGTGCACACAAATTCAATTTATTGTCGCGTCGCATACGGTGCCACTTGGAAATTCCATGAATTTTGGTTTTGGTAGTCTGGTCTGGTCAGACGCCGCCCACGATATGAGTACAACAGGGAAGAGACAGCGATGTAAAAATGCAACGTCAGAACAGTCAGACTACCCGTCACCCTTTAGCCTCCCAGTCTCCGACTATTTATCGTGAGGACTGACTAAGTTTCTGCGCCTTTTTAACACGATGAGCAATTTCTGTGCGCAGACTTTTCTGAAGACTCCGTCCACGGGTTGACAAGTCCTCTTGGGAATCCGCTGCCAACAAAACCTGATCTATCAGAGCATAAGGAAGCCAAGTTGCGGATGAACTTTTCGTTTGGTCCTGAGTAATATGTGCATCGCTCTACCGACGAGGACCATCATTCTGAGGTTGGAATTACTATCCAGAAAACGGTTGCGTACTCACCCGTTGCATCAGTCGAAGCGTGTGATCTAGCGCCGACTCTAGGACCTCATACCGTAGACACGTACGGATTAAGTATTCAGGATGTTGTATCTGCTTTGACAAACAAAATTTAGGGGTGCCCTTGTGCGCAGACAGGATACAGAAGGCTCGCCTCTAGTGAATGGATCAACCACGGGGGTGGTGGTGATGATCCATCAAACTCTAGAATTGTTTCCAATGTCACCTTGCTATACCTGTAATCCGTTTCCGGGCCGTCATGACGTTCTAACGACTGTCGAAGATATCGCCAGCCTCTATCAGCTGGGGTTCCAGACCACGACGAAACTTTATCCGTTAATAACCAATCAGACGTGTCTTCGCCTCTGTGATAAGCGAGTCAAGGAAGTAACAAAGAAGGCTAAATGTGTAATCACATTACTGTGTCTGGACTGCGAGAGAGTCGTAGACATTGGTTTGTCAGATGCCCAAAGAGCTCAGTCATGTCGACGTCGAGGCTGCGTGCGGTAGCCATGGCCATATTAAAGCGGTTAGATTGCGCCATTCGCATCACAACAGAGGGCGGCGGAAGTAGTAGTTCTAAGGGACCTCACTATCAGAGCATCGAAAACGTCAAACTGGAATGCAACTCACCTCCTGCCGACAACAACGTGGGGTCTCTTCGGATCAAGTCTAGTCGAGCGGACAGTAAGGCGTACTCGTACTGTATATCCGCCAAGTCCACAATTTCAGCGTCACGCTTTCCGAGAGCGTATCTGCCTTCTGGAATATGCTTTGAGAGTTTGCGTCGTTTACGGGGCTATTCTCAATAGTCAGCAGTGAATTTCTTGAATTGGTGACTTCCGCTTACCTCATGGCCGGTTTCCGCCGTCACGGGCATCACAATTGAAGCGTTCTTTTGATCGATGAGGGCGAGAGCGTTCATGCTGACAACATAAGCTTCGAGTTGCAATTCAGCAAGGTTAATAAAGTTCACGGGGTCACCGATTAGGGTTGCAAGCTTCCGTGCCCGTTGGTACATCGTGAGTGCGGCTAAGAGTGAGACGCCCATCACGGGTTATTAACAATGCTTGGAAAGGTGAAGAGCAAACTAGCTGACCGTTGCGATAATCGCTCCTTGCAACATACCACGTATAAAGGATTCTCGAGTAGAACGGTCGTATCCTAGGATCTGCGTTGCGTGCCTTGAATGAAAGGGCCTCCCCCACTTCGTCGACATATCCGGCAAAATTAAGGGTCATCAGTCGCTCGACTGCGTCCTCGTCGCACATTCGATACACGAGCTGGGAGATACATTCACGTTTGCTACCGAGACAAAATTAAAGCGGTGCACGGAATGAAAAATACCGACGTACAGTCTGTCATATGGAGTAGAAATCAAGGCTGCATATGCATCTTCGTAAAGGCCCAAATCGGTGAGGCCCTTGATGAGCCCGTGCCATAAGGATGTCGTGTCGATGCCAGGCGGCGCGACAGCTAGACTGAGTTGTGAGAACATCGTTTCATGGGATGTCGAAGAGGCCGCTTTGAAGAGGCTGGAGGCATGGAGATAGAAATCAAACTCAGATTCGAAAAGCTCCGTGCCTGGCAATACAGCAGCCAAAGCTTCCCGGTCCTCGAAGGACAGCGCGTTGTCAGATCCTGGCAGGAGCATCCATATTAGTGGCAGAAACGACAATGCAAAACGCTTGACTGACCAAAGCTGCCTGCAATGCTTTCTATGACAGATGCAGCATCGTCATATCGACCTTCATCCACCCATAAACGGCCTAATACATAGATAACACCAGGGGTCCTCGGCAGCCAAGCCAGCATTTCCCTAGCCACCTCGCAGTATCCGAGAAGGCGTAGTTTTTCGCAAAATAATACCTCAAGCCTAGTAGCATGCGCCGGAGAGACAGACTGCAATAGCCCAGTAGCATCCAAGAATTGATGGGCAGAATTAGGAAGTCCCGATGAGTGGCCGCCATGTTGGGTGACGAGGCGGTGGATCAGAGAGTATGCTGGCTTGAGTCCCGGATGCCTGGAAGACACGTGCATGTTACTCATTCTTGTAACAAAATCGTCATCAGAAGTCGCAGTATCTGCAGGAAGAGATGGAGGTAGGCAGTCTCCGGCAGGTTGCCGAACGACATGACGAAGCATGGCTACTCCGCGGAACACCACGAAAATTTCGGAGAGTAATGAAGGGTTCCACGACGTCAGGTCCTCAGAAAGGAAGAAGAGTAGCGTGATCAGCGAAAGACATATTTCGTATCTTGCATTGACAGAGTGAGTGACGTATGAGGACGTTAGCGCTCTCATCCATTCCGAGGTCGTAGGTGGGAGAGCTAATTCGACTTCATCTTCTTCACTTTTGACCTCTTGATCAAAACCACCAATGACATCAAGAACGAGACGGATGGCATCTAATAGATTTTTGATGCTCTGCAAACGGCCGGTTATCCAACTCTCGAAGCCTTCATCGAATTCGTCTCGAAAATTCATTCGCTGTGCTTGGTCTTGGATTATATCAGCATACGGAAACGCAATCTCCTGGTGAACGATATCGACTAATCGGTTCTCAAGACTGAGCATAGACCGAGGGCCAATTTTTGTGCGGAGCATCCATATGATCTCCAAAAGAGAGAACTGAGCATCGAGTGCAGTAGACGCCAAAAGCATCCTGCGAAGCCTGAGAGGTAAATCTTCACCTACAAGTGATGCAACGCGCTCTCGCTCGACGACAATAACACTGCCTTTCGGCTCTCCGGGCCCTATAGCAAGAGGCCATCGACAACTCCGTTCCACTTCCCTACACCGGGCAATAAAACCTTCCCAATCTCGCTTAAGGGCATTCCAATACTTGGAATGCTGTGGAGCTCCCGTTTTAGGATCTCTTGTGAGTTGTAAAGTACAGCCGACTACTGCGGCAATTTGTTCACCAACATTGGCGTACGTGGTTAGCAGCTGGGGAGGATGCGGAGGAGGCAAAGAGTGACAAGCATCCGTATAATGATTGATCGCGGTCTGCAGTGTGAGAGGAGAGAACATGCCCGGTCTCATAATGGCTTCGAAAAACTTGTCCGACAACGAGCCAGGCGACAGGAGTAATTCGTCGAGATAAGCCGGTGTTAATTCGGCTTCTTCGGGATAGCTAGCAGTCTGCCAAATTCTATCTGTCATATCCGATTTGCCTAGAGCAAGTTGGATCTCTTGCACTATAGACTGACCCTGCTTGTCCCATAATGTGTACAGTGTTCGGCCTTCCACAAAGAAGTCTTGTAGATGACAATGCACACTGGCTTCTGAAGACACAAAAGACTTCACGGGCTGCAGAGTATCGTCAGCTGCGCTAAAAAGCTGGAAAAAGCCTCCAGAAGTCGAGGAAGACTCCGTTGGGATGAATACAAGGACATAGGGGATGTCCGAATTGGAAACCGAAAATACGCATATTAAACGTTGAGGTTCAGGGGGAAGCAGTATCGGAGGCCGGGTAGAGTTCGATATTGTTTCTGCAACAGGTCTCGCAGGTTCCCCGGATACCATTGCAGGTAATGTCTTCTCAGCAACACATCCGCTTCTAGCTGTCCAAAGTCGCAGAGTACGATCTCGTGAAAGGGTCCAGATATGGCCTATATCTGTTGGTTGTGGAAACGTTGCCATTGAGATGATCTCAGAACCTCCTGGAGGACCGCCATGCAAGCTTGGAAGGAATGATGTGATTGAATTGAAGAATGAGCGGGAATGGAATGTGGTTTCTTTCCAGACGTCTGTGAGCTCATCCGTGAGTCAAGAGGACAATTTCATTCAATGGGGTTGTTTCGTACCATTAATATCATCGTGACCCAGACATTCGGTTTCCAAACGTAAGAGGGAACCGTTTGGTAAACCGATAGCGACACAATGCGTTCCTTGCACCTGTACTAAGCCCTGTAGGCTCTCCCTCATGTTGTGAATTACATACTCGCGATACCACTGTCTGTTCGCCTGGGGCTGCCATGATGGTAGACCTTCACGCAGAGAAAGAACGATGCGGTATAATGATCCCGTGACCGTTACGGCAATAATATGAAGTTCTTGGGACTCCCATATCATGGCTGAAGGGCAAGGTTGGATTGGAGAAGGGAAATCAAAACGCAGCGGCGGAACTTCCTGTGTAAGCGGCACAAGCTCCAGCACTCGACCCCAATGAGTAACACGAAGCAAAATGGTGCCCGTCGTTGGCGTGTAGAAAAGTGAGGCATGACTTGCATGCTCGGGTGAGGGATTTGACGGAGATTTCAAAGGTAGTGAGGGAATGTCCTTTTGTGTGGTAGCGAGGGAAATGGGCTGGGAAGACGGAAAGAGCGACGATAGATGCGACGCGACAAGAACACCCCAGTCGAGCGAGACCATGGCCATACGCAACGTCAGAGACAGGGTGGCAAGTGAAAGGGTTTGAGAGATCTAGACCCGAAGACTCGCGTTTGATGCTGATGTCCTGGACTCGGACAACAGCCTGAAGGTTAACAACTTCCGAGCCACCAGTCGACGATGCCTTTTCGACTTTATTTCCGATTCGCGTAAGTATTCATTCAGATCCATTGTAATACGTGTGACAGTATCCGTCACGGCCACAATAATGGTTGTGACCGTTTCTGCTTTGGGAAACTCATTCGCCATATAAAACAAGTAGGGCCCATTCACAGAGCTCAAGCAAGGGTCGCGCCAAGTTTGATGGCACAAGAGTTGCACAGCTCTTTTGAGTTCTTCTTACTAGCGTCCTATGGGACCTTTATTCTACAGATCCATACGCGCTCCTTCCAATGAGGTCTCCATGCGTTTTCAAACTGCGGCTGATGCAGGCCAAAGGCAAGGTCATGCTGTCCAGCCTCTTCGCTTTGAGCCCTCTGTGTAGGATATATAGTCCGCGGTCCTTGGCTGTCTCGGTAAGCGAGAAATCCCAGCGATCCCCTCACAAGTATTGTACATTTCCCCCAGCATTTCTGTATTTTCGAATGTCGGATCAGATGCTTGCGTTTGACGCGATCGTGTTTCCTTCAGACGACCGACCCCCACACCTGGTGGCGCTCATGACCAGTGCACTCGCCACTCCCATTCCAAACCCGCGCCCGCCCTTTCGCTGTGGAAGAATTCCTCACCCGGAAATGTATATGGACTACGTTGCAGAAGGCCTCGGGTCTAGGTCTTGGCATTTTCATGTACGTGTTTACATCTCAATTTAGATTAAAAGGCCGACGTTGAGGCTAATTTACTCTGTACCTGGCTTGAACGAATCGCATCAGGTCGTGGAAGCATTGATTGGAATGAACAAGAAGTTTTCCACTCCATACATTATCTTCTACCCCACCGTGTCCCGCGATGGCATGCCGTTCCCGATTAACAAGTGCGTTCGTGAAATCCAGGAGACTAATTTCAACGAGGCAGCGGCATGGCGCGGGAACATTCTCGTAGCGAAATACCGTGACCAAGATTACTCCGCTATGATGGACGCTTCAATGGCAGATTTTCCTATAGTCAAGAATTATCTCGCTACTCACAACGCGCGTTGAAGGTCAGTCAAGATCTAGATCAGCCTTGAGAATTATGCGCACGTATTCTTATCCAGCGAAACTTTCTCAACAGGTCTACTCCGGAATAGATGACTTTTCTCTAGTTTCACTGGACAGCTGTTAGAACTGTGCTTTGGTGTTCTCATGCGCATTGTCTGTTCGCTCGCGTTACGATCAGGTCCAGGACTAGGCCGGCGAATCTACAAATGTACTCTACATACAGTATATAATCAGTAGATACCGATAGTCAGATGTATTTATAATATCATTGGAAGCGGACTATACAATCACTGTCACAGTTCGTCGTGTTTCGACTCCTTGTACCTCTGCACTTGCTGCGGGGATCGGACGGCTTTAGCCTTCTTCGGGTCACAATGGTCAGGTATCGGGCTGGCTGGGTCAATCGGGGGATGGGATACGCGGCCAATCTTGACGTATTTCTTATGTTCAGCATAGAACTTCTTCCAATTTTCTACGCCCTGTAGGACGACCGTTACTTCAATGAGCTCGCTCTACGGGCCGATTATCTGATCTTGGTGACTCTACCTTCAGTTCCTGTTCGCTTAGACCACGAACATCATGTGTGAGGTGCGTGGAGAAACATCCCGTCCCGTAAGCCCGTGCTGCATCCTTCCCAGCCCTACGAGACATTTAGACGTCGGTCTGCCAATAACATTACTGACATACAGCATGTGATAGGCGCCTCCGGGACCGTATGTGGCACGGTTGGCACTTACATCGTACACATCGCCGTCAATCTATAATCGAAGAAGTTTACCGGTGCGATTCAATCCAACCTCGGGAACACAAACGCTCACAGCAAGGTATATGGGCTTGAGTTCATTAGAGCCGTCAAATGTCGCTAACATGCGCTCTGAGAATAGCCGCTGATTTGTCTGTATGGCTCTCCGTGAGTGCTGTCCTCAATTCACATGTATAGTTTGTCCTCACTGGGATGAATTGCCTCAGGTTGGGGAGCTCGTGTTCCCATAGAAAGCTACCGGTGATGAATTTACCGGCAAGGACTATGAAGATGGTCGCGTAAAGGACGAATTTCAAAATGCCCAAGCAGCCGACTTCAGGTTCCTCTGTTGGGTCGATTTCTTCCGGTCCTGCCTTCTCCCCCCTCGCAATCTTCTCCTCCCGTTCTTTCTTGCGCTGTAACCAAGCCTCGTGTTCTTGTTCGCGTTTGAGGCGATATTCCGAGTATCTGCACACATCACTGCGTTAGTCACCTCAGACATTACAGCCATTGCAACGTTACCCGAGGAACGGACGATTTGCCTGCTTCGTGGATACCATCCTGCCCTTAAACGCAGGGTCCTGCACCTTGGGGTACTCGTCATTCACAGGAAATTCTCCCCACGGTGAAGCAGGTACCTCGTTTTGAGATGTAGCAGGAGTATCATTTTCCGGGGGAGGTTCGGTCGGACGCTTGACACGATCCCCACCGTCGCCCTCTGGACGCAATATCCAAGACATAGCCCTGGCCCTATCACTTCTGATTATGTAATAAGGAGATGATAAAGGAAACGCACTCCGGAGTGTGTGTACTGGGTATCCCAGCTGCTCGTTCTTCAGATGAGCAATGAGCCAATTGAACCACGAGGGATAGCAATCGCGTGTAAATGGGACCCCTTATTCAGTTTCCGCATCAGGTAAACTTACATATCGCTTCGGCGGCAATTGTTGATCGAAGTCATCCTTGTGCTTATCTGCTGTCTTGCAGCGGTACTATACACGTACATACTCTGCAATGCTTGCTGCCATAGCGTGCGTCTTTCTCACACATATCGTACTCTCTATGTCGTACAGAAATCTGTGCGAACCATGATACAAAAGGCCATACTAGCATTCTGTATTACCAGGAAAACAGTGAGATGGTTTGTATTAGTGAGTATCGACCCCTAACGGTGTAAATAGGGAGCTTGTACAGTATTATAGATGGTACAGGTGTTGAGGTCGAACGACGATGCAATACAGCCGCTAGCACCGATGGTAAGATGATGGTGGTTGAAAATAGGTCAAGTAGAGGCGCGTGCCAAATTGATGAAATGATAGATAGTTGAAAAATGAAGGGAGACCGATTAATTGCGAAGATTCCGTTGGACGAGCCCAATGCCAGTTGCAAGCTGTATGAAAAATGCGGATGCGTAACGAAGATGAGATTGACAGAGCGCCGACCAACGACCATATTGCAGCGGCATGTAAGCATGTTGAGGTGTGGGCATGGATAATGCGAGCAGGGCTGACATGAGCATAGAAGATCAACAGGACACAGGGATGCATAGATTGACTGATCGGCACAAGAGGGACTACTTGCCCACTCATGACGTAGTCCGCTCGTTGTTGCCCTGCAATCGATCCTGAGCAGCTGCCCGCTGAGACACCGTCACGTATGCCCCGCCAACCTCCTCATCGCTAAGCCCTGGTGGCACCGATGGCGTAGATGTTCCAGATGGCATGAGAGGGAAGTCAGACAAAGGACCGTCATCCTCATTATCAAGCTTGATCCGTAGCGCCAGAAATCGAGGCGTTTTGACAAACTATCAAGAATAATGAATACATAAACGATGGATGCAAACCATTAGACAGATCCTCACCTTGGGAACAGAGTCAGTCGCCATGAGACGAAAGACGTGCGTCTGAATCCTCTCGTACAACCGAATCATGGTTTGTAGCTGTGTTGCGTTGAAAGCGTTCGCCTGTTCCGGCTCGACCCTACCCTGGAAAGTCTTGCCCGTAAGGCTTGTCATGACGTCGTTCAGGTATCCTGACAGCTCATTCCTGAGACCATGGTCAATGTTAAGCTCGCTTGGACTCGACGGCGCCAAGTACGTATTGTAGATCACGAAAGCCATCTGTATCAGAGCCTCATGATGACGCTCCATCGCCACTTGCCCGGGTGTCGCTTTCGAACTAGAGCGAGGTGCTGCTTCGGAAGCGATGGCGCTGGACGTGATATTGAATTTGCGCTTGAAGTCCTGCACATCGAGGTAGAATGACAGGTTCTCCTCGCAGAAATTGCTCCTTAAGAACTCGCGGAACAGGGAACGCAGCTGAGGTTCCTCGATGATGTAACGGAGGCGATCGGTATTGCTCTCCTTCTGGTTACCCTTCCTATCGGGGTCATGGCTGGCATGAAGCTTCTCCGTCATCGAAATACGTCGATGGATTTTCACATCGCTAGATACTGCAGCATTATCACCAGACGCTGCATCGCCAGTGTGATCATCCGATGATCGTGTAGCGACGTTCGACGAGGAATTGTTTGGAGAGCCCCGGGAACCCTCCGGTACATCCCACCGAGCAAGTCGACGACCTTCTTCGGTGACCTTGTAGATGGCTTTGGCAGTACAGCGAAACTCGCCAAGTTGCTGGGGAAGGATGAGGTGAATCAGTCCAACAAACATCAGGAGTCCTAGTATGCGACCTACCGAAATTGAAGAATTGCCACCTCCTGCAGCACCACGGACGGTGAAAATAATCGCGGAATCGTTGTTCTTCCTCTTGTCACTGACCAATGTAATGAGCCCAAACCTCACAAACTGCGCAGCCATTTCTGCCGCCTCCTCCCTACCAATCACGGATGTGAAGTCTCGATCTTCATCTGCGTCGTGGGTTGCGTACTACCCAAGAACCCTACCTTGCTTTGATGCGGAACGGTGTTTCTCCTTCACATATCAGCAGTGTCTAGAGTTCATCTAACCCTCGTTCCCTGTACTGATTTTATCGGTATGCCTATTACCGCCATCATCAAGAATTAACCAATCTAGGGACTGCATCTCAATAGCAATGTTCTTCCACCAAGCAATATATTATGCCCATGATGGTAGCTTGGTTCGTGGATCCTTCGTTTCCTTTGTTGTTGCCAATCTTGTCACTGATCAGCATTTTCAGCCAGCGGCTGGTATGTAGGTTCGCGGGAGAATTCTCCTGATTGCAGGCCTAAGTACGCACCGGGATCTCAGAGAAGCTCATTTAATAAGCAGAAACTCTCCGCGGCAAGCAGTGTTTTGTCGGAACAGCATACCTCGCTCGACGCAGTTTCTATTGTTGCTGCTGTCTAGCGTAACGTGACGACTGCAGATACCCTACACGAGGTGATGTGGTGTGGGATTTCCTCTTGTTTCGCGGATATTGACTCGTGCGAGTAAAGAAATGAACTCGATTGAAGATTCTCGGCCGCAGCGGCTTAATTTCACCTGGCATACCGCCACAGACTGTGTAAATACACCTGTTTGTGGGGGAAAGTTCACTATTATCAAGTCAATCCTCCCTGTCCTCCAGGTGACCATAAATGAGGTATTTTCACTTGAAAAGTGACGCATTTCACCTACAGATGGGTACATTTCAACTGCCACATGAGTAAGCTGAAAATTCCTATAACTTTTCACGAGATTCACCCGGTGCACGAGTGAAAGTGCACCGCGCGCACCTTCACAGTGGGGCCCCTCTGCAGTGGAACATGCTTTGTACACGTTCGCTACTTCCTGCGCCCTCGATAATGAAATTCAGATCGTCACCTCGGGCCAACTTCCCCCTCGTAGTTTTGTGGCTCTCTAATGTGACCATCCTGATGGTCCGCGTAACTGTGCCCGTACTAGATCCCATCCATTCGAATGAGTTATAAAGCAGATGATAACCCAACCTGGAGGGCACCGGTCGTGGTTGAGCCCGGCTACACAATTCGCGCCGCATGGAGCGCAGCCTCTCGTGAAGTCGATTAGGCAGAATGGATCACGTTTCGAGGCATGTCACAGTAACAGTCACATCTATACGAATGTGGCAAGGGTAGTGTTCGTATGCGGCGTATGCGCCACACATTCTTCCATTGACTTTCCCACGGGTGCGTCTTGCGACCTCGGACTAGGGATGAACTTCACCAACATCAATGTACGCTTTCGTCCTTGCTACCTCTGTATGGATAATGCTGCTGAATCCGTAGGTGGTCAAGGATCCTGCAGGAGTGAAAGCCCTTCTTGAGCAGTTGAGGTCGTCGCAAGCATGGCAAGAAGTTACCACTCAGTCAGATACTGCACCCGGCACGGGTGTACCTGCAGCATCAACTTCGAATGCGCGTCCCTGGCCTGCAGTTCCTGATCCCACACTTTCTGTCCACGACTCGGCTGTGTTCGGTGGTACCTCTGCGACTGCAACGGCGACTGTGGCGCCGTCCACGACATCAGCGTCTTCCGTTGCATCTCTCCTTTCTCAACTTCAAGCATCTTCGTCATTTACTGCTATTACGACTCCGGCACAGGCTCCGTTACCCGTCATCTCCTCGTACATTTCTCCGCCTCCCGCTACATCGTATCATCTGCCCCCGGAGCCTGTGCCTACACTATCGTCAGCCCGTAAGCATGATTTGCGCAGCTGCACATTCCAGCAAGCCCTCCCGCATATTGCGCGGCTATCGGAAGATCCTAGCTTCATAGATGCAATCTCGACAGCGAGTTATATTTCCCCGGTGCTGTGGCTGAAAAGACTGATCATTCGAGAATGCACGTGATACAGATGAAGAAAGAGCAAGCGGACTTGGAACGGTCACTCTGGGAAGAGAGGCGGGCAATCCAACGGAAGCACGAAGAAAAGGTCAAAGTAGCGCGCACGAAGTGAGCTGGCACTGTCACCCTGCTCTGTTGAAACTGCTGATCAAGGTATTATGGCAGAGCGAATATGATAGGAGGGATGGGATTAACACAGCACGAAGCGGATGTCCGTCCTGGATCCTGCTTCTGATAGGAGTCGGCTGACTTCCTTGCACCTGGTGCAGATGATGTCAGACTTGTTCCGCAGAGAATTAAAGAAATTCGACTCAGAGCGAGTGTTGCCTGCCTGGGATGGCCTTGTCACCAAGCAGCAGACGACGCTCGAGTCTCTCGGTGTACCGGCGATGTACGTGACTGTAGCGCTTGCAGATAGAGAGGTATGTACACGTGAGCGTTCTTGACATGGTGAGAATGATGATATCTTTTTCTAAGCGACAACAGAGGATCATGACAGTGCTCGCGGGAATCGTCGGAAGCGAGGGTGGATGACTATCAATGGGACGTACCTCTGCTCTTCTGTTTTGACTTACGGGTCCCTGCAGTCGTTAGTCCTTCCGACTTTGGTCATGTGCAACCTACGTTATCGCTGCTCAAGTGTTCACTTACTTCATATTCACTGGCCATATTGGTGCTTCAGTGACTTGACTTCGTGACGTCTTACACGTTTTGATATTTTCAGTATGACGTGGAGGTACCCCATTTTTTATGATTTCTGTACACTGGATGTGCCGGCGTCCACAATATCTCCGATTCGTGCGGACCTGAGTGATATCGCTTCTCCAACGAGTACCGAGACAGCTACTGGCAGCAGGACCCTGGTCAGTCCCGTTCGAGCCCAAGTGAACAATTTTCTACTTCGAATTGCGCTCACGGCCGCATGGGCGGCCTCGTGCGGGGAGATATCCCCACTGCACGTCGCAGTGAGCGGCTCCGAGTCGCCACCGGCCCACTGATCAGCAACTCGGAGCCTGAATGACCACTTCTAATGGCGCTAGTTATGTAGAGCCGACCATGAGAGGTTGGTGCCCAGCGTCTAAGTAGTCTAGTGGCACGCAGCCAGAGCTCAGTGCTCAACCTGGTATGACCGTGTATCTTATTGACGGACATCACCTGCTGGGGTAGTTTTGGAATACCAGAGTTAGCCTTCCCTAAATCTAGTAGCCCGCTCAAGCCCCTAAAACGGTGCACTAATAATGTAACATACGTATACCTCGAGCAGGCCAGTGGAACACAGGCCTCACGGGCGGCAATATGTAGTTCTCGTTGTTACATTGACTGTCACCAGGGGTCTTGCGTTACTGACCCACAGTCTGGTCGCCGATCTTATGTGTTCTGGCGTGGTGGGTTGATGGTAGCTTACTTTAGGCGGCTTTCTTCTCGAAGATCTGTGGGCGGCAGGATACGGCCGGTGGTAGCTGCAACTACCATCCCACTGGCATACACTGCCAGCATTAGATATACTGGCCTCTCTTGCATGTTGTGCGGGATGGAGCAGTGCAACTGTCCCCCTGTCTGCAATCTGATAGTCGAGGTACTTCGTGGCAGCTGCAAAGAAAGAGATACCAATCACGTGATTGATCGCGTAGTGTGGGACCGCGTGCAAATAATTTGCGCGACCAATATTGTCTTGGATCGGGGAGCAGTATCTGCAATTATTAGTCGTTAGCTATATGTAATTGCCATTTACTAGTTGAGCTTCCTCCGCTAAGGACATGCTCAACGGCCCTGAGTCTCACAGTATCCACCGTTGCGACTGTTCTGCTCATGCATGTATGGCGTGAGCAGGTCTACACCCTACTGATTGTCCGTTTGCGCACCCCTCGATATCATGCCATACGTTGACTTGGTCTCCTCTGACGACTATGCGTCCATCTGGTACACCACAAACGCCCCTAGCGGTAACGTAGGGGGGTTTGATCCTGCGAAACCCACAATTGTCATGATGCACCCTCTCTTCCTAGACTCAACGTGGATGCATTCTCAGATGGACGACAATCGTTTGCATTCGGGTTACAATATCGTCGCATTTGATACACGTACTACCGGAAAGTCGCTTTTCAGGCCCACCGGTCGACAAGACTTGTGGGTGAATGCGGCAGATCTCGCACATTGTTTTCAAGTGCGTGCATTGCTGAAGGAGGCACGTAACGCAAAATTTAACTTACTCTTATACCACAGCATCTAGGTCTTCCCCCAGCACATGTCTTTGCTCCCGAATTAAGTTCATATACTGCTCTGAGATTTGCAGCTTTGTGAGTCACTAATTTAACGCGGCTTGTGGCCAATAACTCTGAGTTTTGAATTTGGCCTCAAGATTCCCAGACATGTGTCTGAGCCTTACGCTTTGCAACATCCCTGCGCAGACGGAGTAAGCACGCTTGTCACACAGGATTTAAGTAATCTAACAAAGTGGTGACAGAATTCGGAGTGTCTTCGATGCGATCGAAGAGCTGGTTCAATTGTGGTCATTTTCTGAAGACCTAGAGTCTTTCGAGTACTCTTGCAAGGAGCTTCTAGATTTTTTTGCTGGCTCTGTAAGTGGAGATAGATAAATGCCCTTGCGTCCATATTCTGATCGCTTTTTTCGTCAGGATGCACATCCCGATTTGCAGGACGAGGTAGGTTATTTATCCAGTCCGAACACGATACTAAGCTTATACGTCAACGATCGTGGCAGCTTGTCGCTTATTGGGAAGTTCATTATCCTCCTTTCCGTCGATCATATGTAATACCAAATATCAATCTCCTCATGAATGTCTGTGCCTTCTTCCGTACCTCGCTCCTAGGCTGATGAATGTTCCAGCGAACACCGCTGACAACCGAGGAGCTCGCGTGCATCATTTGTCCGGTATTCATTATCCAGGTAACATGTTTTTTTACCTCATAACGGACATATGTAAACTCCAGAACAGGCGGAGCGCAGTCAGACACATCCGATGGCATATGCCGAACAGATAGCGGATGGTCTCGTGAACACGCCCCAAGGTAGAGGGACGGTGTTCCCCGTGAAAGGTACTTCTGCTATGTTGGTCTGTGCGCGCGAGCGACTAACAGTGCTCCTACAGCCGCTCAGGGATATCTGTCTATCATCAGTGCTTCCATTGTTAATCAAGTGCTGAACAAGTTCCTCTCTCGTCAGCCACCTGCAGGTTCAGAGGTCAAGCGCCCTCAAGTTCCGCTAGCGGACCGGATGAAAACGGCGCTCGAGAAGCTCGCGCAGTTCAGAAATGATCCCTCTTACGCCGACCGCGATCCATTGTCTCCACTCTCGTTCTCGTGCGTGACCCCTGAAGTGTGCCGAAGTCAAGAGGAGACTCGTGCAATGTATGCGAAAGGGGAGCGCACGGCGTTCTCACCTCTTGCATCAGACGGGCGGCCGATACGGAAGTGAGTCAAGTGTCCGAGATATTATCATCACGTTCCTGATACTGTTCTAGGTTCTCCGAGAGAAAGGACCACTGGCTTGATGGAGACGCGGATGGCTTCTCGTATGCAAGTACGGCATTTATCTTTTTGCTCACATACACCTGTGTGTCACTCATTGAGGGCAATGTGCAGGCGCAAAAGCATTCCAAGAGAGGAAAAAGGCGCAGAAGGCACGGAAACGGTTTAGTCCAGAAGAGCGCGATGCCGGCATTCTTCTCCCACCGTCCGAGCCCGTGTCAGAGGAGTTGCAGCAGGTGGCTAGAATGAGGCGTGCGACCATCAACCCTGGTGCTGTGGATAAGCAAGTCATCAAGGGCTCCATGGCGAAGGTCGTGGCATCTGGCGGGAATGTTCCTTTACCGCGTCTCCTCAGATGAGCCGACGCTCTACGCTTGTCGGTGTCATTGGCGACTGGCAAAGCTGATTTCTCGTCTCAATTAGGGTGCGGCTATCCTGGAGGTATATGCATCTCAGTACAAATTGCCCACCGTGGTTCATATTTTTAGTGATATTTATGCGGGAGCGGTTCCTGCTCTAGACTATGTTCCTATGTTATATAGCGCACATTCTAACTTCACACACTAGGCGACCTCCTGTAGGAATCAAAAGTACCTTGGGTGTAAGGGGTATATAGTTGTACGTATTTTCCTAATCTCTAGTGCGGGCGTGTACCTGCTTGTATTTAGCCATGAACAACTTAGACAGCACTTTTGCCAAATAGAGGGATGCCAGATTAAGTCCTTGCCAAACAGGGTTCTAGATGCTGCCCTCAGCCATCTTTGTCTTATAGTACCGAACCATCTCCTCGAGACCCATTCTGACTGACCACCTGGGCTGCCAGTCCAGGACCTGCCTTGCCCTGGTGGTATCGGGTCGCCGCTTTTGAGGGTCGTCGGTGGGTATAGGTTTGTAGACGATCTGGACGCGGCGAGGGAGCTGCTCGCCATCCTCTTTCTGTACTTTCTCGACAACCTCGCGAACGAGCTCTGCGAAGTTACCGATGGTGAATTCGTCGCCATTACCAATGTTGACAGGGCGTGTCTCGTCCGAATTCATAAGCGCAATAAGCCCGTCAATGAGGTCATGAATGTACTGGAAGGAGCGCGTCTGCGTGCCGTCGCCATAAACGGTCATGTCTTCGCCACGAAGAGCTTGAATGATGAAATTTGAGACTACACGGCCGTCGTAAGGGTTCACTGGAAAGTATAAGATGTGTCAATATCTCCAGGACAGCAGCAACTCGCATTGTACATACTACGGGGACCTAATCGTAAGATAATCATAAGTTGCACAAATCAACAGGCGAAATCGGATCTCGTACCGTAAGTGTTGAAGATGCGAGCAACACGAACATCCACACCGTCTTGACGGTGGTATCCGTAGGTCAGGGTCTCAGCTACGCGCTTTCCCTCATCATAGCAAGCACGGGGACCGATCGGGTTCACGTGTCCCCAGCTTTCCTGTATATTAGCACAAATAATATACAGCAAGTGATGCGTCTCACTAGTCTTCGGGTTGCGGGTGAACTTCAGGGTCACCATAGACCTCTATGAAGAAGATTAGACCATACCTATGGAAAGCATGACTGAACCGCACCGGATGTACTAGTAATCAGGAAACGGGCCTTGGTACGTTTCGCCAATCCCAACATATTCAGAGTACCTATGAAAGAAGTCTTAACTGTCTTCACGGCATTGAACTGATAATGGGGCGGCGAAGCCGGGCAGGCTAGGTGGTAGATTTCTGTATCATATCAAACCTTGAGATGTTTGCGACTTTTATCGCCCTTGGGACCGATGCACTTACGATCACATTCCGTCATGTAAGGCTCTACAACATCATGACGGACTAGCTCAAAGTTGGGATGGCCGACCCAATGACTGACAGTTGTTTTGGAACCAGTAAAGAAGTTGTCAAGGACGGTGACCTCATGCCCGAGGATCATCAAACGATCAACGAGATGTGACCCTACGAAACCGGCCCCACCAGTGACTAGGATGCGCTTACGCTGGGAAGGAGGGAGAAGCTTCACGGGAGGAAATCGGGCCAAGGTCGTGTAAGAGATGGACTGTATGTCGGGATAGTAAATCGACTTGGACTGGTAAGCAATATCATCCTCCTCCTTCAAACTGGGTTTGGGGCTTGCAGCACCCGCATTGCGGACGTAGTGGGGGCGAAGATACAGAGAACGAAGAACCTCCAAGGAGACTTCACAATCGAAGCCAAATCGTTCGAAACCAACGGTGGTGATCTCCTTGCCGCTTTTGTCAAGGGTGCGCATCTGGGAGTAGGGATGCAGTCAGAAATACTATACGCCATACAACTACCATACACTGGTCTCGCTAACTCAAAGTACATTCTAACAGCATGATGAAATGAAGCTCCTTTACGGCTACATTGGTCTTGGCACACTAGAACCCCTCTTAAGATCAAGGGGGACAACAATCTGCTCACCTGTGGTGCAGACGATGACATTGCGAACTAGGCGGACAAGATGAAAGGGAAAGAATAGGCGTCTCACAAGTACACAGGAGGGCCTTTTATGCGGCATACAAGGCGGCTAGGCAGCCCTGCAGGCTCATCTGTGGGCGGTGATAGCCGGACCAATCAGAGTCGAGAATCCAGATATCTTTGCACGCTCCATCGTGATCATCAATACCCAGAAGAACACAAATTATATTCTGCTGAGGCTGCCCTCATTCACATACGGTCTCCCTCCCAGTCTTCTGAATCAGTTTCTTACAATGCCTCGTGCAGCCAAGGCTGCAGGAAAAATGCGCCACGACCCGCTCCATCAACAGCTCGATGAGGATGAGCTTCACGCAAAGTATGGAAAGATATCAAAGCCTGGAAAACGAACCAAGTCAAGCTTGAAATGGGATAATGAGAAGGAAAGAGATGGCGTAAGCATGGCTTTGTTACTTTACGCGAAGGATATCCCCAACTGACCGTCAAGACAGGACATTCTAGACCCGAAAACATCAAGGCGTATATTTGAACTTGCGCGAGATCAACAGGAAGAGCTGGGAGAATGGGGAGACGAAGACGTCCCAGAACCTGAAGACAAGCTAGAGTTCTCCATACCAAGGACACAAGATTTGGAAGATGAAGACGAAGATGATCTAGAGCGGTTCGAACACGAGGACTATCTAGAGGAAGTAGAAGAGATCGTGAGTTCTGCTATTTGTGTTAGTCAGTGGTGACTTGATATGCGAAACAACCAGGAAGTAGATGAGGGAGATTTGCAGACACTTGATGCACTTCTTCCAGCAAACGCTGGTGAACGCCGGACACTGGCTGATATTATCTTTTCCAAGTTGGAAGATATTGAGTCAGGGAAGACGACCGTCATTCGTAAAACTTCAGAAGGTGGTCTGCTCCGTTCACGCGCACGCTGCATTCCGCTCACAGACACTGCCTATGTAGAAAACTCAGACCGCGCGCCTGACCCCGCGGAAGGTCTGAATCCAAAAGTAGTAGAAATGTATACTAAGTATGAAGTCATACAGTTGGTGCGACCATCCATTATCTAATTTTTTTTACATTCAGAGTAGGTCTTGTATTATCTCGATACAAGTCTGGTCCCCTTCCCAAGCCCTTCAAAATCATCCCCTCTCTGCCAGCGTGGGCACGCATGCTGGCTCTCACGCGCCCGGAAAACTGGACCCCACAAGCGTGCCATGCTGCCACACGAATATTCGTCTCCCAGATGAAGCCGCCACAAGCACGTGTATTCTTGGAAGGAGTCCTTCTCGATGCTATTCGGGAGGACATCAGATTGACCAAGGAGGGCGCGCGGAAAAACAAAAATCATCGAAAATTGAACGTGCACTACTACGAGAGTATGAGACGTGCGCTGTACAAACCCGCTGCGTTCTTCAAGGGGATCGTATTCCCGCTGCTGAATGTCCGTCCATTATCTTTTAGTGTTGGCTTGACATCTATTGAGAATTTATCTGCAGACAGGATGTACTCTGCAGGAGGCCGCCATTGTCGCGTCTGTACTTGCGAAGGTCAAGGTTCCGCTCCTGCATTCCTCCGCTGCTCTCATACGTCTAACAAATATGGAATACTCCGGTATAAGATGTGTACTTACTTCCATATATTTCGGGCTGAAAATGTACCGTATGTTCAGGCCCGAACTCCCTTTTCATCCGCGTCCTCTTAGATAAGAAGCACGCGTTGCCATATAAAGTTGTCGATGCACTAGTATTCCACTTTATCCGGCTGTCTAACACCTACAAGGCTCGCAAGGCTGGTGAGGCCGATAAACTTCCTGTGCTTTGGCACCAGAGCCTCCTCGTCTTCTGTCAGAGGTGAGTTCCAGCGGGCTCCTTTACTCCTTCATATATTTATTGTTACTCCTCATAGGTATGCTGCGGACCTGACGCCTGATCAAAAGGACGCACTGCTCGATGTCGTACGAGCCAATCCGCATCCACAAATTGGACCAGAAGTGCGCAGGGAGTTGATCGCCTCTGTTACGCGAGGAGATCCACGACCAGACGTTGACGGTGATGTAGTAATGGGTTAAAGTGATATCACTACCAATCTGTTATGTCGGTTTCGCTGTACTTCTTACTCTCTGGTTAGACTGAGGGAATGCATTGTGATCTGTCATGCTTTCGTCCAGATGTGATTATAAGACTTACAGTAGAGTACTTTTTCTAGGGGGTGATGTCAACGCGTACTAGCGCACTTTTTTCTTCCGATGTCTATTGTCTCCCTTGGGTGCAGCTCGGATCGCTCCTATGACGTCTTTCAAATCTCCGTCGTCAAGTTCCTTGTCACCGGATCGCTGCTTCTCCTTGTCGGTTTGTATGCCTTTGCTACTCTTATGGCCGAGATCACCCTTCTTGACTTTCTTGCCCAGGGTGGTATCAAACAGCTCATCGATCTCATCCCCAGGCGATGCTCTGCGCTTGCGCTTTTCGGGCTTGTCTGTACTTGAGCTTGCCGCGTTCGACTTCTCCGTTGTGGTTGGTGTCGGAGGAAGCTTGGATAACTGAGCCTGCAATGCTCGAGGTGCAGCACTCTTAGAAGCTGATTGCAGATCTTTCCACTGCTCGGGATTTCGTTGCAGAAGATGGAGATTAAGCTTCCTGGCAAAGAACTTCCCGTAATAAGAGCCAGCGAGAAAGTGCTCGTGCGAAACCACCGATCGTGCAATTTTTTCCTAATGACATTTATGGCCGTTAACGAGATAGCAACGTGACGCGCGGTCTGAAACGCACCTTCAGATAGGGGTCGGCAAACGCCCAACACCGATCGCCTACCCGGCTGCCTATTCTGTCGTCAACCAGCCTGTGGAAGTGTCCGAGAAACGACGTAATAAATAGTCGTTTCGCCTTGTTAGGTACTGTCGCAGAGTCCAGTAGAGCATCCAGCACCCGAGAACTGGTGACATGGTGAGCCATTGCAAGGCGCTCGTCGAGGCTGAGGGCTTGAATGCTATGGAGGGCGCGGGTTATCTGAGTACACGTAAAATGCACCGCAAAGAAAAAATAACCTATCCAGTACTAGTTCATTGTGGGGAACTGGGAGACGTAGCATAGCCTGTAGAAGCAAGGCGCCCTGCGTCTTCGGTTCTAACGGATCATTGTCATCCGCGGAGGCTCGCCCTCGCGCTTTTTTCTTTGATGGTTCACCTTCTTTCATAGCCGCTTGATCTGCTCTCGCTGACAATGCAGCTTGGTAGTCCTGTATCGTGCAATAAGCCGACGAATTGATTCGATCATGTTAGGGTACTCACTTCACGGGGCTGTACCCGTAGAATACAAGGAACAACTAGAGCCTTGTCATCTGGGGCCGTCAATTTAAAGGCGCTGCAAATGGTCTGGTGCACACATATTCAGAACGGAATACTTGGAGGAACGTTTAGTTTTGCTACCTGCATCACTCGTTCTTCCTGTGCTTGCAGACATGCGACTCGGTCAACCATCACATTCAAGACACCTATTCGCGAGGCCTCTACATGATTTTCCAGTGAGTGCAATTACATGAAAAAGGAATCCTGCGTACTTACTAATGATCTTCCCTAGCGCGCCATCCAACTTTTCAAAAACATCATCCATCTGTTCCACACTCACTCTCTTCAAAGCCTGAGCTACGACAAAATTTGCAACTGGGTGGACCGCCAGTTTAGGAAGCTGTTCTTTGAAATATGTACTCCACAGAACGTCAAAGACTTTCTGGGGCACACGCCGCACCAGAGCCTCCAAAAGATGAGAGGCAGTCGGATCACGCAATAGAGTGCCTAAGTAATCGGACGGCTCCGGTATCGCGGATGGGTCAGTGTCTGTGCTTCATATGAGTTGAATCGTATATAGACCACAACCAGGAAACATACGAGACAGTGTAATCAGTCCGACCAACGCTCGATCCATCAAGGACTTTGGGACATCAGCTATGTCATGCGCTGCTTCTACTTCAAGGAGCATCTAACATAGTGACATGGTTAAAGCGCCTGCTCCAGCCGCGTATCGACGAGCCGTACCTGTAAGACTGGACTGGCAACTTGATTGGCTGCGAGTGCCCGCACCTCGTTGTCGTCAAGTTGATCGCGGAGTGCGAGAACGAACTTGTGCGCAGTCTCGTAGAATGTCTGAGGAACATGCTTCAGAGGATCCTTCTCGTTCTGCGCATCGTTATCGGTGAAGACGGATTTCATAGGGCCTTGTCGCGCTTTGTACTCTGCACTCTTCTTAGAGCGCACGTAAAGGGCAGTCTTGGCATATGAAGCGGAAGAACCGCCATCCAAGGCGAAGGAATTTGGGTCGAGGAGAAGTAAAAGGGCACGAAGAACATGAGAAGCAAATGAATCCATGAGCAGCGACGTGAATGCCGGGAGTAATTCCTGTCATGTGTTGTCATGAAAAAAAAGGCTTGTGAACGCCGAAAGCAACCGACCTCGCAAGCGTCTACCACAAGTTGGCTCATTGTTCTCAACTCACCATCCTCAGGAGGATTCAAAGCAGGAGGGAAGATTCCACGAGACTTGAATCAGAATTTGTATCAGCATTTCCATAATTGAACAGTTAATCAACTCGTACCTCTCTCGATACAGTCTCAGAGGTAACAGTGAATAACGTTTGGCACACATGCGAAGCGAATCTATGCCTGATCAACTGTTCAAAACTACAAGCTGCACATGAGATGCGGTGAAACAGTAAGGTCCTGAAAGACTCACGAGCCGCTCAGTCTGTCCATAAACACTCTCCTAGCGAAATCATCCATGGAATAGATCATTCTCTCTAGGATGCTCGAACAATCTGGGTCTGTGGCAAGCTGTTTCTCTTTTCCAGACATTTCTGTCAGGGCCGCAACGAAAAAGAGATGACGGTCTGGAGGTATTCATATCGATGCCATGGAGTCATCAATGGAAAGGACATCATGCGATACTGTGGCACACACCTTCGTTGGGATCAACGTCTCCGTCTTCTTCAACTACAGCTTTGCTCTCTTGCCACTCGCGAATCTGCAAGTCTACTGTGCGGAAGTATGTTTTGATCTGTACGTCCACGTATCCGAACGGTGCTTCTTGGTTGACCTCGAACGCTTCGGGCGCAGACACTATCCATGAAGGACCGGCACTCGATGGTTGCTCTGACTCATGAGGTGCTTCATGATGCCGCGTTTCAGCCTCATCAGTCTTTTTCTTGTGCTTTTTGCCTCTCTTTCTGTTTTCTCTGGGCATACTGAGTTCGAGGCCCACGAAGTTGGTCAAACACAAAAGTCAATCTGTTCGCGATCAACTTCCACATCCGGTGCCAACGTGACTTGACCAAGCACAGCCATGCCTCCTCGAAATTGTGCGCTCTGCAACAATGCAAGGGCGATTCTCAAACGACCGAAGACTGGACAACAAATATGCAAAGAATGCTTTTTCTATGTTTTCGAGACAGAGGTACACAACACGATTATCGAGGCAAAATTATTCAAACCGGGCGACCGAGTAGCCATTGGTGCGTCTGGTGGTAAAGGCAAATCAGATTTTGTACTATTCCTATGTAATTTCACTAATGATCAGACCTTTTCCAGACTCCACAGTACTAGCGCATGTGATGAAGACTCTTAATGCTCGTTATCAGTACTGCTTGGAATTATTTCTCCTCTCCATTGACGAAGGCATTACAGGGTATCGTGATGATTCACTTGAAGTACGTTACTTTATCAACGCATGAGGACTTCTTCTGACCTGTATCGTGCAGACGGTCAAGCGAAATCAACAAGAGTATGACATACCGCTGAAGATTCTTTCTTATGATGAGTTATACGGCTGGACTATGGATGCGATCGTCTCTCAAGTGGGCAAGAAGAACAACTGTACCTTTTGCGGTGTATTCCGACGACAGGCGTTGGACAGGGGAGCTGCCATCTTACATGTCGATCATATTGTTACTGGGCATAATGCCGACGATTTCGCGGAGACTGTCCTTATGAACAGTAAGCTTGCTTGGCCCAACTGGTCCGTCAGAACAACATTTAACACATTTACGTCTTTAGTCATGCGTGGGGATATCGCGCGGCTTGGTCGATGTACATTAATTTGTACACAGGGTGAAGATACGATAAAGCGATCCAAGCCCTTCAAATATGCGTATGAAAAGGAGATTGTAATGTGTGCCCCGTTGAATTTATCATGCATTTGGATGCTGCATTTTTAATGCATGGTTAGGTATGCATATTTCAAAAAACTGGATTATTTCTCCACGGAATGTATATATTCGCCCGATGCGTATCGGGGACATGCGAGGGCATTTCTCAAAGACTTGGAAGCCGCACGACCAAGTGCTATCATTGACATCATCCATTCGGGCGAAGCATTTGAGATCAGGGAGGACGTCAAGGCAACACAGAAGATGCAGCGTGCGTGTATACCTCTCACCCTGATGCAGACGTGTGATGACAACTTTTCTAATCTAGAGACTTGCAAGCGATGCGGCTATATGTCTAGTAATGAACTGTGTAAAGCCTGCACACTTCTTGAAGGTCTCGAACGGGGCATGGCGAATGCCGCCATTGTAAGCGGTATCTTTGTCTAGGATAAACCGGTGGCTCACCGTCCGCAGACCGATCGTGCGCGCAAGAGACTAGATGCAGAAGGACCCACTCCCGATAATATTCGCACTATACCCTTCTTCAAATTACCTTCCGGACCACATAATGGCATGTACACATCCGTGGAGTAGTTCTCGGGGTCTTTGATTTTGTATCTATAGTATTCACGATATGAAGACCTGTAGCTAATAGGTATTCCAGCTAGGCGCTGTCTAGCTGCCTGAATGTGTATTCGAAGAAGAATGACTTTTAATATTGTAGCGCAGTCGAAATGGCCATTTCGTTATGCGTCCCCTTTGTCGCCATGAATAGACAAATGCAATCGCCGATAAGTTGCTTTGACTACATAGATGAAGTATAGCTTCATGCAAGACAATGTATCCGTTTCTCAATGACCTTTCGGACCTCATCACTGCGGTGTTTGAACCCCCAGTTCCTATGAAAGTCCTTAGCTGACGATTTATAATTGCCTACTGGCGAGCCCTTCAGCCGATCAGGGAGATTTGCCCCAGTCATTGTATCTCTGCTATGTTGATGTAAGCCAAAACAGCGAAACATATGTGGGCCTCTCGCACTTGATACATTCATCATTCAAAGGAAAGATAAATGAGACTTGCATTTGCATCTTTCTGCTGTTCGAGCGCATGCAGAACACTCGATAGATGTAGCATTAGATCATAACAAAGAAAGCGATGATGGGAAATGTACGACAAAGAAAAGAGGGGAGGCTATACTTCGGATTTCTTCCGCTTTTTCTTCGTCGGATCCGTTAGACCTTGTTCAACGGCAGCGGCAGCAGCCTTCTCGGCTTTCCGAGCCTTCTTCTTCGCTTTCCGTTCTGCTTCTGTCTCTTCGACCTCCTATAGGTTCAATTAGAATGAAAACCTCGTCGGACAATAATCCAGACTGACCTTCTCATCCACGATATACCCGTTTGCCTCGCTTTCTCTCCGCTTTCGCTTTTTCTCTTGCTTGCTTTCCTTACTCTCTTCCTCACCGTCCACTTCCATTTTGTCAACCACTGAGCTACTGTCTTCATGCCCATTCCCGTGTACACCATCCTGTTTTCCCTCCTTCTCTGCCTTCTTTTTAGCTCTCCTCTCTTCCTTTGCTTTCTTCTTCTCCGCCTTTACATCCATTACAGCCCGCACCGCCTCCTCCATAGGCTCTCGCTGCGTCGACACCAGGTCCACTGCGTCTGCGGCGGTGTTATATGTTTTTGTCTCTCCGGTCATCTGAAACTTCTGCTGATTCCTGCCAGAGATAGCAGAACGCACACCAACATCGCCCTGCTGCTCAAGACTACGTAACCGGGCCTCCAACTTCGCACGGTTTTCGATACCTATCGAGGGTGCTTGTGGTTCTGATTTGCCGTCTGAGTCTGTGAGTGCATCAACACGGATGGAAAGCGCAGCTTTTGTAGCGACCATGCGCGCCATCTATCGGAACCTTAGTGAGCGAGAACGCAAGAAAGAGAATGAGGTAAGTATCAAGTCCTACCTTCCCCTTCAATTTTGGTGGTGCTTGGCCAATCAGAGAAGCCTGAAGGGGTATTAGAAGGTACATGAATGGTCTGACATCATATACGTACGTGGTAGATAAGCCCATATTTGGGAGTGTCATGTTTTGTTTTCAAAGCACGGAACAGTGCCTTCTCAGCACCAAGAATCTGAACCGTACTCGCAGGGTGTTTTGCCAGGTTCAAGAGACTTCCAGCATGGCTGATTAGCCGTGCACCAACAAGCTCGCCGACTAGGGCAGTCAGGTTGGGTGCAATCGCATTCATGCGATTCCGGAGATACTCTGCCAACTGTGTCCTGTAGGCGGTAATGGATATGACTTGGTCACAGAGAGCGTGGATGTGCGCGATGTCAGAGTCAGAAATTTCTGTTCCCATCGAAATCTCAGCAGCAGCCTTTACAGTCGTTTCTAGATCTTCAGGAAGAATGGCGGCAAAGTCAGTAGTTGCTGCATTCGTTCGGAAACCTGTTAAATGGAGCACCATGTTGCGTTCAGCAAAATGTATGAAGGAGGCCATGTCTAATTGCTAACCCATAGTCTTGACAACTTTGGCGTACGCCAAGTTATCGGAAATAATTTTCGCCATTTCAGGGAAATGCCAGCCATACCATTCCTGTGAAGTTGTGAGCAAAATTTATGTCAACTAAATGAAGAGTCAACTCGCCTTGACTCGCATCGCATAAATGTTAATTTCTTTGTCAAGATCGTCCAATAACGCAATGGCCTGCACAACCATAGTATCGACCTTATCAGGAGAGAACTTCAATTTGAACCTGTCCACTGATAAGACAAATATCTATTCATCCAGATGGAGTAGGGTGCATACCGCGACAACGAATGGCTCAGACCCAAGCTCATAGTTGCCAAGTCTTTTGGATCTAGCCCGTCTAATAGGGCTGCGAGTTGGCTGCGGATACCACGGAACAGGTCCATTGACTGATCTGAAACAACTTTGATGCCTAGCTTTTTGATGATAGGACGGGCTTGACATGGAAACGTTACATTTGGCTAATACTCCTAGGTTTGTTAATAAGAGCTAACTCACCTAGCTTCGCATCAAACACTGCTAAAGACTCCTTTCCCTTCCCCTTCCCAACAATTTCGTCAGAAAGAAACTGTTTTAAGCCCTTTCCAAGCTTTCCCTCCTGAATTGCGGTAATCTCCTCTACTGCTGTTGCGGTCGAGGTAAACCGGTGTAGTGCCTTTAGTTTAAGACTGTGTTACGACATGAACGCGTTTTTGGACAGTATTTAACATGTGATTAGCACGAAGGCATTATGTTGACAAGCATTCGAATGTCTCACAGTTTGTTTGCCTTCTCGGGTGTCTCGAACTCCTCCCATAGGTCCGCGCTCGATACCTTCGCTGAGTCTGTGAGTTTGAAGAGACAATACCCCAGAGACGTCTCGTACAGAACCAGCATTGTAGATATGAGGAAGAAACAGACACGGTGCAGAAAGTCCGGTTAAAGACCCAAATTACTGAGGCCGACGTTCCCTACTTACGATGCTGGAAACTTTTTGAGCTGATTTAAGCGCCTGTTCGTGCCCCTTCCAAAGACGGATAGAGCGCCTATCGGCACGTGGTACTTATCGCTACTGCTTATGGCAGCTAATGTATCGGTCTTCGAGTGTCCTGGCGATTTGAATAAGGACAGTTTGGTCTTCCTTTAGACCATCTTTCAAAGACCATGTTCGTGGCATTTGCAATATGTATCCTTTTTGAATGGCGTTCTGGGAAATTTCAATTCGAGAATGGTGCTTCAGCAGATGCTAGCAGGCGGTTCAACGCTTCGCTTGTCGTCTATCACTTCTGAAGACCGGTACACTGCGTTGGCTCATTCTTCATTTCCGAGCTATCAAGTGAGAATAAAAAAGAGCAAATTTTGTGACTCTACTGTAAAGTAAGCATGCAGGAAACTGCTTCCAGTATGATTGAAATGCTAAACAGCATAAAAGAGTCTACACTGGTTATCTGGATGTTGTTTCTGGTGCAAAGCATCTGTTTTTCTATTTTTTTTCGAAAGCCGAAGAGATACTGCAAGCCTAAAAGGTGTGCATGCTCTGGATAACAATCTTGATTAATTGACACTATCAACTCAAGATGATGTCATGATATGGATCAACGAGTATGATATTGTGCATAGCGTTTTACCTTGACCTGATCTTACATGAATCAGGTCCTGGATGTTCGTCGTTAATGGGGCTTCTCATGGAGTTAGGTGGCGCCCTTACTGATATGGTCAAACTAGTGGTCATGCAATTTGGTTTCAGGACCATGCGGTATTGACATAGGGGTAGTTCACCCATTAGTACCGTTTAGAATCCATACTCTTGTAATGCAATACAGTCAACTCCCTCTTAACCCATACCTCTCAAAACCCATACTCCCTCTAAACCCATAGCTTTTCCGATCCACCAAATTGCTTTGTGTGGTGCAATAGTCTCCCCATAACCCATACTCCCTAGCTCGTAGCTTCCACCGAGGGGGTATGGGTTAAGAGGGAGTTGACTGTAGCAAACATATTTTTCCTTGATCAACCGTATGTCTACACGAGCTTCAACGGCCGTAGAGTACAAGGCTAATGAATCTTTCTTATCTAGGATTGGCGTTGGCTTTTCATATGCTGATTACGATGAAACTATAGAGAATATGGAGGATGCCGCAAAGGACGTGCATGCTTTCATCTCAATATTTTTCGCAACGTTCTCTCAGTTTGCGGGAAGACTTTTACATTTTATCTGGCTAATCTTACAGCGTAACTCTCTTCTTACTTCTATCCGTCAAATATACTGAAGGGAATGTCCATCTTTAGGGCCGATATTTGCCTGCATTCGCCAGCTATATATATGACCAGAGTGATATCTCGAAGAGCGAGGGTCGTGAGATACTTAATTTGAAGAGTGTCCTGGTCGGTAACGGAGTAACCGACATCTCAACGTATAGACCCACCAAACCTAAAATTACGAATATCCTTGACCTACTTTGTTCCCATAGTCTTTACCGCGGTCGATACGAGATTGAATGCGGGGCGGCAGCGTCCCCCTTCAAGAGATAAATACCTGTGTCCGCATGAAGATTGCAGTCAGTCGCTGCCTCTCGAGTACTATGTTACGCTGTCATATGTTGATTGAACAGTTGCTACTCAGCTACCCTGGTGTCAGGAAGCCATGCATCGCGGCTGCATAGACCAGTTCGATGCCATCGATTGCAGAGCTGCCGTCAACTTTTGCGATTCCGAGTTAAGCACCGGCTACTGGGCTAGTGGTCAGTACGCTGGAAGACCTTTTTTTATGTCTTAGCTTACACCCTCTTCATTAGTAAGGAATGTGTATGATATCTCTAAAGCAAGGACTTTGGCCCAAAATGACTAACAGGTATCCGGAACGCTCTGACGGCGGACCAGATGTGTGAAGGCGATGACCTGTGCTACAAAGAGAACACAGCTATCAAGAATTTCCTCGATCAACCTATGATTCGGGTGATGTTAGGAGTGGAGACACCAAACAATTTTTCCGCGTGTAGCCCGAAGGTAAGCAGAAATGAAAATTTGCACATGGAGAAGTGGGCTGTATCCGCTCAACATTATGTCGCGCACCTTCTCGAGCGAGGCATACGCATGCTCATTCTCCCAGAACGTACGACTGGCAATGCAATTCGGTCGCAAACAAACTCTGGGTCGACAAATTGGACTGGACCGGAAAGGAAGCATACGGTGCGGCGGACTGGGGCGTTTGGGTTTCCGGTGGGAAGATCGCTGGTGAGACCAAGAAGGCGAGATACTTGACATTTGCCACAGTTCGCGGTGCGGGCCATATGATGAGCATCGTATCCACTTGTTCATACATCAAGCTACTGACCTTTCTGTCGACATCCAAGTCCCACACGGTAAACCTGCGGAGTCACAGGCGATTTTATCGAGGTGGTTGGCGCAACAGGATCTTTAAGTTCTTATTGCAGTTACTGCGTATGTCAATTCTGCTCAGTGTTCAGAAACCCGATCGGCGTCGCGACGAACAGGGCAGGGCTCTTGCAAGTTGTTCGTCCCCTTCATGAAACCAGCCATAAAGGCGCTAGCAATGGAAAAGTTCTCTGGTTGGTGATGTAGCTCAGCACGCTACCCTGACAGACGACATTCCTCAGGGACGCAATAACCTAGCTCATTTGTGAAATTTGGCAGGCGCCCAGCTCTACAAGAGTCCACGTGTCCATACCTTGTGAATCGCATCTTGCATGTTTATGTCGAACCGAGACAACCGATTCTTCGAACGTGTATTCATTTCTAAAAATCGATAAGTAGTACCGTTCAGTGTAGAAGAGTTTACTAGTTATCACATCCAATAATGCCATAGCAACTTGTACGTTCGGTCGTTTCGGGAGACCGGAACAATGGTAACAGGAATCAGACTTTATGCCAGTATTGCCAAGTCCGCCAGCATCTCTCCCGCGCCTTGTATAAACTGCGTCGTGAAGGGGGGTCGGTCGCTATCTCCTACTTTCTTCGTCCATTCTCTTTCGTTTCAGTGCTTCAGGTCGGTGCAGTGTGGCATCTTCTGGTATCGTAAAGACTCATGGATCACTTATCGTTTGTTCTAGTCACTATTGGGCTGCCCGGTAGCGCCCCTGGACCGCCTTCATTCTTCAAGTCAATCTGGTTTTCCAGCAGGCCCTTTCGTTTAGGCACTACCGATTTCAGTTTTGAGATGCGCTCGCTTTCTTTCATTTTCGCTCTTTCAGTCTCGGTCTTGATTCATGGAGCCCCTATCAGACGGGCGGCAAATTCCTCGGATGTCACTGTCCTTCGTGGGTACTCTCATATAGCGTTCGACGGTTCAACTGAGGAAGAAACCGTTGATCAGGGTTCGCTGATGTCCTGGAGCAGTTTGAAAGCCAATTCTATAGCCAGGCTCTTTCCACATTTCAGGACTCAGACTTCACCGCCGCTGGTTTTTCAGATGCGCAGATCCCCATCCAGCAGTTCACTTCCATTCAGAGTGACGAAGCGTCGCATGTGTCAATACTTGAGGTGAGCGCAATTTTAAGCTTCCCTCAGTCCATGTCTAACGCATTCTTGTAGTCTACCATCCAGTCTCTTGGAGCCTCACCCGTTTCTGGCTGCCAATTCAATTTCTCTCAGGCGTTGTCCGATGTATCTACCATGGCCACGACTGCTCGCATTGTGGAGAACCTCGGAGTTGCCGCTTACTTAGGGGCTGCTAACCTCATCTCTGATCCTGTCCTTCTCACTGCTGCAGCATCAATTATGACTGTTGAAGCGCGTCACCAGACTGTCCTCAATGTTCTGAATGGTGGCACTGCTATTCCACAGGGATTCGATATCGCATTCAGCCCCAGTGAGGTCCTTGCCATAGCCGGACAGTTTATTTCCGGCTGTGATGTTGGCATACCTGGTATGTTCTTGACGTCCAGTTTACTTGCTCGCGCCTGAAAGGATACTGTAGCAAACCCTAGTCTGCAGGTGACCAACACCGGCCCTGTATCAGTTGGTACAGCCCTAACATTCTCTTCCGCTGCCGTAAATGGCTCTACGGATGTATGTCGTCACAATATTTCTTCCTCCCATATCTCACACTTTACTTTGCTGGAGCAGAGCATGTCCTGCCAAATGCTTATTGGAGGTATAGCTGAAACCATATCCTTGCCCTTCAACCAGTGCGTCGTACCACAGGGCGTCAACGGCCCTGTCGCACTGTACATCACCTCGGATGACCAACCCCTCGACAATAACGTTAGAGACCAGAACACGAATACTATCGTCGCCGGTCCCGCTATGGCATTCATCGATGCGCAGTCGGATCTCCTTTCAGAAGCCGCGCTCTCAGGAACAGGATCTACCGGCGGTAACGGTTCGGGCAGCAGCGTCGCAGGCGGCAGTAACAGTACAAACGGTAGCGGTGTTTCTGGGAGCGGCGGCAACAGCACTAGCAGTGGCACCGGCTCAGGCAATGGCGGCGGTCCAAGTGCCAACCCAGGAACTAATGCAAGCAGCGGCGGCAGTACCGCTAGCGCTAGTGTTACTGCAACCGCCAGTGGAGATGCAACCACCACCACGATTTCTCCAGCGCAGGCGAGTGCGATCCTCGCTAGCGCCGCTGCTCAGGGTGTAGCTGCTCCGGCTGCTACTGCCAGCGGGACAGCCGCAGTATCCGCCACGGAGACAGGTTCTGGGAGCAGTGCTACGGCTTAGCCAGGACGTTCCGATTCTTCCCCGTGTTACGATTGGTTCAAGGGCATCGGAGCCGCTTCGCTGGAGGAAGAGGCTTTTTCTTACTGTTTCGTGGGAATGGACTAGGACTCTCGAGGTCGTTTACGGGAGTGATATGACTAGTGTCGCATACTTACTCACTGTTTTTGGTTGGCTAATGAATTTTAGAGAAAGCTATAGGGACCCTGACGAACAGTTTGTGATTGGTACTGACACCCTTGGCAGTGTACTCGGCATTAAAACATGTATATTGTTGTACATAACCAGAGGAAGAACGCGTAGGTTGTGCAGATTTGCAAGTTGCTTTGGCGTTGGTCTTCATGAAGCAGGTAAGTACATAGTAAACATTTACAGGCTCAGACTATAATCTGGCAGCTACTTACGATGTCACGCTGAAAGCATCCCAAGGTCTACTACTTACCTGTGATATGGACGCTGTCTCTGTCACGAATCGGATATCAATAACGTCATAGATGCCAGCATTCAATAGCCCGGTGATAGCGGCCTAAGTCTGTGACCGGAGGGCCAGTCTTCGTGACGGCCGATGGTCGTCTCGATTACTTATTCATGATGCATGAGGGACACTACTCAGTCTGTTTAGCTTTCAACCAAGCTGAGTGCTGCCATTGACGGTCTCCAGGATCGCTTTCATATGAGTGTTTGCGATCTTGGTGACTGAACTGATGCCTGAACTGTATGTATACTCACCTACACATCCTACGCATTGTCGCGACCGGTTAGGTAACTTCTGGGGGGTTGTCTCATGATGTGATCGGATGGTCTCCGTGTGCTATAAGGTCTGCCTTATTACTTATGACTTTACAACACAGAGCCTCGTGAGTGGATACAAGGGGTTCGGGAACGTACATCACCTCTGGATCTTCACTCTCTGTGAGTATCGGGTTCTTTCACGGGTCCAGAATGTCTGATTCCTTCTTACTGCGGTACTCAGCAGACCAAATCATGCATTCCTCTCTTCGATTACGGCCCGCCGCACGGCCCTCGTGACACCAGATGTGTTCGATTGAGTCGTTCTGCAACAGTATCCATTATTATAAAAGAGGTAGCGAATGAAAGTAAAATATCAGAAGTAGCTTACGATGCTTTCATCATTGACACTCATCGTACTATCATTTGTGCAATTCGTCCGAGGTTCCGCTCCGAGTGGTCCATGGGATTCTTTCAATTATGCTCCTGTGTCCAGAACAGTGGAACCTCGCGCCATTCGCCTGCTGAATGGCACAGTAATCGGCGCAGAGAGCCTCATCTCTCGGGGAAGTGCTACCCTTGCCAGTGGTGGATCATGGGTGACCTTTGACTTTGGCTTAGAGGTAAGTTGGTGGTCGTGCAAGGTCCCTGTGTAGCTCATTGTGGGCAGGTTGGCGGGCTCATTTCTATGAATTTCGATGCCGTAGAGACGTCGTCCTCCATTGCTCTCTCCTTCACAGAATCTCCTCTTTTTATAAGCCCGACAACCTCTGACGACTCGGCTGATTCGTCTGCAAATATGTCCTACGATGGCGTCCTTCATGTACCATCACCCCTCTCAACAGGCTATTGGACTCAACCATCCTCGCGTTTGAGAGGCGGTTTCCGCTACTTGACCATTGTCTTGACATCCGATAACCCTGTCACTATCTCCAATGTTACTTGTGCCATCAACTTCATGCCTAATGTGCAAGACCTAAGGAACTATAGTGGTTACTTTTATGCGCCTGACCCTGTATACTCGGACAGGGATTTTTTGACCAAGGTCTGTTTTATCTCTTTTGATGATCCATAGTTACTCAGTAATTGCCAACCGTAAGCTTTGGTATGCTGGTGCATATACAGTCCAGATGGATACCGTACCTGTGGATACCGGAAGACAGGTGCCTTTCGTCCAATCTCCCGGTGCGTACACTACACTATTATTCAAAATATTACTAATGTTCTGTTTAGGTTGGCTCAATAATGCAATTCTTGGCGTAGCGACTCCAATCATTGTCGATGGTGCAAAGCGTGATCGGTCAGTGTGACAGTCTTCCGACAAAGGTAGAGCGCAATCTGATGAGTTGTTAGTGCTGTATGGCCAGGTAGACTAAGAGCTCGATTCTCTCACCACACCTGACGCGTCTTTCGACAGGTGACATGGGCATAGCTGTGCCAACTCAATTCGTCTCAACAAATGAATTGATTTCCACGAGGAATGCGTTAGCAACTATGTTTGCAGGGATGAACCCCGTGACTGGTGCATTGCCCGAGTCCGGGCCGCCGTTAAGCGAGCAAGGCAGTGATACCTATCACGCGTGGACTCTCATCGGGGTGTATAACTACTTTTTGTACTCCGGGGATTCTTTGTGGCTGCAGGACGTGTGGAGCAACTACACCAAAGCAGTCCAGTTTCTTGAGGGTAAGGTTGACAGTTCAGGGCTACTGGATGTTACCGGTCTCAGGGACTGGGGGAGGTACGGTCAAGGGGGCCATAATTCGGAAGCTAATGCCTTGCTGTACAAGGTACGTGGGCCAGTATTCACTCCCTGCCCTTGCTAATTCTCTGCACCATCCGTCAGGTGCTGATCAACAGCGCGGACCTTGCAGATCAACTGAATCAGTCAGCGATCTCAGCTGCGTGGTCTAACAATGCTTCGGCCCTGAAAACCAGATTTAACGAAGTATTTTGGGTACCCGGCGAAGGGATGTATCGTGACAATGACAACTCGACACTGTACCCGCAAGATGGAAATTCATTGGCCGTTTTATTCAATCTTACAACATCTGCGGAGCAGGCTTCCTCTGTAAGTGCAGGCCTTACAAAGAATTGGAATGATCTTGGGCCTGTTTCTCCTGAATTACCGGATACAATCTCACCTTTCATCAGTGGATTCGAGGTAAGTCCCTTGAAGTAGGGTTGTTAATCCCATTCATGAATCATGGTATAGCTCCAAGCGCATTTTGTCTCGGGGAATGATGATCGCGCGATGGACCTTCTGAGACGCTCGTGGGGCTATATGCTCTACACCAATATTAGCGTCCAGTCGACTCTAGTGGAAGGCTTCACGTCCAATGGTTCTCTCTAGTAAGTGTGCAGAATGTTCTCGCCCAGGACAATGCCTAACATCCAGGATGAAGTTATCGATCATACGACGGCTACAACTACGATGCGTCGTACACAAGCCATGCCCATGGCTGGAGCACAGGACCGACTTCTGCACTCACATTCTATGTTCTCGGTCTGACGGTGACATCCCCGCAGGGCCGGACCTGGTCAGTTGCCCCCCACATTTCCGGATTGCCGTCAGCTGAGGGAGGATTCGAGACTCCCCTCGGCTGGTTTGGCGTGAAGTGGTCCGTGACGAATGGCACCTTTGATATATCACTCGAGGCACCGGAGGGCACAAGTGGTGTGGTTCGCCTCCCATTCACCGGAGCGGTGACAGTCGATGGAAGCGATGTAGATGCTCCTGCCTTGGACACTATCCAGCTGCGCGGCGGAAATCATACCGTTACTGTGCATGCTCAACAGGGTTGATTTCCAGCAGAGCACTGTATGATTAAGAAAAGGGGTGGTGGGTGATGGTAAATTTCAAAAGAATGAGTTCAATTGAATCAATGAAGTGTTGCCCGGACACCATTACGATCGACGAGCGTACATACATCTTCACAGAAATGGTTCAAGATTGATATGACTGTTCCATGGCTCTGTGAGAATGATGCCCAACCTTTCTGATCAGACAAGGTCTATGCACTTTCATGCGAAATACTTCTCCTTAGACGTGATCACTGCTACGTTTATGTTTTCGTGTTCGAACGGAGATGGCCCACTGCACGTTGTTCGTAAATCAAGGCTGGACCAAGACGCATACCGAGTCTATAGGTTATTTGAATGGACTGCATCCAACATACAATGGCATTAGAATGTATTTGCAGACCTGGGTCTCGGTTATTAGCCAATCAAGTGGCAGAAACGTAAGGAAATTTCCTTTTTAGCCGTAACCTAGGTCTCTGCAAACACACTCTATTTCGTTCTCCAGGCCGTACAACACCTAGGCCCGGTGTTACTATCAAACGCGGACCTGCCTCACATTGACAATGAGTGAGCACTCCGCCTCTCCTGCGCCTGGGAACACCCCTGGCACCCTGTCCTTTCTTGACACTGTCCTCACGCCGGGTTCGTCCCTCAACCCGACATTTCTACTCTTGGTCGACAGCGCCTTCGCCGCTCTCCTCTTTGTATTGTGCGCTCTTGCAATTGTCACGCGCGGAAATGTCCACCTCATCGCGCTGATGGCAATAGAGGTCGCTTTGTGGGGGAGCGTGAAATGGTGAGTGTAGCCTTGGGTCTCGACGGAAGCCAAGGGAGGTTCGAAGCCAAGCATATGTACTGATACGTGTATAGGTTCGTGTACGAATTGCAGAAAGTGGAGGCTCAGGAGCCAGCAAGTGGAAACACTTTGTCTTCGGAGAAGCCTGTAGATCAATCCACCAGCGCGAGGTTGAAGGAAGAATGACAAGCATATAAAGTGCAGCTTATCAAGCACGCCATGTTAGTCCATGCCTATAATACATTGCCAGCCTTGAACCGTCTACGCTCGTCGCATACACCCCACGGGTGACCCGAACACCCTCAAGTCGAATATTCAGCCTACCCTATCGTCTCCCTCGCTCACTTGTTTCGTACCACCTCTTTGTTCTGCGTGCGCTCTCCTGTGCAAGCACGAACACTGTTTTGAGTCGAGACATCAATACAGACCATCAGACTCTAGCTCGGTATCAAGAGAAGAGGAAGGGCCGTACACTCGCGCTCCGTTCCATCCAGCCCTTCGCGGAACGCCATAGTCGCCTCGTCACTTCCTACCCCGGTCCCGCCCGAGCCGGAACCAGATGCGGTGGCTGAGTGGATGGAGGCAAAGTGCTGTGCCTGGTCGATTACTTCTGGGAGACGTGCACGGAATGTCTGGATGTGTACGTGCTCGTTCAGTCAGCACGTCGGAGAACTGGGGGCGCGCGCTTACTGTGACAAGTACATCTGAGATCTCTCGCGCAGGAGCGTCGTTCAGCCTAGGTCCACGCGTTTTAGACATATTTCGACGAGCCAGGATAGTCCAGGGTCGGGTACTCACAGCCGCATGATCATTCGCCCGAAGCCGTACCACAGTCCACCCTGGCCAACGAGAGTCGAGAGGCGGACACTCCGTGCCTCAGCATTGAGTGCATTCCGCACGCGTGCAGCGAATGGCGCGGGAATGGCGAAGTCTGCATAGTCGCTGGAGCTCGTCGAGCTGCGTTAGAGTCGGGACCGGAGAGTGGTGGCAGAGCAGCACTGACGAATAGATGAGGATGTACGCCATCCACATTGGGATCTGGATCTTGCTTAGTGCTTTGATCTGTACCGTTATGCGTCAGTACTCGGGACGTGTATCCTCATCGGTTGATGCGTGTGGTAGAGAGATGGCGCAGACGCACGTCGCGTTCGTTACCGCCATCGAGATGGCCCATGTCGGGAATGTCAACTTTGAATGTACATTGGATCTTTTGGTTTTCTGAGAGGATGGACTCGACGGAATAATAGTCGTCTTCCATTTTCTGGTGGCAGACGTTGGCCAGTGAGGTCGCGTCGACCGCGTTACGCGACAGACGCGATCGAGTTGCCGAGTACATGTTTCCCACGCTCCGGCTCCGTTTGCACTCGTCATTTCGCCTTCAAGACATTCGCTCCTTGTCCTACCGCAATCGGCATGCTGCAAGCGACATTGCCCCGCCTTCCCTTCAGACGTATCATCGCGACCCATGCCCTCCGAACTAATCTCGCTTCGCTCCATGCCAGCTTGCCACAACGTAACCTTTGCCGCGCCGACTTCTCCACGACATCTCGCCGTTGTGCTTCAGAAGAGCCTAACGCGCAGGCCCTCCTCGGCACGCAACAGAAACTTGTGCAGATGATGCAGGAGAAGCCGGAGCTGATGCAACAAGTCATGGACTTGAAAGGCATGCTGGACAAGGAAGGCATGTAGTTCTGGAAGAATCCGAGAGAACGTTACTGACGGATGCGGATTGCATTTCGTGTGTAGGTGTTGATGTCCAGGGAAAGTCTATGCCATCCAAGTTGGAGATATTTCGAGTGCTTATGAAGCCTACTGTGAGGGAAGCCGTAATGAAGCTCTCGACGTCGTTCCAGGAGGCCGGCATCAATCCGAAGGTATGCTGATATCCACGTTTTGTCTTGACACGCGGTCTTTTCTCTTGTGAGCGAATTTGTTTACTCACGGTCGTGTAATCCCTCGGGACGTATAGGAGATGATGGAAGAGCTTATGGCTATGGAGCGCAAGAAATGATGCTCGGACATCCTGTATACTGGTGTAAAATCTACAGCTACATTACTACGTTACAATTCTGTCAGCGTGTGCTTATCATCCGCTTTGGGTCTTCAACTGACCTCGGGCTCACTCGCTGAGCACGTTCCACTAACTGCCCTCAGCGCCCTTCTTCTCCACGTGACTGGGCTCCGAGACGCGTTTGCCTTTGACCACCGCATCGACGTTAGTCACGCCCTCCTTGAGCTTGAAGCCTGAGTATTAAATATTGAATCTTGATTGCCGGGTGGCCCTCGTCAAACTTGTGACCTTTGTTCTATCTTATCCCATTCTGATCACGACTACATGGATTCGTCTGCTTCATCCAGCTCTGCGGCCATAACTCCAGCCCCCGAACGTCCCCTACCCTCAACGCACTTCTACTCCATTGAATACCCGGGTTACGTCCAGCCTACGTCCGTACCGCTTGCTGTTGAGCGACTCGGCGGTCAGGGGAGCATTGACAACGCGTTCAAGCGCTCGTCTGCAAAGACGGAGGCACTCCTCGAGCTCCATCTACGGCCGGGAAATCCTTTCGCACACCCTGTTCCGGGTGATGTCGTGCCCACGAACAATGTGCTGCTCAAGGTTGTGAAACGGAGGCGTAAGGAGCCACAGGGAGAGAGGGAAGAAGAAAGCGGTGCAGATAAAGCTGGAACGATAGGGGAATACACCGTGGAGGCTGTAGGTGTCATACCGAAAACAGCAAGGTTCAGGAGTGAGTATCTACATCTATTGGAGAACATCGCGTGTTTGACGCTGCACAGGTATGGTGGACTACCAATTCCAGCCGGACATGAGTGACCCCGTGGCGAAGCTCAGGCTGGCGATGGATAACATGGATGGTGAGAGTGGTGATCGAAGTCATACGCACCTGATGTATACTTATAATGTTCAGTCGAGGGCATTGTCAACTATAGCATCAGTCCCGAGAAAGAAGACTATATCATCCCTGAGGATTCTTCAGCGATGGACATCGACCCAGAGCTCACCGGAAAAGAGGACGCTTCGGGCCCCAAGATGAAGAGTAATCTGCGTCTTTTCCCTCCTCCGTTGTTCGGCCGACAAGGGATCCCTCAAAATTACAAGTGTGTAATGTCTCCCTTGGCGGTGTCTCCTAGGCCTCATGCAACATGCCTCCTTCTGTAGCTACAAAGCCAACCCTGCGTCGGTGGTCACGACCGTCGTGGATGAAGAGACAGGCGAGGAGAAGAAACGCCTCATAAACCGAATGCGATGGAAGGGCTTTGGTCCGATCTCTATCAACTTCACGGACAAAGGCGTGAGTGTTGCCCTACCCTCGTATAATGATAGCGTATGTGGTTGTTGCCAAAAACACGCAGATGGCCGTGAACGAATACGCTTCATGGTTTCTTCTGTGCTTTTCTTATCTCCAAGCATCTGTTGTTTTACGCGATACTCCTCTATGCCTAGCCTCGACATTGTTGTAACAGCACCATTTGTTAGGTGCCGGACAAGCCCTCGCCCACTGTCGAAGCGCAGAGAGGCTTTGCAGATCAGAAGCTTTTGAAGCGTCTGCAGGATGTGTGTACACCTTGTCCCACCTTCGGTGCACTCCCTCATTATGTATGACTCGTATGCGTTATGCATAGCTTTTTCAAGAGCGACCCATATGGACGCGGGCAGCCATCTTCAATCAATTCGCTCCATATGAGGTGCGCGAGATTATCAAGTAGGTTCGCACTTCCATTGCGTTCGTTCACGTACACAGCAGACCAAATGGACACTGACGCACGTCAAAATATTCTATCCAGCTCGAAGTATCTTCTGCCTCTTGTGTCATATGTCTTCCAAGACGGGCCTTGGCGCGACACACAAATACGCCTAGGTTATGACCCACGCGAAGACCGACAGGCGCGCTTGTAAGTGCCCTCAACGGAGCCCATCTTATATGGATGTTAGGTGTTACTTATATCTATCCATACCTCGCAGCTACCAGCGACTATATTTCCGCAACACAAACCACTCGATGGTGCGCCCTTCTGTGCTAAGCAAGCGCCAAGAAGGCAGGAATGACATTGCTCAGAACCGTACTGTCGATGCAGCCAGCCGGGAGGAGGACAAGCGGTAATGTCCGCTTACGTGCTGTGTATATGGAAACAACTATATTCTCATACATAAGGTCACATATATTTGATGGTGTAGCGGTCACAAAAGAGACCGCCGCATTCCAGTTATGCGATATCCATGACCCGATGTTGAAGGAGATGATCGAGGATGAGGGAGACCTCCGCGAGACGTGCGACGTCAGTCTCTCGCTTCTTCGCCTTCTCGTGCCCTTGACTAAACGCGTGCGCCCACAGGAACGTGATGGTTGGTACTCGACACGCGCATTCGAGCGAATCAAGACAGTGCTACGGCACAAGTTTTTCGCACTCCTCGGTGGCCATATTGCGACGAGAGAGGAGTGCGAGGCATTACTCGTTCCGCAGGAGGGCACGAACAAGCTGCCCCCACGCCCTATACAGCGTCTCAGAGTTGGCAGGCACAACATGGCGAAGGGCGCGCTGCCCCCAGAAGATGTGGCGGTGAGTCCATCGTACACATTATTCTTGACATCAGATTTGAATACGTTGTTATCATTTGATAGGCCCACAGGTTGATTGCGACCTTAGAGCAGAAGGCGAAAGAGTTCCAGAACCAACGATGATGCTTGGAGTCTCACAATTACTGCACTTCCACGACCTTAGGCGTCAGCGACAGAGACTCTACGTTAGAAGGGGCACGCTAGGCGACATCGACTCGGAGACAGGGGACAAGTCACCTATATGCCGCCGCTGTCAACAGCACACCGGGAGCTCGGGGAAGAAGCGGAAAGGTATTGCAGTAGCAGATGTTCCAGAGCGGCTGGTTGAAAGGCCCAGAAAATCATAGCTTGTAACGAGATAAAACAATTCTGGAAATATTACCATATAAGAAAATTATTCGGTGGGGGGGGGGGGGGGGGGGGGGGGGCAGTGTATAACAGGGATCCTGGGACAGGGGACAAAACAATGAATAGGCGTCAGCAACAGGGCCTCCGGGACAGGGGACGTCGCCTAAGGTCGTGGAAGTACAGTATTGTTTCTGGCTTCCGTAACAGGTATCCTCATGCTCCTACGATTTGTACTCACTACTCATTTTCTGGCGCTCGTACAATGCAGTGTTTTTGGGCTTTTCATTATTGCGTGGACGAACCTAAGCATACTGGCGTGCATACCCATGGTGATGGTGGTGGTTTACATAGTGACAACAAGCCCCATACACAGAAAATCTGGCTCCGCAATCCCCTCTGGGATGATGTCTACTCTCCGGTAGATCGAGCTAATGAATACTGCTGCATGACAGTTGACACATCATGACGCCGACTTTTGCTCCTTGCGGGCTTTTCGCTGGAACACAACACATAAATAATAATTGCAGGCAATAGACCGAGGGAGACACACCGATCCCGTCAACGCGTACTTGGCGTTGCGGCGGAACTGAAAACAAGCCAGACTGAGTGACTGAGTCCTTCTGCTGCGGAGAGTCAGCGCACCTTAGGGTCAACCTACATGGTGATAATGTCAGTAATGCATCCGAAGTAAAATTGACATAGCATCACATACACCCTTCATCGAGCGCGTCCTGTAGCTCTGAGGCTTCTTGATACCATTGCGATGAGCCTTCCTGGTCTGGTTGTGATTGGTATGACTGAAGCGCGTGACATCGTCCTGTTAGTATGCCCAGACTCTTTGGGAAGCCAGAATAGGACTCCGATCTGGAAAACATACTTCTTAGATTTGGCCATGGCGTCGTGGAAGCTGGTCTTGAGGATGCGGACTGTTACCGGTGGCGAGCGCACTATCCCTGCCCTGGGAAATTGTGACGGCTGCGGCTGAGAAACTGTGCAGTTGCAAAACCGGCATCTTCCGTATGACAATTACTATATTGGAATTCTTGATTCGGGAGTACTTAGATAGAAATTGCCTTCAAACATGATCATAAACTGATGCCGCGGAACAGTGCTTAGTTCAACAGTCCCATGGGTACTTATCGTTCTGAGCGAATGAACAGGTTCTATAAGGCTGTGGTAATTCAAGGACCATAGCATGGTGAGAGTATGCATCAAACTTGTTTAGATTTAACGAGACTCGTCAAACCCAAAAACGCTGTTATAAATTCCCAGAATTCAAAGACGGATGCTCCAAATAGTATCTACTAATCGTTGATTGCTCGGACCCATGGGATAGCGTAAAGGGTTCAGGAATCACTCGATCGCAGTTCCGTGGGGTGAAAATGCAAATGCCCACACCAAATAGTAGGCTTTCGATTGGACCTCACGCGCTGTCGGCAGAGCTCGGCCGGATAAGCAATGGCAGGGTATACTTTGTAACAACAGGTGTTATTAGCCCACTCAATTTACTTACTGGGTGGCTAAGTAATCTCTTCAACCCGAGTCATTTCTTCTACATACGCGCGCTGAGTCAGGTCTCGAATTTACTCTGGCAATATTTAGGTACACTGACTATATCTACTTGAGAGGAAGTCTCTACCCAATTGCTCATATTGACCACCATCATGCCTGCCCCAGTCCAGCAACCCCGCACCCTTTACGATAAAATCTGGGATGATCATGTTATGTACGTGATCTTCGGGATTAGCGTTCTGAAGTGCACTCATAGCCTGCTGATATCAGCGATGTCCAGGACGATGGCCTGGCCCTTATTTACATCGACAGGTGTGTGCTGCAAGCCAGCCTACCTTCTCCATGTTCTGAACACACTCTATTGATAGGCACTTGGTGCATGAAGTGACTAGTCCGCAAGCGTTCGAAGGACTGTACGCCGCATACGCTTCCTACTCGTCTGCTTCCTAATCTGAAAGTGTACACAGTCGGAACGCAGGTCGCAGTGTTCGTCGCCCTGACTGTACCTTGGTGACTGTGGACCACAATGTGCCGTAAGTGCATATTAACCTTGTCGTCTGGGCTGCAGATTGACACCAGGAGCTAGTACTGTATCGCGTAAAAACTTTACCACGGTGGAGTCTTTTATCGCCCAACCTGATTCACGCGCACAATGTCAGGCTTTGGAGGAGAACGTGAAGGAGTTCGGGCTGACTTACTTTGGCATGAAGGACAGACGACAAGGTGCATTTCGTGTAACTTTAATTAGTGACTCAATATTGACAACATCGATGAAGGAATTGTCCATATCATCGGCCCCGAACAAGGGTTTACTGTATGTGTCAATTATATTCACATTTGAGTATTCATGCTAAGTCGAGATCATCAGCTTCCTGGCATCACTTGTGTGTGCGGCGATTCACATACATCGAGTGAGTAGCGTCAAATATATCTTGACAAGTCTGTTTTACTCATGTAAGAGCCTCCAGCACATGGTGCATTTGGGTCTCTTGCCTTCGGAATCGGGACATCTGAGCTCGAGCACGTGCTGGCGACACAAACTCTTCTGCAGAAGAAGAGCAAAAACATGCGTATCACTGTGGAGGGCACTTTGCCCGAGGGTGTGACATCAAAGGATGTGGTCCTGCATATCATCGGTGTCATCGGCACTGCTGGTGGTACTGGTTGTGTAGTCGAGTATGCCGGTAACGTCATCCGGGGATTTAGCATGGAGGCGCGTATGAGTATGTGCAACATGAGCATCGAGGGCGGTGCGCGTGCAGGTATGATCGCACCAGATGAAGTCACCTTCAACTACCTCCGCAACCGCCCGCTCGCGCCAAAAGGCGAAGTATGGGACCGCGCGGAGGCGTACTGGCGCACCCTGAAGACAGACAACGGCGCAAAATTCGACATCGAGGTCAACATCCATGCCGAGGATATCTTGCCGACGGTCACCTGGGGCACCTCGCCGCAGGATGTTGTCGCCATCACCGGCGCCGTCCCTGATCCCGCGAAGATCACCGACGAGAAGAAGCGTGCCAACGTTGAGCGCGCATTGAAGTACATGGGTCTCACGCCGAACACACCGATGCAGGACATCAAGATCGATAAGGTGTTCATCGGCTCATGCACGAACAGCCGTATTGAAGACTTGCGTTCAGCGGCGCGGGTTATCCTCGCCGCTGGCCCTGACGCGAAGGTTGCGGAGGGCGTTTCTGCGATGGTCGTCCCGGGGTCGGGACTGGTCAAGCAGCATGCGGAGGCAGAGGGCTTGGATGCGATCTTCAAGCGTGCAGGTTTTGAGTGGCGCGAGGCGGGCTGCTCGATGTGCTTGGGTATGAACCCTGACAAGCTCGAGCCTGAAGAACGCTGTGCGAGCACGAGCAATCGTAACTTCGAGGGCCGGCAAGGACCCCGCGGCCGGACACATCTCGTCAGTCCGGCGATGGCTGCTGCCGCCGCGATGACGGGCAAGCTGGCTGATGTCCGCAAGTTTTTGGGTGGTGATACCGAGACGGCACCCAAGCTGAAGATTACGAGTGCTTTTGAATTTTTGACGGACCCGGTTCTCCCGTCCCCCGGGCCAGAAAATGTGGCGAAGACCTCGTCGTCGTCCGAGAAGCCGCTGCCCGCTGCTGAGGCGCCCTCGAGCGTTGCTCCCTTCAAGGTTCACAAGGGCATCGCTGCGCCCTTGCATATCGAGAACGTTGACACAGACATGATCATTCCTGCGGTCTTCTTGAAGACGTTGAAGCGAACTGGACTTGCAAACGCTTTATTCTATGCCCTACGTAGAAACCCTCAAACGGGCGAGAAGTCTGACTTCATTCTGAATCGAGAACCTTACACGCAGGCAAAAATATTGGTCTGCGATGGTCCCAACTTTGGTTGCGGTAGTTCTCGCGAACACGCTCCATGGGCATTGTTAGTTTGCTCCGATGATTATCTTTGTCTGAATCCTGATTCTGACTACTTTGTTACAGGAAAGACTTTGGTATTCTTTGCGTCATCGCCCCCAGCTTCGGCGATATCTTCCGTAATAACACAATGCAAAACGGCATGCTGCCAGTGATCCTTCCAGAGACACAATGTCGTATCCTTACAGAGGATGCAGAGGCTGGAATGGAGCTTGAAGTTGACCTCGAGAAGCAGGAGGTCCGGCGACCAAATGGCAGGGGTGCCTTCCCCTTCACCATCGACCCCTTCCGTAGACATTGCTTGCTGAATGGCCTAGACGATATCGCCCTGACCCTTCAGAAGGTGGGCTCTATTGAAGAGTTTGAGCAACGGAGGAGCCAAGTGTGGCCTTGGCTAGACGGGTTTGGGTACAAGGGGACCAAGATTCCGGTCGTTCCAGAGAAGAATGCCAAAAAGATGGAATGGTGAGCGGACTCGCGTGTAAAACTACGGTGCCTGTATGTCTGGTTGTATATCATGCTTTGAGTCGAGCTTTGTGTGATGTCCTTGCGACTTTCATTGAACTTGCTCATAACAATGGCGGACCATGTCGGGAACGGTGAAGGTATAGGCTATTATGAGAGCCACGTGGAGGATTTGAGGACGCAGCGAGCGCAGCAGAGCGCGTCGTTGGTGGGCGTGACAGCGCGTCTTGTCGTCGGAGTCGCCGTTGCAGCGGATGCAAATCTGACGGTAGCAGTGTCGACAAATCCGACTGTCGGATGTGGCCTCCTCTTCTCTCTCTCGTACTCTTCAGGCAAGAAGATGAGCGCGGTCAGCCTGCAGACGAGTACCAGTTATCCCTTGTCTTCCGATGAGAGCTCGTATAGTAACAATAACCAAGGTAGGCTTCTGTTCTCGTGCCGAGCTTTCAGAAAGTTCATTGATGGCCCCATGGTGCTTCTCAAGCACCGCAGTTGCGTCCGAAAGTGATTCGACGCGAAACCGACAACATCCTTTCGTACTATCAGTCAGAACATGCTGGGCGGACTTACCTGGCCTCTGATGCTGGTGATAGCGTTTCCGCCCCATCACTCATGAGAGAGGCATCTTCCGACTCTCATTCCTCCTCCGAGTACTCGTCTGACTCTCTAGATCGCCATGTCGACACGCTTTCACACGCAGCCAACAAGGAACTGCCTTCAGAAAGCTCACATACGAGGCGGCCAAGTGTGCCGTCAGAGCGTGGTGCAGACCGGCGCCGCCTCGCTATCGTGGAATTGGACTCCACGGCGCCTTTGTCCGTTCACCGCAAACGAAGTCAACGAGCCAACGAACCCGAGACCGAACCCAGAGGCGGTTCAATGACGTCCGCCACTATCCATACAAGGCGAGGAATTCATGTCGACGGCCTTGCCCTAGTTGCCCCTCCAGACGCGTCTCCGAGGACATACACAGACCTGACACCTCCATCTACTGCGCCTCTCTTCACTGACCGGGATACTACTTCCTCTCATTCCGTATCACACCAGCGTTCTATTTCAGAAGCTACTCATGTCACAAGTCGGTCACGGCTTCATCACCAGTCGTCTCGGGACATTGGCATCGTAGGGATGGTATCTTCAGTCCCAGAGGTCGCGGAGCCTGAGACGTCAATAGGCAGCGAGTACCAGGGACATTCAAGTGGTGAGGGTCTTAGAGTCCCTGTCTTCCAGACTCCCGCCGATTCCAGGTCGCCATCTCCTGACAATAGAGCAACTGTCCTTTCTGGCTCAAGTCCTGCTGGCCTTCACCCAACGTTCAGCCACAATTCCCTTCCTACTCCAGATCAACTCGGCATCGAACAGCAAGTCAGCACCCCTGCTGTTGGAGAGTACAAAGAAATCTCACAGCCGGTTGTCGGACCCGTGACAAGTCTAGCATCAGATGCCATACGGCGAGACCAAGGACGAAATATCACATCTGTCCCTCCAAATATGAGGGCTGCCTCAACGGTGCCCTCACATGCGTCCTCGAGTCCCTATTCTTCTCGTGCCACGTCTTCATACCGTTACTACGAGCCAGGAACACACTCCATCGCAGGGCCTCCGCCTCCACCCCCGGAACCAATCCCACTCTTTGATCCTGATGTTCATGTGCGATCGCCTTCAATTGCCCCTCCACGACCTCCCCGCCTTCATGGACCCCTCTTCACTGGCCCTGGGCATGATATGCAGGCTATTAAAGAGGCACTGCAACTGCCTAAGTCGGTGTCTGCAGCGCTAGCGCATATTTCACCCCCAGATTCGCCGAAACGCTCGAGCGCAGGCTTGTCGAAGGAGATCCCAGAATCGGCAGGGGAACATGAGGAGGCAAGGTATGTCTTTCTGGTGCTTCTTTAGCACATTCATGGAGCTGAAGAGTACTTGTCCGCTAGACCCTCCAATGCACTGTCCTCATCCAGATCAATACATAGGAGGGAGGGGGCATTTCCGCCATCGACGATCTGTCCTTCACTGTCTACGCCGATATCGGTTAAGATTTCAGAACCTGACGCTGACGACCCCAGGTCGCCCATGCAGACGGACGAGGAATCAATTTTGTTTGTCAAGAGTGTCTCGCAGAAGGCAGATGCATCTAACCATGCTAAAGAAGCGTATACCTCGTCAGATCATACGCTTTCCGCTCGAAGATCTGGCCTGGAGCTTCGCAGGGAGAGCAGTTGGGTTAGTCTCAGTCAGGAGGCAATCAAGCGGACAGTGTCACCAAACGGTGGTGCTGAAATCCTACCGGACGTCTCGATCGCTGGTTCATCAACTTCTTCTGTTTCCGCCACATCTCCGACCCCTCCGCCGAAAAGCATCAAAGGTTCTGAAGATGAGAGGACGCCAGGCTCAAATTATGGTGGCAATACATTCAAAGCAACGCTGACTAACTTGAAGCGCTTCTCGGCTTTGCCGCGGACACCGTCAACTATGTCAGTCACAAAGTCACCTAGCTTACGACAATCTAGGACACCCTCTCCTTCAGTTATTCCTATTCGGCCACCGCGACCGAGGATCAGGTCGGCATGGCCGGATGCAATGCAATGCAAGGACGTAACGTCCAAGAAGAGTGCATTGGAACGTTCTATGGGCTATGCGCGAAAAATTAATGAATTAGCAATGTATGACTGCGGCTTAGGGGAGTGGGTTCAGGCCAAGAAGCATCCAGGTGTGCCTCATTGACTGTAGTGATACTGCTAATGTTTGAGGATTAACGTTTTGAGTAGCCCCCAGCGCACGGAGTAGCGCGACGCGTATAACGTTAACACCAGCAACTCCTTCCATTCGCACACATGCTGGTCAACCCAGGCATACATCTCACGGCTCCATGGCGTCAGAGATGACCTTCCCAATACGTCCGGACGCTTATACAGCAACCGACCTTTCAATGCGACCTACCGATGTCGTATCGCCCAACACTCCGCCATCAACACTCCCATACCCAGCATTAGCTCAAGCTCAGAATCGCATGGGTACGTTTCGATCGTCCACCATGATGCCCTCCTATTCGCGGTCGCTGCAGATTCCGCTCTCAGGCGGCAAAAGCAGTGGTGGATTTTTCTCCTCCATTGGCAGGAAGACCAGCGTGAAGAAAGACAGGTCCGTCTTAGGTCCTGCATCGCCTGCCAGAGTATTGTCCAAGCGCAATGCTGCGGCGAATATAAACAGCCGACCTCCGCCAGTTCAGATTACGACAAGTCCAGTGGTGCCGGGCGGTCCACGCGCGGCGCCAAGCAAAATTCAGCGTTCTCAGACATTCTCTGCATCGACTACACCTCCCCAACCCGATCCCGCTCCGCCATCTGCAAGCAATAGTCGCCCCAATCGTCAGAGTGCGGTGGCGCGGCGACCGTCACTATTCGCTAGAGCCCGTGCAGGGCCTGTTGCTACCGCTTCCACCGTTACGAGCCCTGACTTCGAACAACAAGTTAATAGACTGGCCGAGCTTTTGCCCCAGGCGGATAGGAATGTTTTGGCGGGCTATCTGCGTAGGGCCGGTCAGGACATTTTGGCCATTGGCCAATACCTGGAGGACGAGAAGAATGGCACACTGCGTTATGACTAGCAATATTTTACCTTCGTTCATGTTATCAACTGATTTATGTTTTCCACCTCCCATTATGGGCATTGTATTGATTCTTGGGTACGATGGACAATACATTCGCACTAAGCAGTCCAAAGTAGGATTTGTATTTATACCCCTTCGCACTTTGTACTATTATACGTTGAACTTCATCGTACAGAGGACGGATGCACGCATATAAAACACTTTCCAAACGGAATATCCTGCTCAGCCTGCAATGCCTGCGGGTCTGAACCCTCCACTAGTTCGCCTGGCAGATGGCGGTGCGAAAACTGTATGATGAACCTCAGTGATATACTTCATTTGCAAAAGTTCGGGGGTCTCACCGCGTTGAGGGGGTCGACTATTGCGTGCTTGAGGGAGAGACCACGTATTTGTGGCAGTTCGTGCAGATTGACGAGTGGAATTACCAAGGAGATTCTCAACTTCACCGATACTGTCTGAATGATCTGATCTTGTAGTGCTGTTTGTTCTGAAGGAACGATCTGCCATTACATTGAAGGGCTGGCGCTGTGCATTATGGCGTGGCTGCACAGGTCTCGGCTGACGCCAAGCAGAACCTTGCTGTATCGATGGTCCTATGGCGCGATTGGCGATGGGAGTACGTTGTATCTGTACATGGAATGGTGACTTGAGATATTTTTGATGAACAAATGAAATGTCGAACACTGTTAGCTTCCATGTCTCCTACGACCGCCCCCACGTCAACAGCACCCAGAGTTGTTCCGAAAGGCATTCCTTGCCGCATCTTGTTTGTATGCTCATCAAGAGCAGACCTTTCCCCGGTATGGTTGGCGGGATTTTCATTTATAAGAGGTATAGCACTATCACCACCGACAACATTGGGGGCAAGGAGCGCCTTTCGTTTGATCTTGTCGTATTGAGTCTTGCAGAAGTATACCACATGCAGAAGCATGACAGCAGAAAGTATCAAGAGCTATATACCTTAAGCTTTTGGTATTCCTTGTCCCGCTCCCTGAGGGAGTCTTGATGACTTGCTAGATTACGACGTTCTAGTTCTAGATCTCGTTCAAGCTCTAAATCCTCGTGAGATGGGCAAGGTATGCCAAACAGAAAGGAAATATGCAGCGCACGGGATACTTTGTTGTTCAGAAGGTTGATCTCCCCGTTCGCTGACGTTATTGTAATTCCACGAGGTAAAACGAGGAGTTCTGTGTATTCTTACCTTCCCTGATCACGTTCTCGAGCTGCTTCTGCAATTGTGCGTTCTTCTCGTTGAGATTACGATATACAGCATGCTGGAAAGAACTTTGCGGTGGTTTGTATCGATCGTGATCTGCAACCCGGAGATCCTTACTGTTCTTGGTGAACTTGATACTGCCAGAACGACATGGCCCTAGACATATGTTATTACAATGCCCAAAAGTCGTTGATTTGAACAGTGGGATACCGGCTACATATCTCTAGAATGATCGACGGATTCAATCCTGACAAAACTGACTATATCAGGCATGAGAGTCAATGTTCAGTGAATATATGCGCTCAAGCTCACTGTTTTATAATCGTTTGACGGGTGCAGCGAGCAGACCTGCAATGCATGGTGGATAAATGTCGAACTAAATCTCATTAACTTACCACTACATCGTCCCTGCACGATGGAATATGATCAGTGTTTATGATACAGTACCCCCCCTTTGCGCTTACGGCTCGGTTAGAGATGTCTCGCAAGCTGTGGAATTTCGTCCTTCTGTCATGAAGAACTTGAATTCTGGATAAAGGCATACCTGGACATAATCTTGACGCATTGAAAAGCTCGTTGGCACAATCCACTGCAATACCATTGCTTTTGTTGTAGCGTCAATCAACACTTTCTCGTAGCAGCTTACCACAGAATATGTGGGAGCCTGATGTCCCGTTAGACACGATCGCGATGTGTACCAATCTACGAATGAAATCTTATAGAGACCATATTCAGAACGTACATGTGGTCTTCATCACGAAGTAGAGGCCCTCAATGTCACATTTGGATCCATGAGAGACCACAACGTACAACAACCGCTTTCTCGGTGAGAGCTCTTCTGCATGTAAGCCTATTACACTTTAGGTTGTCCATCGTGAAGAAAAGAACGAAGTCTCGGCGTATCGGGTCCAACCAGTCCTGTCAAGAGAAGCTGAGTTTCCAAGCGAGTACTGTTGTTGAGAGTGATGGGATATATCACAGACAAGAACTTAGATGGTGGTCGGAACGACCAGAACGCGGGGCTCTGTAGCTTTGGCCGCCGCCTTGTGCTCCGTCGTCACTGCCCACGTGATCGCGCCAAGGCTTGGCGACATATTCGTTGGTCAGTTCAAAAAACCTAGTACTCAGGAGAATTACACAATGGTACGGGCAACAAGTATACCTATAACGCCGTTCTCGACTATCTGACGCACATGAATATAGCCCCTGTCGCCTCTCCTTCCAATTACACAAACCTTGTACCGTGACTTCGATACCTCTAACAAGTGTTAGAGGATGGCTTCCCCTTCTGCGGATATCTCGACATACAGCTTATTCTGGCAGAACTTTCTCGTTTTGCCACCTGGTAACAACGAGGTGTGCTAGTGCTTCATGTGGCTTTACACGTTGCGTCCTGACATCCTGGCGGTTCTGGCATCTGTCACCTGTCTGCAGTTAAGCTGCATCGGCGGCGAAGACTGGAACGACAACGACACGGAGGTCGTGTTCTACTAGCATCAACAGTGAAGGCAGCATACATTCCTGAATGGGTGGAAAGACGTCCAGACTCGGCGTTGCTCGGGTGCCCGAATGAAGAATATGGTCTTGTCTCTCTGGAATGCCATTTCAACATATGCACAAGATTCGGAAGTTGAATGTAGGGCTTTCTAGAAGACGCCTACTATTGTGAAATTGTCAGAAATCTTTCACTATCTCGGCACCTACTTGGACAATTCTCCTTCGCTCAAGGAGTGAACTTCTCAATGATGGAATGATCTAGTGATGCATTTATCTTCGCATCTCAAGATGAGGGTTTGCCGGGCCATCTTCCTTGACCACTCGTTGTCTTGTCTAGAAGACTCTGAAATTTTTAGATGATTAGGTGGCGTATATGGCCGCTGCCGTTCTCTCGCGAAGTCTGAGATCGGTCTTTCGCTGCGTTTGCCTCGAAGAGGAAATTTCGGTCATCTGGATTACCCTGGTTTATTGTGCCGTCAATAAGCCCTCCAACAAGTCGTAGGGCCTGCACGGCTGCACTGGCTGGGCCTTCCTGCTCGTGCCGGAATGGAAACACGCAGGGGGTAGGCTTTTTCAGAGCTATTATGTTGCCGTGTTAATGCATCATACCTCTAGCTTACTTAGTGCAACCTCACAAGATCAAGTGCGTGACTCGACTTTTGCAATACCTAATTAAATTGCCAACGAATATCACAGCAATGTAAGCACTGTCTAGAACATACACTAGATGTCAGACCTACTAGTCATAATAAGGTACGGAGATATTGAGATCACATCCGAGAACTCACTTCACGGGGATACTAAGGTCGCTACAGCACCCCAACGAAACGCTGTTACTACAACAAAGGTCTCCTCATCGACCTCTCGAAGCTGTTGACTTACTACCTCTTGTGTTGTTCCCCGTGAATGAAGCTTGGCTCAGCCAGCAAGAGTGAAATATCAATGCAAAAGAACCGGTACCAGATCTTGCATGAGGAACGGTCACGTGGTAGGGATCCGTACACGCCGCGTTCGTTCTGAATCCAGGAACTGTTTTTCCTCTGAGTTCTTATCCAGCAGCGGTTGAACACTTGATAGACATTGGCCTCCTGACCTTATTGACATGGCCATATACTTAGTGCGGTTGCCGAGGCTGTTTTGTCCCTGAACGGAGTCATCAAGAATAGCCCTGACAAATTCAATGACTTTACTCGCGGCGGGTTATCACCGATGGCCGCCACTTCTACAATCACTTTATTGGCTTCTTTCCTCTACAATGTTATCATTCTAGAACTACGATATCGTCTTCCATGAGGTCTAGCCATGGGTGCTGTCCTATCTCAAGAATATGTCATCGCGAAGTACGTCTAGGGGCAGTGGGAAGGTATCTTTCCTGGATATACAATACCCGTGGCTTGATGATGCAAATAGGCAGAGAAGTGACCGCAAGTAGATGGTGCCGTGAATGCACCTGCGCACGATGCTCCGTTTTACACGGTGATGCCGGCGAAGGAATCCCAGGAAGGTGCACAACAAATGTGCATTGTACTTCTCGACATCGTGTACATACGACATCGGCGTTTCAAAGGGAATGACGATAACGGAACCCCACGTTGAACGAGAACTTCCAATATAAGTTCTCAGTCGGAAGAAGGTGCGCCGTCACAGTTGAATCGCCCGCTCTCCTTTGCTTGTCTGGTGCTGCTAGAGTTTTCATGAAAAGCACAGTTCCAGCACCTGCCCGTCTCGGGTCTACGACCGTGCGAGGGTTGCAGAAAGCAATGCGACTGGCTCAAAATCCGAAAAGGTTTGACGATATGACGGTCAGTCTGCGGGACACCAGGAAATGATGTAAAGACAATGACAGTTTGAGATAGCGCCATCTGCGGGAGCTTTCCAAACGTCGTTTGGATGAGAGCATCTCATTCTCCCAGCAAGATCCAGAGACAATGAAAGACTTCTTGAATACCGTAGGCAGGTTTGCGCGGTTACCCAGAATTTGAAGCTAATGTGACTCTTAGGTAATGAAGACATATCCGTTCTTTCGTAATTATCAGGACGGGTGGCCCATCCATGCATACTTAAAGCGATATCTCATGGCACGGCGTTACCGGCTTCGAGTCCAAGGTGCAAGGAAGCGTGGAAAAGCTCAAAATCAACATGTAAAGACTGAAAATCGGAGGACGCAAGATAAGGTATCACAGGTGCCGTTCGATTCCAAATTCTGTCTCCTGTTGCATGACTGATCTCGATGGCATCAGCGAAGATCTGTTCGGAAGCCAGTAAGCATAGGATGCAACTCAGAGCATGAGCCAGCGCATGTTGTAAGTAAGCTACCACTTCATATGCTCCGTCAACCAAGTCATCCGTGTCGTCGTCAGCTGAGCATGTTTCGACATTTCGTAGCCGTCTGCACCTCAAAAACTATCATCCATACCTTCGACTAACAAGCCAATTTCCCCGTCTACCTCAAATCGCTCCTTCCGATCATTCTTACAGTCCTTCGATCCACAGGCAACAGAATTAGTGCCAGATTTCATCCGTGCCGGAATTGTTAACATAACGTGTTTCAGAAATATGATGAAGTGGCCAGATGCGGAGTGGGAGACTCTGCTGAAAGAGGACATGAAACTGGAAGGCTATCAGTTTCGGCAGGTCCGTCTGGAACTGACCAAATGGAAGAGCGTGAATATGTCGTAGTTTTTCGTTAGACACGAATGGCGAAACATTTTCTCCTTCGTCTGTATATGTGGATTTGTTGTAGTGTTGATGGCTCAAATATGAATATATCACATTTCTTTTTACTTATATGTATGATTGTCTTGATCCTGCAAGACTTCCGAATGCAGCAGGTGGAACACCCAATATGGCAACTGGGCCATGGCAAGAAATTGGTGCAATTCGGTGTAATCACTGGAATGACGTTAGATAGCGCGTCATCCTCTTCCACCGTCGTCCAGCGACAATGCTTCAGAAAGTATATAGGATCTCAATCGAGAACGTGGCTCTTAAATAATTCGCATTCCCTCACCATTCATCTTATTCACTACCCACCACTATATTCACATGTCCTCCATTGTACCAGACACAGTAAACCCAGCCACGCTCCTCAGCCGCCGGTTCAGACCAGATAACATCCCTGACCTTTCTGGGCGCGTCGCAATTGTAACTGGTGGTTCAGCTGGTATAGGCTATCATGCCGCTCTCGCCCTGGCGTGTGCCAACGCTAAGACGATCATCATGTCCGCGCACGAGGGCCATGGCAAACAAGCCGAGGCGGATATTAACAAGGCGCTCAAAGAAGCCGACTCCACGGGGACTATCACTTGGTATGGCGTCAACTTCGACACGCTGAGAGACGTGGACAGAATTGCAAAAAAACTCGCAGAACAAGAAGAGAGGCTTGACATCCTCGTCTGCAACGCAGGAATCGCGCAAGCACCATATGGTTTGACGAATGACGGACTCGAAAGGCACTTCGAGGTAGGACTAGCTCTAGCTGCCAGCCGGGGATAAAGGTTTGCGACATGCTTGCAGGTGAACAATTTGGCACATTATGTATTTGTGCTGCGACTTCTACCGCTCATGAAGAAGACCACCGAGATCGCACCGCCAACGGCCGTCCGTATCGTTATGCAAAGCTCAGAGATGCACCGCATGGCGCCAAGTAACACAAAGTTCTCTTCCAAGGAAGATATCAACGAAAAAGGTGACGGATCACAACTGTACGTTTCTGCGGATCTCCCTGTGCTCGATACTTCAAGGGAGACTCACTAGAACTTCTATTTCATCATCTCTAGCTATGGGCGGACTAAGCTCGGCCTCATCTACTTCGCTCGCGAGCTTGTGAGGCGCAAATTTGCAGATCTACCACCTGCAACGCCCATTCTTGCTATCTCCGTTCATCCGGGGACAGTCGATACAGACGTCCAGAATCAGTGGGATGAGAGCTATGGTGTGCTAGGGAAGGCCCTGAACGTTATGACGCGAGTAGTGAGAAAGAATGCAGCAGAAGGCGCAGAGGCTAGTCTTTGGGCAGCGACCAGCACTGATATCTTCGAGGGCAATTGGAAAGATTTCCAGGTTCGTTTGATAGAGCTATAAACTCGAGCATCCTTGATAGTTGCCCTCGTGGATCTGCAGGGGAATTACTACTCTGAGGCCTATGGGAAGCCCAACACGGAGAGCAAAATGGCGAAAGACGAGCAGCTCTCAAACAACTTCTGGAAACTATGTGCCGATCTCACTAAAGAGTTGCTTGGGGAAGAGTTGCAATAAGCAGGGTGGTGTAAGAGATCGCGTAGTGGAAGAATTCAATTTTCTGTATGAGATTGCGTTGATCGGAATTAATCTTGTATTCATCGGTTTGACAAAGGGAAAGACATGTGTTGTTTGCGTGAATACATGCCATGTACACATTGTTCCTCGAACACATGACTCTACAAATGTCAAGGTAAGCGGTAAACAAACATAGAAGAGAGAAAACTACACAGCGCGTGTATAAGTCAGCCTGCTTACATACATATTTGTCTATGCGTGACTTCAGGAGATTCAGAAGATCAAGAGCTGAATCAAAACCAGGTAAATGATGATGTTCCCTGTCATATCAATCAATGCGGTGGGTATGCAAGTGATATTTCATGAGTTCTCGCTAGATTGAGGTCGGAGGACCTTACCTTCCCAACGGTCATACAATGAGGCGAATCCGAGAACGATTTTCCGCAGATAAGCTCGTCATGTGTCGTAACTTTAGTCGAGTCCTGTATCTAACATTACAACAGCAGTCACGAGTACCTGCTATAATGCATTAACGCATCATGCAAGACATGACTCAGAGAGGGACAACCCACGACAATAGTCATCAACGTCACGCATAACGACCCTGCAGACAGCCAACTCTGCCAAGTCCATGACATCTTGCTCCTTCACAAAACAACAATTGATCACAGCAACCTCCTCGATGGGATCCGCTATGGTTACCCCGAGGGCAGCTGTACTAGCATTACGTGTATCTACGACGTTGCGACTCCGCACGAGTTCCACCAGAGCAGCACCGCTCAAGTGACCGCACCATCTTAAGTCAAGACGGGTCAATCGGGGACATAAACCATTCGGGCCACGCAGAAGCTGCACAGTAGCGTCCGAGATTGACGACTCGTGTAAGCGGAATTCGCGCAGCTCCGGCAGTGCTGTGAAACACGCAGCGAATGCCTGTGGTGAGAGGTCGATATCGTGCAGCTCGAGAAGCTCAAGCGGAGGACCGGAATTTGTGACAAAGCGGATGAGGCTTGGGCCGATAGGAACCTGGCGGTAGCCTACATCCTCAAGCGAGCGGAGGTGAAGCCGCCGTAGAGCAGGTACGTAGAAGTGCGGGAGGAACTCGTTGAGATCTGTTGGGCCATACACGGTCAAACACTCGAGGGCAGGAAGCGTAACTGTGTGGGCGGGATCGAGATCGGGCACGAACTGCTGCTCATAGGCGAGGGGCATGGAGATGGTGAGGGTTCGCAAATCAGGCAAACCTTCAAGTAGTGTGATGATAGATGCAGCGGATAGAGGACGCGCGAAAAGACTCTCAGTGGTATTCAGTGTGAGGTGACGAATGTGTGGAGGGAAGATGGGGCTCAAGGGCAAAACATTGCACGTGTAGTGGACCGTGGTCAGCTTGGGTGCATTCTGGGGCTTGAAGGCGCCTGTAAAGCCCGCAACATCACTCTCTCCGCCGTCTAAGTGTTCATCAAAGTGTATCTCTGTAGTAATATTGACCTCCTGCAGGCTTGGCGCCGATATTCGAGCCGCATGAGAAATTATCAAATTCGTCTGCCACAGTGCAGTTGTTTCGAGGGACAAGCGCTTCCATTGCGATACATACTGCAGTAGTAGTTCCATTAAGGCGTTAAGCTGCAAAGGCGATGTTCTCCACGAAGTGACGATAGTGATGTCCAATGGCGCCTGACAAGCCATAGATAACCAGAAGCGCGTCCTTGCAAGAACGTTGAGCGTATCAGGGTTCACGTAGATGCGCGACCAGACAAGTGACGCACGAGCGGCATTTCTCCATGCAGAACATACGTGAGAGACCGCCAGAGGAGCACGCGTCCATCCACCCTCGACACAATGCTCGAAGATCTTGGCGAGCAATTCCTCGGGAATGCGGCGTGCGAGTGTAATGACACCCTTGCAGAGACTGATGTGTTGGTCATGCATCCCTTGTTCCCTCCTAAGCTGTTGTATCTCTAATTGGAGTCCTAAGATCCGCTCCTGAATGGCGTCGATGGCTATCTTGTGCCTGCATATCTCCTCGCGAATTGCTACCACATCATCCGGTGTAGGTTCACAGCGGTATAAAGATCTGTCAAAGTTTAACATTTGACACTGGAAAGCAAAAGTTAATATGGCGGTGCAATCGTGAGTCAGGATTGGCACGTCTACGAGAGGGACTATGTATCAATCAGAGGACTTCAAGTTTCCGCTTGCTATCACTGTGCCATGGCCGCTTAACTCGCGACGTGGCAAAAAACAGGCTGTTACCCCCATGACGTTCATAGATCGCATCGGGCGGCAGTCATCAGAAGATTTTGCACCCCTCCACCCGGAGGCGCGGCCCGGTGACCGAGTCGTGGATCGGTACATAGATCGTTTTGAGAGAGTGTTTTTGGACGGAAAGGGTCCAAACAAAAACTCTCCTGAATTCGCCAACTGGTTGGAGTACACCTGGTGGCCGGAATTCCGGCGCCAGCTGGCCCAACCAGAGGGGCGCATACTATTTACTGATGGGTCGTATGCAAATGCGCCCACAGTAAGATCTGGTAGCGCATGGCTCGTTGTTGACGGGGAAGATCATGTTGCACATGGAAGGTTTGGAGCCGGAAAGGTCCAAAGTTTCGATGCGGAGATGCTGGCACTGGCGCGCGGGCTGCGTGAAGCGGTCCGTGATGTCCCTGATCACATCACCACCCTTACGGTTTGTTCCGATAACCAATCGGCAATTGACCGAATATTCAAGCCGGAAGTCGGACCGTCGCAAATGGCGGCGGTCATGGCTTCTCAACACGTACGAGCGTTCCTCGATGCAGATGAACGCCGACGCATCGTCCTTTTTTGGGTTCCATCCCATAAAGGAATATTTCAGAATGAGTTCGTTGATGAACTTGCGAAGAAAGCACTGGATGATCCCCAACCGGAATTCATCTCACAATCGATGGCCCTTGCTCGCATCAAGGCAAGGACCAAAAAGCGCTGGGGGACACTAGTCGACAACCCCAGCTATCGCGGCCGCCGGTTATGGAAAGTAACCGAGGACGCCTTACCGCTGCATGGGACTACGGCCAAGGGCACGTGGGTCTTGAAGGCAGTTGGCAAGTCCAACAAGGAGGTGGCACGCGTATGTCGTGTGCTCACCAACCATTTCCCTGGCGGTGAATACCGCTCTCGGTTCAATATCCCTGGCCCTCACCTCTGCTTATGTGGAGCGGAGGAAACTAGGGAACATGTGCTCTTCGACTGTCCGTTCTGGATCAGGACGAAGCGCCAACAGGGTCCTCGCGATCCGCTTCTGATGGGGCCCCCTGAACAAAGGGGATGGACCCCGGATGACATCATGGAGTTCCTTCGGCTCAACCCGATGGTCTCCACCTTTGATTGGGCGGAGATTCTGGCAGAATCTCTGCTTGAAGCTGAAGCTGCGCGCACGAGAACATTCACTCGTGCCCGTCTAATGTGCCACACTGTCGGAAGACAAGCGGCCTGGCAACGGTTCCATGCGGACCGACACTTAGATCCTGGTATGACCACCGCCATGGGTGAAAAATACCGAGATTTTTGCGAGTGGTACGACGCCGAGGCAAAGGCGTTCGAAATGTACCATAATTGGATAGATGAGGGGATAGCGGAACCCAGTATCCGCGATGACCCCCCTGCCTACCCGAACGATAACTGAGGCCTGAAACCTGTAGGGCTATACTCAGTTCCCTAAGTGATTTGCTGACGGAACGGGATTACCGGGCCGAGTAAACACACAGAGCGTGAAAAACGGGCCGGGGTCGGGTATGGCGTCCTATGGCGACTGTACACTTCCTGTCAGGCCGTGTTGGATCACATGCCCACGCCATATAACGAGGACACCGAAAACTGTAGGTGTACCGCTCATGCGGGCGCGGATGCCCACTTACTATCATTATTACTCTACATGTACCTACGACGTATGGAGTATAAACTTGAGGAATTAAAATAAAATAAAATAAAAAAAGTTTCCGCTTGCTAAGAAGACTGGCGCACGTGACCCTTTCAACGGCTTCCTGTGAACGTCGGCGGCGGCGATTCTCATGCCTTTAGAACGACCTTCACTGCTACAATTCCAGGTGATTTTCCCTTTCAATCAGTGTAGCCAGTGATGATTCAGAGTGGAATCTTTACCGACCTGCGAATTGACAGTGCTCCGCCGGGTTGGGAAGGAGACTTGTAATGTTCTAGATACTGCTGAGGCTTGCCGAAATTCGATTTTTTTGCTCATTTTACAAATTCTAGTTGATGTGGTCGATACATTGCTTACTTCCTCGTTTAGTAGATAGCTATTGACACAAATCCCAACAAACCACAGGATATACTAAATGGACCCAAGAAGAGCACGAGATCCCCGTCTGGCGCGTACGGATCCCCGTTTACAACGTTCACAGTCAGGGACGCCCTCGGGCCCCCAGCCGGCCCAAGCGCAGTCATCATTCCCATCTTATGGATCCTTGAGCACAGTACCTCCTTACCCGACTGCAACACCACAACAGTATCCGGCTGCTGCTGTTTCCAATCAACAGCTTACTGAAGAGGCGAGAGGCGCAGCTGCTCTTTCACAACCATCACAACCATCCCAAAATCAGCAGCCTTCTATCTACAAACCCCGCCCTTTATTCTGTGTTGTATGTGCGAGTAATCAAGTAAGCTATATTTGCTCTTAGTGCACGCAGTTCACCGAAGTTCAGCAAACAGAATCGGTCTATGGAAGGACATTATGTTTTATCGTTAGTATTGCCTTCTACCCCACGTCAGCTGATCTATCTTATATTCAAGCAATGAAGGAAGGCGGGTTATCGTGTTGTTTCCTACGGTACGGGATCGGCTGTCCGTTTACCTGGCCCGGCAATAGACAAACCAAATATATATCCGTTCGGAACTCCTTACAATGATATCTACGAAGAACTACAGGCCCAAGATCCTCGTTTGTGAGTAATCATTACCTGGCGGCGATCATTAGCTCAGCTGGTGCGCCAGATACACCGCCAACGGCCTTTTACAGATGCTAGATCGCAATCGACGATTAAAATTGGCTCCAGAGCGTTGGCAAGAAAGTAAAACGATTGCAGACATTGTCATCACCTGTGAAGAGCGATGTTTCGATGCTGTGTGCGATGGTACGTTGTTCATGCTCGAATCGAGCTAAGCAGCTACATTTCTCACCCCCTTAGATCTGTTGACGAGGGGAGGTGACTTCAACAAACCAGTGCACGTCATCAACGTAGAAATTAAAGACAACCATGAAGAAGCTCATATTGCTGGGAAAGCGATAATCGATCTGGCCGCTGCGGTAGGTCGAGACTATGGTTATGCTTCTGCAATAAATCGAGACATTATTGCTCCCCTCAGATCGAGGCTTCGAATGATATCGATGAAGACATGAATGATATCCTTCAGGTACACCAGGAGAAGCACCCACATAGTCTGTTACATGCGGTGGCTTACTATTGACCTTGGGTACGTCTCGCCGGCTGCCTTTTTGACCATAATGGATCCGATTTTATATCTAGGATGGGAAATCTCTCACAATTACATGTTCGGGGCCCGTCTATGTATGGCCGAACCTGAGAAGGCTCTCGCTGCGCGTGCACTCGAGCGATCGAGGTGCAATCCAGAAGACCTGCCTGTCCTGTTGATGGCTTCAGATTCCTATGACTAATAACGACCGGAGGGTATCATGGCGACAACTTCATTGGCCTTATAGTTGCTCAGGTCTGTACTCGAATGATGGTCATCCGATGAGACTATAATCATATATTCTACCGTCAACTATAATCTAGTTCCAACGATTCCTTCGTGATACCATCGATGTCGTGATAATGATTCTCCCGCTGCTCGTCCAGCTACGGTTCTTTCATGTATTCATATCTCGTGATCGTGTTCTTGGTCTGCGACCCCTATTGCATGCCCAGTGTGTGGCAATGTACTCGCTACGCCTGGCCACTTCCAAACCATCCTTCACATAGATGTTTGAGAACACTGAATAATTCGTGCGACATCCGCTATTTAGTGTCGTGCTCCAGACTAGTCTGCTGGACTAAGCGTGAGAACTGAAGACGCGATTCTGACCTTCGTGAATATGACATTGGATTGCGACTTCTCACTCTCCACTTATAAAAGGATGTCTAGTGCGACAATCACTCCGAGATTAATTTTTCAGCCTTCATCTTCATTGCAGAGACATCATCATGCCTAGCCTTCGCCTTGGAAGCATTGCCCCCAATTTTGAAGCTGAGACTACCCAGGGTCACATTAAGTTCCACGACTGGATTGGTGATTCATGGGTATGATCGGAGCGCACTCCTCCTTTGAGAGCGGTGATTTACGGTGATGTATGAATACTAGGCCATCTTGTTCTCTCACCCGGGTGACTTCACTCCTGTCTGTACAACGGAGCTGGCTGAGGTCGCACGAAAGTAAGTCCGAGTTCCTACCAGTCGCCGCCTCTTGTAGTCTCACACGATTCGACGGGATTATAGGGCTCCTGAATTCGCAAAGCGCAATGTCAAAGTTATCGGTATCTCTGCCAACGATCTCAATGACCATGAGAAATGGGTGCAGGACATCAACGAGTATGGGACGAAGTCCCTCGGGCCTACGAACGTCCAGTTTCCAATTGTAAGTCAAACTACTAGTATATCTGAACTATCATCGTTACTGAGTTCCCCGGCATAGATAGCAGACGGGAACAGGAAGATCTCAACCTTGTATGACATGTTGGATGAACAGGATGCTACCAATCGCGATGCTAAGGGCCTGCCCTTCACCGTTAGTTTTCTTCTTTCTGTTCAGAGCCTATCTTTCTGACATCTGTTTGGCCTGCCAAGATACGCACTGTATTTGTGATTGACCCAAAGAAGGTCATTCGCCTTACACTTTCCTACCCTGCTGCAACTGGACGTAACTTCGACGAGATTTTGAGGCAAGGATTTTTCACCTACTCGACGATTTTCTCGAGCTCACTGGTCTCGTTAGGGTCGTCGACTGTGTGTAGATGGGATCTTGTGATCTGGTAAACGAAAACTGATTTCAGTGTACAGCTCTTCAACTTGGGGACAAGTACCGTGTCACAACTCCTGTGAACTGGCAGAAAGGTGATGACGTCATTGTACACCCGTCCGTAAGCAATGAGGAGGCGAAAACCTTGTTCCCTGAGGTTACCTTCCACAAGGTGAGGCTTACTCTCCCTTGAATAGATGGACGGAGCACTAACTTTTCATGCAGCAATCGTATATCCGAACCACCCCTCTCAACGTATAAGTAGAACAGATATGGATTTGTTATCGGATCTGTGTAACTGTATTTGTATAAGTGATGCAATCCTGAAACGTTTCTAATTTCCGCAAAACACTGACCCACTTAAGTACTACTCAGGCGAGGCAGTCTGAAACAAAATTTGGGCTGCATAATGACTGATAGTGGGTGAAGTCGTAGTCTATTGAAGCAATATTTACAGGAGGCGGCAGGATTCATCGTTGACCTGCCTAATTGCTCGAGCGCAAGAAGACCTCCCGCTTCCTGCACTGTTCGTCGGCAGCGTGTGCATACACAAATAATGCAGCAGAGTGTTTGATACGTAACTCGCAGCTTCCTCAGACGGTCATTCGAGATTACTGGGCAGGAGTGATCCATGTAGTTCATCAGATATCCCATCAGATCAAAGCTCTACACAGGATGATGCGAGATGAAAAAGGAGTTCAAGCAATCGTGAAATGCCATGCCGTTGCCACGCTAGAGCCATGCGACCGAGATCCAGTTAAGCACCACGTGAAGGACCAAATTTGGTTAACATTCATGAAACGCGGCGACGCGTGTACATTGCCATCTATCGTACGCGTCGCAGACAACTGAATCCCTAACTTACCATTCCAGCAACATGGCCAGTGCAGATGGGGGCGCATACAGGTTGAAATTACTTTTTGAGCTCTGATCTCAGTGTGTTGAAACCTTGTGCAGTTATTCCCTTACTGTCTTCTCCCCTAGTGGAAAGCTTGTTCAGATTGAGCACGCTTTAGCAGCTGTGTCTCAAGGAACGACGAGTCTCGGCATTAAAGGTTTGTAACTCACGCTCCTGTCAGCGTACGTGTGCGCTTAGCTCTGGTCACAGCTTCAAATGGCATAGTCATTGCTACGGAGAAGAAGTCGTCATCTATCCTTATTGACGATTCTATGATAGACAAAGTTTCTATAATATGTCCAAACATCGGCATTGTATATTCTGGAATGGGTCCCGACTTCCGAGTACTGGTAGCCAAGGCACGAAAGAGCGCACAAGCATATTGGAAGATCTATGGCGAGTATCCTCCGACAAAAATACTTACCCAAGAAATTGCAACAATCATGCAGCAGGCGACTCATTCTGGGTGAGTTTTTCAGTACGGACTCAAAATGCCGAATTGAGTCTCAATGCGCCAGTCATACAGTGGAGTACGTCCATACGGGGTGTCTTTACTAGTGGCAGGATGGGACATTACTCGTGGCCCAAGTCTATATCAGGTCGACCCGTCAGGATCCTATTGGGCATGGAAAGCGAGCGCTATTGGGAAAAACATGGTGAATGCGAAGACTTTCTTGGAAAAGCGGTACGTCTATTTGACGATCATGACGGCACCGTGCTGATTCCTTGACTTGCGACCGACCCGGACCTGATCACGTTAGGTACAACGATGATATCAGTTTGGAAGACGCTATTCATACGGCGCTCCTGACACTAAAGGAAGGCTTCGAGGGGCACATGACTGAGAAGACCATCGAGATTGGTGTGATTACTGTCCCCAGCGAGGCAGAACTGGCAGTGGGCAAAATTGAAGGGACAGGACGTGCGAAAGCAACTTTCCGAAAGTTGACAGAAGAGGAGGTGCGAGATTACCTTGCAATGTAAAGTGCAATGAAGTCTCCTTTGTATTTTAGCGGCACATCTTCTATAGTCTGGACCAGCATGAGATTCAGATGTGTCGACTTTGGTGTTGTCTTCCAGGAATTGCGAGAGGCTCGGAGAGCATAACCTTGACCACCCTTTCTGTGCCCTTCAGCGTGGTATATGCTGTACAGTTCTCGTCGCTGCTCTCGTGACCAACAGCACCCCAGGAGGACTCTTCTGAGTTGATTGAAACTGGATTTGGAGTTCAAGACCCAGTCATGGGTGAACTTGGGACGAAACAAGTGCTTTCTTAGAGGTGGCTCACTGTGCTTAAAGTAAAGATACATCATAACAGAAAGAACTGTAAATTTAGGCACGAACTGTACCATTGTCTCGTCATAGAGTCTATGTCATGTCATGAAGGGTTTCTATGTGCCAAGGTGATGCGTGTACATGGTTCGAGAGTTCGGAACCAGCCGACAGGGATCAAGTGCACACTTCTCGTTTCATCTGGAGGAGCACTATGATCATGTCGAACCGTTGGGTGGGCTGGGGTGAGTAAGAGCAGCAGTTGAAGCTGCAACATGGTCTCTCAGCTGAGATAGAGTTTGTTCTGATGATCCCAATGCACAGCATCAGATATGTTCGCAGCCGGCGCAGTGTATGGTTCTCCAGCAATCGAAATTCCGGCGAAGCTTAATGTCACAAAGGCTGGGTCGAACCCATACCTACAGCTGCCAAGTCGCTTTTGGGAGGACGCTAGTTACTTGTAAGTCCCACAAGTGTACAGTTATTCTAACTACATTGCAATGGTAAGCTTGAATAGGCGCCATTTTCGAGAGCGGCGCGTCAAAGCGCCGTCGAGCTTTACTTGTTTGGGCCTTGTGCCTCTGTGATCTATCTCGACGTAGCTTTGAATTTCGCTGTTGCACTCCGTAGGGCCGCCTTCCCCACGCGAGCTGTGCCGTTGCATTCTCTTATTGCAAACGATGGACCCTTGATGCTCGTTGTGTAAACTGTTTCACCGACTGCGTTTTGACCAATCTGTTGCAGGATGCGCAAGATAATTCACGTCACATTTACATTTCAGTAATGATGCTCTCATGACTACGTGCAGAGGTCGTGCAGAGCATCGGTATCTTCTTTGGCCCCGTCTGTTCTAGATTCACAACATTTCCATCGCGTTGCACGGGCAACTCCGCGTCAGCGCCCGGTGATTCGCTTGTGACAACGCTAGGACATTGCCCTCGACAAACACTGTGGGCGCTTCATTCCTTGATTCCTGATGGTTCATGTTTAACCTCGTGCAAGATGATGCGAGCGTGAGGGCATTTCTTTGCAGAGATCGCATCTGTGATTCGCAGTGCTCTCTGGGTTACTTCTCTGGTGTTGCATCCAATTAGGCTGGCGCTCAGTGTATTGGTTCATGCATTTCCTATAAATGCTCTACACCATGTTGCACATCCACTGGCCCCTAAACACACTTTCTCATTTATTGACCCCGAGTCTCCAACAATGGAAGGATCAAACTATCACAGTGGAGAACCCTCCGGCGGCGTTGGACCTTTCAGGTCGAAAAGCCCGTACAGCTCTCAAAGATCCAGCACTCGTGAGAATTGTGAATATGTTTTTGTGGATGCTTGGCTCATCGCTACCTTCTCTGCGCGAAATCTAGCCCTCGGCCGCGAACGCGGAGTTCCTTTCGACCATAATCTCCTAAGCCCTGTGGTCAGAAGTAAACGCACGCCTATTGCATGCACTGAGTGTCGTCGACGGCAAGTGAAGGTACATACTCTTGTTCGTATTCCATGATATTTTGGTTTGACTGTACGCACGGAAGTGTTCGGGAGGGACACCTCGATGTGAGCGTTGCGAGAAGAGAGGCGTCGACTGTGTGTACATACCTTTGCACCAGCAAAGATTAGCCTCTGGGGGAGCAGCTGCCTCCCAAACGTCTTCGGTTCCCGTGAACCTACCTGCACAATCATACACCCAAGGAAGCCGATCTACGCCGTCCACACCTGCCCCGTGGCAACAGCCCTCTCAGAACTTCCAAGGCTCAGTTCAGCAAGGCGGCCTACGTAATCCGTATCGCATCTCATCTCATGGATCATTGACTCCGGAATACACACAGCAGACTATTCAGTCAGGACCGGCACATACTGGCTTACCTTACGGTCAATCCTACCACTCGAACCTCTATGATCAGAGCATCGGGGTCTCGGCTGGAATGTATAGACAAGGCCTTGTGCCCTCCCAGGGCCCATATGAGCATTCCACCAACTCTCCGTATAATCTTTACGGACAACCAAGCACCAGCGGCACGACATTCAGCGGCGATGTAGGCCTCAACTACCGGTTATCCGATGAGCAACAGAGGTTGGCTTCTCAGATGACAGCACCTACTAGCCAGACGTAAGTTCAAGTCCTATCCTTCCTATTCGTCCGCTAACGTCTTCCCTACGGAAATCGTAGGGTATCTTATCCGCACCAATACTATCAAACGGATCACGGTACATACGATCCCTCAGTCTCCCAGGATGTCGAAGGGGAATGGTCGGAATCTTCTGTGCGTTCGACGATTGAGAACCCTCACGCTCTGCTCATGTGTATATGAATCAGAATCAGACCTACCCTGATTACCAGAGTCAGCCCTACCCGTAAGCCTCGCTGTTACAAATTCACGGAATGCCATCTTCACCTTCGCAAAATGTATCATCGAGTAATATCAACTAGACTGTAGCCGGACACCACTCTTCGTGTATTATGTCACTGCCAATGGCTTCATACCTACCCTCTTGTATTTTGGCTGGCCTTCCTATATTATGTCTTAGTAGAATTTAGCGACTCGTTCTCGTTTTGTAATTGACGGTGCTAAAGCTGAAGACCATAGGCCCTAGATCGAAAGTGAATGCAACGCATATCGGAGCGGACGTCTCCATGTTCTTGGCTCACAGTCAATATCCATGACTCTGGCAGGAACTGATGTCCTTAACTGTGAGTAATGCATATGATTTCGTCCCACGTGGAGAACGTCGATCTGTGCTGTGCTGGGCTCATCATGATCTGGATGCATTCGAAATGCACCGACTGCAAATCAGTTGCGACCTTTGCGCGTTGTAATTTACTGTGGTCCAGATGAGGCCACGTCTCAACAAAACATCAGCTTCCACTGTTTTTCTGATTCGCTTACTGTAGCAGACTTTGATTGTATGGTGGCAATTTGGGAGCAATGGTAAGCTTCCGTTTATATATCATAACCGCGAACGTCTACAATTCTTCCGTGCAGGGACACATGCTGTGGACTCGGACTTTTCTTAACGTCTAATTCTAGGGGGAAAAGTGCTGACGACTGGGATATCTACGATAAATGCCATATTTCGCAAAGAAGTTTGAGTCTTCTAGTACCTTCAAGCACGTATCCTGGACGACTATACTGATCAATATGGACGGAACATCACTCAAACCTCTCCTCTGGTTGAAAATTGCAAATTCTGAAATAAAACTTTCATTTCTGAAAGTCTCCTGCTCAATCGTGTTGACAAAATCATGACTAGTCTTTGAAGAGTGGCATGTTGAAGTCTACTTTCTGAAGGCCAGCACCCGACCTAGATGTGCAATTTATTCACTTCAAGTTGTACGGTCTATTATGTGGGCTTAAGACGTGCACAGATAATGACGTTTTGGCGTATAATATAAGTCTCTACTTGGAATGGAATGATACATGCAGGACCTTGCGGCAGTGACTGTGATCTCAAGTCTCAGGTCGCACACAGGAGCTCTTGGAGAGTATGGCCATTGATTATCGGACTCGTGGGGCCCATCCTTACGCTCAAGTTCGCCAAGCCGATACCCGCAGGAAATGTGGAACCTCAATCCACTTGCAAATGTGAGAAAAGCTACAGTCACAGATCTTGTCGACCTCGTCTCTACTTCACACGCGTTCTCCCCTCCCCGTAGTAGGTTGTGTCGTGAGAAGCATAGCATCCCCAAACACTTCGTGTGATACACGACGACAAGAATATCTGATGGTCGCGCATTTGGAGGAAGTTCACCGGATTTTGTTCGTCTCCTGGTCCGTGGTCATCGGTGCTGACTAACAAGATAATGTATGCATACGCAGCGACGGACAGTCACCAGTTGGACATCGTACACCTGGGCCTGGCTGACTTGAGCTACAAATGACTACTCGAACTAGTAGCCAGAAATTCGCGGCCTGTACTTTAAAACTAGAACCTTGAACGGTTTTCTGTATGTCTTCAACACGAGACACTTGGACAGTAAGCACTAGCGGCCTGACGTCCGGAATCGAGAACGATTCACTTTAGACCATGCAGGCCAATTATTGACCGCCCATGGGCATCAGAGTTGTTCTAAGATTGCGATGGGGGTTCTGACAGCTCCGGAAACATCTGACATTTTACGAATGGCACTTGGGGAATAACTTCAAAGTTGGACACCTGCGTAAAACTACCGCTGAAGTGTAGTTACTAGTAGACTTCAGACTTGAGCATGATCTCCCAGTTGCCGCTGGTGATCTGGCGGTAACTGTCATTATAATCTCCATTACCGCCCATTCAAGTGGGCGAAGACCACGTAACTGAGTGATTTCGATAACGCTGCATCGAACACCCGGTTACATTCTTTTCACCGCGAGCAATCTAGCTCTAAGGATATTCTCTAATACTGGCTTTGCAGTCAGCATACACAGTGCCCATTCAGAAAATGGAGCTGTTGACTGAGTACGTCCTGTCACGGCGTTCGGGAGACTTGTGACTCTGTTGAGCGCATAAGCTGCTATAACGGCACGGAGGACCGTTGTCAATTCCTTAAATTTCTCTCGATCTGTAATTGTCCTGTAAGTGTGTCTTATAAACGGACAATGTTGACGCGACGTTCGTGAATGTTCACAATTCTTCCGCTTATAGCTGTTAGAGTGGACTCTATACACTTGAGTAATAGTAGAATCATTTACAAGATGCCTATGCAAGTAGATACCGCTAGTTGACACTTAGAAAGGCCAGTCGAGTTTCTCCCCAAAGTTCCATTGTACTGCCTTCACTGATGTATATTCCTCCAGCGCGTAGCTGCCAAGTTCCCGCCCTGTTCATAAAACATGAGTGCCATCTATCGACACGCGAAGCGCCTTGCTATTATTCGGCGCGTGCACGAATGCATGGTTGCCCCGCCTCCGCCAGAACAAATGTAAATCTCACCTATACCACTTTGCTTTTTACCCCCGAAAGGCACGTTGTTATATAAGAGGTTGTACTGGTTTACCCAAACCTAGAGACATGGGGTTTCAGTCATAAGAATTGATAACCATAGTTTCAAGGTCATGATGCGCCCGGCGTTCAATGTATGAGTGTCAAGCGTGTTTCGAGCTCAAACAGTTTGATTGTTCGCATTCGGCGGGGAATAAGCACAGGTTGTGAGGTAGAACACTGTCGTGCTCTCCCACAGACTGACAGGTAACGTAATGAGATGGCAAGGCTGGAGACATACCGTTCCCGCCTCAAGCTCGTTGGAAACGCGCATGCACTGATTTGCATCATCTGCAAAGACCAAACAAGGTTAGCAGCTTTTCGGGATAATCACCGATCATGAAATGACAAGGTTCGGAGATGATTTTTCCGCAGGCGGGAGAAATACGAAGTGAGTGCCACTCCAACACCATAAGTAATTGCTGTGGATTTAGAGCTGTTACTTAGAGTTAAAGCATCTCGCGGATACAAGTGTGGAAAGATTAAGAAATATTACGAATGCAAATGTCGACAACTGACTGGAATGTAGGCCAGCACCTAAGCCATACGTGGTGTTGTTCGCAAGCTTGATCGCTTCGTCTTCCGTGTTGAATTTGGTCACTGTCAGTACAGGTCCAAAGATCTCATCCTGGAACTGTTCCCACCAGAAGACGTTTCAGATGATGTTAGCAGTAACTAGAAGCCACTCACAATTTTCATGTCTGGTCTCACATCGGTGAATACTGCGGATGGTACCGTCAGCGTGCTGTGGCGAAGGTAATACACAAGGGCAAAACTCGATCACAGTCAACATCAACTCACTAGTAGGGTCTACAAAATAGCCTTTTCCTGGCCTTTTCTCTCCACCCAGAAGCAACTTTGCGCCCTGCTCCTTACCGTAGCCGATGTAGCGGAAGATCTTGTCAAACTGCATCTTCGATACCTGCAAAGGTATATTCAGTAAAGTGACACTCGTCCGAGACCTAGCAAGATAAGGTAGCTCCGTATAGGGTTAAGGTTATCCATATACGTAAAATAGAAGTTAGAACCGAACGGACATTCACAAAGTATAACCTGAACGAGCACAAACAAGGGCCGAATACGTACAACAGGGCCACCAGACGCGTTTTCATCAAATCCATTCGCAACGACCAGTTCCTTCGCCTTCGATACCAAAATCTGAAAGAGTACAGTCAGTCAGGGGGTTGAGACACACCCATCTGACAGCGCACTGTGACACACAGAAGGCCACGTACCGACATGAATTTGTCGTAGATAGTGTCCTGAACGAAAAGTCGGGATCCGGCCGTGCAGTCTTGACCAGTGTTGTAAAGAATTCCGAGAGCAGCCCAGTTGGCCGCTGTATTTATGGGGGGAATCAGGAACATGATAGATAGTACCAGAGGCACCAGGCATGGCTCACCCTGCTCAAGATCCGCAGACTCGAAGATGAGATGGGGGGATTTGCCACCGAGCTCCAGGCTAACCTATTTTCAGAAATCGCAATTCACGCACGTTTGTAAAACGTAAACAACGGAGGATGAAAGTCGAGCTATACACACCTTCTTCAGGTTGCTCTTCGCTGCGGCCTCCATGATCTTCCGCCCGGTGACAGTGCTCCCAGTGAATGCGACCTTGTCAACATCTGGGTGTGCGGAGAGTGCAGAGCCACCGACAGAACCAAGAGATGGAACAGTGTTCACGACACCAGGTGGGAAGCTGAAGAGTAGAGGGGGACATAATAGGTACAGTTGACTCAGGTGAAGTTGAGATAGTGGACACGTTACCCTGCTTCAACGATGAGCTCCGAAAGTTTCTGACAAATGATAGCGGTTAGTATTAGGGTTAACATATGTTTAAATAAAACAATGAATCGAAAGTAGCACAAGGAAACCACAGTCTACGACGTTATCAGGACAAATCATCGAGATGTAAAGGTTGATAGGAACTATATGTATATGAGCGCATGATAGGACGCCGAATGGGGACTAATGCACTCCTGGGGAGATAAACTTTGAAAGGGTAACATTCTGGCGTCTGGCAACGCCGACTAGTCGCACAGACCCTTTCAATAGGTCAAAGAAGCTCAACCACAATAGTGCGTTTCATATCACGAGAGCGTCATGTCCCCGGATAAAACGAAGCGGGGTTCCTAGGACTGAACGCCGGGCCTGGTTTGGTAAACCTTAACACCAACGATGAAGATCCCCAGATGAAACCCGAGTTCGGAAACCGTGCCAAAAAAGGGAATATGTACGAAATGTAGCGCACCAATGTGATGCTATTTCGTGCGCAAGGACATGAAAAGGTCCGCACGGAAGAGGAGATCTCCGCTCCGCTGAGCCTGGGCACAGTACGCGATTTGCACGAATAGAGGCTGCAAACGTGAAGATCGCGACATATGGAGAAATATGGAGGTCCGTCATTCTGGAATGAAGTAGCGAGAGGCAATGTGCGACTCATGCACAGCCCATGGACAGTTCAGTGAAGACACGCCCGGGTGTCGTGTTGAGAAGATGGACCGCGAACCACGAGCCCTTGCAGATATTACCGGTCGGGTCTCAGCCTCCAGAGCACTAGCATAACAAAATGTCTTTGCTCGTTCATAATATAGAAGCTCATGATATAGAAGAACATGAGAAGGGGAGGACGTGAGTTTGAACAGCTTCCGGCATTTGTACAAGCATGAAGACGGGCAATACTTGTGAGTCAGAAATGTTGTTGGCCCTGCGTACTGGGCCCGAAGGCAACAGTCGTATAGCAGACGACGCGGCAACGCGTCCTCCGCGGGGGCAAATGGCCCCTCAGGCGCCCAACCGAGTCCGAGGATCAATGGCGATACATCTGACCCCTGAAGGAGAAGGTCGGTCTGACACCGAGCCTTCCTAGGCGCTTCTATGGCCAGTCAGAAGCGGAGGGCGGGCTCTGTCAGTGTCTTCTCCACTTTGATACGTAGGTAGAAAGATCGGGCCAATCGCACCCTCGGCATTGCATATAACCACGCGTGACAGAGAAAGACAGCAAAAAGTGCCGGCATGTATGCAAAGTTTTGGCAGACTCGGAGGACACACGAGTGAAATGTAGACCACAGCCAAAAGGAACCAGAGTGACAGAAAGACAAAATATGGTACAAGTAGGAAACGAGGAACAGAGACCGAGACGCACCAGAGCTGTGAGCGGCGTGATCTCAGATGGCTTCATCACGATCGTGCATCCGCACGCGAGCGCTGGGGCAACCTTCCACGACCTAATCCAAAGTGATGCATCATCAGCATCAACAGGTGTCCAGAGCGCGCGTAAAGTCGATTCGGGCAGTGTTGCCACCGATTCATGCCTACAATATGCACGCGAACAAAGAGGTTGGAGACGCACCACATGTTGATGGGATAATTCCATGGGATGCTGGGTGGCGGAAGTCAGCAAACATGAGTGGAGGGTGAGAGATGAAAGAATAATGGCGAAAATATGGATGGACCGGAGGAAGGAGTTTGGAGAGATAACGGAGAGAAGGGGAAAAGGAAGACGACAAGGCGCCATTTAGAAGAGTGCATGGCACAGAATCAAAGATAGAACGTCGCTGAAAGCAGTGAATCGAAGTAGGGGGAGAGCACAAAGAAGGATCGCGCGCCCCAAGTTCCCGGGCAACAATAGATGACTACAAAGGTGCGAAATCCGCGAAAGAGTAACGGACGGGGTTTTGGACGCGACTGAAAAGCCAAAGATAGTGATGGGGCGATTAGGGTAAGGATAGGACGAGGAAGGGAGACGGAAGTAGAGTGGGAGCTCGCGGAAAACAAGTAATGGCGATGGCCCATGATGAGTAAAGCGATAGAAAGAGGATAACCGATCAGAAAGAAAGAGATACATGATCGGATCGCAATTCAAAGCAGCTGCAGCCAAGGAGTCGAAGCCCGCAGAGGAACGAGGAAAGTGTCAGTTCCTGAGGAAGACACTGGGCAGGGAAGAAAAGGACGGATGCCAAGCTGAGTCCGCGGACAGAACGTGGTGGCACATTTTAAGACAAGCCGATCTGTACTATTCCAAGGAACATGGTAACATGAAACAGAAGGAACCAAAGCACAGGAATATGACGCATATATGAGGTCTGTGAGGCAAAAATACAACGATACATACATTTGCCCGCACACGCCGATGGGATCGTGTCGCGTGAAGGCGAGCTTGCGCTTGTTGTCGACCTCGATTGTCTGCAACGTAGAGGCACGAGTGAGACCTGTGCATCACTCATATATTGGCATAACGATGACACATCAAAGCATGTCGAACGACTCGAAATGAAGATGGGGTGGGATAAAGATGCCATCAGATGGCCAGACCGGTGGCATGGTGTCTCGTAGTCACGGAAAAGGCAAAGATAGGAAAGGTGAGGCGACGGGATGGGGTGCGAGATGGGGTGCGATTCAGCAGTGATTTGGAAGCGAGGAAGGTACAGGATCCAATGCTTCGGTAGAGATGGGGAAGGAAGGGGCTAGCCCACACCCCGAACGGACGCGCAATCATCACACACACTGCACACAGCTCGGCGCGTGGGCGAGACGAGATACAGATATGTGTTGTTGAACAAGATGAAGATCAGGAAGGCCACAGGGCTGGGAAAGAAGACCCGAGGGAGAGGAAGGTAGTCCAACATAAACGTATAAGAAAGGCAATCGGAGCTACCACCTACCTGGCCGACAATCTTGTCCGCCCATCCGGCGAAGTAGCGCAGGCAGCCCACGCTATCGCCAATATCAAAGTCCCTGTGCACACGCAGACCCAGTCAGCTCCCCGCACCCGCACCAGTTACTCGCGCATATAGGCAGCACATACCTGGCGATGCGGACGGGCTTGCCGTTGTTGAGGGTCTCGAGCTCGGCGAGCTCCTGAGCGTCACGCTCGATGAGGTCGGCGAGCTTGTTAATGAGGCGGGCGCGCTCGATGGGAGTGACGTTCTTGCCCCAGGTCGTGTTGAACGCGGCGCGCGCCGCGGCGACCGCGCGATCGATGTCCTTCTCGGAGCCTGCATTTTTGGGCCAATTCCGTCAGCGGGACCAAAACACATTTAGCATGCCAACCGGAGCATGAAGATCGGGCGATCGTCGTCACACTCCACGTCGGGACCGACAGGAATCACCGCAGGAAGAGGGGGGGCGGTGCGATTGGGGTACTTGCCTGCGATGATAGAGCAGACGATCTCTTCCGTGGCGGGGTTGATGCATCTGCAAAAATGTCATTGTCAGATCGCACGTCGCTCGACGGCGGCGTTGCAGCGAGAAGAGCAATACACGTGCTCGACGCTCGGGGTAGTCGTCGATGCCGCGGACCTCGTGAGCCGACGTACTCGATGGTCTCCTTAGAGTCTACGGACGGCACAAATTCATTGTTGATGAACAGCCCAGTGGGCACTCTGATCTTTCTGCCGGTGGCAGCAACGGTTATCTCAGTGGGCTGGGCCATGCTTGCAAGGTGTCGGTGGGAGGACAGGCGTGCACGGAGGGGAAAGGATAAGCGAGGAAACGGTATCGTGCAGCTGCGCCAGACTGGCATGAATGGGGTGTGACCCGATAAGTAGGAGGCGCCTGACTAGCAATGGACCGAGGAGCTGGAGACATGGGTTCAAAGGCGTGTGTTCGTGTTTTCAAAACGGAAGTGACGATTAGATACAAAAGAGATAAGATAAGATGCGTGAGAGAAGCAGGTTCTGCATTTATTCGTCGAAGATCTGGCGAGGCAGCAGCAGTCCACCAGGAGCCGGGACTGTGTCTGGGCTATCCCAATGCGGACAGTGCAAAAGCGGACATGCTGAACGCTCTGGCCTGCGAAGGGAAGCCTGAGAGTTTCCCAACCGGGACAAACGCCAGACTTCTGCAGCGAATCGCAGCCTCAGGTTCTTTGCACAGATGTGGCCAGAACCCATTTGGTCCGTGCTTCTGACCCTTCCCTTTGGCCACATACTCAAAAGATTCCGCCGAGGCAAACCACCTCCTCTTCGCCCTCCCCTCCATCCTCGACGCTTCCTCCCGCAGTCGAGAATGCCCTGCTCCCCCCAATAATTTACTTATTATGCAACAAACCGCATCCCCTTCCCCACCATCGACGGACTGGTACGGAGTAGCACAATACCCGCAAGATTCGACTCTCTCGACTCACCGCTTCGTCTTCCCCGGCCAAACCAGGCCTCCGCTCAGAAAATCACCCCCACCTCCACCCATCAACCTCGATGACTGCAAGTCCGTCATATCCACCACCAGAACCAACACCAGCGCCCACAGCTCCAGCAGCGGCAGCTCCGCATTTGTCTTCACCTCCTCCAAGACCGTCCGCGCCCTCCAGCATGCCGAGGTCCAAACCCAACCACCGTCTTCCCCGACGTCCCCGGCCTCCCCTGGCGCGTCCGCCAACACACAGCTTACGAGGCACATCCGCCAGCGGCCTTCGCTCACTCAGGCCCAACTCGCGAAGCACTCCGACGGCGCCGTTGACGCACGTTCTATGCTCGGCCCTAACATGCGCGCCGCAGGCTTTGTCCATCTCAGTCAGGCCGTGTCCCCTCTCCATGGCCCGGTAAGCCCTCTGACCGCAAGTCCGCCCTCGACACCTGAGATGGCGGGCGGGATACCGACCCCGCACGATCCGCCCCCGTTTCCGCCCATCATGTTCGTCAACCCGGCGGTTGTGGCGACGACCGCCATGTGGGAGTACCAGAGGGGCATGACATGGCCGATCGGCAACAGAGAGATCGCAGGGGTAAGCGTTGGTGAGCGTGTGAGCGGGGAGAACAGCGTAGGTGTCGAGAGTAGCGCCTTCTCGTCGGGGTCTCGTTCGGCTTCCGTCGTGAGCTCAATCGCCGCTCCCATCTTGCCGCCGCAAACTGTATTGTCTTCTTCCGCCTCCTCGAACCTTGTTACCTCACCTTCGTCTTCCTTATCCGTTCAATCACGAGGGAAGGAGAAGGGTAAGGCCATTGCTCTAGATGCTGGCCTAAATGAGTACCCTTTCCCACGCACGTTCTCCACGGCCCCGTCGCGCGCATCGACCGCGTCGCAGACCTCATCGTCGGTGGCAACGTCACCCATTATTATCACGCCGTCCTTCTCTTCCACCTCTCGTACCACTTCTCGTACCTCTACGTCGCCCATGATCAGTACGCCTTCATTCACGTCATCTTCGTCCTCCCGCCGCTCGCATCACTCGTCGCACTCGCATGCTCATCCCGCCGACAAAGAGAAGGCAAAGACAAGGGAGGGGCACAAGCAAGCACACTCGTCGAGCTCCACCTACGCCAAGAGGCACGCGCAGACTCTGAGCTTTACTGAGCTCTGCGACGTGTCGCCGTTCGCGTGGACGACGCATTCCGACAACTTCATCCCGCTGTCTCCAATCCGCTCACGGTCGCGGTCGTGCGCAGAGCTGAGCATCGCGCCGACATTATCCTTGAACGACCGGGATCGGGCCAGAGAGCGTGCTGCAAGGACGAGCGTGCCGCGGCCTAGCAAGGAAAATGCGAAGCAGCGAGAAGGGGATGTGGTCGACGCGAAGAACGTCGAAGTGGGCTCAAAGGAAAGCGACGAGAGTGAGCTGGAGAGGAGGAACCCGCTCAAGGCAAAGGTGCGCGAGCCGGAGCAGTTCTCTGGCAAGGACTTGCCCCCAAAGATGCGGTCGCGCCGGTCGCGCGACAAGACCTCACCGCAGGCGCACGCGGACGGCGACCGTGGGCGAGACGTACACGGGAAGGCGCTGGCGGGCGCAGACGCCGACCGAGAGCACCTCAATGCACTGGTGCACGCGCATCGCGAGCGGGAAAGGCAGCTCTTAAAGCAGGTGGGTTGTGCGATGACGTCATAGCGCTAGCAGTAGCTGACCGTGCCTGTTTCTTTTCTTTTATGCGCCGTGCGCGTACCTGATCCCTTCGTTGTGCTTCGGTCGCCTTCGACGTGTGTAGCAGAAGCGTGCGCGGGCAAAGGAGAAGAGCATCCTCGGTGAAGCGCAGAGCGACACCGAGGTTGCGGTTGACTTGACGCTGCCCCATCCGGCTCAATGATTATTGAAAAACCGAACATTCAGGATGTCCAATTCGGCATCGTTACAACTTGCATTTTCAAGCACTCTTATATCGTCCTCCGGTTCTGCCTTTACTCGCATTTGCCTCCACTAGTGGCTGGTCCGCGCTCGTCTCCCTGTGGTGAAAACAAAACACCAACTCGTCCCGGGCCGGCTTGATCGTCTCTTTCGATTTTCATTCCTGCGCAATATCTATGCCAGTGTCCTCTTGGGTCTCATGCTCATTGTACTTGTACGGCGATTCCTCCCAATATCCCCATCAAATATTCCCGACAGTCGGACTTTCGCTACATATCGCCCTCCACACTGCCCACCCGCTTGCACACCTCTTCCATTCACTTGTCTGACTTATTCTGCACCACCTGTACTCCCACCCGCATCGGACACTCCACACATTTTCAGGCACTGCGCATCTTTCTCAGTCTCATTCTCAGTCTCATTCTCGCATCTTGACTCGTACATAAGCTCACACATCGGCTTGCACATCCCCAGTTTTACTATGCACACATCATTGCATCCGTGTCTTTGCTTTCTGTGTTGCACATCCCTCGTATCGTAATAGTATCATGACCACTGAGTATGCACTTGTAGTTATTCCTCCATCCCATCCCCATTTTTCCCTCTGTCGGTTGTTCCATCTGGTCCCATTTCCCTCGTCCTGGTAATAATTCCTTTCGGGTGGTCCTTTCGTGACCGAAATAGACGTGATTAAGTCCCATGCTGCCCCGTTTCATCGACGCGCTGCGCACTGTATACATACATCCATATAGTCATCTGTTTCCGGGAAAAGGACGGACATCCGTGGACACTCGGCCATGCATTACTTTACACGCCGGGTGCACGCGGCGTCGCCTCTGGTTACGTCTAGTGTCAATACAAACCCTTCTGAACCCCATCTTGTGCGATACATGCGCCAGACGTCCTGAGGAACAAGGTATTCATGAACAGCCTGGCGCCCATACACAACCGCAGCAGTTGACGTGAGCGATGAGCATCACCGTGAGAGGGTGAGAAGAGGAAGTGGCACAGCATGACATCAGGGCATGAGATAACCACTCTCGGCCTACGTGATGAAGAACCCAGGGTGCAGGCCATCATCGCGCAACGGTTAATGCACGCTGCCGCAGACCGAGAGATGGGAAGATATGGGCCTAGATTGAGAAGGGCAAGGGTCCAGCGTTGAGAATGGCCTGGAACGTGGGAGTGAAGCGCTTCGCCCATGAGGGGGACGTCCATCGTGCGCTGCGACAGCCATCAGAACATCAGAATGTCGAGCAGCAGGACAGACATGAACAAGCCCAGCGCTGAATGGTCGTGTCAGGATAAGGGAAGGGACTAGGACACGCATGACAACATCGGAGTAAAGTCGCACAGCGTTTGCCATATTGACAAGGACAGCCATGCAGAACCCGTCCGGAGAGAAGGCCAAGGCGACCCAACGTGAGATGCTGAATGGCTAGAAGCCAGAACTGACCGGCGGATGTATGAAGGGGTGACCTCAGAAAGCGACGTGCACACATGACTCTGTACTCACGAGAAGTTGGGCAGAAGGCAGATTGGGCGAATATAGCCGCAGGGATCGCATGAGCTTGCCGCGTGTGCATCAGTTTGTCATGATAAGGTACAATTGAATACGACGAGAATCAGGGACGGGAGATTCCTTGCGTCCGGTAGGCAGATCATGTCGCATTCGGAGTGAAGCACTGGTGATTAGTAATCACCCATGCGCATTCTGTATACCTGAATGGATGGTTGGCAGATCCAGGACATTCAAGAACTCATGGCGCACATGGAACGCCCGTGGACACAATGCATGCTGGTCGAATGAGCATCGAGATATCGGGTATATCTTGACATAAGGCTGTCCAGAGGTTTCGAAATTGGCGGGAGAAGGCTAGCCTCGAGAACGGGGTTCGAAATCTCCCCGAATCCGAGAAAGGGTGCGTGGCGAGTACGCACAATAGATATGTGTTCGAAGACAGCAAAGTCGGCGAGATATCAAAACATCTTGACAAAGCGTTTCTATACAAAGCCAGTCACGACCGCGAGCGAAGTCGAAGCGTTGGAACTCCTCAATAGCTGCGGGATGCATCATAACGAAGGTGTTCAAAGGGGATATAGTCAAGTCAACTTGACATCGAACATTCCATAGTTTTTGACAGCTCATCATAGAGGGTTCGTCGCGGACAGAACGTAGATATTCGTGGTCTCCCAAAGGCTAAGGCAGATTGCGCTTCGAGGGGCATCGGTCAATGACGAGCAAGATCTGATGCGAAAGGTAGATACACTAGTCACTGACGGTTTCGTGCCAAGATGGAGGACGGAGGATCCTTGAAATTTGCGCTGAAGTTGATCGGGAAAGGTAAGATCAACAATTACTGACATCAGAGGTACTATGACATACCCCAACAGCCTCCAGAACTTTCCAGCCAAGCAGAAGACGGCACTGATGAGTCAAAGAGAAGCATGGGAGCCCACTGATTGTCGTAGGTAATAGATCCACTCATATCCCGTCGATCTGGTGTGAGAGTCGAGTGGATGCACAATGCGCTCTACTCACCACTTGGAAGAAACCACGGGTCGGGGAATTTTCGCGCACAAGACAGAATAAACACTTTTTTGGTTTAGACCTCGCAAGAGAATTGATGATACCATCATGACACCACCCCGCCTGTCCGAAGTTTGGGAGATTGAGACTCGTCACGAGCCAAGATCCGTGCCTGCAGAGGAGACGAAGTCACAAGACTGGATAAAAGATATGAAAAAAACAAGGAGGCTCACGTTCAGACATACGGTCGACGCAAGTCGATGAGTCGAGCACAGTGAAAAACCAGAATATTCCGAGTCAGCAGTAGTGATATGCAAGGTCTCGGCAGGAGATGAATCTGCCTATGCGCCTTGAGACGTTCGAGCTGTACTGTCAATCAGGCGAGTATTGAATCTCGATTTGCAGAGACCATGAGACATTGTTATTGACGGTGGTAATCGAGCGTCCATTATCGTTGTGTCGTAGAGAACTAAGATCGAGCACTCGCATATAAGTTGTAGAGCCGCCACGAGACCGGATTTTTGCCGCTGGTTCGATAGCCAGTACATATTTTGGGACTCAGGTAAGAATTTCTCAAGTAACAACAACTAGACCGAGAAGAAAATCTCAAACATGCATACATCGGCAGTGACGAAAAGGATCAGCACACACTAATAAGAGCGATAAATTCGCAATGGTTCTTGATAAGGTCCGCGTGCGAGTCGTGAAAATCCGCTCTTGCTGATACGCAGTCGTCGAGGTAAGGATGCAATCTGGACTGATGGGAGATTGTTGTCCGCAGAACCTGGTGTGGAGACACCCTTATAAAACAAACAGAAATCAGTTCTTCACTGCAATGACGACACGGCGTAAAGATCTGGACTACTACCAGGAAAGCTGATGACATCAATAGATTCATACGTCATGATGTGGGAGGAGGAAGAATGCCGCACGCATGGCAAGCATCTGGTCGAAGCCAGCGCAGAAGGCCAGGCCTTCACCAAACTAATGACTGAGCACTGGCCTAGAGCAAGTCTGCACGAAACGCGATTCCACTTCCGTGAAGTTTCCTCCCACTCCCTCGCGCTTTTCTGTATTTTTTGTCCCAGAACAGTAAAACGCGTGTATGCTTAGCGCCCTCATATCACAACGAATGGGAGACGAGAGATAACTAAGCAGATGGTGTGCGACCAGAGTTTCAGGACGACTGAGATGACCAAGTCTACACGCAGTCAGAAAGTTGCTTAGGTTCCCAAGCGTAATAACGAGGCTTCTGGAGCTTCATTTGACGGCGTGAGTATATCAAACAGAGCACAAGGCATTATAAGCAATACTAAACCTTCCCAAATACACACCGCCGTCTATACTCATGATACTGAAGCAATTTGTCATTCGAAAGTGAACAGCGATGGTGTACTAATCAGATGCCTGAGATGTGTGTGCTGGACTACAACATAGAATGGAGCCAGGCAGCACGCCAAACAATTTGCACGATATGTTACAACGTGAGAACCGGGGAGCATCGGTGAGAACTTCTGGGTTTCGATACTTCAAGCAGTGCGAATGGGACTATTTGACGTTGAAATGATGAGTGCGAAAAGAGCTAAGACTAGCATTAGTCAGCACCGATTCCGAGACCATATAAACCAAGACAAAGGAAAGAAGTACACACTTGCACATTAGAGCCAAGGCAAGCAGGATATGAACGTGCAAGTTTGTGCGAATAGAGCTAGGGTGTGTGTAGTCAAGGGAAGACGCAAGTCGTTATCTAAGTTAGCATGGTATACCGTCACGAGACCCCGATTCACGACCTTCCGAAGACGGCAATCAGTTGCGCGTCGCCTCATCGTATCCCAAGACGCGTCACCTTGCGCTGCTTGCAAGAGCACTTATCATCCTCGGCCTGTACGAACATGGTGCGCACACTCTTCATGGCGTCGGCCTTCATGTATTCTGTGTCTTACATGTCTGAGTAGTTCCGCAACACGTATGACTCTGACAACACTGTCTTCTCACCTCAAGGACGTCTTCACCAGGTTGAATATGCCCTCGAGGCTGTGAAGCAAGGTTCCGCGGCCGTGGGGTTGCGATCCAAGACGCATGCTATCCTCCTAGCCCTGAAGGTATGCAAGTGAATACTCGTCCCAGACTTTCTGGTTTGATTTGGTCCTTGTGAGTTAGCGATCAACAGGTGAACTTGCGTCGTACCAACAAAAGATGCACCGAATAGATGACCACGTCGGCATCGCAATTGCGGGCCTGACATCTGATGCTCGTGTATTGAGGTATGCGTGGAACCCGTGCCGATTGGACTCATCGTTCATTTCCATGTATTTAGCAATTTCATGCGCCAACAAGCCATGTCAGAGCGCATGGTTTTCAACCGTCCAATACCCGTGAACCGGCTAGTCGGCTCTATCGCTGACAGTACGTATTCTTTGGTTTTAATGTTCTACTACTTCTTACACGACACATACTGGAAGAGGCACAAGTAAATACGCAGGAGTATGGTCGCCGTCCATATGGAGTCGGATTCCTTGTCATCGGTCAAGACAAGTCCGGGCCCCATCTATACGAGTTCTCACCATCTGGCAATTCGTACGAGTACTATGCGATGTCTATTGGTGCACGGAGCCAAAGCGCTAAGACGTATCTGGAGAAGCACTACGAAAGCTTCGCAGATTGTGAGTTACAATATACTGTTACGTCCATTCTCCTGCAAGGGTGCTGAGTAATTCCATCTTACAAGGTAATCTTGAAGTTCTGATCCGACATGGCCTGCACGCTCTCCGGGAGACTCTTCAACAGGACAGAGAGCTGACGATCAACAACACCTCGATAGGTATCGTCGGCGCCGGCAGTATACACGAAAAAGACGTGCCTCGTGAAGGCACCTTCCGTATTCTAGAGGGCGAGACAATCCAACCTTACTTACAGAGCATGGTGCCGAAAGGCACAGTGGAGGATACTGCGCCCGCAGCAACTCCAGTAGCACCTGCAGAGGGAGGAGCGGTGCCACCTACAGCACCAGCTGATGATGAAGACGTGCAGATGGCAGAGTAGCGTGTTTGCTTGTATTACTTTCGGACAATCCAACGTTTTCAACTGCATGCGAATATTCAATAAGTGATGAGAAGGGGTTCGACGTGGTGTGAGGCTATGAGCATTACACAAGAGATAATCTAGATTAAAGATGCAGAGTGTTCATAACTTCCCCTTTTGTGCCTGCAATGCTTGTCTCCACGCCTGTGCGGCTGCCCCTGGTCTTCGAAGCGATATCAACACTTGCACCATGGTCGTCAGTAGCATCACACTTCCCGCTTGGTGGGCAGCCGCAAGGGGCACGGGGACAAGGTACAATAGTGTCGATATCCCGAGCAGGACTTGGACATTGGCCATTGCAAATGCGGCTGTGGCCATGCGCCGCGTGAGAGGCGGGAGGACGGCTCGCATGGCGGCGCTGCGTGTCATGGCGAACATTGCAGCCGTGGCGGCATAGGTCGTCATTGCCTGGGAATGATTAGTTGATTAACGGTCCACATGAATGCGTGCCATGGACCACAACTCACCAGGCACCGATGGTCGAATTGAACGGTAGTCGGATTCTCGAAAATATTGCGCCACCATATGTCCGAGCCATCTGGTGTCTTCGCGTACGCATTAGAGAAGAGCTCATCTCGTGGTGGTGCGAGGCGTCCGCCCATGAGGGGGAATTCATTGTATAAGAGGCCCGCGTCTAGGCCAGCAACAAAGGCACCTGGTGGATGATTAGTCATTGGTAAAACAAATTCGTGGATTTTGCGTACCAGAGAGAGCCGTAAGAAAAACGAGTGCAGTCAGCGCCTTGGAATACCGCGCGAACCGCCTAACAAGGGGGTTCTCCAAAACAGACTTCCAATGTGAGCCATCTTTCAGGCCACCCCATGCCCCTTTCTTCGCATACCTCCAATCATACAACACAGCCAAACCAGTTCCAAACATGCCAGCATAGAGGACGAACGCTGTGCCCAGGTGTGCGGCCAACCTGTACTGCGACACGCGTGGGACTGCTCCTGGGGTGTCCATTAGTGAATCTTCCAAGCCGGACTTCACCATATACCACCCGAGGAAGCCCTGCAGACCGATGAGGAGCGCCATACTAGTCAACTGCCTCGGAAGCGTCGCAGTAAGTTGTTTACGCAAAGAGAAATACGCCAGGGGGACGACGAATGCAATTCCGATGACACGACCTAGGATTCTGTGACCCCACTCCATGTAGAAGATATCCTTGAACTCGTTCAGTGTGATCGAGTGGTTTAGCCTGAGTAAATAGTCGGTCCATGAATTCGATATGTGGTCGTGGACGCGCTACATGAATACGTACAACTTGAACTCAGGGGTAGTCTTGTACTTGTCAAACTCCTCATTCCACTGCGTCTCCGACATGGGCGGTAGTACACCAGTGATAGGACGCCATTCCGTGATACTCAGGCCAGACTCTGTGAGGCGAGTGACACCTCCGACAACGATGACAGCGAAGACAAGTACTGATGACAATAGCAACCATCCTGCAACTGGAGGGGGAGAAAGCACAGGGAGTTCAGCAGCTTCAGCGGGGGCGGCCGAGGCATTGGCGGAAAAGAATCGAGGGTCAAAGGATGGTCGGCGGTTTGCACGTAGGGTGATACATCTCGTTTGTGTCCATAAACCTGAGCGTTCCAGTAATCCACTCACAGGTCTCGCAGATGTTGCAAAGGAGTGTGAGTTGCTGCGAGGCAAGCGCTCAAGTAAGGGCTTCACCGGAACGCTTGAGTAATGAAGCGCACGGAAACATGGCGGCCTTGTAAACTTCGCGAGGACAGAGTGGGATCCGAGGCTGAATGCTCTCGTCCACGCTCCCGAGGGTATCATACCTCGCTCGGAGAGAACAGCCGAAGGTGGAAGAGAGAATGGGACGATGATAACTGGTTTAGCCCTCTACATCGTGTGCGGAAAGATCGAGCCTTGGTCGAGCCTCGTGATCGAGGCACGAAAGGCAGGCCCAGTCTTCTTCGCTGATCTTCATGTTCTCGTCTATCGTTGCACGACGAGCGGTGCTGACGCGCCTGCCATTTCGCGCGCGCAGTTATGTGACAACAGCACAACAGCTTGATGAAGGAGAGCGAACAATATTCAACAAGTTGACCGAGAAGTTCTCACCGACTGAGTTGCAAGTGCAAGACGTCTCCGGTGCGTCTTACTGTTTGCAAAGTAAAACATGCATTGACCTCTATGTTGTTATGCAGGAGGTTGTGGAACATTTTACCAGATTATTATTTCAAGTGAGGCTTTCAAGGGTGTTCCAACAGTAAAGCAACATCGCATGGTGAACGAGACGCTGAAGACGGAGATCGAGGGCATTCATGGACTGCAGGCAGGTCTCTTCAGACCATTTCTGCTGGAAATACTCATGCTATCCCCTTCTAAAACAGCTAAAAACAAGCGTGCCGTCGTCCTAGGTCGTCCTAGAATGCCGCGGCTTGTCTTTGGTGTTGCTGAGCATTACGAGATGTATGTGGTCTATACCTTGTTCTTCCAGATTCTGATCTACTTTTCCGTATCCTTAGAAATAATTCGGTCTGTTGTTGAGAACTGAGGGCCGTTCGGTCTACCCTTCATTTACTCTGCCTATTAATTGTGTAAGACTATTATCGCCTACATATAAATCACCTTTCTCATTCGAATCTGCCTTGCATGTGAGTATCGTCCCAGCTCGAGGCTTTATCTGCTTGATAAATCGAAATTACTGGTTGCGTGAAATCAAAGAGGGGAGATTATATAGTAAACAACATGATACGACAGCGCCTCAATAAAGTAGTCTAGAGAAGACACTTCTATTCCTTGGAATTCAAAAATGCATCTAGCTCGTCGTCCAGATCTTGTTGAGTCTTGTTCGGTCGACTCGTTCGCCTCCCCTGGTTCCTTTCGCCACCACGAGTACGCCATCGACTCCGCTCTACAGGATGCTCATCCAACCTTCGGCTACTACTTTCATCTCGGCGCCCAATATCCCTCTGGTAGCGTGCCCGACTCGGGAGCTCTGCCATAATCCGCGATGCCAGTGTGTCAGGGCGTGCTCGCATGACTGATGTCCTTTCGAGGAGTGTTTTGCCGTTTCTGTCGATGTAGTCTGAACGCATTTTCGATGGAGGCGACGGTGGTCTTGAAGATGCGTCATCCTCTGCCAAGAACGCGTCGAGGTCGTCATCCAGTTTGGCCTTTTCTAGGGCTTCGTCTGATTCGCTTTCTTTTCTTCTCTTTCGCTGTCGGCCTTCATCTCTATCTGCCCCTTCGTCCCCTGCGGCACCATCTTTCCCAGACTTCCTCCCATATTTCTTGTAGAACTCGCTCTCCTTCTTGGCCCCCTTCTTCTTTACATCGTGCCTAGTCGCCCACCGCATCCTAATTGCTCCTTTCAACCCCTCTCCCTTCCCCAGGCTTTTGTTGATCCTTTCTTCTGGTGGCCAGATGGCAATAGGGATTGGCTTTGCTGTAACTGTTCCATCCTCGGAGGAGGGCTCTTCTGCAATAGACTTTGCTAGACGGCGATACGCTGACCGTGCAGACGCCTTTGAAGAGAAGACAAGAATGCACGTCGTATCGTCTATCCATTCAAGACCCATAGGATGAGCATCGAAATGAGTGGCATAGGCAAATATATTTGAGGTCGGAAGGTGCGATATGGGCGTGCCATGAAAGAGAATAGCATTGTCCCTGTACGGTGAATCTACATGCGACCTAAGATCCTCACTCCCTGCACAGATACGAAAGGTAAATTACCTTCATTCATTTCAATATCCTCGTCTATTTTCTCTCCTGCTTCTTCGCTTCCATGTTTGCGCTTACCATAATAACCAACCGAATTTCCATAATGCCGGTGTCCCCGTGTTGGTGATCAGCAGATTAATAGTGTCGAGTCGGTAACTTTCTCATCAGGCCCAAGACCGTCGCCCCGTGAGACATTCTACCAGCGCACCTTTCCTAGCCGCCCTCCCGTCGTCTCTGACAAAAGATATACCTTCGTATTGCCAATGCGATCAGCGAGTGGGGAGTGACCAGAGTCCGTTGACGATTCCGCAGGTAGCTGTTCGACATAAGGTACGGCCTCATCATAGGAAAGTGATTCCGTGGGATATTCAGAGACGTCCGGGTTTATATCCATGATGTTATTCCAAGGTCGCGGCCGTAAAAGCGTAGAGGATGATTGCTGTCACGGTCACGATCTGTCACGTTAGCATTTTGCGTCACAACCACATCGGACATCTCGAAAGTTCATTGCAATTTAGACATGGCAGATAATGTGGAGGAGGTCGTGAACAAGAACAAAAGACATCGGAAGGACAAGCGTATGTCGTACAACATACATCCTAAACACTTTCTTACCCGTTCGAACAGCTTGGGACACAGATGATATCGACCAGTAAGCCTATTTGTTTTCAAGGCCTCCCTGTAGGTTTTCTCATAAGTCGACTCCTGCAGTGTAAGCGTACACCTGAACTTAACCTCATTCTTTCTTCTGAGATCTGGCCCAGTGGGTGATACAACCCTTCCAAGTCAGTGACAATCAAGGTGGTACATTCACGGAAGAGTCGTCTTTCGCCACTTTATTTCCCAAGTACAGGGAGAAGTATCTACGAGAAGTATGGAGTGCGGTAACGCAAGCGCTGGATCCTCACGTTCGTCGCACATCACTTCCCTCTGTGACCTCTCTAAGCTATAAACTTTCAGGGGATTGCGTGTACACTGGACCTTATTCATGGATCCATGGCAGTGCGGACAACACGCAAGACGTATGACCCATATATTATTTTGAAAGCCAGGGATATGATCAAGCTTCTCGCCCGCGGAGTCGCAATTGGGCAAGCGGTGAAGATTTTGGACGATGCCGTGGCGTGCGACATCATTAAGGTTGGAAACATTGTGCGCAACAAGGAGAGATTTGTGAAGAGACGGCAGAGAATTATTGGGCCCGACGGCAGCACATTGAAGGTGGGCATGAAGTCTTAAACGCGCTACATGGGACTGACCGGTCTTTAGGCTATTGAGCTGTTGACTCAATGCTATGTCTTGGTACAAGGAAACACGGTTAGCGTCATGGGTCCGTATAAAGGCCTCAAAGAAGTTCGGCGAATCGTGTTGGATTGCATGAAGAACATACACCCCATATATCGAATAAAGGTACGGTCTGTAAAAAGTATGTCTAGAGAGAGCATTGACTCGAATACAAATACAGGAACTAATGATTAAACGCGAACTTGCAAAAGACCCGCAACTGGCAACTGAATCGTGGGACCGTTTCCTACCGAGGTTCCGCAAACATCATATTAAGACATCAGAGAAAACAGCCCGCAAGAACGAGCGATTGCAGGAGAAGGACCAAGCCCGCCGGGCGGCGGGTTTGGAATTTGTTAGAGAGAGCAAGGAGAAACCTGCGAAGAAAGCATACACACCGTTTCCACCGCCGCAAATACCGAGGAAGGTCAGTCGTTTTCACTGCCCACAAAGCGGGATCTGAAAAGCTTCCCGCTAGGTCGACTTACAACTGGAGTCTGGAGAGTATTTTCTCAAGACTCACGAGAAGCAAGAGCGAGAGGCTCGGAAAAGAAAAGAGAAGGTGCGGAATTTGACCCTGTTTCCTTCATGATGTTTCTTAATGAAGTGCATTGAGCAGCAAGAGCAAGTCACAGAAGAACGACGTGCCAAGCGCGCAGAAGCCTTCATCGCTCCCGTGGAAGAGGCTGCACCCACAATTGAAGAGAAGCGAAAACGAAAAAAAGAAAAGGAGAGGGGGTGGGATGAAATGGATGAGGAAGGTAGTAGCAAGGAAGCAAAGAAAAAGAAGAGAAAGAAGTCAACAACAGAAGACATGGACCAGAGCACGTAGTCTTACGCTACTACCGTATTTCCTCTTCTCTTGGATCTGGTGTTTTCCTCTCGCCGTAGCCAGTCGTGACGACTGTAATGTGTGACTGTTACTTCCGTGACGGGAGAATCGGATTCAGTCACTACGCCCAAGAGTATCCTATCTTGGAGTATCCCATCCCAGTCTACCGTATCAGCTTTCTTTATTCCTCACCTTGCTCGCTTTGGCGGCCCCTAGTGTCTTTCTTCGTATTCAAAAATCTTTGATAGACAGCTACGACAATGAACAAGAACCCCTTCGTGACCACTGCGGCTTACAACCCTCAGCAGCCTCCACTCCCTCCTGGCCCTCCCCCCCCACAGCCGGCTCAGCCAGACTATTCTGCTTACTGGGCGGCAGCAACTGCAGCACAGCACGTTCAGGCGCCTACTGTTGGGACATACAATCCGCAATGGTCTGCATCACAACCAGCCCAACCAGCTGCTCCCCGTCCTACTCCAGAGCAATCCGCCTTGTACGCAAATTACGGTTACGGAGGCCAGCAAAATTTGTCTTGGCAGCAACAGCAGAGGCAGACCCAACCACAATTTCAACCTCCACCTCCAGTTGTACAACCCCCGCCGCCGCCACCTCAGCCGGCGTACAACCCGTATCAGCCTCAGGCGGGAGCGTACCAACAACCGTATGTGCCTCAAGGTGGACCCACCCCACAGCAAGTTCCCCAGACCCCCTATCAGCAGCAAGTCACACCACAGCCTTTCCAACAACAGCAACAGCCGTTCTTTCATCCTCAGCAACAAGGCCGCCTGAATAATCGCAGTCACAACGTCCACCATACTTCTCCACAACATCTTCCTCCTGCCAAGAGGCAGCGATTTGATGGGCCCAATCAACACCGGGGACCCGCTCCCCCTCAGCCTCAATTCCAACCCCCACCGCCGCCTCCACCCATGCAACAAGGTGGTGGAATGGGTATGTTTGGACAGGGACAAAATCATGGTCGGGGAGGTGGTCCTGGCATGAACCATATGTCGATGGGTGGTGGCCGAGGAGGGTTCGGTGGTGGGCGCGGTGGTAATAACGCTGGCGGGAGAGGTAGAGGTACATCTCTGGGTATGAACAGGGGAGGAAACCGGGGTAGAGGTGGTTCTTACAACAACATGGGTGGGCGAGGCGGGGGTGTCGGACAAGGGGGGGGTAGCTTCAGGGGTCATGGATCCAACAGAGGGTTTGGCAACAGGGACAATCGCAGAGGTGGGTCATTCGGTGGTGGAGGCCAGGGATATTCGCACGGATTTCAACACCAGCAGCAACAACAGCATCACCATCATCAGCAGAACTATTCTAACTCCTTCCGTGGACGCAACCAAGGTTTCTCTCACTCCTCTCGTGGAGGTCGCCATGATTCTGGCGCCGTTCACACAGGCAGGGACAATAGTAGTGTTGTGTCCGCAGGGTTCTCAGCTGGTAAGAAGGACGAGAACAGACGAACACTGACAGACTTTAAGATTGTTGGACTCGAGATTCAGGAGCTGGCTTGGAGTTGGGGAAAATCATTCTCTGATGCCGCAGAGCCATCTGTGAAAATGGAGAGTTCCGAAAACACCGTTCCATTGGATGCTATCATTGATACTCATAACACTGACGAGACTGGCTCTACATCAGTGAAGGCTGAGACTGTTGCAAACACTGTCGATGCAGTCTCAATCGTTCCCGTCCAGGGTGCCACTGATATACCAGCTCCTGTGGAGGGTGCTCACATAAAGGCAGAAACGACGACTTTGCTTCCTCCTCCGCCGTCGCGGATTCGGATCTATTTCCATACTCCTGTGACGGCTGATGATGCTCAGCCGATTGCATCTCAGTCTTACTCTATTGGTTCGTCTTCCGCCTCTAATATGAGGAAAGGAAAGCGAAAAAAGCTCGAGGATGATGATGGTGATCTGGAGGACGGCAGAGGTCCTCCGCCTCCTCCGCCTCAGTCGTCTGGGATAGCAACTGAGCATGATGGTGCCAGCATGGATGGGACTGAAACTGCAGCTGGCCGTGATAGCGTTGCTCCGAGTGTGGCAGAGACGGCTAGTGAAGGCGATTGGCTGATGGCCGCCATTGGCGGAGATGAAGGGGAGGGCGAGGAAGGGAACAGTATGCACGTGAGCGACGTTGACCAGTTTCATGACGCTGATGCAGAGGGTGAATATGGTAAGCATCTTCTTAACGACCGAGACCGTGCACAGTGTGGACGCGAACCTCGCTCGAACGATCACGTTCGCACCGCTAATCTATACTTTCTCAAGAAGGCAATGCTTTTGATGACATGCAAGGGGATGGGCACGACGAATATCATCTTGGCGATGATGATGTCCATGGCTCGATAGACAGGCAGCATGATGAGAATGCCTCCGGCGCTGAGCAGGACAATGCGTCCTCTGCTTTTCATGCCCATAATGGTGTTAATGGCACTGAACATCACTCGTTGAATGGTGCTTCCGATGTGGCGTCGGAGGCTACGCCTGATCACTGGGGGAACGGCTTGGGAACAGGCCCTGATGGCAAGGCTGCTTTCGAGGTTGGGTCGGAAAATCTCCAGCATGCTGGTCATCCTGTTTCTGCTGATCCGTCTGTTTCCCATGATGTTTCTCCCTCTATGGTATCCTCCTCCAAGTCTCCTGCTGTTTCTGTCCCTCCTACCGATCATGCTAACGATTCACGGAACGGTGACGCCCAGGCCGAAGCTGTCCATCGTGTGGCCCCTTTGCAAGCCGCGAGTTCCATCGCTTCTACCGTGCCCGATACAAATCTGCAGAATCCTAACCAGTCTTCCTTTGCATCTACCGTAATCGAAGAACATGGAGCGGAGCCCGAGGGGGAGGAGCCTCCTCAAATGGAAGCTACTCAGCCCGCAGAAAATTTATCCCAGTACGAACAACACTTCCGCGAGACATCCGTTTCTCCTGCATCAAACACTGTTGTCTCTGGCACTACATATACTGGTTCTACGGCTTTCAGCGACCCTTCTGCATCACAATCGAATGCGAAGTTGGGTAGGATTGCATCGGCCAATCGGCTGTCTGTATCTTATGCCGCAGGCATGAGGAGAATGGTAATCGATGCCGAAATTGTTGACAAGCTCAAGGTTCTCAGAGGAGAGGGCCGTGTCGAAGTCTACATGAATGTCGAAAAAGACGAATTCGGCGCCTTCAAGGGAATAATGGTTGGTCCATACATGCCTTCATAATTTTTCGTAATCTCATTGTTCCCTTCTTGATAGATGGAGGGTTACTCCGAGGCGACTTCATCCTATGCTCCTTTGGACATGTTAGACAATTCCAGTGCCGACTCGACAGTGCCTGCTTTCTCGAAAGTATCGCTGCCTTCCAAAATGCTTTTGGTTGGTCATTTGGACAGGGAACGACCCCTCTCCGAGCCACGATGGGTGAAGACTGGAGATGTCCAGGAATGGCTTAAAAGCATGTTTGGCCGTATGTTTTGGGTTGCTGGTGACGCGGCGGGCGGCTGGGAGAAGAAGATTGAAGTTGTGGATCCTGATCCAGTAAGCAAACCTTCGATTCCTACTCACCACGCGCTGACAATCCTCGCAGGCTCCTACCATCTGGACCGTACTCGAGGCGTGGGCGCAAAACTCAAGCGTAGGCCTCCCAGTCGAGCGCCAACGGTTCCTACGCACGCACATGACTGAGACGGACAACATTCTCGAGATATTGCTGCGCCTGGTCCGTGGTGAGCGCTCGACATATAATCAGACATCACCCGCAATCTCCGCACCGAGCGTCTCGGGCCCGTTGCTATCCGCGCTGTCGCCAGGTGCAGCCCATGGTGCACAGCAGACGCACGTCTCGCTCGCCGTGCTAGCGATATTCCGCCTTGCGGTAGAGTATGCAAAGAAAGCGGCGCCTGACGCGGGCAAGGGCGAGGCGGAGGAACGCGTTGGCGAAATCATCAGGTCGCTGCCATCGCACTTGTTATACAAGAGCTTGGACGGAATTTTCAAGGAGTGGAAAGTGGAGAAAAAGGGCGGCAGATGATATAAATTGGACGCTTGGTGATGTCGAGTTTTCTGTGCATCTTGAGTGTGGCCCTCGTCTTCTGTTACATTACGAGTAGTGCCCGCAAATGTTAATCTCCCAGCTTGAAGCCTGCCTACATTGATATCCTTCTGGAGGTCAATGGAGGAAGATGTGGTAGCGCATTAATATTATGTAGAATCCACCGAGAGATATCAGCTAAAATGTATATTACAGGATTTGAGAAGGTCTAATGCTACTGAACGGACCGAACAAGAAACAAGAATTGAATAGCAAGAAAGAAAGAAGACGTGATCGTCGTTGAGAATCATCACTAGTCATCAACAAACGCCTGAGACATCCAACTTCATCCAAATCCCAACCTAGGAGTGTCGCCTTCATCTTTCTTCCTCACATCCACCATATCGACCCTCCCTCACTCGTGCATCGCTGCATTGGCAACCTCATTTGCCCGGCGAACCCTCATGGTGGAACATCTCCTTCAGTCGTCCAAAGATACTGTTCCGCTGCTTGCGCGAACTCCCGAGCCGGCTCGCGTGCGTGTCGGGCTTGCCGTTCGACGTCGAGCTCTGGCTCTCCCCGAACTCGGAAAGCGACGCGCTGCTCGAGCGGTGCGAGTGCGACGAGAGCGACGGGAAGCGCATGCGCCGCTCCTTCGCGGGCGTCGACGGCGACGAGGCCGTCGAGGTGGTGGCGGAGAGCGCGTTGCCGTTCATAGCGGGTGTGGTGGGTGCTGAGCCTGTACCGTTGAGCGCGGGGGTGGTGGGCTGAGAGCCGCCGTTGATAAGGGGGGTGACAGGTGCAGCCTCAGAAGCTTCCTTTGCAGGAGAGTTGATGGCGGTGGTGTCCACGCCATTGGCTCCCGCGGGCGTATGTGTTGAGGGCTGCGCCTCGGGTGTGCTCGCAGCGGTGGGCGCAGCGTCCGCCGCCTTGGCGTCCTCGACGATGGTAGCATCAGCAGGTGTGCCATTCGCAGGCGGCTCGAGGGGCACCATATGAATGGGGACGATAGGCAGGACAGGCGCGGACTCCGCCTCAGATGGGAGGACCACCTCTGAAGTGATTTTCCCGACGGTTTCTGGCTCCGTGGGTGCAGGCGCTGGGGGCCCTTCTCGGGGAGGAGGGTATTTGGGTTGGGGGTCGACTGCGGTCCCAGCCTCACTCTCTGCCTCTGCAGGTGGACTCGGGGCTTGACACGTCGTCCCAGGTGCGATGGCCTCTACCATGTCCATGGCGGCCTCCTTCGCCGTCTGTATCGCGCCGGCTACTGTGCCCGCAATTGAAATACTTGTTTCTGGCACGACGGCGGGCCTTGCGGGTGAGCGATAGACATTGTTCAGGTTGCCTATAGAGTCGTATTCGGTAGGCTGGTCGTCGGTGGTCGTCCACCGCCCGTCAACGATGTATTTGTATGGGACCTTCTCGCCCCATGGAACGTTCGCTCTGCCCTCAAACCCTGAGCCCGTTCTGGATAGGTGTATTGAGCCTGACCACTGCGCATGAAGGTGAGCTTGAACTGGGCTGACGGGAGAGCAAACGATACCACGCACGCTGTCAAATGAGCCTGTAACGATCACATTCGAGGCATCTGGGTGCGGCCTGGAGGGCACAAGACACATCAGCCAAGAAAGATAGGAGCGACATCCGATGGCGCTCACCATCTGAAGAGGGCCTCGTGGAATTCAGACATGAGGATGCGTGCAAGGAGTATATCAATGGGATTGACTGGTGTGTGTGGTATGAATTTTTTGGAGGTCTGCAAGGTGTTTTAGCTTGCCGCGGAGCTGATAGCCGACCCAAATCGAAGATGTCATAGCGTGCGTGACGCGGGGAGCGTGTGGGGGATTCATTAGCAGTGTAACAAGGCGTGACAAACACAAGTCTTTGCTCACGGTGGAAAGCGTCGATGGGCTGGCGAGATGAGGACGATGAAGAACAGGAGAAGGGGGGTGCAACGAGGACAGAATATATAGCTCAGTAGTACTCGTGATAGCGCCAAGTCGCTTGTGGACTGAATTGAAATGGGCTTCGTGCCCCAGACTGGCCTTTCTCGCGAGACGTAACTCCTTGCAAGAGAGCCAAAGTCGCGGCACTCGAATTCGTCTGCTCGCCCTTGATTTATATACCGCCCGTCCTTGCACCTTGTCAAATCACTAACGCGCGTCAAACTAATTAGCTTCCGCTTGTCGTCGGCCTGTCATTGCCCCTGTACTCCAGCACTCGGACGCGAGCAGCGTCGTGCTATGATTGATCTAGTGCTCGAGGAGAAACTCGACGAGCTCGACCCTCTCAGGCATCTCCGGAACGACGACGATCTGCAATCAAACGGCATTGTGCCTGTGCAACCGCCATCGGTCCACGGCCAGATCATACATCTCTCGTTCCCAACTTTCAGTATCGCTGATGATGTTCCCGATCCTGTTGCGATCAAACTAGCGGTCGATGCCTCACCAGGGTGTGGCGGGATCGCTTGGCCAGCAGGTGAAGTAAGTCGGTGATCAGACGGTTCGCAGCCTTACCAGAGGCTGAACCGATCGGCACGTCCTGCGTTGCTAGGTTCTCTCAAGATACATCGCTCTTCGTGGATCTCTGAAAGGGAAGTCAGTCCTCGAGCTGGGCAGCGGCACCGGACTCGTAGGGCTCGTAGCGGGCGTGCTCGGTGCCTCAGTCTGTATCACCGATCAGGCGTTAGTCTTTGTCTTCTACCGATCCTGAGATTCTCGATACTTAACTTGTACCGGCCTGCAGTCCATTGCTCGACATCATGTCCCGCAATGTATCCATGAACGACCTCGCCTCATCCGTGTTCGTCGCGGAGCTGAATTGGTCTGCCAGCCTTGACCTCGGTTTCTTTTCTATGAACGTCTTCTGATGCTCCGTAGGGCAGGGGCGAACAGCTCCAGCAGAATATCCCCCGACCCGACCTGATCCTGGCAGCAGATTGCGTGTACTTTGAGCCAGCGTTCCCACTCTTGGTCAAGACTCTAGCGGACCTCGTCCTGGATGACTCCACTGAAGTGCTGTTTTGCTACAAGAAGCGACGGAAGGTCGGTTTCGGTTTGCGGCCTCTAGAACATTATTCAACAAAAGTCTTTTCTTAGGCCGACAAGCGCTTCTTCACGTTGCTGAAGAAAGAGTTCACTTGGGCTGAGGTACATTACTTCATGCCATTTGAGCACCCATGGTTGACACGACCTGCAGGTAACGGACGACCCCGAACGAGACGCTTACTCGCGAGAAGCAATCTCTCTTCTGCGACTGTCTCGGAATTGATGAGGATTATCAAGGGAACGACACCCAGCAGACTTCTGGAGAGAATTTACTGTAAAGTTTACTCTAGGTTTGTTTTCTGGATTGCTATTATGGTGCGAAGGCTGGTACACGTCCTACCTTCCTCTTCGACAGTAATCTATCTATTAAACTGCAGAGGGTTAGTAGACCGCCTGAAGAGACAAACAGGCTCATGAAGAAGTCCACGTCAATCATTCGCCCTAGGTTCCAAAGGCCGAAGAAGATATATAACCTCGCATTGTGTCTTTTCCGACGTGTTCATCGTTAATACACCACCCCCTCATGAGTCAAGATTGCTCGGATGTGTAACATTACCCCACCCTCATCGTTTCTCTGCAGCCTAGCATTGCAGCGATAGGTTCCAATGAATAGAGAGGCAGCGTCTGGCCCTCTATCACCAAAGTTCTCACTCCAGAGAACTGACTAAGTGCCTGTAGCCTCCCTCAAGTGCTCCAAGATAACGCACCCTTGTGAGTGTCAACACGGCAACCGCGACCTTCTAGCTTGGAGAAGTCTACAACGTGGACGGGCAATGTCCAGTGTTCTCACATGACGTACTATACATGGTACTTTCACTTCGACACATGCAAAAGACGAGCGGAATCTGTTCGGGAAGGTGAAACGAGGGGCAGAAGTGAGAGTCTTATCAAGAAAAGAGCGTATCAGTCGTTGTTTTCATCGGAGCGTAATAAGGACCGAGAAGATTTTGGGGTTGTCCTATACTGCCTCTCCCTTCATGATCGACGTGTTGTCGCCTTTTGTTGACTGTCACAACCGTCAGTCAAGCCGATTGACTAGATGAGACTTGCACTCACAGCGTTGTCATGAATAGACTCTTTAACAGTGTCGATCACTATGGCAATACCGCCAGACGTGTTACCCTAGGTAATATACGATTAGTCTCTGTTCTTATGCTGGATAGATAGGGGCTCACGGTGTGATGGCTGCGAGACAAGTCTGAGTCTTGAAGATCCTGGAGCGAGAGCGAAAGAACGTCGTCCCCAGAAGTCCTGGCACGAAGAATGCTGCGTGCATTCAGGGTAGCGAGAATGGAGTTCGTGTATACTGTGGACGAGGTAGATTGAGCACAGTGGATATGCACTCCGCTGCTTTCGAACTCACATCGACCCAAAGTGAAGTAGAAGCAGATATAGATGAAGGTGCCAGGCAACACAACAATCTGGTGCAAAAGTTCATCTCTAACTATGTAAATTTGGGGCACGGTGGACTTACTGCTATCAAAGAGCAGACAGCGCAGACACTATAATTGTGTTCATCGCGTCGTCATGGCATAGCTGAATACAATACATACCTAGTGAGCAACCCGGTATTCACAGTAAACACGATCTGCGTCACATCCTATTCAGACGAAAGGAGTTTCAGACAAATGCAAGTGACCCACCAGCTTGTTGATCAGTCCATCAGATCTAATGAGTTATGTTAACCTGCAATCTTAACCCAAGAGCTACCTTCAAGTGAGCGCTAACCTTCTGAAACCAGTCCGAGACCGATGAAGCATGAAACACAGGCTGAGAGCAATGACCAGGTCACCAGCTGCGGCGATAGCATTCACGGACATCGATAAACCCTGACGACATGCATGCAGTAGTACGTCCGAAGTCACACAAAGTTCCTTACCTTGAGCTGCGACAGTTCCGCAAACGTGTGCATTTGGATGCTACGGCGCGTTGGTCAATATGAAGGGAAGACATCCGATGGAACACTTACGCCAGGATCGCGTAGGCTGCAGTAGAGGATAGATAGCATCAACATCGTGGGATGTATATAACATACAAAGACGCACCGAGGACACAACCTCAAGAAACCGAATAAAGGTCGTTTCAACGGAAGATTTTGCTCCAGGTGGCGAAAACACTTACTGAATTCTCCGAGAATTAGAAGCATCTAAATTAAGTCTGTGGGCAAGCAGGTATTAAGGACTTCAGGAACAAATCATACCACTATTGCCGTGATCCAGATGTTCTGACTGCTCACTGGTTGAGATGTCAGTATCGGGGGTAACTGGCGTCAAGGGAGATCTCACGTTTCCAAATTCGTAAGGCATAGAAGCTATATTACATCATGAGCAATTGTACCGAGGCAGGTATCGAAAGCAAACCTCTGGACTAGTAGGGCAGTGAAACCCTGATGGGCATGCTTCAGAACATTACTTCGACAGCAGAAACAAGAGGGCCTTACATTAAATAGAACCTCGATAATGAGGCTCCTTCAAACAAAACTCTGATGAGGGAAAGGCTCGGAGATATCTAGAGAATTTACCAGATAATGATTCCTAGAATTGGGGGATTGGAAAAATTGGTGACCAGATATGTATACACTAGCGGCATGATGATAATTCTCAGTCGGATTTGAGGTAGAGGTAGAGCAGTATATACCCGTATGTGTAATGAGAGCTTGATGTACAGTATCGAAAAGCCACACCGCAGCAACCTGGGCCAGCATCATAAGTCCATGTCCCAGAAGAAAAAAGGAAACATTACCAGAAACTTGAGATGCCAGGCATCGGTGGGATAGCGAGCGTAATAATACAGTAGTTGAACACAAGAGACTACGCTGCCATCAGCGCTTGTTCACGTGGAAGTCATTCAGTACTGGTACCTCCGTATAGACTATGAGTATGACATGAGTGCACTGATGTTGTGAACATAAATTGGCACACTCACACCGCTGCCACCACAACGCCGATGAACGCAGCGCCCATACTAAAAAAATCAAGTCAATATCAGCACGTGCTATTGAAAGTGAAATAAAACAGTACGTTTCATCAAGGACGCTCATAGCTGGCGGATACGGTCAGTGAGCAGTACAGGGGACGAAGGCAGATCAGGGCGACGGGGACACGACCGATATCGTTATATAAGTATGCCAAATCCAATGACGACTTGGAATTTAAGGCACTCGTTTGACACATAAAGGTAAGGATACAGCCTCAATCGGAAGGAGAATATGGGCGGGATTGAACAGTTGCGAGAATCGCGCATGTGCACTCGTGTGTTCCCAAGGAACTTCCAGAATAGCAGCCAAACGAGAACAGCAGTACGCAGGAAGGAGAGTAGGATTCGAAGTGTCGTTCTTATATAGCAATGACAACACTTTATGGGCCAAACAGCAAGCCGAAGCTCACAACTCGGACATATCTGCTGAATTGTAATAATACTTTTGGGTTTACTGATCCGCGCACAGGTAGGTGAATTTGACAGGCAAAGAGCTGTGGTACACGTTCCTACTAGTTAGTCCTCGATTGAGTGCATGAATGGAAGTTCTTCCGTTCAAGGATACCCAATTTCAACTCTTGAAGAGTATCGTGAATCTTCACGTGCATATAGACCCATGCAGTTGCCAAAACGAGACACTGTGGAAGCATTGAAGAAGCCACAAAGCAGGGTTGTGTCGCAGAAAAGTCTCAAGGAATTTCTCGGCATTTGCACTGCTATCACAGTAAGAGCAGAGATCCGCATCCGTCTTTCGGAAGACACTCAATGTCTCTCGACTTGGAAGTTCGAGCAGACGGCGGACGCGTCGGGTCCGCCTACCACGTGATTCTGCACGTGGATGCCAATGGCGGATTTTCCAGCTGGCCGAGTCTGATATTGCAGGCTTGTAGCACAATCCTTGGACATATCATGGCGGTGAGTTCGCTCATAAGTTTGGACACAATTTGGCCTCAACTTTCGCTAGTCTCGGTGTTCTTCAGCTCTGCGGGCAATTGCCCGGACACGTTGTGCTGCCCGGTAAGCCTCCGACCCTTGTTTAGTCGTCGTAGTGTCCTAACAGAGTAACATTAACAGTACATTTACGAGCCCGTCAAGATGCCTTGCGACCGCGGCAGCAGCGCCCTCATCCTCAGCGACCCCTCCCCCACCATCATCAGCTTCCGCCGACCCAAAGCTGAGCAAGATTGTTGACGACATTTCTGGCCTGACCCTTCTGCAGGCGGCAGATCTTGTGACGATGCTGAAGGTAAAGTTTTCAAGAAGCACCATAGTTGCGCCTCTGTACTCACCCGATTCGGTCTTAGTCACGGCTAAATATACAAGAAATTGCAATGCCTGCAGCAGCCCCGGCTGCGGCCCCAGCTGCGGCTCCTGCCGAGGAGGCTGCAGAGGTGGGTTTCTCCTTTCGATACCAGCTTCATTTTTTTAAATTCTAAACTCGATGGAATATAGGAAAAGCCAAAAGAGAAGACTATATTTACTGTCAAGCTTGAGTCATTCGATGCAGCCGCCAAGCCCAAAATCATCCGGGAGGTCAAGGCGATGGTCCCTAACTTGACGCTCATCGAGGCAAGTACCTCTGCATCACCAGTGCTGTTATGGTGCTGACGAAACAATTTTTAACAGGCAAAGAAGTTTGTGGAGTCATTACCACAGGTTTTGAAGGAGAACTTGTCGAAGGAGGATGCTGAGAAGATGAAGAAGACCTTCACGGATCTTGGTGCTGTCGTCGCCCTCGAGTGATTTAGAGCCGTACATTATCATCTCACTATTCATTGCCCGCTTCATCACAATAAGAGGAAGACAGGTAAACTTCATTGTCCTTCGCGAACATAACGTACAGGTGCGCGGGGGCACATCAAGGAAGGTACCAGGTTGAGTGGAAATGAAAAATGAAGGGACAAGTTATGCCAAGCAACAAAAGGTGAAGAGCCTAATCTTCAGAGAGGTATCGGTACTCGAAGCGGAAGTCGCTCTTCTTGCGCTGACACCAGGAGCCCTCCCAGTCAAAGTAGACATATACGCCTTGCTCGTATTCCTCCGTGATTGCTTGCGGCTCAGAATGGCGTTGAAACCATGTCAGATACTTCACGTGGAATCGCCAGGACTGCCTCTTTAGTTCTTTTGCTGCAAGAAATCTACATCAAAGCCACTTTACTTAACGACAGAATCCTAAATGTAAGCTGAAACCCTTACTGCTGATATGTTCCAGGATGGAAGTAGAACACATAGAACAGTGTCTCGACATCGAGCTGCGAGAAGATTCCCGCAGTGTTCAAGATAGGGTTTGGTGCCTGAGGATAATATGGCGGCGTCTGAATTGGATTCCTGGGCACATAATACTTGGGTCTGAACGGTTGTCAGCGACGTTTGCTCTTATAGATACGTTGACACATCACTCACTTCTCGGTATCCTGAGGTTGCGGCATGCTCGAATAGCTTCCCTGGAGCAACTTGTGGACTTGATCAAGGTTGGACATACGATGTGGAGCTAAAAAATGTGGCCTATGAGTTCACCGCAACAACATTTTTGAAATACTACATAAAGGACAAATGACATACCCTTTTGCTTCACATTCTCAAAGGACATGACCAAGTCTGACAATGACCCTGGGAAAGCACTCGACACAGAGGGTCTTGGTTGTTGCTGGAGATTCACATGTTGTGACGGAGCAGCCGAAGTCGGCCTCGGCATACCAGCGGTATGTGTCTGTTGTGCTTGTGGTACACCAGGTGGCAGAACATGCTGTTGGTCTACTGCTGAACTTGCGGCAGACACTTTCACACCAGGTGGATACTGCGGCTGCTGCTGTTGCTGCTGTGGTGGCATTGGCGATGAACCTTCTGATGATGTGTTTAGTGCACTTGCTGATGCAGGATATGCATATATTTGCTGTGGTAATGGCGAGTGTCCCGGCAATGTTGATGGCTGCTGGGTACTTGGCTGTGGAGGCTGCGATGCACCATTGGTGTATGAAAGTGGTTGCTGTGATTCTGATGGCCCTTGTTGCTACAGAAAGTCCTCAACAACTCATCATACAGCAATGAACGAGGGCAAATACGCACCGAGCTACCAAGTGACTGAAATGCCGTTGGTGAAGACGCTGACACTGGGCAAAAATCATGGATAATCAAACGAGTTGAAAAGACGTCGATGACATACTTTTCCGAGCCACCACGCGCTGTGGCGAAGACGTCGCCGCGGGACCACTAATGGAACTAGGTACTGCTTCCGACAAAGCTGGAGAGTCATGGGCAGAATACAGCGAACCGTCGGCCGGTTGTGCCGAGACTGACGCCGAAGAAAGCATTGGACTCGTCACCGAGGGGTGTGTCAAGCTTGGAGATGATGTTATGGCCGAGTTCTGGTCTGGCGCAAGCGACGATGAAGCAGCTGTTGAAGATATTGATAGTGCAGTAGGAGCAGCAGGATGACTTGACGATGCCATTGAAGGCGTCAGCGGCGGCTGCGTGGCTAATGGCTGCGTTGAAGACGATGGTGCAACCGCTGCGGCTGCGGCCGCTGCATATCGTACTGGTAGAGCTGCTGCTGGCCGAGGTTGTGGGGGGAGACCTGCCTTAAGGATACTTGCCATAGGCTGTTGTGTAAAATTTGGGTTCGGCGGAGGCTTCGATGCTAGTTAGAGGAGCTTAGTGACAAGTTGCACCTGGTACAGGCGTCAAATAAACCGTACTATCTGCAGCTATTGAAGGTTCTGCAATGACGGACGATTATCGTCGCCGAACAGAAACATAAAATCACTGCACTTACTGCGTAGCTGTAATGTTACCGTTGCTTTCTTCAATACTGGACTCCCATCGCGCTTATTACTACTTGCTATGCTCTCTTCGTCGTGCTTTTTAGATGGTGTCCGAGGAGGCAAATCTAAACAAAAATCTAACTGAGACCACCTTGACATTTGTCTCATACAAACTCACCATCGCTTGCCTCGTCGGACTCATCGCTCTCATCATCATTCGCCAAGCCAAACTTCTCTTCTTCTTCATCGAGGTTAAGTTCATCATATATGCCCTCATCCTCGTCGAAATTTTCTTCCTACACCCCGGAGTGTCCAGAAGTGTCCACGAAGAACATAGAATCACAAGGGAACGAACCGTATTACTTTCCACAAAATACGAGACGTCGTCCTTCAAAGCGAACACCTTCTCCGTCGGAAGTGTACCATTGTCCAATAGTCGTAGGATGATCTCCAGACGACTGATATGCCACTTCCGGCGCTCATTCAGGTGCTCAAGCCCTTCTAACCGCTCTGCCGCTGCACCACCAGCCTTGTTCTTCTTCTTTCCACCTCCTTGCAGCGTCTCGATCTCTGCCTCCGCCTGTTCAACCTGCAGCAACAGCTCCTCGACCTGTGTCTGGACCCATTGTGTCGTCTCCAGCTTCTCCTGTGCCTTAGGATCGAGTTTCGCAGACTGAATCAGGCCTTCCTTCGAGAAAGCCTTTGTTTTCATCTCTTTCTCGCACGCCTTGAATTTCTCCATTTGCTAGAGACACATAGAAAAAGCCATAAGGCGCATTGCGGACACACGCAACGTCAGTTATACATAACTTCACATTACACCCTGCCCCCACGTGCCTTCCCGTACGGGAAAGACGTACGTCTCAGGGGCTACATGCGTGTGTGCGCAGTAATACTCACCGTCTCTATCAGTCTACGATTGTCCAGGAGAGCGGTCTTGTCCTTGATGTCATTGCTCGCGACCCAAGTCTTAATTTGGTCTCGTAGTCGCTGAAGCTTCTTGATTTGCGTTTTCAAGTCTGTCTCTAGCTTCTCCTTCTGGGTTTGATTTGTGGAGGCCTGCATCTTGTCGTATATGCTCTCGAACAGTTCGACACCCTCTGCAACCTTCTTAAGTGTGCGGTCGATTTCAGCTACGTGACAGAATATCCAAAATGCAACCTTTAGCAGGATTTATACAGAACCATTATAATATGATCTCACTTTGCAGCTTTCTCGCCGCCATAGTGGGCGAACCAATGAAGATTATCACACAGGAGAATAAGCAAGCAGTAGCGGAGTTTCAGAGCTGTGCGAGCCTGGTGGTGAAGTAAGTTTGTCCCAGCTGTCACGCTCACGTGGCCGAAAGAATTACTACGAATTCAGTCGAATTTTAGTCCCCAATTGCAATCCTTTGGTCATTTGCCAATATACGATCTTTGGGTCTTTTTATGTAGGGCATTGGTATGCGAGAAATGTACGTAGAGATTGATCTACTGGTCGATGAGACCAGTGATATTTTACAGAGTAGGTACTTCCATGTCGTTCAGTCTGGACCACTTGGTCTCATGAAATCAGCACGTATCTGAGGGATTTACCTAATTTTAATAGACTTTTTACCTTGTGAAGAAAAGGCACGATGATCATGGTGGGACCGTCCATCGACACATCACTTATCCGCCTGACAGACCCAACTGTAGATGCAACTGTGCGGAGTAATAAGTACCATGGATTTTAGGGTCATCCAACCTGATCATGCATGTGAGAATTTGACTGACTGAAGCTGTCTGTCTTGGTGATTTTAAAATGTTGATTCGTCATATTATTTCCCTCAGCCGAGGTCGCGTAGTTGATCTACTAGCGCGACAGAACCAGAAGCTGCCAGACTGAGCTTGTGCAGCTTTGTAGGCCAGTGATTGGATCATCAACACTTCATCAATCGATCTGGCTGTAGCGGAAGTCGTCAGAAGAATCAAGATACCAGCATTGTCGAACGTATGGGCGGTGGTGGTGCAAAAATAAGTGCGAGTCGGTGGGATCAATTGTTCTTATGTGACTAGCAGAGTGGTCGTTCTCGATGGAAGCGGCTGCGGAGGCGCTAAAGACAATACAGAAAATCCACACATGTATTTCCATTTATGGGTCTTGCACGGTAAAGTATATCGTGGGAATTTCCAACCAACAAAGCCTTATGTCTCACAGATAATACCACCGTCCTCAGCTTGCCGACCACTTCCTTTTCTCTCTTCACGCCCCTTTACGACGTCTGACCGCTCTCATAGCACCTATTGACGATGAAGTCACTCCGCAAGTCACTGAATGGCCACAGGGACCATGCTCAGAACATCTCTACTCCTTTGCCGCTTCCATCCCTATCGAAACCACCCAGTGCCATATTACCCCCTAAGAAAGTAATCAGGGCCCTTCATTCCTACAAGTCGAATGCTCCGCAAGAGCTTTCATTTGAGAAGGGGGACTTTTTCCATGTTCTCAATGATGTGAACAACCAGGGACTGTGGTATGAAGCGCACAACCCGATGACCGGAGCGCGAGGACTTGTCCCCTGTCATATTTTTGAAGAATTTCAGAAGGGCACTCCTACGTGAGTTATATTGACATATTCTCCAAGCGAGGGTTCTGATGATTGAGGGCGTAGACCGCGTACCCCTCAAGTAGTCGGTGTCAACAAGCCAGGCTCGCCTAATGGACTCTCAAGTGATGAGAGGCCGCTATCAGCAGCGTCTGCTAAGGTCCAGGCTTACTACGCAGTCGTACTTCACGATTTTGCTGCTGAACGAGCAGATGAGCTGGATGCGAAAGCGGGAGATTCCATCACCGTCGTTGCTCAATCCAACCGCGAATGGTTTGTGGCCAAACCTATCGGTCGGTTGGGTCGACCTGGCCTCATTCCTGTTTCTTTCGTCGAGATTCGCGATCCCACTACAGGCCTGGCTGTTCAGGATGTAATGGCGCTCATTGATGGCGGAGCTTTACCTCGCGTGGAAGAGTGGAAGCGCGCCATGATGAATTACAAGGCGAATAGCATCGCTCTGGGTGTGCTGGATGAATCGTCCAGGCCGGCTGTGGTCAGGGCTTATTCCGCGAAGACTGAGCATAGCATTACTGCTTACGGCTTGACTCGGCCCTCTCATCAGACACAGCAACAGCAGGCTCTACCTACTGATCCACCTCGACCACCAACTCCTAAAGCTCTACCTGAGGGCATCTTACTCTCCGCCGACGTCCAGTCATTCCATTACGAGATGGAAGAATATTGGTTCCGTGTCCATGCTATATTCCAGCCCTATGATCCATCTGGGTCGCAGTCGCTACCAAAAGCAAAACAGTTGGTTCTCTTTCGATCATACAACGATTTCTATGACTTCCAAGTCGAGCTTCTCAATGCATTTCCTACCGAAGCTGGTCGTCCCGACCATGCAACGCGGATTCTACCATACATGCCTGGCCCAGCAGAGCAAGTTGATAACGAAATTACCAACAGCAGGCGAGCGGAGCTTGACGAATACTTGCATTTGCTCTGCGAGCTGCAACATCATACCCGCTATATCTTGGAGCATAAACTGGTTCGTACGTTTCTGGCGTTGAAGCCCGGCGACGTGCAGGTCGAAATCGAACCTCGTGTAGACGAATTGGACGCATTAGCGCAGCCAACGTACGGTAACCAGACCATGCACGAGCAGGGAGACCTCGAGCCTGAGTATGAGGCGGAATTTTCTCGATTGCAGATTTCGGAGAGACCTGAGGAGGAACCAGCGAGTGATGGATCGGATTATGAAGATGATGCAGACGTAATGGGCCGCACATATGACCAAGACTCGTACGATTATCGCCTGCATGAGCAGGTCCCGCCTCGCCACTCAGCAAACCATGATCTGAATGGTACGCAGCCACTGCGGCCGAGGTCACGGACCACACCAAGTCATGACAGAACAGGCATAGTTCCTTCATCTTACGGTCGGCCCCAGCAAGCACCACGAAGTTCCGGCATGGACATTGACCCATCCCATGCAGATGCCCAATCGCGCTCCTCTACCATGTCATCTCATGACCCATCATCGGTCTCAACGCGAGCATCACAGGCGGGCTCTACTGCCACCTCTCGTACTTCAGCTTCAGGGCGCTCACGGTCGCATTCTAATGCTACTTATAACCCGCCCATATCTGCTACGAATCCTCAGACTGCCTTCATCAAGATCAAAATTTTTGACGAGGCTTCGTCCGACTTGATTGCTATCAGAGTACATCCTAAGGTCACGCATGCCCAGCTGATGGACAAAGTGCAAGCCAGGCTGGGAAACAACGTGAAGAGGTTGCGATACCGTGACAGCATCAACAACGAACTTGTCAATATGGACGATGATGATGAGTTCAGGAATTGGCTGGACAGTACAGAACGGCATGTACTATATGCCCAGTGACATTCGCCACTATTCTACGTCTATCTCCATCATTTCAATCCTATTTTATTACCTTGCTAGCCTTCGTTTATCAGTAGTATCTTTGGTTCCCTGCGAACGAGACTTTCTAGCTGTGCGTTCCTATACAATAGCTTGTTGTATTTCATGTGTTGTGTAGCACTGAGAATTTGTTCCCTATGTACTTTCGAGCTCTAGCCTCAGTGAATTAATTGCCAACTCAGACATCAGGAGTCACGATACCGGACACTTATCAGCCGAGCCGTCATATGTCCGAGTCGCTCGTGCTGCCTAAGTATACGAACTTTGATCCCAAATCACCGAAAATGGGGGTTTTGGAGCCGAAAACCGAATTTCTGGTCCGCAGGTGCCAAAAATCATCGCTTTTTTTAGAGGTTCGATTTCATTTTTAACCGAAAACGGCCATTTGCGGCCGATGTTATGTGAAAAACCGAATTGACCATGTCCAGACCACCGAAAAAGGACAGGCTCAGGACCAAAGTTCTTTCAGGGATTGGCGGTGGTCTTGTGCTGCCTAACAATCATCGCACTGCCTGTAGGCCTCGTTGCAGCCTCCCCACAATACTCTCAGGAGATACGCAGCATGCTTCGGCGTTTCTTATGAATAGATCCCGCACTGTGCTGCATAACACGTTCTTGATCTGTTATTCCTCAAGATATGTCTGCGGAAGCCAACGTCATCTTCGTTCCAGAGGGACCTATGATTCGAGTCGAGCAGTCTGGCACTCTCGCCTCAAACGACAGCCACGTATCTAACGATTCCAAGAATTCAACTAACGAACCTGGTCAGCCTTCGAAGGAGCAGACTGACTCTCACCAAGACGAACAAGCGTTGGAATGGCACGAGGTCATCGAGCTGCAGGCATTCAGTGAGAGGAAGGCATGGATCGAGGACAAGATCAAGGTCTTTCCTTAGCCGTTTCTTTTACAATTACACATGCTAACACTTCGCACAGTTCTTAGAGAGGCTTCCTCCCATTGAAGTTTTTGTTGGTCTCGATGCAGTACGCTCATCCGCCTACGAAGTTCCAGGACTACCGACCCGTGGTCAGCTCCAAGAATGGATTGCCGAGCATGACAGAATAGAGAAGGAGACAGAGATATTTGATTCTGGTGAGCTCAAGAAGCTCAAGAAATTGACGAAAGGTGAGTCATACACATTGCAACGAATGTATCCGTGAATATAATCATGGCCTCGTCAAGCTGCGGCGCAGCGCAACTTGTCCCCAGCGGACACGGACCTAATCGAACTCACACTGACTACTATTTACGAACTGGACAAACTGTTACATCTCCTGCGGGACAGGTCGGAGAACCTTGACCTTCTAGGGACCCGGTTGACTTGGGAAGAGCGGCGTATAGCCGGATGGAGAGAGCTCAACATTCTACTTACTGATATCCGGAATTATCTGACTACTCGTGCTCGTTGGTCGCCTGCTGTCTATGACGCCGCAGTCACGGAGGACGAACCTACCCACGAACCTGAGCTCAAGAGAAGAAATTCTGTAGTGTCTATCACTTCAATGGCGTCTGATTCATCTTATCTTTCTGCCCCTGGCTATTCCCGCGGCGCACGGTTCAAGTTGACTGAGCTGCTTTCCCGAGATGCTGCACAATTCGCTAGCCGGATTTCTTCCCTGAGACATATGAAGATTGCTGGTGCCGGGAAGGCCTTAGACAAGCTTATTGATAATAGTCGCAAACCAGTACCGGACGAGCTACTAGATGAACAAGACAAGCTGGAAAACCACGGCATCAACGAAATGGAAGACGTAGCCAAGTTCATTATGAACGTCGTCATGCAATGGAAAAAGTACAGCCATGCTATTTAGCTTATCATTGGTAGTCTAACACTTCTCCAGGGCTGACGAGATCTATATTGAAACGTTGAAGGATAAGGCTGCTGCGCAGACGCTTTTGGAAGAGATTGAGCTTGCAAGATCTAGCCATCCTACTTCACGTCAAGATGCGGCTTTTCTCTCCCGCGCGAATGCCTTGGTCAAGCGGTTATTCACGAGAGGCGATCCTGCATTATCCACGACCGCATTACTCCGTCCCGTTCATCCATTGTTCCCTGATCAGCAAGCTTCTAACGAAGCAACCCTTGACCTTCTCTCATCGGAAATGTGCTCTGCTACCGATCAGGCCAGAAAGGCCGAATTTTTCGCGAAGGAATATCATCTGACATTTGAGGCCGTCAAACGCGTCGAAACCGCTTGCAAAACCGCATCAGACCTGTCTTCCAGATTGATTTCTCTTGTCGAGCGCCTCGAGAAAGGCATCGAGACCGACCGTGGTGGTGGTACGCCGCCAGACCTGGAGACAGAAGCATGTCTTGAATCAACTCGGCATGCTGTCTTCCTCACAATGCTACCTTCTACAATACAAGAGTTGGAAGAGGTACATGCGGATGGCGTTCGTCTTCTACCAAGCGCGCGGGCTGCTCTCTTGCACCTAGATCGTCCAGGAGTGGACCCACAGTTCAAGATTGATTCCGAATCCGAAATTGAACGACTCGTTACTTGTCAACATGCAGCTTTAAGAACGCAAGAGTGGGTGATGGCTCATGCTTCCACATTGGAGGAAGTGAGGCGCTTGTGGTCCGTGATGGCACAGTTGTTCAAGGAATTGCAGAGCATTCAAAGTGAAGTGATTGACAATGTGGAGAGACGAATGTGGCGGCAGCAGGTCCGTCCACACGATGCACCTCCTACCCCGGAGAGCCCCACAACAGCCTTGCCGCCTCCACTTATATCACCTGTGTCAGTACTTGCTCGGTTAATCGATTTGCAAGAGCGACTTCATCAGGAGGTTTCCCGGCCATTAACTGCAGTATTGCCCTTGACAGGTATGCAGTTGAGAGAGTACCTCACGCATTGTTCCACCGAACTGGCTACTTTTCATGCTAACACGAGTCAAGTGGTCCATTTTTGGGAGGCTGTCCAGAAGCAAGCCGATATTATGGGAATTGTTCGGGACGAAGTCCATGGTCTTCAGGTTCAGATGGAAGACCTCAAGGTCCGTTTCGAGAAGGGAGTCCGGGATGTACTCGCAGGTGTGTTGTCTGGAGATGGGTTACTTCTCACCGAAGGTGGGTTGGCCAGCGACTTGAAACGATCCCAGGAAACAGTTCGAGCATTCATTGATGATCTGCACCGTCGGGTTCCGTTCGTGAACCAGGCTCATTTGACGCGCGGAGCCACTGATCATGCTTCCCAAAAGAGACGGTGCCCTATCACGACCAATTTCACCTTAGATGTCGTGCGACATGCAGCTTCATTGCATATACCCTTTGATTCAGCCGCGTTGGACCATGTGGTTAGAGCGGACTTAAATGCCTACAGCATGATGCTTTCTGGGACGGTCAAGATCCTCCAACAGAAGGCCGACCACTTCCAGTTGGCCAAAATTGCGCAAACAATAGATGTCGCAATAGCGTCCGCTGTGGACAATATCCGCCGGGGAGTCGAAGCTGTTGACCTCATCTGGCATTCCCTCACAGAGAGCAACAGTCAGCCAACCCTAGAGCATTTGAATCATCTCTCTAAAGAAGTTGAGCGACTCTTACAGACTGATGGTCCTGCCATTATGCAGTCTTTTACTCCCATTCATGAACTTGTTCACCGTCTCAGGTCAGCATCTGAGGGTTTCAACTTCATCTCATCGGACAATATGATCAACATGCGGCGGAATGCTGTTGAAGATGCCGAGTTTCAGCATGAGACTTGGAAGCAAAGCATACGCGCTCTGCAACAAAAAATCGTGCTGACACTGCAGGCTGAGCAGGCTCGATTGACAGAGGAGAAGGAGCGCTCAGAAGCTGATGGTCGCGCGAAGGTCGACCAGGAACGCTTGGAGGATGAATTGCGCGCAAGGGCTGAACCAGAACGACTGGAGGAAGAAGGATTGGCGACTGATGGACGGGAGCATCAGCAAAGGGATGAGAAGGAGAAGGTTGATCAGGCGCATATTCAGGCAGAAGAGAGAGAAATTTATGAGCGGGAACGGCTTTGGATGGAGGAAGAAGCAAGCTCGAAGCAACAGTCCCTCGCGATAGAAGAGTTGGAAAAGCAAGCAAGCCCACGAGGAAGGGGGGCATCCTCAATACGAGAAACATGCGTAAGTGAGGATCAACCGGGAGTTGGGCTGCTGCTCGAGCCTGTGGAGGAATCTGATTTGGAGAACTCCATGATTTATAGCAAGCAAGATCCAGAGGTCGTAGAGGGTAAGTGTTACCACTTTTTGTTGTGATAGATACTGGCATGCTCACACGGAGATAGACGTCTTTGGCTTGCGAATACAGCCATCCGCAGTGCAAGTCAATGGTCAACAACGAAGTGATCTGCAAGCTCGAATATTCTCGTTGCGCAAGCTGTTGAGATCTATTAACATCAGTGAGCTTGTAAGGCCCAACGCACATTCTGATTTTTCTCTTCCAAGTGACGAACAAAGGAAACGCGTTCAGAGCCACTTGTTGGCGATTATTGCTGAAGTAGATGGGTTACCTGTGCCGACACCAGAAGATCCTTCTGTCGAAACCGAACTCTGTTCTCTACGAAGTGAAGTCTCGGCTTCCATTGAATGGATGCAAAAAGTGCACCAGCTGGCAGACCTATCTATTACTCTCTATAACTGTGACAATGCTCTCAGCGACCTCTTGGAGCACATTGACAGTTATCCCTCCCCGCCACTGGGGCCCTTATCTACATCACATACGTCCGATCCGGCCTTAACCCCTGAAGAACAACTGTCTGCTCGCTTGTTGTTCACGAAGACCACCATCAGAGATATGTCATCTCGGTATTCTTCAGCCGCTGACGACCCTCGCGCTGCACCAGAGCGTGACCGTATATTGCAAACTTGGAGTGAATTAGAAGCTATGAGTATGGATCGCATAAATGGCCAAAGATCAAGACCGGGCAGTGTCATCAGCTCGGGCCGGAGTAGCAGAGCCTCTGCAATGACGAGTTCTACATCTGCGAAAAAGAAGACTGGTACTTATGCGAAGCTCTCTGTCGGGTCCTCAGGAGATCGATTTCTCGCGCCGCCACCGCTGAACTCCAGACGATCCGTCTCTGGTTCTTCTACAGGACATCACGGTCGTTCATCTAGTAGAATGTCCATTACGTCTTCCAGCCGGTCAGTATCAGGCCCAATTTCGAATTCGTCTTCACTACACAGTTCGACATTCTCGTCTCGTCAGAGAACGACAAGTGTATCGTCAACTTTAGGTCCAATTAAATCGCCACTACTGAAGCAACCGCAGTCAACACCTGCTCGTCCGCGGGCACAAACAGGTCAATCAAAGCGAACTGCTTCTCCTGTACCTTCCGATGCTTCTTCAATCTCCGTTTCACGTTCAGGATTTAGTGCGAATCGATCATCAAATTCGCGCTCTTCTTGGGCACGCGCTCCAAGGACATCATTTCCGACATTGTCAAGGCCATCGACACCCCGAAATAAGGCGACAATGATACCAAAGAAACCATATATCGCTAACCCGAAGAACAAACTAGACGTCGCAGTCGGCCATGTCGTGAACAGGCTTCCTGTCAATATTAACGTTGAAGTTGTCGCAGATACATGGAAGGACCAGAGCGGTAAATATTGGATCGGTGATCAAGACCCTAAGCTTTGTTTTTGTCGAATATTGCGTTCACATACCGTCATGGTTCGCGTGGGCGGTGGATGGTCAGAGCTTTCGAAGCGAGTTCGGTTGTCGTTTAAGCTGTAATACTTTCCTGACCTTATGCGACAGATTTATTAAGGACCACTTTGCTGAAGCGTTTCGAATGCTGCCAGAATCTCCGCCGCGCCCAGGAACACGAGAAGAAAAGTGGATCAGCTCAACCACGCTTTCTCAGGCAGCTGAAAACATTGTACCTTTCAATCCGTCGAGAACGCCAGAGCCGAAAAGCCCGTTCATCCCATCCTTTGCTCTATCCACTCCGAGTGGGACGAGCCCTCATTCTCTCAAGTCTTCACCGTCGCCGGGTTCTCCTCTTACTCCATTGCAGTTCCTCAGACGAGCAGAGAGGGAATCGCCCAGTTCGCGATCAGATACGCCGTCGAAAATCTTGCGACCTGGGATATCTACAGTTCTCAATACCCCTGCGCGCCCACCCGTTTGGCGGCCGTAACTGTTTTAACATTGTTTGTCTAGGTGTTGTGCAATTCCGCTTTTGGTTCGCAAACCCTGTTCCAGTTCGTAATGTTATATTTGGACCACACAGGCAACGTGACAACTACTACAACATATTAGGACATTGTAATATGTACATGTAATAACTGCTCAACATACAGTGATCAGAATGACTTAAACGTTGCACGGCTGGGATGACCAGTCTCGATATACTATATACAGGCCTTTCTCATCTAGTCTAACGTGGATGACCTCCTCCAACCTGAAACTCGCCAACACGATGCGTACCTTCAGAAACTCGTGAGGCCTTGATTTCATGTCGTCTCGTAGTTAGTCAAGTTATGCAATTTTGGTACCAGAAAGGCGACTAAGGCCGACTTTCATTTTTTAGAGTGTCACATGTAGCGAACTTACGGTCGTATCAGTAATTGCAAGATCAGGTAACTGTGGAGTCTGTATATCATACATAACATCATCACCCTCTAACTTTGCATGACTCAGTAAGACGAAGCAGAATAAGGCCGCATCTACACTCACGCGGTATCTCCTGAAGTTGTCAACTAGACCAGCGCTGCAATTGTGTCGCATTCTGTCCCTGAGAACCTCCATTTTGGATTATTAGCACCAACCGATTTACGCCTGGCCCTTTCCTGATTTTCAGGTTTGAACTTCATATCGAGATTGTTATGCCTGTGATCTTTACGGAGGGCCTCGAAATCTCAGGCTTGTGAGATTCCAAGATGTCTCCTGATTGTCGGAGAAATAAGCGGTATTGCCATGTACAAATGAGCTGTCATAAACATTTTGTTAACTTGGTTATTTTCTGTAGCAGTCCAGAACTATAGAGGTGAAATTCACATCAATGCAAATTGGCCGTCAGTGGTTGATTGTAAACGTTCGAAAGCTATACATGTCTAGGAGTCTCGTATTACATCGGCTTTGTTAAGTAGTATAGCCTATGTATACGCTCCATGTCTGGTGGCCAAGGATCAACTAGTCCGGAATTGAGAGCTATACAAGCGAAATCCATGCATACGAGATGAAAAAAATTAACTAACAAACGGCAATAACCCATCGGTATATTTCTAGGTGCTTGAAGAATTGTTTTTCAGCCCCATCAGCGCTATGCGCACCTGGCGAAACTGAAATAAGTTCAACCCTACATCCTCCTTCAGAAATCTTTCACACTCTAACTTGGGCCAGCCGCACAGACTACGGAAGGAAGCCTGCTCAGTGACCCCTGCATCCTCAAAGTGAGGAGCCAAATGGAGCAAGCTTGGCGTCAAGGCTTGCAAAAACGCACTGAAAGAATTAGTCTGACTTCGACTCCGCAAGGCATAGGACGATGTTTGAGAAGCAGTCGAGGATGATGGCAAGTATGTAGCCGATGAGGTTGAAGCAACTATGGTAGGTGATTGCCCATGTGGAGCTTTTGTGTGCTCTCCCACAGCTTGCTGTTTCACGGTACATATTACTGACAGGTTATTATGGGAACTTGTCAAAACTCACCCTAGCAGCAGCCCCAGTCGCACTGCGTGTAGCTTTTCGGTGGCCCTGAATGGACCGTTTCTGGTGATGTTGCACAAAAGAAATGATGAACTATGATCCATCCACCCTGGGAGCATACATATCATACCTCTGTCGTTGGGATTATATTCTCCTTCTCTTTAACAGCCCCAGAAGCACTAGGCTGCACAGATCGAGAATGGCTTGCTCGTATTTTGAGGTGTTTGCGTAGATATATACGGACAGGCCAAGCATTTTCATAGTTTTTGAAGAGCGGAAACGAGCCTATTGCCTGCCAGTGAACAAATTAACAGATGTGCAGACATAAAGATAGATGTATTTTAGAGAAATGCTCATGTTACATACTTTTGCAACGAAAGCCTCTACCTGTTGCGGATCTTGGTGACTAATCGACAGACTCTCATCAAACCACTCTGCGCTCAATTGCCGCAAATATGCCTTGATGACAGTGTCAAACAGCTCTGTGTTGAGAATAAGGTGATGAAAAAGGTACACACAGTAGCATTTGAGAATGATTGCTTGTCATGTAAAAGCTTCATTGCTTTGCACAAAGAAGATGACTCCTTTTTTGATGGAGGTGGAATAGGCCTCGTTCGAACAGAGTGAACGCGCATAGCTGATACTGTCTAAACCCCAATTGCGTTGACCTACAGCTTCACAGGGGGGTCTTGATATCCGACTGAGGAAACCGGATTATTTGAACGTTGATGTTTGGTTGTTCCGATCACAATCACGTATCAGATACAATACAACCATCTTTGGAGAACATGCGGACATGGGCCGACCCGGATAGCACAGCGCATTCACATACACGAAGTAGCCACCAGAAAGGGGAAACATGGGAGGTCATACGCCCGTTTACTCCTGCTCAATCGGGCGTATGATAGCAGAACTTGAGGTCAGCTGAAAGGTCGGAAGTGGACGTATAGTCAATCACATGCATGTCATACATGCATAACGTTCCCCAAGTCAGACGGAGCCTGAGGTAGACATCGTGAAGCCCTGCAGCTTATACTATGTCATACAGTTATTCGGTGGCAAGACGTCCTGAAGAGGAGGAAAGGTCAGGGCCGCGATCAGTCGGTGACACGGTACGTACGTATTGTATGTTCCTCATGTGACCGTTTTGAATGTATTCTCCCCACACCCCTGAGTCCCGGAAACTAGTCACGGTGAACACACAATCATCACCATACTCAGTGTACTCAGTGAGACTTAGTCCGCGAGTGACCGTGGACAAAGTCGACCATGGTTCCTCTCAGGTTTAGTGTAACAATACATGATTAGAAAAACGCAATGGCAAGTATAGTACAAGTCCAATAACTTAGCTGTGTCGAACCCGTGCCCATGCTCTTCCGGAACTAGCCCAAAAATCTGGGTCTTGTATCTCGCAGGCCGAATATCAGTCATCGTCGCTCTCATCACTGCTGGAATAGTCTTCATCCTCCCCCCATTCCGGTGCACCCCCAGATTCGACATTCGGTCCACCAGCGACAGGCGACACCGCCGCCGCCAGGAAGTCCTCGTCATCGTCTGCCGCACCCTCCGCCTCCACATCTCCCTCGCCCGTTCCAAGATGCATATTTATTTCCTCCTGGAACGCGTTCAGATCGATCTCTTCTTCCTCCTCCGCGTCTTCGTCTTCCGCGGGGCGCGGTACCGATGTCGGTACGATCTCTTCCATCTCGATTGTCCTTGGACCAGCTGCGGTGATGGGCGCAGCAGGGAGATCAGAGGCAGGGGGCTGAACCTCGTCCCAGTCTTCTTCCGAATCGGAGACTGCAGGCGGTAAGGAGACCGCCGCAGTGGAAGATCCGGGGAAAGACAATGGCGTCGGCAGTGCAGGAGCAGGGGCAGACGAGGAAGAGGGCAATACCGGGCCGAGAGCTCCCTTGGGGGAAGGGGATGCTCGTGCGCGCTTCGCAGGCTGAGCAGGTCTCCCGAATTCCAACGTCTCTTCTTCCACGTCCGAGGCGTATGCACGCTTGTTGTTCAGCGATGCGGTGGTAGAGGGACATGCTGCGGGCTTGGCTGTCGTGGGAGCCAGACGCTGTGGTTGTGTGGGGCGTAAATTTACAACGGGCACCTGGCCCTGTGGTGCGGGCGCAGGTTTGGAATTAGATGCCTCTCGTGCTCGGGGGTGTCGTGATGTCTTCGCTTTTGGCAAAGGCTTGCTCTCCACGATCTCGCCCTCGCTCTCCTCTTCTTCCCGCTTGATGACATCCTTCTTGATTTTTCCCAATGCGCGCACAGACGAGCCCTTCCCTTTTGCTTTACTAGCACTTGCACTACCAGTGTCGGCTGCAATACGACCCTTGGACCGCGGCTCGAGAAGCGCGACTGGCAAAATCTCTGCGAACCCGTCATCCGGTTCGCCTTCTGCATCCTCATCTGGCCCCAGGAGCTCACGTTCGATCTCCGCATCGAGGTCGCGAGGCTGCGGCGTGAATACGGGCTGTGCCTGTGAGTGAGTGTGTGCGGAGGAAGTGGAGGCGGATGTGGTGAGGCGGGGCGGAAGGGCTGTATTGAGAGAGTCCTAAAATCAAATGACGTGATATGAAAAGGTGTCGAGAAGACTTACGAGAGCCTGGGTGACGTGGAGCGTGGGTAGTCTTGCGGTCGTATGTTAGGTTGACGTAAGAGTCTAGCTTTTCTAGAGTAAATGTCTGCGTGAAATAAATATTAATGCAGACGGGAGTCGCCGTTTCAGGTGTGTACGAGATGAGAATTATGTGGACCCACCCCCATCTCTTCATCGTAAATCAACACACAGTCCCACTCTCGAGCGGGTAGCTCCTGGCCAAGGAAGACATGTCCACCTTCGCCAGTCTACATGAGAAGGTTGCCAATTGAGCACTGTAGCAGGTGGTAGGAAGATGTCGAGCACACACCTGTGCGCTTGCCCGTTCGACAGTGACGCTCGTCGTGTCTTTGCCCCTCCTCACTTCTATCGTCCCTGGCTTGGTGGAGTCGACCGACTCCGGCTTGAAGTTATCTTGGCGAGATACAGCATGTCAACACGAGTGTCAACGCGCAAGAGCGGTGAATACACACAGCGGAAAGAATAAAAGTCTCGGTCAGGTATCTTGGTGGCCTTTGGCGCTGACCCGCTCTTGCGGGCCTTGAGTGCCCGCCCGAGCGAACTGCCGATGCTAACACTGTGTCGCCCAGAGGCAGGCATCCATGAGGTTGATGCGGCTGTTGTCATTGTCGGTGTAGGAGGGAGCGATATGGTGAAGACCCGAGACAACAAGGCAGTCCAAAACGCACGATCGGTGGCGCACCGGACTGCATCACGTGACCCATTGACGCGTGTAGACAAAGAAGCACGCACCGGCAGATGCCGAGACACAGAGTAGGGGAGGAACAGTCACGGACAAGCAAAGTCCACCCAGTTTCTAAATCATTGATATCTCGAAATTGCGATTCGTTCGACTCACAAACCTCAAATGACGGGGCATGATGTTTGTCATGCCCCGTTGTTGCGATTACACAAGCCCAATGATGGATGGCCTATTTCCCGACTGGCTTGACAGCCAAGTCACTAAGCTGGAGGACCAAGAAGAAGAACGGGCAATTGACCACCTTGTTTCTCATCACAGGGCCGGTACAGAGGCCATTTTTGAAAGGGTGTGGAAGTCAGGGGATCATATACATATACATACCTAGCTGCCCGCACGATGTTTCTCCGAGTCAAGGGTCGAGTCATATTGACCTTCTCTCTCACGTCCAAATCTCAATGCACATCGCTTACCGTGTGAGACAGGCTCAACGAAACAGCTCAGAGCGACCTGAGATAGTAGATACATCGCAGCCATTACTTATGTACAAACGCATGTGCGACGTCCTGAACGCAACGTACCAACGCAATTCGAGACACAGCCGACCCGAGCACAGGCGTATCTCGACGAGCTTCTCCAGGCCCGTCCGACGGACGGTTGAACAGAATCCCATCTTATCTCATCTCATGCATGGGCTCGTGGTCGGACATGACAGACAAGCAAGCCTGCCTTCTGGCAGAAACGCACTGAACGACCGCACGCAAAATGTTCAGCCACATACGCTACACATGCATGCATGAATGGTATCATGGAACACAAAGCCCCGCGCGGACGGTAACAATACAGAATATTACACGTCCCCTGTCCTCAGACCGCCTCCGCCTCCAATTCACACACGCGCGGGCGAAGAAGCAGCACGTCCGTGCGAGGACACGGCGTCCTCGCATCAGGCACGCGAAAGAACGCCAGAGTGATATTGCACGACGACGGCACACAAGCACTCGGAGCCGCGGCTGCTGCGGGGGCGCGAACACGGCGGGGAACGACGACGCTGGGAGTGAAGACGACACGAATAATATTACGATTCTGATGACAGAGAAGGATACACTCGGTATGACAGAGGGGAAGGGATGGATCATGCGAGACACGATGCACTCTCGCCGATAGGACTGGGGATGGGTTTGGAAATAGAGTAGGAAGGCCGTGCGATGCAGCTTCAGAAGCCCAAGACGAGTGCGAGAGCGAAAGCGAGGCAGAAGTAGTGGGTGTGTGCGGAGAAGAGGGCGAGAAAAACGGACGCGACGTGGGAACAGTGGCCTCGGGATTGCATACGGGAAACGGAACGGTGAGCGGCGCAGTCGATCTCGGACGTGTTTGCGAGATACGAAAAGGTCCGACCAGGGGAGAGAGCTACAGAACAAACGGACACGGCAGAGGGCGACTAGGGACGTGTGTGGGAAGTGGCAGAGCGATGGAGGCAGGGAGAGCCGGGACCGCTCCACAGACAGTGCGCACTGAACAAGAGAAACGCAGACGCAGCGCCTAGTCCACGCGCATCGGGCTCCCCGGCACGTCCACCAGCTGCCTCTGCATCACCCGCGCGAGCGGGCTCCCCGCGTCCACGCCCGCCACGAGCATCGCGCCCGGCGCGCCCACCGCACCGCGCTTATGTCTCCGCCCGAGCAGCGTCGCGCCGTCTATGTCGAGCTCGAACGGCACGTTCCCCTTCCTCCTCCCGCGATCGCGCTGGCCCGCGCGCCCATCATAGTCCTGCACCGCGCGCTGCGCCGCCGCCCTCGCTCCCGCGCCGCCGCCCGGCTGGGCCTGCGCATTCGCATTCGGCTGCTGCTGCTGCTGCTGCTGCTGCGCGCGCCGCTGCACAACCACCGTCTCCTCGTCCCCGTAACCGTCCTCCTCTCCCTCTCCCTCTCCCTCCTCCTCTTCCCCTTCATCCTCGTCGCTCTCGTTCAGATTCTGCAGGAACCCGCGGTTCGCGCCGCCCCGAGCCGCACGCCGCCGCGCGCCCTCTTCCTCCATGCGGTGCACCGCGTACGTGATGTCGAACGCCTCCTTGAGCGACGCGAGCCCCGGAGACCGCGCCGCGCCGCGCGCCTCCGCGAGCAGCGGCGAGTCGAGCGGCGGCCCGCGCGGCGTGGGCAGCGGTGGGGGGCCCGGCGCGGCGGTGCACCACGGGTGCGCGAGGAACTCGTCGATCGTGTAGCGCTGCGCGGGGTCGACGCAGAGGAGGTGCGTGATGAGGTCCTTCGCTGCGGGAGAAGGAGAAAAGGTGTCAGCATCGAGCACCAGGAAGAAGGGAGAGAGGAGACAAGCGCATACGCACCGGAGGCGCTGATGGTGTCCCACCACGGGCTGAGGAACGTGTAGTGCCCGCGGGCGACCTTCTCGGTGAGCACGCTGATGCTCTCGTCGTAGAAGGGCGGGAAGCCGCACAGGAGCGTGTACAGCACGCACCCGAGCGCCCACATGTCCACGCTCTTGCTGTACCGCTCGTCCTTCACGATCTCGGGCGCGGTGTATCCCACGGTGCCGCACGGGGTCATCGTCTGCTCGTCCCAGACGACCTTGCTGAGCCCAAAGTCGGCGATCTTGACGCGCCCGATGCCGCCGCCACCGACGCCGGCGATGAACTCGCCCTCGTCCTCCTTCTCCTCATCCAACTGGCCCACCGGCGGGTGCGCGGACGGCACCAATGGGATGTTCTCGAACAGCAGGTTCTCCGGCTTGATGTCGCGATGCACGACCCCGCGCTCCTCGTGCAGGTACCGGATGCCCTGCGCCACCTGCAGGATGACGTGCCGGGACAGGTTCTCGCTGAAGTACGTCAGCTTCACGATCTGGTGGAACAGCTCGCCGCCCTCGAGCACTGCACGCGCGCGCGGCGCTGGGTCAATGTCGATATCAGTGGACGACGCGACGCGGACGTACATTCAAGGATGAGGAAGTAGTGCTCCGGCGACTCGAAAAAGTTGATCAGCTTGACGATCGACGGGTGGTTGATCCCGCGCATGATCTGCACCTCTGCTGCCCCGCGTCAGCCCTTCCACAACAACACACGCACACGCGCACGCACCTTTGAGTATGTTCGCGCGCTGCACACACAACACAAATGACGGTCAGCAACGACAGTAACACACCACAAGAGACGGCACCTCTGTCACCCGCGGCTTTTTTTTGAACTCGCGGTTCAGGTGCTTGTCGCCGGCCTGGACGGACGCGGCGCACGGGGAGACATGAATATGGGAGGAAGGAGGGGCGGAGGAACCGGCACTGACCTGCGAGGCGCTCAACTCGTACTTCCGCACCACTTTCACTGTGGGGAGGGAGGCGTGCGTCAGAGACGGCGGATCATGGGGGCTGTGTTGTACTACCTGCTACTTTTTGGCCTGTCCGTAGATCGATCGCCTTGTATACGTTGGAGAACGCGCCGCTGGGAGGTGTCAAATGAGTACCATCAATGCGACAAGCGTGAGAGGCACCACATGTGTAGCGCCACCGTCGGGTCGAAGCCCACGTCTCGCCACGACGTCCGTCATACGCCCGTAGCACGGCCATTCAAGGCGGCGCACGCCGCATCGGGCCTGGCTCTATGGTCCGAGCACGACCGCTGTCCTCGAACACGCCCCTGCGCGCCAGTGGCGCGACGCGCTCGCCAGCCGCCGCCCTGGTTGTCCACATGCACCCATGAAAGGCGAAAGACAGAGCTGCCGCCATGCCGGCAGGCTGCGTCGAGGTCGCCAGGTCGTGCTCAGACAAGGCACCGGCGGGTGCCTGTAATGGGGACCGCTTCGCGGCTAGAAGGCGGCGCACGAAGCGATCACCGTTACCGATCAGAAGGGAGTGCTGGTTCGTGTGAACCGGACGCGCAGAAGGGCGGTGGGCGTGATAGGACGGGGGACGGCGGAAAGAAAGGATGGAGCAGACGGGAGCAGACGAGAAAACACTCACTCTCCCATTTTGTCGAGTAGCTTGTAGTCGTCGAGGCCCTTGTAGACGGGCATCTTTGCCTTTGCCTGGCGCTCCTCGTTGACGATGGACTCTGCGTGCTCTTTGAAGCGGGAAGAGGCGTGGTGCTTCTGTGTTTGCTGCTGTTGCGGCTGCTGGTGCTGCTGGTGCTGGGGCGGCTGCTGGGGCGCGGGTGGCTCACGGTGCTGACCCCGCGGCTGATGCTGCTGCGGGAGTGGCTGGTGTCGCGCAGCGTAGACGTTGTGGGCGGGATCGTCCTGCGGGCGGACGGGGTGGTGATTCTTTCCATGGCGGATGAGATCTGCAGCGGGGATGTGAGCGTGAGCGCGCGGACCGGAGGAGGCGAAGACGGGACGGACTCTTGAAGGCGTCGACGACGCCTGTTCCAGACGGCATCGGGTAGCGGGCAGAGAGAGAGAAACTAGGTAGGTGGTGAGCAAGAAACAAGAACGATCGCGAGGTCAAGGTGCAAGCGACGTGACGATGCTCCGCACTCAAACCGGTGCTGGCGCGGCTGACAGTGCATGCCGTCATCGGGCAGTCGACGTCATGTTCCCCCGCCTCGCCCATGTGCGTGACTCATCCTCGACCCGCTCTCGTGCCCGTGTCCAGCGCCCGCTCGCCATTCCAGACCGGCGCCCTCCAGCCTGCGCCGTGACGACACCAGCCTCGCCCCATCATCGTCGTCCCCCCAGGACCCCGGTCGTCATTGGCTTCCTGGAGCCCCCCGGCCAATCCCTTCTCCGCAATCGCTGGCAGATCGTATCTGCCGTTCTCTCGCTCGTCTTTCTCGCCGCCAGCATGTCTCGGTGTTCCCGCCAGCGCCTCACATAGATGCGCCGTCAAATTGCAGTGCCCGCTCGGCCCACTAAATTGTCGCATGGAACAACCACCGTTGTTGGTACTAACCGTGACAGACCGGCCGCTCTGCGCGACTCGCGCCACCTATTCCCTCCCGGCGTCGACTGCTCGCTATGGTAATATCTCAGAGGCACACGGTTCGTCGGTGGTCCATCCCCCCTCTGAACATCAACACTGATATATTGGTATGTACACGGAGCTACTCCGCCCTCGCTAGCCAGATTGCCCTGCCTCATGCTCAATCCACTTACGCACCAGGGGCCGTCGGAGAGGTGACGGAACGCACTCACGCTTGCGCCAGGCAGCCCTCTGCCGTTTGTGGACAACACCGCACTGCGCCCGCCCCCGCGCGGACGCGAGGCAGGCCCGCGTGCATCTGGCGCAGCCCTCCTGCCCTAGGAAAATACGGTCCCTTCGGTCGCACGCACCAGATTCGCTCACGGGCGGACGCGCCACGCGCCCTCGCCCTGGCCGGCGACAACCAACCGCGCCGCGGCCTGTGCGGCTGCGCGCAGGCAGAGCTGCTTCCGTTCCCCTCCACTGACTCCTCCGCCAGCCACCCACAGCAGCGAGGCAGCGAGGGTGTCGGCAGGGGTGCTCTGGCACCAACCCACCGAGAGCGGCGCGGCTTCTGGAGTCAGGTCACGTCCCCCCGTGCACGCTCGGCTGACCGTGAGCCGGGCATGAGCGCAGCGCGGACGGGGCCTCCCTGACCGCCGCGCCCACCGCGCAGATGTGTGCCGGGGCTTGTTTGCCGCTCCGGCGCGCCGCTCGAGCGTTTGCGCGAGTCGTGCACTTGTGCAGCACGATACGGGTGACCCTGGCGGCGAGACGTTTTGGGCTCGCCCGGTCCTGACGCGAGTGAGGCGAGCCGAGGAGAGACTGACGTACTACTATACAGGTTCACGCCGCAGACGGCATAATACAACTACAGTGCCCTTTCAGCATACTTGCTGCAGCCCAGAATGCACCTGCCCCGCATATCTTACAACCCCGCAACCCCACAGACACCACACCGCACCATCTCGCATGCTCACACAGTGCTCCCTGCGCCCTGTAGCAGGTTCGCGACGGCGACCCGGGCCGAGTGGTAGTCGAACGGGGTGAGCATCATATCCTGCCTGAGCAGCGTCGCGCGCTCGGCCTCCGGCCACGCCGCCATGGCCCGGAAGCGGCTCTCGCTGCTGATCCCCGCGTACGCGAACGCCGGCGCGAGGTGCGCGAGGTCGGGCTCCAGCGACCGCATGAAGGCCGTGAAGTCGTCGCCTGTCTGGTGGGGCGTGGGCGTTGTAACGGTCAGTGCGGTCTGGGTGGCCAAGGAGCTGGAGGAGGCGACAGCCCGTGGGCGGAGATCTCGAGGTGTGACGGGAGTACTCTTGGGTACCGCATCGTGGCTGTTGGCCCGGGACTTTGATTGTCCAGTAATGTGGTTGTTCAGACAGACAGCCATGCTCTGTGTGAGAAGGTAGTGACTCACAGCTGTGTCCTGGTGAGGGTTTTCATGCATTGTCACTTGGGCCTGTGATGCTTGTTGAGGCATGTGTGGGTGCATGATGGGAACTGGACCTGACAGGCATGAGGATGTGTGCTTTTTGTCATGTCTTTTAGAAGATAGTGGTCTTATGATAGATGGCAGGACTTACAGTGGTGGCTTTGCTGGAGGCTCTGAGTTTGTATCGATTGAAGGCAGACCGTTTAAGAAATTGAATGTAATATAGTTTGACAGGCCAACTTTTAACATAGTTCCCAAATAGTGGATACTCCACTGTTGCCTATAACAGCTACTTTGGCAGATGTCCCACAGGACCACCCTAATCAAAAGCACATACCCTTTCAATGACTGCCTTTTGCAATTTTGGATCCTGTCTTGTCCATGTTGTGGTTGTATTGAGCATTTCCCTTCCAAGCTGGCGCAAGTAGGACTGTCCAAAAGTCAGTAGCAATAGAATGAGTTTCTCTACAGTTGCTTACAGTAGCTGCATTAAAGCTTTTGACATCAATCTTCATGGCTACCCTCAAAGATGACCTGTTAGCATGCTTTGGTTGGGGGATGAGAGACATCTGTGATGCACGCAATGGCAACTCAAGTTCCATAGTGTGAGTGTGGATAAGCACAGACTCCAGTGGTTGAATGTTGAAGGTCAAACCATGCATCGTTTGTCTATGTTACAGCCGTATAATCAACCGCAAAGTTTCCACTTGTGTTCAGATCAACTGCACCCAGTTTGGTTGAGTTTCACTCCAACATCCGTTGCCTCTCAAGGATGGCCAATCTCCATGCGGTGAATTGTAAATAGGCCTTACCATTCCAGGAACCATTTGTATTGACCCAAGCGTCATGGATGCTCCCTCATGTGATGGCCAGGGATGATAACATATCCACAGCGGCGGAGACGCGTTCTCAAATTGAGTCATGTGACCGCGTACTTAGCGTCCACCAAGTACAGTTCTGAATTCACAAGTCCTGCAACCCTGACAGGTCTCAATGCCTCGTGTCAAGCTCACCGAGGCGAAGAAGATATACCATGATCTACTCTATAACTGGCCTCTGACGGCAATACCAGTAGAGCCGCAATACAACGGTACCGGGCACGACACGAGCGACGACCTGTGCATAGAGGTTCATCTGCAGACTGGCCTGCAATCGCATCTTCTCGAGCTCAGGCACCGCCATATGTCGCTCACGCTTCTCGACATCTCGCCTTCTCGCTTCGCGTGACTTGCACGCTCGAGCCTATGCTTCGCCGATGCGACCCCGTGCTTGTTTTGCTTGACGTTGAGGAAGGCAAGGTCTCGCTCAAGCGCGCGTTGCGCTACTCGCGTTCCACCGCATTGAAGAGGGCACGGGAGAAGTCGGTGAGTTTTGTGGGTGAATGACTAGGGGCTGAGGAACTGCAGAAGGATGGTGTGGATGCAGCAGAGGATCATCCTTGACCGCTTCTCAAACATCGTCCTATGCCTTGCAGAGTCGAAGCCAGACTAATTCTTTCAGTGCTTTTTCGCAAGCTTGCAACATTCACTTTGAGGATGCAGGAGTCACCGAGTAGGCTTCCTTCCGTACTCTGTGCGGCTGGCCCATGTTAGAGTGTGAAGGATTTCTCAAGGAGGGTGTAGGGTTGAACTTATTTCAGTTTCGCCAGGTGCGCATAGCGCTGATGGGGCTGAAAAACAATTCTTCAAGCACCTAGAAATATACTGATGGGTTATTGCCGTTTGTTAGTTATTTTTTTTTCATCTCGTATGCATGGATTTCGCTTGTATAGCTCTCAATTCCGGACTAGTTGATCCTTGGCCACCAGACATGGAGCGTATACGTAGGCTATACTATTTAACAAAGCCGATGTAATACGAGACTCCTAGACATGTATAGTTTTCGAACATTTACAATCAACCACTGACGGTCAACTACCAAAAAAGGCGCGTGGGATCACTTCTGCCAGTGACAATGAGAAGAGTGAATGCTGGATTGTGGTATACCATCAAATTGTTTGATACAATGTCACAATAGATTCACTTTCGTTTCGTTAGATTGCATCACCTAACCACACAACAACGCGATGCATTCCTCGACCAACGAGATCTCCCTCCACTTTGCGAACCTCATTGCGGGCTGCAATCGTTTAGGAATGCGACGGTCAGTTTCTTAGTCAGTGCATCTCTCATTTTCACGCCATTCATCATCCTATTTCAGGTTGTCATGCGGAATTTATGTCATGATATACTGGACGAGCGCCTTCCCCTTAAGCACCAGGATCCACAGAAGCTCGAGCTTCTCTTTGAGATGGTATGTACTATTACTGTCGTTCCATTCGGATCAACCCTTATCGCTCGAACGTGATTGCTGTATACCCTAGGCAATAGAGGCGAATCCATTGTTTAAAAGATACGAAGAAGCCTGGCCCATCGAACAGTATCTGTACCATCACCTCAGAACGAAGACTTCGAAGTACTCCAGGCAACAATTTTTTTGATCAGGAGCAGAAGCACTCGAAACGCAAACCCCTTGGTCTAGGCACGATACAGTCCGCGTCCACCACGGTAATTCGAAAATGAATTCTCACGTAACTCGTTCAGAGTTTGAATTGGTGAGCTTTGTGTCACGTCGGGTTGACTCGAAAGCTGCTGTGCTAATGATTGCATTCCATTGTGGAATCAGTTGAAGAATAAAAATCCGTGGCGCTTAGGTGCACTACTTTCGACTTCTCCTTTTATGTTTCCGTCAGCCAATGTAACGAACGGCGCGTATGCACGCCTCACACTTGATTAGCCACTCGTGCACAGTAGCATTTTAGCGTTCGAGTCAAGCAATGTAGGTCGACAAAAGTCATTCATGAGGAGAGTGATCGTCGAGTTGTTCAAATACTATGCAAGAAGCACTAATATTATTTTGCAGCTGTGTGTTATGAGCACCGTACCGTAAAAATACAGCAATTACAATGGTTAGTTTAATCAACCTCGGAAGATGGAAACACTTGAGTGCTCCGTCAAGCAAGCCTATAATAAATATCTGTAATCCGGATTTAAGTCGCCCATATTGTTCTTCTCATCCGCCGTAAGCATAGAGTGCTCGTTCGTGTCCGCACGACTCCGCTTCCGGTTTTCGAAGATGATTCCCAGGAAATACACACAGTTGGCAACGACGGAGAGGCAAATGAATGCAATGCAGATACTGTATCCAGAGATGTACTTTGGTGCATCTTTCGCAAGGAATGCATACACAGCAATGATACCGCCGACTGTGAACGAAGGTTGGCGCATTAGAGCTATAAGCGTCCTCTCTGAATGCACAAGATACACACTGTTTCCAAACCCGACCTGCCATGCTGTGCCGACGGCGCGCCGGTGATGTCCTCCGACTAGGGATAATGGAATCAGGTGAGGGATGATGGATCTGTTAATGATCACGCACGATTTGTATTGAACCAGCAGACAATTATGGGCATTGCAGAGTATGTGCCCATCACTGCCAGAAACAATGCCGCATACTGTAGCTTCGTGTGATGGTGTACAACGAGAAGGATGACGAAGCCAGTAAAAGCTATTGCTGTGGGAATGAGAACGAAGAGGAAGCGATGGCAGAAATAGTCTGATGCCACTGCGACAATCATGGCAAGAGCGAAACTACACGCCCATGGAGGAACGGAAAGTAACTGGGTGTGGATGGTGCTATGCCCAAGACTCTGGATGATGGAAGGCGCGAAGTATGCTAAATATCAAATGTCTCAGCAGTCAAACCTAACGCAAGGCACGTAGCATACACACCATAGCCATATGCGGGAACAATGAGTCCGAAGTACATGAAACCGCCTACGATGATTTTGTCTGCGACTTGCTTAACCATGGTATCCGGACATCCGAATTTGTAAAAGTACTCACAGTCTTTGAAGACATCAAATATGCTTCTTAGAGTCAGCGGATCGTGTCTCTTCGAGCGGCCCACGTCTTCATATAGACGGGCTTTGACGAATTCTTTCTCCTCTGGCGTCAACCACTTGACTTCCTCGGGGAAATCGGAGATGAAGAAAAACAGTGTCGCAGAGACGACACAAGTCAAAGCGCCCTCTATCGCAACTGATAAGTGCGATATTTAATGAGATATTCCTGCAAACATACCCAAGATGAAAATCCATCTCCAACCATGGTAACCGCGCATCCCGTCCATTTTCCCAATTGCACTAGCGAGCAACCCAGCGAACGCACCCGCCAATGTGGTGGACGAGAAGAAGAATGAGTAGCGCTTCTGAGCTTCTGCACGCTTGTACCACCTATGTCATGCCATAAGATCAGTTCGTGTGCTTGTCGAGATAGTTGTTCTCACTCACATAGCGATGAGGTAGAAGCAAGCTGGGAAGACACCACTCTCGACGAAACCTGCGCGATAATACCGGGTCAGTGTAGGCCTTGCCAAAAAGAGAGTACTCGTCCTCTACTTGCCCAAAAAGAATCGTGTGGCGACCAAGCCGCTGAAATTCTGGACAAGGCCTTGAAGGATAGACACGAGGCCAAAGAGGAACATGCAAAGAGATACTGGAAAGCAGATAATAGACCGGCGCATGTTATCTACTTGTTCAAGATCATTACTCTAAAGGAGGAAGAAAAACTTACGCCACACATGCGGCCTAAACCGCTTCAGCAGAGCATTTGATGGAATCTCAAACAAGACATATGGTACGAAGCTAACGTTCCGAGTTCAGACAAGCCTTGGTTCACCCAAAGGGGAAACTCACAAAACGACCAAAGCAGTGTTATACTCGTTCCCCTTCAGCTTCAGGTCCGTCTTTAGGCCAAATACCGCGGCATTGGATATGTTTACCCTGCAGAAGTAAGAGTCAACTCAGTGAGCTGGACTTGGCAGAAGCGCATCGATCACTTGCCTATCAAGGAATGCCAACAGGTACAAAATACATAGAACGGGTACGACACGAATATCAATCTTCCGGAGCACTTTTGCTTCGTCGATATTAGGAAAACGTGTTCTGTAGTCGCCGATCACAGGTTTGTCCGGAGGTGACAGCTTCTCAATATCGGGGCCAGGGGCAGGCGTGTCCTGGAATTCCCTGAGCGAGGTTCTCGATCCCTTCACTTCGTCAACAATTTCTATTAGTTTATAGAACCAGGTGGCGATCAAGTGACCGCGAATAAACATTGAGAACCCACCCTCGTCTTCTGAACTCATTTTGAGCTGCGTATGCTGGGCGGACACTCAAGAACCTCGGCGAACACGGGGAAAGTTCAGAGCTCGTTTGGGCGTTCATTTTGGCCACATAAGAGGCGGCTCTGTGAGTCAGCTGGCCTGGCTGCTGTGACTCACGAGGTGGAACGAATGGATCTCGCTTGGCATAAATGAAAGCGCTCTATACCACTTGCATACCGTCACACCATTTTGGGAAGGTCCGCAAGAAATGCAAACGCTGATTGGCTGCAGGATCCCATCTGCTCCTGTCGTCGGCTACCTCATGACCGGCTTTAACAAAGCGCCATGATCTCGAGCGTACGGGAATGAAGCATCATTTTTAAAGTTTTACCCAGCGAACTCGTGTATGAAAGGCAGAGCACAATACAAGACTCAACACTGGTATTCGATATTCCAGGTATACACCAACGTCAAGAGCCTACCAATTTGGGACGCTCTTTTTCGTATCGCGACGCAGGGCTGTAGACGAATAAATGACAATGCATGTTTTGATAATACACTGTATGAATGTCCCAATAGCCAGTAAGGATACATCACAACATCTTACATACACACTGACTACACATCCGTACATTAGTCGCGGCTTCTGGGGATCAGACGATCAGCACTCACGGAGACCTTGCTTAGGGGCCGAAGATAATACAACTGTCGAGACAGGGGAGACCTACTTGCTATGCTCGTCAGCTGCTAGACGTTCAGGCACGTCGGGCTCTTCGACGTCTTCATCAGCAGGCTGCGCGTTACTGGGAACAGCGTCAACGAAACGGACAGCACGTGTCTTCTCATCTTCAGGAACTTTGTCTTGTGACGGAACTTGAGAGGGGTGAGGCACCGAACCCTTGGCTGGACTGTTCAGACCATTCGTCGATGGTCTTGGGTGGGCCGGCTCTGTTAACTCTGTGGTCATAGGATCCGACGTGCTCGATGTAGGAGGATCTATGCGCAGGTTCATGATTGATGTCAAGCTGCAGTTAGAGGTATGATATCCACATACAGCAGCGTACTGACCTGATTGTGGTTTGCCCCTCCGGTCTTCTTGTAGGATCTTTCTCACAGACTCTCGGATACCCGACGCAAATGAAGGATCGGACAGCGCCCGAACATCTGCCACTGCACGCTCCACAATGGGATATCTGTACAGGTTGATTATGTGAGTCGGCCAACGAGAATGAAAGGAGCGCACCTGTCCAGTTCCTGCATCAGTTCCCTAGAAACTGCAGCCTCTGACATATACTGTAACTTTTGATCCGACGCCAACTTCTGCCTGGTGATGTCCTCTACCCGAGACATCAAGGGAATAATGCCATCCTGGGGAATTGTCTAAAAAGCCGAAGAGAAAGACTTGCATTGTTGATGACCTACACTGCTACGAAACTGGGCGAGTAATTCACGTCGCAGACGGTCAAACTCTCCAGATTTCTTAAATCTTGTGAAGAGAAGAGATTAAAGATGACAGTCATTGAGCGTCGATCTGAAATGCGCACTCTTCGACCAATTGGGTGGGATTCATGATGGCCATACTGTGTTCCTACTGTGCGATCCATGTACCATATAATTCGAGATTTGAAGACCACGAAGCGTGGGCCTAACACAAGGAACCTCTTTGAAAGAGGGTATAGCCTCGAGACGGCGGCCAGACGAAAGAAGATGAAAGGAGATGGCCCGATCGAGAGTATCGATGTCGACCTTTTTGAGCTCAATCAAGAGAGACATGGAATCACTACTTCCCGTCACCACCAAAATTCCCGGGCATTCTCTGCTGGGGATCTATCCATCGTCTTAGCGAAATTTGATAGACCTGATACTGGTATTGTTCAGCACAGAGAATTGTCCTTAAGACCTTGTCGAACTCTCATCCACGTTTGATGATGGGCGCCGATTTCCCTCCACTCAAAAATGACCTTCTATTACGGGCTGCCAGAGGTAGAAACAAACCTCTCTTGTTCGATTTATCCCGGTTTGATTCTCCGTCTTATTTCAAGGAGAGGAGACAGAACGTGCACCAGTATGGGTGATGCGGCAAGCGGGACGATATCTTCCTGGTATGTGCTCATGAATAATCCAATATCCGGAACTACACTGACTTTGCGATTCGAGAATTTCGACAACTACGAGCCAACCATGGCTTTTTCGAGATATGCCGCACGCCTACACTAGCGACAGAAATCACACTGCAACCCATTCGTCGTTATTCTGGGCTCATCGATGCCGCCATCATATTCAGCGACATCCTGGTCATCCCACAAGCCATGGGCATGGAAGTGGAAATGAACCCAGGACCCTACTTCCCCGATCCGCTGAACACTCCTGAGGATGTGTCCAAGTTGCGCATCGAGGTGGATGTTAATAAAGAACTCGGATATGTCTTTGATGCCATCATCATGACACGGAAAGCTCTAGAGGGTGAAGTACCTTTGATTGGATTCTGTGGGGCGCCGTGGACGCTATTCGCGTATATGATTGAGGGTGGTGGCAGCAAGACGTTTCAAAAAGCCAAGACATGGCTCTTCAAGTATCCGGAAGAGTCAAAGGCGTTACTCATGCGAATAGCCGATGTTTGTGTAGACTTCTTGGCCGGACAGGTCAAGGCTGGAGCGCAGGTGAGAATTTCGTCAAGTTTAAGGACAAGATGGAAATTGTAACGCGTCAGTACAGCTGGTCCAAGTCTTCGACTCGTGGGCAGGCGAGCTTGCACCACATCATTTCCAGGAATTCTCTCTCCCAACGCTCAAGCATATCGCTGCCGGTGTGCGCTCTAAGCTCGCCGCGGAAAGCATACCTGCCGTACCTATGACGATCTTCCCGAAAGGCGCCAACACTGAGCTTACGTCTCTTGCCGAGCATGCAGGATACGACGTGATTGGTATCGACTGGTGTATTGAGCCATCTGAGGCGCGACGACTTGTCGGGGAGGAGGTTACCTTGCAGGGAAACCTCGACCCGAATGTCCTGTATGGCGGAAAGGAGTCAATTGAGCGAGAAGTTAAGCGGATGTGCGAGAGTTTCAGGGGTGGAAGAATTACGAAAGGCTGGATAGCGAATTTGGGACATGGTATAACTCCAGGCGTAGATCCTGACGATCTTCGTTGGTTCTTTGAGTGTATGCACAGATACTCATCAAGCAAAGCATGATATCTCTGACTTGGTCGTAGTGCTCTGCTCCAGAAGGGCATAAGAGAGGGATTGCATCATACTTACTAAAATACAATGACAGAACACATGCAACCAGATATTCAGAGACATAGATCTCTACGTACAGTCCCAAAGAGATCGAGCTAACGTTCAATGAATGGTGATCTGCGGGTAAGAATAATGCAATGCAAAGAGGGAAATTGCGTAGATAGGGTGTTGGGAGCGGAGACAAGGCAAGGCTTTGGAAAGCGATAGATATTGACAATGCAATGAGATAACAAAAAATAGACAAGCCAAACGGATCATCGTAAGTCAGAGCCAGCCCGAACTTCCATGTCATGCAATGACATCTGCAGCACTGAAACTACTTCGTCTGCGCCGCACACTCCTCAAATTAGGTCTCTCTGACTTGGACCCCGGCACCACGACCGCCGCTGCGTTGTTCGTCATCCACGCTCCAGCCGCTGCCACCGCGGATTTCACTACCGCCGTCGCCGTAGTAGGCGTTTCCTGTACGGATGCTGCAGAGTTATGGTGCGCTCGTTTGGCCGCTAGCGTGGGCAGACGAGACGGCGATGGCGATGGCGGATGCCTCAATTTGCGAGTCGTAGTAGTGAGAGTGGAAGCGGCGGTGTCCTTTGCAACGGTGGCAGTAGCGGTACCACGGGCGCTAGTGCCGTTCGCGAGACGAGGAATCTTATTCGGCGACTGCCCGTTTGCTTTGGTCGATCTCCCTGTGTTCAGAACCGTCCCAACCTTCCGCACTGCGGCTGCAGCAGTGGACCGCGTCACTCGTGGTGGGCGCTGCTCCGAGGTTGTGACACGTGCCCCAGCCGGTCGTGCTGATGTAGGCTTTGTCTTCGTTCGCCGAACAGGCGCGACACCCAGTGCAGGTAGCACGTCATCTTCATCTTCAATATCTGAATCCGATGCAGTCCGCTTGGCAGCGGGCGTCTTACGCGGTTGAGCAGGTGGCGAGATAGCGCGTGCTTGTGCGGTAGCTCGGGCAATATGTTTACTGGGCGTCACAGGTGGCATAGGGGTTATGGTAGAATCTGTCATAACATCCATCTGATCCTCAACTTCTGCTGGTGGAGTCGCTGGGGTCACAAGGGCGGTGGCAGCGAGGATAGATGCAGATTGAAGTCTCTTCATTTCGTCAAAAGCAGACCACTTGCACCATTCGAGTTGCTTGAGGTACATATACTGCTGTTGTGGTCCGACAACACATCCCGGACGAACTATCCGCATAAAGGCGATAGCCTCAGATGCCGTGAAGCCATACTTCCAGATCAGATACGCCCCGATGAGCGTTCCTGTGCGACCTAGTCCGGCCTTACACTGTGATGAAACATAATTTGAGCGGTTCAAGTGAGTTCAAGTGAGATTGTACGCTGATGGACTCACATGCACAGCCACAACACCACCCGCTTCGATAACTTCATCTGACATGTCGATAAATTTTCTGACAATTTCGTCTGTAGGATTTGTCCCGTCGTCGAAGTATAATTCGCAGTGATTGATATCTCTTTCCAAGAATACTTGCCGGTCGTACAGTGGGTTGTTGAGTCGTACGACAAGCTTGATATTGTGTTTCTCGAAGTAATCCAAGCAGTTGAGAAAGGGCGTGGGCAATTTACGCTGCAAGGCAAGGTTTCCCGGTCGTGTCGGAGAAGTCGTTGCGTTGTCGCCCTGCTTCTCTTGCTCTATCCTTTCCTTCTCTTTCTTAATCCAGGTAGGATCCACAGGAGATGCGAACGCAATGAAGTTGGGAGTTAACCAATTCCAGTCACCGTTCTCGACTTTCTCGTAGTACTCATAGTCTTCAACGTCGAATTCGTTCATGTCGCAAAGCCCATTCTGCATCGCTTTGTAGACACCCCAAAGACAATCCTGGATGCTCAGGTTGAAGTCTGATTGCCCCCTTCCAGCGTCACGGAAGGGCATGAACTCGATCTCCGCAATTGGGTGGAAGGCCTCCCATGGTGGTCGTTGTTGAACAATCATCTAATATCATGCGGTAGTGGGTGATGCGTGCACCATTGCAGAGGAGTGACTCACAACATAAAGTGCCATTATCAATGCAGCATTAGCCTTTCTTCTGGGATCACTCGATGAATACAAAACAAGACGATGGGACGACAATGCCTGATCCTAACATCAACATCGGTGTTAATGATTGAACATGACGGCAGAATTCCTTCGACATACCTGAAGAAGTTCATGGATCAAAATACATGCCTTGTACACCATGGCGAGGTTCAGTGGACCCCAATCTTGGAAAAATGATAGATAGAGTAACTGGTCATCGATCGTGAAGTAATAATACTTCGAATCGTCATCAGGTGTCACGGACGATGATCCTGCAGGTGCCCCACGTATTCGCGGAGTATTTTCTGGATCATTGGCCATGCGGTTGAGGATGCCCGCTCTTAAAGGAGGATGGGGAAACGATGTGAAGTACAACCTTAGAAAAAGCCGAAATTCAACAGACATGTTGTATCCAAGATTGCGCGTCAGAAACATACCTTTCACCAAAATAACAAAGAGGTTCACATGATGGTGCCATCGCAGGTAAGATAGAGATGGCTCGGGGAGGTACCTACGGGCGTAAGAGGGTCGTGAAGGTCGCGATTGAAGAGGCAAGTTGTCCCCAGTTGTGGTAGTACGCCGCGTGATCACGAGACCAGCACGCGGCGACCGCCCCCTTTGCGCGCGACCGCGCTCGTGATCGCAATTAGAAAGTGGCGGCCCTGTTCAACGGTTCCATGCTGCAGGTCACATTTATGTAGGGGGAGGGCGGCAAATTTACACCAGATAACACCAGGGACACATTCCATTGTTTCTGTCTATAGATGCGTCGCTGCTGCATGTATGTATACGATCAGAAAGTGAAGTCAAAAAGTGAATAATGTCTGTCTAATTTGAAGTCAGATCGTAACGGCACACAACTAAGAGTATCAAATACGGGCATGGCAGACGAGTCACCCAACGAGTGACTTCCCGCAATGCCCGATCCAGACGGGTAGTATGAACTTTGGTGGATTACAATGTTTGCATGGCGTCGACTGCAGCTGGGGCACGTGGACAGCGCCGCGGAGGCGCGGCGCGTTTGTCATTTGCGGGCGATTATGCTACGCGTTAGAGTCTCCTCCACCACGACGTCTCATCAGCGATTGGAATATCTGGGCTACACTGCCAACATCTGTCAACTTTGCGAAGTGAGCCGTAGCAAACGATGCCGGACAGCCAAATCTTTAAGGTGAGGTGCAGTTCGAGCTTCGTGACGCGTTGTGTTCAAATACATCTTGACCCCGTATTTTCCCAGGCCACCTACAGTGGCATTCCGGTCTACGAGATGTAAGCTTTAATTGACGCGTATAACGCGTGGCTGATTGCTGATGTTTTTTCAGGATGTGCAAAGGAGTGGCTGTTATGCGTCGCCGTTCGGACTCATGGTTGAATGCGACACAGATTTTGAAAGTCGCTGGGTTTGATAAACCGCAGAGGACTCGCATTCTGGAACGCGAAGTGCAAAAGGGTGAACACGAGAAGGTGCAAGGTGGTTATGGGAAATATCAAGGTGAGCACTGCTTGAGCCCTGAAGGAGCTGCCCCTATTTTCGCGCGAAGATGTATGAGAGTCGAACATACTTCTTCAGTAATTGAACTCCTGGTGGTTGTTTGGAAGTCGGCCTACATGCATATGCGATAAAGGGGCTCTTACATTGACGGTGCTTCAACTATGAATGTTGCAAGTGCTTACTCTCGATTGACATTGCCTATAAGCTTGTGACTCGAAGACAGGACATTGTCCCCGATTATATTCCCCATACTCTCGAGGGTCTCCGACTCTGAACGTGGCGAGATTCGCTGCAGAGATCCAAGCAAATATGGTCATAACCATGCATCGCTGAAATTGGCTTTTCTTGATGCTCGATATGATGATTCAGGCTGTGCAGGTGTGCCTTTTGAGAAGGTTCACATAGCAATGACGAGCTGGTCTTAAGGAACATGTGGAGGACTCTGGCGATGGTATAGTGCCCCCTGCCGAGTCGCAGCTTTTCAAGGATCCATCCTTATTGATGTTTGATGCCAATATCTCCATTATCTATTCGTTATCAAAAACATCATGTGCGAAATGCCCATGTGTCGTTGGCTTGAACAGGCAGCAATCTTTGATACTGAATCCTCCCACTTTTTTTAAAATTTGCAAATAGGAACATGGATTCCTCTCGAGAGGGGCCTTCAGCTGTGCAGGCTATATAATTGCGAACAACTCCTCCGACCTATTATTGATTTCCAACCCGAGGCAACAAGTCCGCCTCTCGCACCTAAACATTTGGTTGCCGCACAAGGGAGCAAGCCGCCGTCGCGTCGGTTAGGTGCTGATTTGGCAGCAGGCGGTTCCATGATGAACACTAGGTCATCGAGAAGGAATCAACCAGATGCTGTTGATGGTTCCGAACTTGACGCCCTGTCAGTTCGAGGCTCAGAAGACGGGACAATGACCCCATCTCCTTCCGAGGCCTCCTCAAGTTCGCGGACACCTTCACCTATCCGGAGCAGCCCAGCGCCGTCGGTGGTTCCATCGAATGGTGTTGATGAAGAGTATCGCTCTCCACCTCGGGAAAGCAATCGGAAACGTAAACAGCGACCGACGAACGTCGATTACGAATCCGATCAAGAGCCAGCGGGCGAAAACAGTTCCCATGATACATCTATCTATGGCGACCAGATTCTCGAGTACTTTATATCTGATACGAACCAGATACCCCAAATTTTGATATCCCCTCCGTCTGACTTTGACCCGAACATGGCCATCGATGATGATGGACATACCGCTTTGCACTGGGCAAGCGCTATGGGTCGTATTCGAATCGTGAAGCTCTTGCTCACGGCAGGCGCTGATATCTTCAAAGTCAACAAAGCGGGCCAAACAGCGCTGATGCGGAGTGTTATGTTCGCGAACAATTATGACGTCCGGAAGTTCCCCGAACTTTACGAACTCCTGCATCGGTCAACACTCAATATTGACAACAGTAATCGAACCGTCTTTCACCATATCGTAGACGTAGCCATGTCGAAGGGCAAAACTCATGCTGCTCGATACTACATGGAAACCGTTCTTCATCGATTAGCAGACTTTCCCAGAGAACTGGCGGACATCATCAACTTTCAGGATGAGGACGGTGAGACGGCTCTGACGATGGCTGCTCGGTGTCGGAGCAAACGGCTGGTCAAAATTCTCATTGATCATGGGGCCGATCCGAAAATTGCCAATCGGGACGGCAAGACTACAGAAGATTATATTCTGGAGGATGAACGTTTCCGTTCGTCGCCTGTACTGCCCTCCCGCGCGATGTCAATGTCGTTCAGGAATGCACAAGCCGCGTTTCCTCCGCCTGGCGCTCCTGCCTACTACTCGTTCGGCCCATCAAACGGTGATCGGCCACCCTTGCATTATTCGACAACGGGGCAGAGGGCAGCGACACGCTGTGTGAACGATGTTACAATGATGCTTGATAGCCTGGCAAGCGCATTCGATCAAGAGCTCAAGGACAAGGAGAGGGATTACAATCAGGCGAACGCGCTACTTGGGAACATCCAGGCGGAGATTCTTGAGAGCCAGCGCACAGTCACGCAGTTGAAAATTCAGGCACAAGGGTTGCCCCAAGCAAAGCAGGCCCTGGGCTCGTTAGAGGAAACCCTTCGCTCAAAAATGGGCAAGCGCTACCGACTGGGGTGGGAGAAGTGGGTCAAAGATGAGGAGGAGCGCGAGAAGGCCGTCCGCGATGCGCACGGCGGGTTCCTCATAGCATCGTCTCCTGAAGAGAATATTACGGACCTGGTTGCGCTATATGACGGCACGCCGTCACATCCGGACGCGGTCCGCGAGGAGTGCGAGAAGCTACGGGAGGAGCTTGTAGTGCACAAAAAGCGGAGAAAGGAAAAATTTGAAGAGCTTGTGAAATTCCAGGCGGAAGCAGGGACTGGGGGCCGAATGGCAGAGTATCGGCGGCTGATCGGTGCTGGGTGTGGGGGCGTCTCGCCTGGGGAGGTGGATAATGTGTTGGGCATGTTACTTGAGGTATGTCCTAGCAGCGAGATTGATCTTCTGCAGCCTTGACAGTTTCTGTAGACATTAGAATCCGAGGAGCCTAGCTCTTCGCCTTTTGCTTGGAGTGGCAGCCAAACGGTCGGGCGTCCAGCAATGTCAGTGGGATAGATGCGTATACCAATGGGACTTTTGCTACGTGAAGGTCATTGGTGTTTCTGTGTGAGTAGCTTGGTTATCTAGGTGTGTGTCAAAGGTTGCTTGTAATAATATTAATGTAGCATCGCCTGCGTACATGTACCAAATGCCGGGCAGTACTTACAAACCGGAATTTGATGACATATTATAGTACCGCCCACAACGTATGCAAGACTTGAGAATGTAATGACTGATCTCATCCGGAACTCCTTGTTCGACACTTTTGTGTGACGCAGATCCGCATTGTACTACGTGGTGAGTTTCACACTGCGTCGGGCAACCGAACTCGCGGCAGGCGAAGCATGTGGTGGACGGGCAAACGGACCGCCTTTCCAGACTAACCTTTGTGGTCTGTACTGGCATCGATGATTGGCTGAGAAACTCTTGAGTGTTGGCAGATCCCTCATCCTTCGACGTTCCATCGGTGCCGCATGAATCACAATTTGAAAGTGCTCTATGCTCCCTGCTGGCATCCGCCTGGTTTCGACAAGTTTTGTGTGACGGTGAGCTCATCTGCATTCTCTCCTTCTGCAACCTCGTCATTCCCCCTTACACCAACTCATCTTCGCAGGCATTACTTGCTCAGGCACAAACAGCTGTCTGAAGCTCATGAATGTCACCACATTCCCTTGTCTCATCACTTGACTTCTGTGCAACAACAAGCCTGCATTGACGAGTTCAATCTTCTATACAGGCTGCTACCAACTTATCCTTGACCCCCTGCACATCTGAAACTATCTCAACAAAGATGGCATTGAGCTGATCACTTTTAGAAAATGTTACTGCTACTAATGTCTGCCTGGATTATTTTGACAACATGTCTCTTCTCATCTGCATGGGACCAATGCCAGTATTGAAATTCAGTGTTCTCAATACCTATATGGTGTGAAATAATGGCTGGTTTCTTGCTTAGCTTATATGTATTGAAATGGATAACCTGATTATATTCAATGGAACATTGTTGAGAGTATGTATAAATCCTATCAACAATTTGACTCACAATTTTGGTAATAACATGAGATAGTCTCAACTGTTATTTGCTTAATGTCAACAACGTTACCTGCTGTGATCTACGATTGCGAACAATATCTTTTGCAGAGAAAAAGCGACTCAATAAACTCCTTCCGACACGGGGAATCGAACCCCGGGCTATCGCGGACATAAATGAGAGGCGATAATGTTAGCCACTACACCATATCGGATCAACTTGATTGGCTCAGAAAATATACACAAACCAAAAACAAAGGCATTGGCAAGAAACTTCAGCTCTTCCACGCTGCTTACCTTTAGTACTACTGCCTTCGCTGCCTGTCCCTGAACATGAGCTGGTCCCGCTACCAAGTCCAAACCGCGTGGACATCCATCGGATGGACAAAAGATTTCCGACACCTCGCGCCCGTGCCGCGACACTGGTCGCAGCGCAGGTCGTGGCAGGATTCCGTCATCAAGGTTGTACGCCCGCGGGACAGGATCAAGTACTGGAATATCGTACCCGGCGACCAGGTGCGCCTGCTGGGCGACCCTGCGGGGCGCATCTACGAGGTGAACATGATCAACCGGCTGAGTAACCGCGTGATTCTGAAGACGGAGGACGACGCGGTGCGTGCGGGTTTCTTAACGGAGCTGTGTGGGAGCTGACGGCGGGCTGTGCGTGCAGCGGAAGCGGGAAAACCGGATGGACGTCGGGGGCGGGAAGCAGGTGTCGTATGCGCGCTGCCAGCTGTTCGTCGGGCGGTTCGAGTTCCCCCCGCGGGACGGCGCGAGCGAGCCGGTCACCCTCCCGTGCGTGCCATGTCGTTCTCTGCGTCTGTCGCGCTGACCCTTCCTCGCGCAGGGTGTTCGCGTCGCGCGTGGCGACGTCGAACCCGCGCTGGCTCAAGGCGGTGCAACGCTACACCTGGGAGCGCTACGCGGCGAACACCGTCCCGCGGCTGCCGTACCTCGCCGACGGCGAAAAAGAGCGCGTTCTCATTCCGTGGCCCAAGAAGAACCGGCCTGCGCGGCCTGACCGTAGGTGCGGTCGCAAGGGTTAAGATACAACACTAATTAGGCACACAGCTACGGACTACGATACGCCGTTGGCGGCGGTGGCGGAGATCACGTACGTCCCCCCTGCGCTGCCGTCCAACTTCATGCGGCCGCTCCCGGCGCCGCCCTCGGAGCACGAGTACATCCGCGCGGTGGCGAACCCGGGCAAGTACACGTACGACGCCTCGCAGGCGGTGGAGGTGCACCTGGCGAAGGAGCTGTCGAACCCGCACTCGCGGGCGAAGAAGCAGGCGCGGTGGCAGGCGTACGAGACGTACAAGCGGTCGCTGCTGCAGGACATGATAGCGGGGGAGCTGAAGGAGCTGAAGGGGCGCACGCGGCGGGAGGCGCGGGCGGAGGCGACGTGGAAGTGGCGGCAGCGGCTGGCGGAGGAGCGCAAGGCAGAGATGAAGCGGCGGTGGAAGAACCGGGGCTCAGAGGCCCGGCTGTTGCGCAAGAAGGGGAGGAAGGCGCGGAAGGTCGAGAAGCAGCAGGAGCGGTTGCGCAAGCTGGTGCTGCTGGAGGCGCCAAACCAGGTGATCCCCGGCCGTGCTCCTTCGGAGAGCCGTGCGTAGGGGCAGCCACGATGTGCGTGTGGGTTGTGGGTCTGGGAAGGCGGCCGAGGAAAAGTGATGCAGAACTGTCATCCATTTCATGTCACTACACTACTTGTCGATAGCATTATTCCACATCCCCCGAGGATCCCTGGACTGCATGGCCTGCACAAGACGATGCAGCCGACGGAGGAATTGGCATCAAATTCCAGCGCCCTGGACGAGAAATGGCCGAGAATGCCATGCTACTATATATAGCAAAGTTCCCTGATGGCACGTTCCGATGACGCCTGATCGTCGATGCAGCCTTTGTCAGCTCTCGCCCAGCATCCATAAATCCAGCGGCCCGCGCAGACAAGTGAAAGCGGTTCCCTCCCTTCACCTCGGTGTCCCCTACTTATCCTCGGTGACACCCTCTCGCTCGGACTCCCGGTCCTTTTCCTGCTGTCGTTCTCACTTTGTAGTCCCTCATCGTTACAGGCGGCCGGTCCTTCAATCTTATAGCGCTGCCACCCAGGTCTTTTCCCTTCTCCCATGTCATGTCCAGCCATACCTCTGAGACGTCTACAGCTGCCGATCCAGAAAAGCAGAACACCGCACCTCATGCCCTCACGCAGCCACCCGCCGTCCCCCCGCCCCCGCCCGCAGACAGCCCCTCCACCGACTACCTCGTCCAGCTAGAGCCCGATGATGACCCCAAGCACTTTTCCACCCTCAGGAAGTGGGTCATCGTCCTCGTCATAAGTTCCGCCGCCCTCTGTGCCACCTTTGCCTCGTCTGTGGTGCGTTTCCCCGCAGCGTCCCTGGTACTTTAAGACTCACGTTCCTCCCCAGGCCACGTTCACCGAGGCAGGGCTCGCGGAGGATCTGCACACCGTGCACGAGGTCACGATCCTCAGCATCAGCCTGTTTGTCTTGGGACTCGGTGCGTGTCTGCCACCTTTCGGTACGTTCCCCCCCTGACGAATGTGCAGGCATTGGTCCCCTCTTGGTCGGGCCCCTCTCTGAGGTGTACGGACGAAACAACATCTACCGCGTCTCCTACTTTCTCTTCTGGGTGTTCACATGGCCCGTCGCATTCCCTCCAAACATCGGTGCGTGCCGACTAAATAACATCGCGGTGTATTCTTGTTAATCCGACGCCTTGGCAGAGGTCTTCCTCGTGTTCCGGTTCATTACAGGCTTCTGCGGCTCCGCCTTCCTCAGTGTCGCCGGCGGCAGCGTGAGCGACCTTTTTGTCAACGCCCAGGTTGCCAGGTAGACACCGATTTCCCTACCCCATTAAACGGTATTTTTTGCTCACGAGGCGCGCAGTCCCATGGCAGTATACACCATGTCTCCCTTCCTCGGGCCTGTGGTCGGTCCCCTGATCGGCGGGTGAGTTCCACCCGCGTCCTCGCCTGTATGCAGCCCATTGTTGAGTGTGACGCAGGTTCATCAACCAAGTACGTTCATCCATTTCGGTCGGGAGTTTTCAGGACTAACCTCCGCCATCGCAGAACACCAACTGGCGCTGGACGTACCGGGTGCTCCTCATCTGGCAATTTTGCGAGCTCTTGCTGTTGCTGCTGGTACGCCACGCAACCTTCGTCCAGGCGTGTTGTCTCCTGACTCGTCTGCTAGCTCGTCCCCGAGACGTACGAGCCGGTTATCCTCAAGCGCAAGGCTGCTCGGTGCGTCCAGCATATTTGTTCCGTTAAATTCGCTCATAGTCGGTGGATGCAGGCTACGGAAGGAAACGGGCAACGAGAAATATTACGCCCCGCTGGATAGACGGGAGACGAGCATCGCGAGAGCGATCTTGTTCAGCTGCTACACGCCATTCGGTTCGTCGCATTGCGCCACTCATGACGTCAGTGCTCATTTTTGCCGTAGAGTTGCTCATCTTTGACCGGATGGCGCTGTTCCTGGATACATGGTGTGTACTCTCCATAGCTGGAGCACGCGTCCCGACTTACAGGCTTTGAACAGGAATGCGTTGCTCCTCGGGATACTGTATCTCGCGTTTCAGGCATTCCCCATCATCTTTGAGGACCTGCATGGGTTCAACTATCAGACGACCGGCCTGTCATTCCTCGGGATCGGCGTGGGCATGATCGCCGCCCTCGCGACCCAGCCACTCTGGAATAAGTACGTCTGATAGCTACTAGCGCAACGACATAGCAGTTCTCAACGATCTACCGCAGGTTCAACCGGAAGCAGGCAGAAAAGTACGACGGGCACCCGCCCCCCGAGACGCGGCTCGTTATAGGGCAGGTCGGCGGGATCCTCGCGCCCATCGGGCTGTTCTGGCTGGCGTTCACGACGTACCGGCACGTGCACTGGATCGCGCCGATCATCGCGTCGGTGCCGTTCGGCGCGGGCGTGTACTTCATCTTCACGTCGACGTTCACGTACCTCGTCATCGCATACCGCCCGATCGCCGCTAGCGCGATGGCGAGCAATAGTGCGCTGCGCTCGACGTTCGCTGCGGTGTTCCCGCTCTTCGCGGGCGCGATGTACCATCGCCTCGGCACGGTCGGCGCGACCGCACTCCTGGCGGGTCTGACGACGATCATGGCGCCGCTGCCGTGAGTGCTTCGCGTTCCCATGTATCGTGCGGTATCTCATGAGCCCGATGGCAGGTTTATATACTACAAAATCGGCGCGAGATTGCGAAAGACATCGAAGTTTGCCGTCAAGGACGATTGATCGTGATTGCTATTTTACGTGTACGCTGGGGAAGGGCGAGGACACAAAATGACTGACTGCGGGAATGATATGCACGCTGTTGATAGACTGACAACAGTTCATAATGACTTTGCTGCAATAGCGTTTGGATTTAGTTTCTGTAGTATACTACCTGGACTGTGCTGTTGGTCCTCTAGATCTGCCTCATATTTAGTTGGGCAATGTATGCATGGCACCTTTGTTATCATTTCGTCTTTCCTTGTCTGCAATCGTGAAGAGGATGCGGAGTAGCTCGGACGCGGCCGGCTCCGATGATGTCTTACACCCGGCGTCGGGAATTCCCACGCATCTCATCCTGAACCATGTCTCTCCTCGCTCGCGCCAGTGTGCCCCTCCGCCAAGCCGTCCTCCGCTCGCCCTCCGCGACCTCGGTGCGCTTCTCGTCGACGCACGGCGAGTACAAGGTGCGTGCACCGTTTTCATGTGTGGAGCGGCGCGGTCTGATTTTTGTTTGCGCGTTGCAGCACCTGCCGTTCGAGTACAACAGGCCCGGAGTCTTCGGCTCCAAGCTCGCGGCGTACCTGCTCACTGGCTTCGCGATCCCGTTCGTTGCGGCGGCGTTCCACCTGTATGTCTGCCAACAACGTGGTATGAGCGTTGACTGATGCACGTTTACTCTCTAGGAGGAAGTCGGGATGAGCATAGAGCAACTTTGCATTTGTCGCGTCACACATCACTAGAACTCTAGAGCCATCTCAATCCGCTGCAGTGCATTTAAAAAACCCTCCGAAACCATGCGCTTTCTGAAGGCATGCTAAGTGAAGCAACCAGACAGTCTAAAATGTCTACCGCTATGCACAATTTACTTCTGATTGCTACTTCGTCACTGCTGTAAACCGCCCACCCCATTTGACGCGTCCGCGTCGTCCTCGTAGCCGAGTTTAGCTTTTTGGTTCTTGTGCTTCTTGCTGTGCTGTAGCGTGCGGCAGTCACATGTCCGTGTCATGAAGTCTGGATCTCCATCCAGAGCATCGAGGGCGCTCAAGGACGCGCGCCGCATTGCGGAAGAAGCCGTTGCATCCATCGCGCTCGCGAGAATGATATCGTGGACGACGACTAGTCGTCCGATGTCAGCAGTGCCCATTGCAGAGACATAGGCAACTACTGACCGTCGCAACGCACACCACGTACTCCCTCTGCTTCCTTGACAAGCTGGTGTTGATGGCATCGCGAGGCGTCGAAGATGGCGAACAGTGTCGTGTTTGGATGTCCAGACAGTGTCTGAAGCCTGATGTGTCTGTCGTAGAACGGCTTGATGACGTTGTCGAAGAACTTCGCCACTCCGGTTTCTGAGAAGCCCTCCGAGACGTAGAGAGCACCGATGATGGACTCCACGATGTCTGAAAGGACCTGACGCAGATCAAAATGTTACACACAGTCTCCTGTGACGACTCCAAAATTCACGCTCACCTTCGGATGGTCCACCTCGAGCCAGTACTGGCCAGGCGGCCTCCTCTCGCGTTCTGCCAGCGCATACTCGTGTTTCTGCAGTGCGTTTACTTTTCCCATGTATGCTTGAATAGAGTTCCGGAGTTCAGGTGCAACATGCTGGATGTGCTCATGTAAACCACAGCTCACGCACAGTGCAGCTAATGCGCTATTCGATACCATTGCTTGCTGTAATTTCGCCTGTCACTTCCACGTTTGCTTATATAATGGGTGTTGCGCACCTTGATTAATGTGATTCCACCCGGGGACAGGTGCGGATAACGATCAAATGCGTGTCGAACTACGACTGGAGAATAAAGACGGTAATTTCAGGGGTTTCCATAAAAATAGTCATCTAAATGGCTAGGAAGACTTACAGAAGTCCAGGATTGCGTCCCCAATGAACTCGAGCCTATCATAGCCAGTAAATTCATGTCCTTCAATAGACCGATGTGTCTGACTAAACATGAGCAGGCAAACGCGTTTCATACGCAGGAATAGGACTGACAATGGCCTGGACGAGCAGTTGCGGCTCCGCGAGGTGGTGACCAAGTATGGCCTCTACGGCTGCAAGAAACTTTGCTGGCCAGGAGGTCTTGATATTGGGAGCTGGTATCGTTGCCTTTCGAGCGAAGTCGGACCAGTGCGCGACCTTGGGGATGTCGACACCCAGGACCTTCGTGACGTCAAAGGCTACATGTAGGCCGCCAGACAAATACGCTGCTCCGATTATGGCCTCGACGACATCCGCCACGGTCTTGATTCGTCAGTTCGAGAGCCGAGTTGCTCATCAACGAGAATTACCTTGTCTCCTAGCCATTGGATGTTCTGCTCATCCCCCTGCCTCTGCCTCTTGCCACGCCTTTTCTTCTGTGCTTGCGAAGCCTTTACACCCTACATTATTATACTCCTGCCAGTATGCGAGGTTGTATGCCTACCTGTCCTTGTCCAGTCGGCGTCTGACCAGTACCACCGGTACCATTATCGCAGTTCTGGCCGTCAATTGAGTAGATTTTACTCGTCGTCTGGGAGTCAACTGAGGTAGGTTCTGAAACGACGGGCAGCCATAATTTTGCCACAAACGGCTTGCTTTGAATGTATGGAGGTAGGCCTACACGATTCGCGCCGGATAGCAAAGCTTTGTTGCTAATAATTTGCTGGCGAATGACATGGAGAGCACCCTCCCTTTTGGTAGGCTCAATCACAAAACAATATATGGATGCCACGTATTTCAGGTAAGCGTCCCCTGTTTGATATGGTTTTTAAAGTGGATATTGGACTCAAATAACGGACGTGAACGCATACCTAATAATTCTAGACGCTCATAATCATATTCGACGCCGGCGACAGAAGGTGTAAGCGCGGCGATCAACAACCGCTCCAGGATGGAGTGGTGGAAGAACTTTGCATTGAGCTCCTTTACAAGTAATTGATCATCGATTCTGCGAGTAATAGAAGGTAGAAGAAGCAGTGTCCGGAAAGTGCTGCGTGTCTTTTTAGTACTATCGCTGGTCAGGAAATTGTTCATACTTACCTCGCTGGAATGGTGAGTTTTGCGCATAGCTCGGGGATAAGGTCTGGAATAAGTTGCAGTGCTGCCATGAAAATGAAGAGGGGCGCTCACATTTGACTGGTGCTTGTGTAGGCGGTGACACCGATGGCTTACAGGTCGGATTCAGATTGTTCACGATGGCAGGCGCAGGAGAAACTTGTATGATAGGCTGATTGTAATTCTTGAGTCCCTCAAAGCTCTTACGACGTGCTCTACAATATTCAATGAGATTGTCGTAACCTGCTTCACGCTAGTCACAGATGAGCATACTTTCTGCCTTAAAACCCATAGCAAACTCACCGGACTGTCATCAACCCTGCTTAGTGGCGTCAAGTCATGCCTAACTTCAGTGATAAAGAATCTGTTGGTAAACTCGACCCATCTGTCCTGAACAATTGAGTCTTCGACACAACTTTCAATTGGCATGTGTTCGCCAGGCAGTAAGGGTGCCACTGGACGATCGGCAGCGAGTCGCACCAAGTCCCATGGAATGTGGCTATCGACGGTAGGGTGCTCCCATCGCTGGCTGTGACTCTCGCTCGTATCTTTCCATGTGGAACTGAGAGGAGCGATCAAATATGGCATGCTGCCCACATCACAAGAGAAAGGCTTGTTTGTGACAGCTCGACAAACTCTAGTTGTGTAGGCATGAAGAGTGTCGAGATGATCTTGATCTACATAGAAGGCTGCCCCTCTCCGAAGCTGCACAGTAGAGGCATTACCAGAAGAGAAGACAGAGAAACTGAAAAGGTCTGGCAAGGGTAACTTGGTAAGTATTAGGACCGGAACATACGGTTCGTCTCTGAGATGGCCCGGCAAGACGATTGTCGGGTAAATTAACTTCTCCGGGACGGATCGAGTGTTTGACCAGAAGTCAGGTCGTTTTCTGGGATAACGATGCGTGCCAGCGGATGCCACTGCAGCAGTGACATCACCATTCGCAGGGTTGCTTGCTACAGGTAAGACGTTCAAGGACATGTCAAGGCCTGTCCGAGGTGGTTGAGGAAATAAACGGCAATCAAGGACACCTTTCGCAAACAACTGACTGCAAGCCTGATAGCAAGCCGTCCATCGTGCCTCAGAAACGGAGGAAGAGAGCGGACCATTGATGGCGGGAACAGGGCAGGCTTCGGGAAAGAAGACGGTGCATTGGAACTTCGGTTCAGCGTCCACTTCGTCTACCTTGTGGAACCCGAACAGAGATCGAGGACTGTACTTTCCCTCTTGTAAGCTTGCTGCAAGTCGATAAATGACCGCCGCGGCATCCGACTTCCGGAGTCGTCCACTTGTTGTAGGATCCTGAATGTACTGTGCAAGCTCATCTTCATCATCGCTATCGGAATAGTACGGATCGAGTGTATCATGCAAAGATGCAGGAGGCATAGCACTCTCAGTGCTACGAAACATCGTTGAAATCCAGTATTGCAAGTCGTCGTCGAGGTTTGTCACTTCATTAAGTATGCGGCGATGCAAATCGTTTCCCCTTTCTAGCATGTGTACAACACGACTTTGTGAATCCACGCATCGCGCAAGTGAGAAGGCGTATGATAGCTGGCTGTCGAAAAGATTGTAACTTGTCAAAAGAACAGGCATGAGTACGAAAAATCAAGGCCAGCTGGAGATGCAACGCCTACTGGATGACCACCGAAGACCTTGGAATATCCAAGACATCTGCAGTCTTGGTGATTACGAGGAGATTGTAGGCACCTGAACTGAAATCATGAAAAAGCTTTTGCCGCAGAACACGTTAGACGTGTCAGCCCGAGCATTGCATAAGACGACTTGCTTGGTGCTGTAATTCATTACAGACCTCTGGGCCTGTCACAACTAAAGGGCGGACAAAGCCCAGCTCATGCCCAGGCAAGTCGCTCAAAAGCTGTACAATCAGGTTCGCGACAACCCTTCTTCTGACTTTGGAAAGACACCTTGTTTCAGCTTGAATGCTCAAGATACGATGGATACTCACCGATAACCAAGCCTCGAAAATCTTCGCCGTACTTACACGTCTTCAACACTTCCACCAGCTTGGTGAACTTAGGTGAGACGTTGTGCTTAGTTGAACTGTCATCGGTACATGGCCTCTGAAATGACCAGGACCTCATGACTTCCCGTATAGCTGACTTGGCCATGTTTGCGGTTGCATCACCAGAGGTCAATGGTGTTTTCCAGATGTCGTGAAGAGCATGACTCCAGAACATGTCCGCCCCACATGATCCTAGTTCAACGAATACGTCATGCGCAACTTTATAAAGGCGAGATGGAATCACCCCTGCGGTATCCGCCTGGCATAGCTGGTTGGAAAGTGATGTCGTCACCGAGTCGGCTCTGTCATACAGCATCACCAATTCCATCGGGTAATCCAGACCGTCTATGATGGTGATTGGTTTGCGCGATTCACACAAGTATAATGTCTCTGCTTGCAAAACCATCTGGAGTCGGGTGAGATTTGCGGGGCCTGTCACCACCGCGAAAAACTTCGATGTGGAGACAAAGTGAGGACTAGTCCGAGAAGACATGCACATGGTCGCCAAATCTATCCAGTCAACCCTCTGCGTATCGCTGAACACCATCAAAGACATATGATTTGTAGCTATGAGCTTTTCGTCCAAAGACTTCCAAAGCGCCTGTCAATCGATAAGTTCTCAAACTCGTGATGGGTTCAAAAGTCTTACATCGAAAGTAATTATTATAACGTCGTTCTTTGACAATATAGACCATTGGAGAGAACCATTCCTGTAGTTCGAGGAACCATACGAGCCAACCGCTAGAGGATTCTCTCGGGTTGCCGTCAATGCCTTCAGGAAATGGTTGATCGCAGCCTCGGAACTAAAGAACCAAGAGTTGCTTTGTATCACTACAATCTTACTACATTACATTCAAAACAGGACTGACTGAACGACGAGAAGTATGAATTGGCTTGGTGTATCGCTCGAGCGACGTCTCTGAGCCATGACGCTCCGCTTCGCTACATCAACAACTAGCGATGTTTGAACTAGACAAACGAAAGATTCAACGCATAGTCGAGGAACTTTCAGGTGAAACATACCATCTCGATTCTCCACAACAGTAATCACTGCATCGCAGAGATTTAGACATAGTTGCGCGCAGAAAGAAAAGGAAAGTTTACAATTCTGTAGTCCTGCCCGGTCCAAAATCTTGTGTTCTTCTGCGGATGCATAAGACTCGTTTCCCCCAGCGATGACAGCATGATTAGATTGAACTATCCTTCGCTTCTTCGTAGGACGGACAGGCGTATCACAGCGCGATGAGTCAGAGTCGTCGACACAACTAGTCAGAACAGATTCTGATCCCGTAGATTTAATAGCCAGGGAAGAGCTGGTATGTGGAGCTTGCCTCGGAGACAATGTTGACATTGAATCTATCGATGTTCTACTGCTTTCTGGTACTTGCACTGAGGATGCTATTTTCTGTGCTTGCTTCCATAGCTCGAACATGGGTAGGAGTGAGGCTTGCTGAGCTACGAATTGCCGTCTCTCAATTCGCGTTTGCCAGGCTGAAGAACACAGGATGTAGAAGCCGTCAAGTATTCATACTAAGTATTTAGTATGCCAGTGTGCTCTGCGGACAAAAAAGTCATGTCGTCAAATGATCCAGATCATCTCTCGGTTACAGTGATATTTAGCGCCCAGGGATTGCACTGCGTTGCCGGATCGAACCTGTGCTAAGCAGAGAACAGCCACTAGCATCCATACAGGAATCGCATTATACTGTTGCTCATGGACGCTATCCATCCCACACTGTCATGGTCAATAATGCATACATTGTGTTACAGCTCGCCAGCGAGCTCGAGAATGAAGGAAACAATCCATTCGCGACGGTAAGAGAGCGATTGCCGCCTGCCCCGTGTCTCCTGACTCGTCTTCCTTCGACTGGTCTGTTTACGATTGGGACCATATTGTTACTAGAGCTGACATGATACTATCAAGGTTTTCTTCTGCGAGAAGCGGAGCAACTTGCGCCAAAGGCTGTGATCAGACAATTACGGCGGACGCCTAGCCCTTCGCCACCAAGCTCTCCTTCATTGAGTCTTGCGGCTGTAGACGAGCGGGAAGACCGTACGATCGATAACCAGGGCAATCGAGAAGATGCAATACAATCGCAGTCTGAGAGCTCTCGGATCACAAGTATCACTTCAGTGCTATCCTCCGTATCCCTCGCGACTTCCAAGTTGTCGCCTAGTCGCACTACACGGGTTGACACTCAAGACAGAAAGTCATGGAAAGTGCCTGAGGCAAGTGCTCAGATAGTGGTTGGAATAACATGTGCTTGACGAACCTTGATAGCCGTATGAAGTTTTCCGCGCAGTCGAGAAGAAGGATGTAACTTTCCTGATGGAGGTTCGAGATCGGGCATTTCATGTATGGATATTAAGCATTATTCCTTTCCCTGGGTTATTTTTATTATTGCTACTGCAGTTACTGGTCCGGAAACATGGCGATGCTACTCCTCTCCTCCATGCCATGCGCATCGGCAAAACTCATCAGGATGTGGCCATTGTCCTTCTGGGTGCCTTCTCGCGGTATGTCAACAATCTGCAGGACGACGAAATCTCACTACCGCGTACGAAGATGCTTCTTAAAGCTCTGCGTAAGTCTAGCTTCTATTGTGGGTGACTGAAGCTGGAATGACAGGACGCAGGTGTGAACCTCAGATTGGCAATCGATTTCGGCCTGCAAAGCTCCCAGAGCGACCTAATCGCTTCTTTTTTTCAAACCCTAATTATGAGTGAAGGTGATAAATGGGTCTCAGGACAGGTGGCGGATATTGCTGTGGCTTTGCGCGCAGGAACAGCGGGCAAGCCGGTTCAGACAGCCGATTCTGCTATCAGGAAATTTGCTACAAAGGAGTTGGGGAAGGCTAAGATGATAGCGGCTCTTGAAGATTAGTAAGTCGTCAGGACTCTTAGCATATTGCATTGTTACAAATTGATGAATGCCGCAGTGTTGCCAACGCCACAGCCGACCTCCTGATGATGGCTGCTTGGTGGTGTGCATTGGAGTCCATCATGGGTGACCCCGTCCCGGTACGCGGAACACAACATATGACTAGAGTCCCAAATTGATATGCTTGTCCAAAAGACTTACTATTTTGCCCGAGATGATCGTGTGTACAGGGCATTCGTTGAACGCCTCAATCAACACAAGAGTGATATCGAGCGCTTATTAGGTCGACGTCTTCGGTGGCAGATCAGAGTTCTGCGGAAGGTCATGGAAGGAAGGAGCAGGAGTTGGCATGTCAGTATTTATGTCTTTTCCTTGGTCTTTACTGACCACGATATCTTATTCGATTGCAGGGAAAGGTTCAGTTACTGGCTGAGGAGTTCGACGAGGGCGAGGGCGTGTGAGATGTGGACCTCATCTTAACATTATTTCATATGAATTTGCGTGTTGGCCGTTTCATGATTGTCATGATTGTATCAACAGATTCCATGCAAGATCCCTCATCAAGTGCATCACCCCCATCAAGTTGTTTGTTGGTGAGTCGAGTTTGTTTGGTAACCTTAACTTCCACTATATTCAGATCAGCCAATTCAAATGGTTGAGCTGATCACCCATTTCGCCAGTTGGTGGACTATCGCCAACACGTATACTTCCGCGTTTGTCTGTTCATTTGGAACCGATTATTGCTCATACAAGGTGCCATGCGGGTTCAAGAGCAATGCCTGTACTGATGGCGTATCATTGAGCATATATCAAATGTCGTCGGAGTGTTGAGATAACCTAGTACATCGTGCACTTGTCTCAATTATGTCTGACCTGCTCGTACAAGGTGCCTTCCGGGTCCAAACATACAACCCGTGTCGGGGCGTATTCTCGAGCACACACCGCATCACATCGCTGTAGTCGCATGTAATTCCACACCCTTTCATAAGAATGACTAGTGCGTCATCCGAGACTCGGAATTTTTATTCAATGCCAGCTATGTATCGCGGTGTGTATCATCATTGGTCGAACCGGTCAAAGAGGGGACAGAATAGGCAGTTCTAGACAGCCACTCATTATGCAGGACGAGCCCTCTGGCGCCCATATTTCCTCGTTCATATTGAGCTGGAAGTGAAACTCCAGACTACTTGAGAAACAGGAAGTGCAGCCTTCTTGTTTAAAGATAGTCGTCATTGATGACAGTTGCTAACAGTATTGGCGTCTGTTAGGGTTGGCCTACTTCGAATATGCGGTGCGCTTCTAGATGAGTCCCACATAAGAAAGCATAGCAATGATTATAGAGGAGACCAAGATATACTAAGTCCGAGTAGATGCCGTTGAAACCTCAAGTGTACGATACTAATGAACTTAGAAGATAATCTTCATTTTCTTGACCCATAACCACACAGCCACGATGAGTAAGCTCAGCACAGCCGGGGCGAGGTCTAATTGAAGTATGGTATATACCCATATTGTGGCCAAGGGAGGGCACTGGTGGAGGATGCTTTGAACTACGTGCCAGATGTCGCTACACGATCACTTACCTGTTTCATGACAACACGCCATGATGCACGATTGACGATCCATATCATTCGAGGTCCCACTAGCAAAGAAATAATAAAGAGAAAGCCTTGCATCGAGCGATATTGCTTATAACGAGTAGCTAAAAGACAGTAAGCAGTTCAGTCTGTCAAGATCTAGATGGAAATTCCATACTGTAGAATATGAAAATAGACAGAACTTGCAGTGTTAATATTACTATGTGTAAGACGACGGGATATGCACATCCTACACTCACTTGGCACGCTTGGCAGCATCCGATCTGCCAGATCCCGATACGTAGGTTTTCTGCCATACTGCCAGTGAACCAAACTAACAGCCGATCAGAGGTTGAGGGAGTTTGATCCCGTGTGTAGACGTACATTTCCATCAACAGTAGAAGGAAGGACATGGGTATTATGAAAAGAGTGGCATTGAAAATCTCCTCTGCAAATGGAGTATCTTCTTCTGGGACTCCTGTGACCGTCGGTCCACCCGTAGACTGCGGCAAATTCTTGAGGATCCCAGTTTGGTTGATGATGCGCCATTGGTCTTCCTCAGGTATGCCTACGTCTTCCGTTGCCTTGGGAGATTTGGACGCCTTCGATTTTTTGCGATTCATGGTCATAGGCGACGAGCGACTACGATGCAGACTGCAACTGCAATGCAATTCAAAAGCAAGAGCCGACTGAGAAGTGCGGCGATCTATCACGTGCATAAGAATGCGTGTCGCCGCAGAGCATTCTTGAAAACTCTGCGGCAGTGTCAACACAATGCCAGGTTTCAGTATTCAAATTTGACTTAGTCGATGGCTGAGACCAACCAAGAAAGATTGCTACGCATCCTCGAGGCCCGCGGTCAACAATTCCTAGGTTCTTTCGCATCCCCGGTCACGATCGGGAAGAGGAAGAGCAGAGGAGTAGCAGAGGAGCAACGACATAGCAGAAAGCGAAAGGTGCAAGAGCAATATGAAGAGTGGTCAGGTTTCAATGATCACAGTGATCAAGAGGGCGATAAACTAACGCATGAGGTCTCCGACGGTAGTACGTCCATCTGGGATATTATCATAAGCGTAGCAGAAACTAATACAACTTTTGCGGAAGTAGAACCGTTATCACACCATGGCTCTTCTCAACATACCAACGTTTTCGTATTCTCTGATACTCAGCCCGGGGCCGGCTCATCCAGTATTCGCCCCAAAAAAGCTCAGATGAAAGCATTTATGGTGAGTAAGCAATCAAATTATGAGGTCTCCCCTTATTTGAAATGTCATCATCATGGTCGACAGTCCTCGAAAGTCACAAAGCTCACTCAGGAAATACAAGACTCTTCCTCAGAAGAACCTTCAAGTGACAAAGAAGATGAATTGTAAGTGAACTCAGGACGCCCGCGTGACTGTTGAGGATCTCATGGGTGCTAGAACCAACGCACAAAATGATGCTTTGTTGCATCGTCTCGTCCACACCCACCTCCTTTCTGGTTCTACGAATCCGGATCTTGATATGTCATCCGCACAACGTAAGAAGGACCTGGCCGGACGAGTGCTAGAGGTCGCCGGGAAGGCCAAACTGGGCAAGGGTGAAGGGACCGTCCGGACTTTAGAGCAGAAGAGGGCTGCGAAACGTGTTCGAGAAGGAATAGCATTAAAACAGAAGGAAAGGAATCAAAGGGAGTTAGAGGAGGTGCGTTTTCGGAAATGTCAAGATAGCGCATCCTCACTTCGTGAACGTGTTACAGGCAAAACATTTGGGAAACTATCATCCAACGCTCAAGCGATTGTATGGCACGTCCTCAGAGGCTCATTTCTCAAAAAGGAGGCGCGAAAAAGGGCTCAAGATGGGAGTTGGCTCCTTCAGAGGTGGCATCCTGAAGCTCAGCAAGGATGATATTGATTCAGCGAATGGTAGAACTCGAGGTGCAGCTCAAAGATTCCATAAACAGCGGCACAAAAAATAGGGTGCAATATTGAGTCCAAGAATACTCGGGGCGCATCTACTGTCTTTTACTATCGTGGCAGCAAATTGGTTTGGTCACATACAAGCTTAATGAACTACGTTGAGGGCGAGTCACCAATTTGTTCTGAAGTTGGCTCTTCTCACGTTCCATTGCTAGGCTCATCTGGCAATTCAATATCAAAACCTTTCCATCACATTATAATGGTCGTTCCGGCGGATCCAGGAGATTGTCAGTAATGGATCGAAGCCGCTTTGTACTGTTGAAGGACATGAGGGAGTCTGACGCTACGAACTCGAAACTTAAGATCAGTCCGATAAATCCCAGTCAAGGAAATGTGCCGGGGGGTTACCCCGGAGGCTTCAATTCATATCTGTCCATGCTATCCAACTGCAGGACTAAATGGTGGGCCCCTTAATATACGATTATAGCATCGGCGGTAGCTAGGAACCCGGGCTGCATTTATAATCTGCTCCGCGCTGTCCGTTACAGAATGCAATGTCCATTCCCGGTATCTCATTTCGTCCTGGATAATTAAGACCGCCGATAATCCCTATAGAGCTCCAGTGCCAGGCACCCCGAAAAGTTGACCTTTTGGGCGGCGATGTATGATACCATTCCCCGAAATTAAGAGGTGGCGTCACACGTTGCTGTGAGGGAGACCAGAGAGGACCCGGAGATTGTCAAGAAGGGACGCGATTCTTATATTTAGTGATTGTAATATAGCTACTGTCGTTTCCGCTGCTCCCAGGATTTTTTTAAGGCTCGATACTCAAAAACCCCGAAAGCGGAGGGAAGGTTATGTGCAAAACCCCGAAAACGGCGATTTTGGAAACCCCGAAAAAGGTGTTGCGCGGAACCAGAGCTCTATAGGGATTATCGGTGGTCCTGGATACTTGCGGCCTCATTTTGGAGTGCTGTCTTTGTCCCCAAAAAGATATGGTTCTGTGTGTGAATTAGGCCAGCCCAGAAGTGTTGGCCATTTACTTTTGCGCATGTTCAATTGCATTTTCCCCGAGAAGTGTGGCCTGAAGAATCCGAGAGCCAACCAGGTAATTGGTTGCATTTATTTAGTTGTTCAATATTGACTTCATATCCGTGCAAGTTCGAATTCTCAGGGCAGCACCTCCGGTCAGCGCTACGAAGGGGGAATATCGCTGACCTCTCGGTAAAGATGTATGACAGGGTTCTGGGAAAGTTCGAGTGTTGATCAGTTGGAAACGGCGTACCCCCAGCCTTGCGAACTTCTCAGGAAACATTCATACGAATCACAAGAGCAACCACATCATTACGGAAATTCATTGCTAGCTGAGTCAGAAAGTCGTTTATCAGCATTAGTGCGGTATATGATTCCAGTCCATCAGCACTTCAGAAGCGGTCATTGCAGGTCTTATTGTGGGCTACTCTTGGTCTTTGCACGCGAAATTTAGGATGTCGATAATGTGAGGATGGTGTCCAAGTGGTGGTCAGCCATCTATGCATTGCAGAGGCTTGTATTTCGCGCAGCGTATGTTCAGATGGATTTATTCGTGATTGGACGTTTTGTCGGTAAAGATTGCATCGGGGAACATTTTACAAACAAGCCTTGCTCATGACATTGTACGGCGCTTCCAGATTTAAGATATCCTCGTGATTGTGATTCGCTTCATGTACGTAATATGGTTCAACTCCACACAACTCGATGCTCATACTATACCAAGAGGTACCGACCTGCTCAACGTCTTCGATATATGCAACATTGAATCTAATCTTACATGCGATTGTCCTCCAAACACTTGTTCATCATACGACGAGACAGCCTCATATACTCTCAAGCCCTAATGAATACCCAGTGGTTGCGCGGGTCCGTGTAAACGGGGGAAAGCGTGACCTGTTGTGGATTATGGGTGAGTCGCGGATATGAATCGAATAGAAATAAGAAGCCTACAGGGGTACCGATTTCATCATCGGGCAAGCCCCAGCACAATTGTGCATCCGAAGGAGAAATCCTAAAATGTAGGGCGACGAATTAGGACTACCTTTTCCCATGCTTGAATGTTCCGCGTACGTGTAGCGTCCTCTCACCCTTGTCTCCTGGATTGCGAACTGCTGCCCAGAATTCCTTCCAACTACCTCCGCACCGGGAGAGGCGCGGAAGCCGCAGTTGGCAAAGGAGGCGTTGCCTTGATTCTGGATGGTGTACTTGCCATTACCCAATTTGACGATGTTCCACTACGAGTGAAGTTTTGTTAGCTAGGAGTTGGACAAGATGGTGAGTGATAAATTTCACCCTGAGTGAAGTAGCTGGATCTTCAGGTGCAGCTACAACTGCGGAACCGTCGTTTGGGTCTGGAAGCTGGAGGTGATTCATAGAGCGGACATTCTGAATCGCGTATCTGCCAGTATCGAGAGCCATTGTGAAGACTTCACTGCTATAGAATATGTTCGAGCTGGGTCTGAGGTATCCTTCATGCCGTCCAGCGATTATATACCATTCCAACTCGCATGACCGCGCTGAAACTCAATGACAGATACCGAAATTAAGTCTTGTGAGCGCAATCTGTTGTGAGAACATACTATCGATTAATGAACAGCTTCGAAATCCATGCACTTCTGCTTTCAGGGTCTGGGGCCCTCTTCCAAAGATACGTCTGCAATCATGGATTCAGATCGATTGACCAAGACGGCATACGTATCCATAAACCTGTCCATTCTGCGGCTGACCATGACTTCCAGAAGGTGATGTTCGCTGGTGAATCCGGCACTGATGCTACAGAATGAGGTGACCTATCGGCACTCCATCCTCTACGAAGAACATCTTCACTTCCCTGAATTCATCGGCCGACCGAGAAATTGATATCGTAGGATACTGGTGAACTTAATTCAGAAACGAGGTTCCCGAGGAGGATGATCACTAAATCGGCGAAAGGCATGACACATTAACATACCCAATTTACTCAGACTGGCTGAACAATGTGACCAATGATCACTGCAATCCACAACTTCAGGGCCGAAGAAGTATTGAATATTCAGTTGCCACACACAGGCAGAAACAATCTGCAAGACGATTGGAAGAGAATATTCGAAGAATCCCAGAGATGTGCTTGCATCTCATGCACCCTTGCTTGCTTCGATCAAATGACGCTTACAACGAAACAAAGTCCCAGACAGCTGAGTGGGTCAACAGTGGCTTAGAAAAATCGCTCCACGGGTTCTATTCGACGACCGACGCACATGCTTATAGGCACGAGCAGGGTAATACCCAGTCACCTTGCGTGCACAAATTGTACTCAAGAAACACTGGCAGAATACAGTCGAATGCTATCTAAATAGAAGGGTGGAAAAATAAATACAAAACAAACTAGAGGGACAAAGCGGACGATAGCGCAGGTGCGATGAGGGGGGTGATGACAACATCAGTTAATCGCTGACTCACTCCCTGCTGTAAGTTGCGGCTAAATGTAAATCAATCAGAGCTACGTTTACCAATCCTTCCATAAAGCATCGGACTGGCTAGCGGGGCCACGACTAGAGCCCCATCCAAAGCCAATCGATGCAGCAGTATCAGGGTCGCCCGTCTGCGCCACATATGTTAAGTGACTCTGGAGTACTGGCGAAGCGGGAGAATACCTAGTCGGAGAAGAAAGTTGGAAGGGCGAGGGATACCGTGCTGGTGAAAGATAGGAAGGTGAGGATGAGCGCTGAGCAGGAAAAGAGGACTGGGCAGGAGTCGAGCACGGAGAAGGCGAAGTAGACAGGAAGGGATACGAAAGGTGTTTGGGATATGAAGCATGTGGGGAATGTAACGGGGAATATGGCGGTGAATATGGCGGGGGAGGACTCATGCCGTTCGACGCCCACAGCTTTTCTGCGGTGAACTGATGGTATGCACTTTGCCTTTCAGGCCCCGCTTTGAATACCGTATCCGCTACATCAGAGTCGCGCCATTCCGTGGAAAGCCCCAATGGAACATTCAAAAGCTGTGACATGATCACACGAGCAGATTCGAACCCATTATTGTGGCACAAAAGACGGGCTCCATCATCGAGCAGCGGTTTCAGAAAGTCGTCCTTGGTCGCGAGTTCATATTGAACCCTGCCTCCGATGCCTTTGTCTTCGGCATCCCCCATGGTAGTGGCTATAATCATGTTCTTCAGCTCGTTAGAGCCGCACAGCTTTTGTAGCATCTTGACTTCGCGCCTTGTAATCCCGTCCGGCGTCCCGATTGTAGCAATGCTACGCATATAGATGACACCATCCAATTTCGTCTTATTTTTGAATCTGCATATCCCAGAAAGTATAAGAAATAACTTGACATTATCTCAGACGTGGACTCACTCTGTCTCCAGGAAGGACGCAATACTGTTCAATATATCCGTAGCAGTCACGTCTCTGCCTGGACCATAAAAGCCAGGGGTGTCAAGGAGCGTTACACGACGACCATCTTCCTCAACATAGGTTGCAAAGTCTATGTTGTACGCTTGTGACTTCGGTCCGCATCTCGACTGAAATGTTCTATCGCCTGAGACAAGCCTAACAAACTTTTCGGGAGCTCAGATCATGTGGCCATCTTCATTTGATCCAAATTTTTCTCACTGATGATTTCCCTGACCTCGCAGGTCCGATGACACTTTAGAAATTTCACAGTCAATGGATCGAACCAGCGTCTGGAGGAAAAAGCGAAACATACGCGACTATAGAGTCTTGACATTGAGCTTGTGTTTCCCCGTGGCCAGTCTGACAGTTACTGTGTTTCGGAATGAAATAGGAGGCCATAGTCACTTGAGTTGTGGGGATGTCTCACAGCGGTTCATGACGTTCCGTACTTATATTGAAGGTCTATGAGATGGCTTGCGGTAAGTGGAAGGGCAAAGGGCCTCACAACCCCGCCTCAAGCAGATCAGGCAAAACATGTATAACATGCAAGCATGCAGGCATGCATATGTTATTGTAAAGGGCGAGGCAGGTCCTCAATGACCCAACGTGGGGATCAGTTTGTTACTCCCTACACGGCCGATATACGTCCAGCAATCGACACCAAGGCGTAGTGGTTGCGCATAAACAATTGTGTGTGGCCATTCATCACAGTCTGTTGGGTAACAATACAGCATCTGGCAGACGCACCGGGTTGTTCTATACTTCTCTGTCACCGTGATGCACTGGCGAAGGCGTCGAAAAAGCAACCGTCCCGCGGTGAAGACTTCGTCTGTGTTCTGCCCCTTCCATGCCTACGATGATATGAAGATCGTGGAAGCGAAGCATCCAAATTGACGGACCGTGATGAGAATAACACATCGATATCGTTCAGGAAATTGCAATATCAATGATGAGAGACGGAGCAGAAACCTCCCTTCGCTATAGAGCGTAATGCAGATACGATGGTTGACCAATCAGCTGGACGTCTTCGAAGGAAATGAATCCAGAATCCATCAGATTAGCGTACTTCTCCAATTGTCAACCTCCAAGCCGCATGGTAGAAGAAAGCCATGGTGGGTACATGCGGTTCTGAGTGTCCCCGTGCCTCAAAGCTCCAGGAGTTCAGGCATATTTAGGGGAGGAAGCACGCCAATGCCTGCATGTATGGAGTATTGATTTCTGAACACGCCTTTCTGTTAAAGAAAGATAAAGTTCAGTGGACAGGTTAATGGATCCATGGATTTCATGGAAGGCGGAACGGTCGCGTGAACAACTGCAACGCTCTGCATGAGGAAGCAAAAGACGCACATGCTCGTTCCACCGTACTGGATGGCAGTGATTCTCGCCCTGATTACAAGGGACGTTGTTGGATCATCTCGCCTGGATTTGTGAATCTATGGACTCTCATTCAAAGGGTGATCCCAAAGCAGCATGAACCGTCTGAAGGCATGGCAGAGAATACTAAAGTATACACGATCGCTGAAATTGTCTGACGGAGATCTTCACAGTACTCGGAAGACGATCACGACCGCATGATCTGCGTGAGGCTGGGCCGGTGCTATTGAAGTAGTGCTCCTAATGGTAGTCCCCTCAACTTGAATGCTATATTCATATAGTCAAAGGACCTTTCCTGGTAATGATGACGCCGATGCCAATTCCTGACAACTCGTGCCATGCTTCGATTCACAAAAAAACCAGCTCACCGGGATGGCCGCAACGAGCTGGCCGTCAGGAAAACTCAAATTTACCTCGATGATCTTATCTGTCATAAATAAGACATCGAAGATAAGATCAAAAATAAGATCATTTTAAGTAAACTGTCTTATTTGCACTTTTTTTACTTAATTAAGACAATCTAAGTTAAATTTGAGTTTTCTGACTGGTGCCAGATGAAACTGGGCACTAAATGCTCAGCCACCATCCAAGCTCTGAAGGACAAGAGCATATCACTGATTTGGAGCACACCAATGAAACTCAAGCTTCAAGTATTGAATCACCACCGCACGGGGAATAAATGTAGAGAACTCACAGAAGGACTAAGTATACCAGATATAGATCGGTTGTCATCCATATGTCGCCGCCACCAGCTACTCATACAAACCTATGCTACCGGTGTCTTTATTACTACACTGGCACAACAATTCTGCACATCTCATGCAGAATGTCAAGTAGTGGCTTATACTAAGAATGGTCATAAAGCAACTCTTAACGTCAGAGCTGGCGAGTACAGTCTTTCCGTAAAGAAACCGCTGATAATTATGCAGACTGAGAATGATACATTACAATTACGCCTTCGATTCTAGGACCTGTATAGAGCACGAATATTGGGATGAAGAGTGCCAAGGAGTACCCGCTCAAGCTTCTCGGATGTCATCGGTCCAATGTAGGGTACAGTATCAACCATATTCTGAGGTGGTGTATATGAGATGACTTCGCATTGACAAGTGACATATGACTCACATCCACATTTGCTCTTGTGAGATCCCTGAGTTCCCTGGTAGCGTCAGGATCATCTCCGATTTGCACAAATTGAACGCCAACGATGTTTGGGTGGTGTTTCTTTGCTTTGAGACTTGCAGCTATGTCAACCAGGTCTCCTTCAGGATCATCGGCTAGAAGGGGAGGAAATCATTTCTGTGAAAGTTGGCACATAAATTAATTAAGGGGACCGTACAAGCCTCGCCATCTGTGATAATGATGAGATTGAGAGGCTTGATTTTGCGGTAGTCTGGAAGACCGACAGCCGCATCGAGCTCAGCGATATGCGCCCTCAAGATCTCCTCCAGTCTCTGGCCCGTTGGTGTCCCTCCTACAATTTTTTCCATTAGTTTGTACGATACACATCAATATCGTTTGTGTGTATACCCCTTGGCACAACCTTGTCAAAAATGCCCGCAACCGTTGTCGCATCCTAACAAAATTCGTACTGAGCGGTGCATGTTGCGTACTTGATAATATACTGACCCTGATTCCTCTATATTTATTCTTAGCATTGAGAAATTGAATTCCAACACCAGGCGAACCGCATACTATGGCCCTTGAGGCAATTCCGCAAAGAGCAGCTCTTGTTTCTGTCCAGCGGTTTCCTGCCATCTGCAAATAGGAAGTATAAGTGGTTGTGCCGCCAAAAGACAGCCCAACGTACAGAGCTAGAGTCGTCGACGAGAAAAATGACCTGATATTCGCTATGATAAATGCATGCTCAGTATGAATGTTAGGATCTGCACGAAGAGAGTCTAACTTAAGATAAGCCGACATTTCATCCGGACGTCTGTCGTCGAGAGTTGGGTTGTATCCTTCTTGTGTTTTCAAAGGCGGAGGGGGAGGTAAGTCCGACGGCAAGCCTGTCATGTTTTGTATGACTAGATTAGTATATGCCCTTCCATCGCGGGATCCAAGCCACTTCTTTGTAGCGGATTCGACCTGAGTGAGGTCGGTAATGCTAGAATCGCTGATCTGATAGACTGGATCCAAACGGAAATAAGTATCTTTTGGAAGCCTATAATAAGACAAGATAAGCTCCAGGAAGCTAGCCCCGGCATAGACTGACCGTTCTTGATTGGCCAAATGAGCGTTGTGAGCATTCAACGCAGCACTGTATTGAAACATTGAGACCACCCGCAATTCTAGGTCAATGTGCTGTAATGATATAGGAATATGTCAAACAGAAGGTCCCTGTTGTGAAGTATCAACTTCATACCTTTGTATAGTCAAGCTCTACAGTCTCCGCATTGAATCGGTGTCCAGACCCTATATTCACGAAAACCTTCTCTTCACCGAACAACCCGTTTGCCTCTCCAACGGCCAATCGTGTTGGATTGCTGAGTCCTGAGAGGGCAGCATCACGAAAACGATATGATCTTGAATTGTAGGCGATAGACACTGGAGAAGAGTAAGGATGGGCAGCACAGGTCACACGGGCAGCCTCCTGTATTGGCCATTGATAACCCATGGGAGACGAGTCAAGCTCGCCTTGGGGGGTGCCATAAGATCGAATACGTTCTGGGTCAGCCTTCGAGTAGATGGGCATGGTCGTCACAAATGTCTAAACATTCTCATCGCATCAGTCAAAATTTATGTTGGCAGAATTGAATAAGTACTTTAGTGGTCTTCCTAGGTGTCGTTACTGCCTCCTCTATTGGTAATCCCACTAGCGTATCGGGACTACCGGTATATTTCTTTACGATGTTCTTGAACGTATCTTCAAAGACGCCCTCTGTGCTCTGGAGGTCACAATGGTCACCATCCGTGCACAACCGTAACTTCGACATTAATTCGCAATACTCTTGCCATGCAGTGGTACAATCAAGACCGAGGCGGCCAATTAGTAGTGCAATCAAGCCACCGGATGACGCCCCGCAAATCAAATCAAATGCTTCACAAGGGGCTGCCGGATGATTCCTGTCCGTGGAGATTTCCTTCATTATATGGTCAAGTACAATGAGCCCAGACAAGCCATAGATGCCACTGCCGTCAAGGCAAAGAATGTACTTCCTATTTGATAGCGGACGTAAGCGACTGTTGACCGCGGTGGGTGGTTTGTCGGCCACAAAACTCCAGTGTGCGTCCGGGCTATTCATATAAGGCTTGAGTGCAACCTACACAAGCATCATCTTAATTGAAAGTTACGAAACAAGGGGGGAACAGTACGGGCGTCCCGAGAGAGAATTCGTTGAGATTCCAACATAGGACCCGATCGACATTCGAAATCCTACACGATTGGTCACGACCATGTATGTTTCACCGCAAAGCAGACGCACGCGTAATGATTGTCCTTGATATGGTCTATTCTCCAGGGACGATGGAACTGGATGGATTTGGACAGGGACGTTTGAACGGCCGGATGAGACTCGGTTGGAGTTAACGGGTTGCAAAACGCATAGTTCTTGTAGCGCACGTTCTGAATAAGATACATTGAATTACTCAGAAGTGTAATGGTCCACTTCGAGTGGTGTCAACATTCCTTGCAAGTTTTGTAATTTGAATGAGACAGACCTCCCTACCCGCTTCCTCTTCAGCATCAGTTCCGGCCCTGATCTCAGAACAGTCGTCATCGTTGTATAGGGCCGCGTGGTTACGGTTTTGGACATTTATGATAGTGTATACGCCTGTTGCAAGAGTCATTTCTAACGTGCAGTGCAGGATAAAAATCAGTCGGCTTAGGGACAAGTCTCGACGCACGATATGATATCTGCTGAGTACCTCGAGCAACCGAGTCGGGGATTGCCAGCCTTTATGTCTACCACGTAAATGCTGCAATACCCCAAACTTTCAAATTATGACTTAGTATCCAGGGTCCTGGGTGCTAATTGGGACTTGAAGCCATTATCAGGTTGAGCCGGCTTAACTTGTCTTTTCGACGCACTGAAGCGTCGAAAGCCATGAGTATGGCAGTTAAGGCCCACAACCAAAGGGGTCAAAGTCCGGTGAGCATCAGATCCTGCCCATTACACCTGCTTCTCGGATGAACATCGTATGTAGGCTCCCCACCGGACCACGACGATGATCCATCGCATGTAATCGCCTCGTTGCAGTGTTCCAATTCAGACATGGTATTGTCACTAGTGCTTTGCCATTCTCGATCCCCAGCAAGGTCGATCGGTGACGACACTTTGCACGGGCTAGACTGAGACATTGCAACGCGACGCATAAGATGGAGGAATCGAGTCTCGCCGAGCACTACTTAGAATGAGCTGATCAGGTCGTAAACCGGGAACAAGCGAGGTGCAATCCAGACGTCGTCTGTCATGCCATTCAAGTCAGGAACCTACAAGAACGTTCAACTCGACAAATGAATGCATGCATTGCTCCACTTGAACGATAGGCAGCCCCAGGCCATTCTAGAAGCAGACGAAGTTACCCAGCTTGAAGAGAGCTGGTGGGTCTGGGATTAGCCACACATACCGGGACACGAACGAAAAGTTTTCAGATACTAATTGGTCACTTGAGAGGAACGCATTTGACGAACACAGCAGAGGAATGGCCCAGATGTACGTCTCATCCAAAGTAGTCAGGCCTTTGAAAGAAAATGTTTGCATCCATATATAATGTTATGGAACCTCGTGCAACGGCGGAAAGATTTCTGAGATCCGGGAGGTCGCGGGGATACTTGGCCCTCTATCTGTCGCTGGCATAAGGCGATCAATGGGCACCACCTCGACCGGTCGGCAAGTTGCAACAGGTCCAGCACACTGTGAGTTATGCTCAAATACATAGACTGAGAACTCCCAAAAATCCACAAATCAGACTATTGGCATATGTTGTATGCAGGAGAACGTGCACGTGTCGAGAATGTCTACTTGGATCTGCCCTTGCGACTGACCATAGGCCCGACGTGGCGGGTTTGTTTTGTGCTTCAACCACGCTGTCGTGCCACGCAAAGCTCCCTCTCTTCTGTAAACGACTAGAATCACCAAGCACCTACCTTGAACGTCAGATGCAGTTTAGTGGATCTTTAATCTAAGCGACTTATCAGAATATATACAACGCTGTGCGTTGTGTACTTATACTTATTTAAAGTAACTTATTATCCCAAAAAATCTCTGTCTCGCTGCCTGATGCTTGATCATTCATTACTTTTGACATTCATGTCGCGAGGGTGACCCAAATAGAGTTTGGCACGACATGTAAGTCAGCACTACAATGACGTAACGACGCGCGACAAAGAGAGCTGAAAGACGGTGTCAGCCGTCGCCTCATCTTGAGAGCTAGCTGGCAGTATAGTGCCAACGATATTGATTAGTGCCAGCACAATCAAAAAAAATACATAGGAAATGATGGCAGAAATGCGAACGACAAAGTCCGGAATCTCAGAATGTCACAACAACATACGACCAGCTGAATCCAGCCAGCCTTAAGAATAGCGCTCGTGATATGACGAGGAGCCGCCCGATCTGGAGCTTCCGCTGAGTCATTGCTGACCTCAGTACATCGGTTGACGAGTTTTGTAGATGATGGCACCTACCTTGGTCTCTGATGGTTGCGGTGCTCTAGTTCGATGATACTGGGTGAGCCATATCGATGCTCCCTGGAAGTAGACCCGTAAGTAGGATCTGAATGATGATTCGGTCGTGACCTGTATCTGGTTTCTGGGTCAGTGGAACCACGTCTAGGTCCAGATGTCAGCTCGATGCTGCACGACAAAGTTCCAAACACTTACCCCGAAGATGAGGATCGGTCACTGGGATCGATAAAAATAATATTCGGAGACCGACTAGACTCGCGGTGTTCGTAAGAGAGTTTTGGGCTGAAGAGGTTCTCAGTCACTCAGTTTACTCATGATGATTGCCGAGCTCACTAATGGCCGTCCCCATCATATGGACGAGAAGACGTATATGATTTGTGCGAAGAGTCGTGTGCCCTATATAACACACTCAGGTACAGATCTCTTGAAAAGAAGCTATATCTATACCTTCTGCGGGAAGGCTGGCTTGGACGGTGAGATCGCCCATCATCCATATAGAAGCTGTCGTCCGAACGGGTTCTGCTCGAAGAGGTATCATCATCAAATCCTGCCCTAGAAATTGAAGTTTGAGCTTGAGCGTGCTCGGATGAGAGACAGTTGAAGACGACTGACCGGCATATCTCACGGCCACGCTCGTCCTGAATGATAACGGGACGAGGGCGCTGTGGCCTATAATTCCCACTGAAATCTCCGACGCTGAAAGACGTTGAGAGTCACGCAAGGTCCGGAGGTTAGGTGAGCAGGCATATAGTGTACAAGAAACGAACACGCATTTACCGAGTGATCTCGTTGCCGTCCTCGTCCTCGAAGATTACTGGAGCACCGCCGGAGATGATGTAATAAGTGTCTTTTTCACCATAAACCCCACGCTGCACTACAACAACGACCGGCGGGTACTCGTCGTCCACCAGGTGTCTCTCCTCCCATGGGGTATTTGGATAAATGGGCTGCACGTGGATGTCATCAGTTCCGGGATGTCCAAGGCGAACACAGCGGTGTCTATGTACCCTCTGTACAGGATCCCTCTCCTTGTATGGCACCTTATATGCAGAGCGTTCACGCCGACGCGTTGAGGATTGCAACACATCGGACTGGATGCCATCTAGTGGGGCGCTATTGACCATCAATGGCTGATGCCTTGCCTCGTGTACTGTGCCCATCTGAATGGGGCCTGCCGTGACCATCTCCCGAGGGTTGTACCTTGGGGTTCCTCGCATAGGAGTGGTGGCCTCGGATGCCGGAGCGTACGTGCCATGGTCTGCAAATGCCTCCTGCAAGCGACTAAGTGAGCTTTCCCGCTGAACGATCGGTACTGGACTGTCGGGACGAGACGGAATCTCTACGAAAGATTCAGTGTCATCAGACGGCGTGTGATGTAGCCCGGGATGGGCTTCGGGATAGTCCTCAACGGTTGCGTGATACGATCTGCTGCGCTGCAGGTTCTGGGTGACAAGTTCAAAGATTGAGATGGTACTTTGAGTGTGAGGACTCCGAGAACAGTCGTATTTACCTCATCCCCTCTGTAATACGCCTTAAACGTCCAACTGTTAGACAGCTTAGCGACGACCGTACAACTATTCCTCACTTACCCCTCCATCTGTTGCTCTTGATTTCTTCGAAAGCACTCTGCGCCAGGCAGAACGAGGTTCCCGCTCATACCCCTGTTCGTCGTAGCCATAATCATAATGACTATACTCAGGCTCATAGTCTTCATAATATGCATTCTCCTTTGGGGAGCGGCGGAGAGTTGGAAAGAGACGAGGCATATTCAAAATACAACTAGTTGGGAAAAGTCAATCAGTCCGTTAGGGAAACGTACATCAGCTCTGCGCCTCAAAGCTTCAGTCTGAAGGTGTGTTGGTGGTGAAAGGAGTAAAGGCAGTGCAACACTGCTGCTAGCCTTAGACCCGAAGCATGCGTATGCAGCGCTTAATATAGGCGAACGGCGTGGATGACATGCGGAGGCCTGGTTGAAGAAGCTATGCAATGAAAGGCAGGTACTGTATCTTGAACGCAAGTTGAGCGCGTGCTGTAGCATTGATATGGGCTTGTGCTTAGTTGCGCGCCGGTGTGAAGGGTAGACGTTGTGCGGAACCTCAGTGTAATGAGACGGTACCAACTTTCGGCATCAGACGGCTGAATGCTACAGAATACTTAATACGATGTTCGGTAAAGCGCACCATTACCTTGGGGATACCGGTGAGCAAGCGGATAGAAACATAATGTTGCTTCCTAATAGATTTTGCTACAGCGGTAATGACATGAATTCTTGGGAGGGCCGATGCTTGCAATACACCAGAGCCGTCATACGACGATATAGATTACATCTGTCACAGTATGAGATACGGCTCTAAAATGCGATCTCGTCTGTACCAGGACTTACGACTTCTATGATACTCATTTACAAATTTCTTCAACTGCACACACCCTTCTCATAGCGCATGTGCCTGATTCCCGCTCGATTGCAATTGCTTGACCTCCCTCAGCGCCTGTGAAACCCTGCTTATGGCATCAGCAGTCTGCGCAACCAGCGAAGGCTCTAAGATGGGCCCGCTCGATAGGAACTTAAGTCGATCTGAAAGTGCGTGCAAAGTAAGTTCAAGAGATTGTACAGACGCTTCAATGGCAGAAGAGGTTGAGAATGCTGCAAGCTACGGGTGAGGTTATCAGTCCAATTGAAAGAATACCCAGGTTTCGTTGTACTCACATTTGCAGCATTTGGTGCTTGAAGTGTCACATTTGAGGTTGTCTGAGAGGCTACGCATTCAAGCTTTCTGGTCTGAAGAAGAACAGGCTATACATACATCGTGCTTCGCCGCATCCTTGCCATTGCCTATTGCTTGCGGAGCGGACACAAGTGATTGTGGTGTCATTGGCTGGTCATATTGGGGTCGGGATGTATTCGATGGACTGACAGACACCAGATGACCTTGGCCGCGTGCGCCTTTCTCATCGACATATACAGTGCCGCATACCACACACTCCTGCAAAAAGCAGCGCGCTCAGCAGGGAAAATCCACCATGAAGCGCGACAAGTCACTAACTTGACGCGGGTCCTTTTCAGATCCAGTCTTGGGTGGTCGAACGAGAGGGATACCATAACAGCTGGGATTAAGACACTCGGTTGCAAGTAAAGCCCATCCTTTTAGCATGCGCTTCCCAATCTCAGCAGATGCCGTGTCCGATTGTTGTCTACGTCGTTGTATCTCTTCTGTATCCATTGGCAGTGCAAATGTCGGAGAGCTCAACGCGCTGGATATCTCCGTCAGCGGAGTCGACGAACGTGAGTCATGACTGCTGGAAGTAGCGCTAGACGAGGATTGTGCATTGGTATCGGCAGCCGTGAGCGTGGTTTGAAAACTTGGAGATGTGGTCGGTGCAGATGGAGTTGCATCGCAATTGGCACAAAACCAGGAAGTAGGAGAAGAAGGCGAGCGCATGAGAGGGATTTTGGAGCACTTTGAACATATGTGTCGGTCAGAACCTAATGAAAATTAAATGAAACGCAAAAAAGCATCTCGAAATGGATCTCACTCACCCAACCTTTGAGCATGTACTCACCAAGTTTTCCAGAGACATCCACAATGGTACTCATAATGAAGAGAAACCCGACAGAAAGCTGGGACTTTTGGAGATCAAATGATTCCACTCATGATGGGAAGGGCACGTGGGGTAAATATGAGTTCCACGTCGATCAAGACTCAGAGGGCGCTTCAAGTACCGGTCCTCAGCTAGCATTGTCATTCTGGCCTTTCTTACCTAGTGCTGTTGTCCATGAAGTGGCCAACACACTGGCCTAAAGTTGTGCTGTCGCTGCTTATTGTAGGTTTAGAAAGTCACATATGGTCTTACAATCACGTTGCGGGCTTGGCGGAAGGTGCAGAATGGACAAGTGCCCGAAAGTCGATTGCCAGGTATGTTCCATTCGGCGTAATCGTACAACTGTTGCGACTATTTCCTTTTCTTAGAGAGAAGACTCGTGCACTGTGGTATCACGGATTCGATAGTTATATGCAATATGGTGAGTGCTCTTGTCCAAGTTCACTCTTGAACTCACGTTTCTGACGTTGGTAGCATTTCCGCTGGATGAGGTGATCGCAATTGTTCGCTCCTGTGTTCCAGTGTCTCACGTCTGTGATAGCTTGCCCCACTGTCTTGCAGTGGCAAGGGGCCTGACTGGCACAATCCGTAAGTAGGATCTACCCACATCTCCCTATCTTAATTGACACTGTGTGCCAGTGCAAATATTGCGTCTAATGACGTAGCTGGAAACTTTTCTGTGACTCTGGTCGATGCTCTCGACACATTCGTTGTTCTCAACGATCCTCCGGGGTTCGAGCGCGCCGTGCGAAACGTCATCGACTGGGTCTCTTTTGACGTGAACACCAAGCCGCAGGTGTTTGAGACTACCATTCGAGTGCTTGGAGGTCTGCTTTCAGCACATTTATTTGCGAATCAGACGGCGCAGCCTTTCCATCTTCCCTGGTACCGCGGCGAGCTTCTCGCTATGGCACACGACCTGGGGACGAGACTGTTACCTGCATTCACGACCCCCACCGGAATTCCTTATGCTAGGGTGGTTACTGTCCATGCTTCCTATGATACTAGGAAACTTATTTAGATATGCAGATAAATCTCCGACGTGGCCTTGTGAAGGGCGAGTCCATGGACACATGTGTGTACCTTATCTCTATGTACCTTGGCCTGAGTATGAATATGTACACCAGGCACTGCTGGTGCAGGATCACTCATTCTGGAATTTGGTACACTAAGTCGCCTCACTGGCGACACACGATTCGAAACAGCTGCTTACAAGGCCTTCTTTGCCCTCTGGAATCGGAAGTCAGACATCGGCCTTTTAGGCAATACCATACATACTTGGACTGGGGTGTGTTCATGTCATCGCTGCTCAATTGCTATATTGATGATATGAAATTTCATGATAGTTATGGTTGCACCCTGAGGTAAGCAGCATAGGTGCAGGAATCGATTCATTCTATGAATATGCTTTGAAATGGTATGTTCTAAGTGGTGCGTGTCCTTGTGTTTGCTTATTTCTTCCTTTCACTGACTTGGTATCGATGAGCGTAGGCGAAGTTGAGTTTTTGGATGTATGGCTGGAGGCATACGCTGCCATCATGCGATACACTCGAGCTCCAGATGGTTTTTGGGTGGGTCAGCTCAGTGACATATCATGTTCACTGATTGAGATTGAGTCTTCTAGTATCGCAACGTGAACATTCATACTGTGAGTTATTGGTGGTAACGCCAGCAGTTTCCAACGGTCATATAAACGCGCCCAGGGAGACATGTCCTACGCTACGTTCGACTCTTTATCCGCTTTTTGGCCTGGACTACAGGTATTGGCTGGTGATGTCGAGAACGCGATCAAGTCACACATGACATGTAGGTGACGTAAACTATTCGAGCTTCGTAACTTCCCGTTTATGATCCATATCTATGTAGTCTGGAATGTCTGGAGAAAGGCTGCCGGACTACCTGAAGTTTGGGACATGGGTTTTCGACAAGCGACATCAATGCAGTATCCGTTGCGACCAGGTCAGTACAAGACAGTGATGGAGTTGCTTGCCAAGTATATATGACCCAACACTACTTCAGAGTTTGTTGAGTCAACGTGGTATCTGTACCGGGTAAGCCTTTGTAAGCGTAATCACCTTCGTGTCCTCACCTTATGCTCTAGGCTACTCGCGATCCCTTCTATCTTGATGTAGCAGGTATGCACTTTTCTCTGGGCTGGTTGCATCGCACCCGCTCACAAGCTGTACCAGAACGGATTCTCAATGACATCACCATACGTTCCAAAGTAGAATGCGGACTTGCAGGAATCCGCGACCTTCGCACGAATGCACGGGAGGATCGCATGGAGTCATTTGTACTATCGGAGACACTGAAGGTTGGCATATCCGGCTTACTGTGGAAGGTTACTTACCCTGCGGTTCCAGTATCTTTATTTATTGTTTGACGAGGAGAATCCCATTCATGCTGATGACTCTAATTATGTCTTGACGACCGAAGGCCATATCTTATGGCTCGATCGGGACCGCTTGAAACCGATCTCACCAGTGCGGCGAAAACTGCGCGGCGTCGAACATCACCAATGTCCTGCATACCAGTCACCTCTTGTGGCGTACGACAATTGGACTGCGGATGTAGGCTTATCAGCCGGTATAACTTCTCGGGCGGATGCGGATTATGTACGAGAGCTGGTAGGCTTTCGGCCCCTCGATAGAGATGCGACGTCGTGGCGTCCAGATGGATGGTGTGAAATTCCAAAAATGACGCTCTATGTATGTGCTGTGTATTGATCTATCTTGATCTGTTTCTCATTTCCTCGAATATCAGACATATGACTTTATTCTGTCTTCTGGGGGCCAGGTTGTCCCTGAAGACATGCACCCAGCTGCAGACAAACTTGTGTCTGTTCCCGACGGCTATCTCTTACGCAATGTGACCGGCATTCGAGCACATATCGTAAGTCGCCTCGATGGCAAAGGTTATGACGTAACAAAGCGTGAGTACACAAACGTCGGGTGGCCTATTCATTCTGACTTAGATTGCTAGTCGGTCCATACGCTGTGAAAACGGGACAAATCGTTTACGTCAATGATAGCGAACTCATTTTGGCACCATTAGATGTCAATAGCGCGCTTGATGGTGAAGGCGGCTCCCGCCCACCGGAGTTAGAGCTGCGCTTCTATTTGGATTACGTCGACCCGCTGCTCCGTTTGCATCCTGCGATGAATGAAGTGATTACTGAATCGATCGTGACAGCGTCCACTGCACTGTTCGGAGCAGATCCCACAGCGCCTCAATCTATACCCGGCCAGGCCAAGCTGCGATTTGGACACGGAGAGGGCGTCCGCGTTACCCAGGAACACTCGAACCCGTATGGATGTCGACCATATACACAGAGCTTCGAGAATGACGCCATCCTTGTCCGACGTGGAGAGTGCACGTTCTTGGAGAAGCTGGTTTTGGCGCAAGCTGCAGGTGCTTCAGGTGTCGTGGTAGTCAGTGATGAGGAGACACAGATAAACCCATCCGCAGACGTCAGTGAACTTTCTACTGTGGATGACCTGATCGGCGACGTTGTAATCGTGGTGCTAAGACGGTCAGCGGGAGAGGTCGTCTCATCTATGCTAAATCTCGCCAATAAGGATGGGATTGGACAAGTCATGGTGACGATCGAACCAGGAAGACAGTCGGCCACGGGCGATCGGGGTGAGGAAAGAAACAACTCCAGAGATATTAATCGCGTACTGTATCTGAACGGTCATCCATTACTGAACACGAGACTATTAGTCTGAGTCTTTTCTCAGACTGACGAAATTCATCAAGACGTTCTGATCCCAACAAAAGTTACAACATGTTAATGGATACAACTATCAATCATTCTCCTGTATCATGGAATACACTGGTGCTTCAAGTTGCTGGGCACCCTTGAGAAAACTCAATTCTATGACGAATAAATATTCAAGGATACTGCCACCTTGACGAGCGACAAGCTCGCCCGCCGCCTTCGCTGAACCGCCTGCCCAAAACCTCTCAGCCGAAAGAAGACGATTAACACCACGAATTAACTCGTACCAGTAGCAATAAGGTCATCTATGACTATTACACTTTGACCGTGCTGGATGGCATCTGCCTGCATCTCGAATGAGTCCTGAGGTTCAGGACTTTCAGTCAGGAGATAAATCACCGATCCAGCAGCTACTCACCAATCCATACTCTTTTTCATACGTTGCAGTGACGCATTCGCCAGGAAGTTTTCCCTTCTTGCGGACTGGCACGAATGCGGCTCCCAACCTCATAGCAATAATGGGACCCAGAAGGAATCCACGCGCATCAAGGCCAACTACGACATCCACCTTCTTAAAGAGTGATCGAGGAATAGTATGCGACGTCAGATGGTGCACAAAATGTGTTATGAGTGTCTCGAAAGCAACTGGGTCCCGGAGAATCGGAAATATGTCCAAAAAGACTACGCCCTACTCGGTCGAATGAGTTCCCAAGCACGCTCGTATTGGTACCAGTAGGTGAACCTCACCTTTTTCGGGAAGTCTGGATGAGCTTTCAATAGGCTCCTTAAGTACTTCACGTCGCCCATGGACAAGGCTGAGTACGACCTTACAGCGTGAGGGAATGGGAGCAGTTCACTGAACACCCAAGAGCGACTGGATGCAAACAAGATGTGACGTCGATACACATCAAAGCGCCTTAGATAGTAGCAGCTGCGTCATACTTACTCTTTCGGCGAAGCCTTTATACATCGGTCTGGGGGTGTCAAGCGTTATTTTCCTTCAAATTGGCAACTATCGGGTGCATGCGCCCTCTTGTGCTCTATGGTAAGAAAGTGATCTGCCCGGCACTTGGCAATTGACACGCCATCGTTCGACTTTTGACTTGCGAAACCCCAAGTTGTGAGCACAGGGGAGCTCTGTCAGACTCAAGATATGCGTAAATTAGGTACGAAAAGCCAGTGAATAGACATCGGCTCATGCAGAGTATCCAAAAGACGACCACAAAGCTTTCAGTAAGAGTATTCGTCGCAATGCCAGTAAATGCGTGAGGCTGATGTCATGATCATAAATTGGCCATACCCTTGTAGCATATAAAGTGGAAAATCATGGTGATACAAAGGCAGACAAACTAGAGGGCTTTTACACCGATTCAAGGATTTCAGGCTCCTTGAAGTCCTTAACAACCCGAGTGCCCGTTTCCTACGACAACATGAGAACGTAGATCACAGAAATCGAGTTGAAGGACTTACGTCTGTCGACTCTCCATGAAGCTCAAGTAGCTTCGACATATCAAATTTAGGCGCCTTCAAAATCTTTGCCTTGTGGACGTAGACGTTCTGAAGGGGATAGATGCTCCTTGCCGCCTTTTCAATCTCACGGCCGATCGCCTCCGGAACAAACTTCAATACCAACTCCTTCAAGTCACAGCTCGATGCTTCTCGAGTCATGATCTCGAACATCTTTTTCCTGATCTCCCGTATTTGACTTGTCTGAGCGTATGTCGTCTTCTTCACTTGTGAGGGCCGACGCTTGGTGAATCCAATCGCGAAAAGACGTAGTAGATAGCCATCGGTCGTCTTTACATCAACGTGCGCCTCAATGAGGGTCTGCCACTTGCGGACTAGAGAGCGGAGCTTATCCGAGCTGAAGGTCATGCCGTGGAAGTTCGTCAGGCAGTTCTTGCCCTGTACCTCATCAATCCGCAGCTTAATCTTTCGGAACGCCTGCTCCTCATCGTTGTTGAGGTCCGCAAGAGAGACTTCGATGATACGACCCTTCAAAGAGTCATTTGCATTTTCTGATCGAAATTCAGTTGAGACGTAGAGAAATGCCCATTCTGAAACGTACTCAAGCCTTGAGACCGGTTGACAAGGGTCTTGCCGACATTTCTGCGCTCAAAGATTGAAGGCGCTTTAATGTCATACCAATCTGAAGGCAATGTTTACACCAACACCTTGCAATCAACACGATTCTGTAACGTACCCTTGCGCGAGAAGGGGTCCACAACTTTCTTCTTGATACCCTTCTTGCCCTTCGACAGCCGCTTGTTCTGCATGCGAGAAACCGTGTCAGTTCATGTAGCCGAGCAAATTCTTCAAGCCCGAGGAAAGCAAACCTTTCCAACAGCCATATCGAGTCAAAGAAATGCGGAAATGAGATACCGCGAGGAGGTAGGAGCCGGCACTTGGACGAGCTGAGTTTTGGATGGTGTAACTGCAGCACGCGCAATCGACCAAGGTGTGGGAACGGGCAGTGGCTGAAACCTTATTTTGCAGCTGTAGAACTGTTCCCACGCCACATTTGTCTTCATGTCAGCTACTCTCACCCGTCAACAATTCGAGAAAGCCTGCAAGGCTTATATAAATGAGTATCACAACAACTCGGGTTTATTAGCCTTAGGAGGGTATCCTCGCGGTTGGGCATGGAAGGAATATGCTGTGAGTTTTTGGGCACTTTATTCCACTGTCGGTCTCTCAAAATCCTCAGTCAATGTCCTGTATTGGCTACATGTCACGCTCAGTGCTATTCCCGCACAAATTTGCCGAGGACTACTGGCGCGAGCATGGACAAGGTCTGGATGCCGAATTAGACGTTATAGATGATAGCACCAGCGCTGCATCCAATATTCCGGACGTGCTCACGTGGAATCAGTATGTCGCGTACTCGGCCTCTTATCAAGTACCTGCGTTCTATTTCACTATACATCAAAGCAGTATGTCATGATATTGTGATACTTATTTATTGAGACTCTTGCGCGACCTTTCCTATAGATGGTGTGCCACTACCTCTGACGGAAATCCTAAAGACACCCTTGTTTCGACCACAATCCTTGCCAGAGACGATAACAGCATCCTTCGGATTGTCCGATCCTGAATCATCTTTTGCGCTACTCTCGCAGGGCGACCATCCAGTCCTAGGAACACCTTCCTGGTATCTTCACCCATGTCACACTTCCGAAGCGGTTAAAGAAATAATGACGGAGGTTCAGCGTGACAATTGGACCGAAGAAGAACGTCTATTGCGGTGGATAGAGGTATGGTTCATGATCATAGGTAACATTGTTGACTTTGGATTAGGAAGTCTGTGAAAGTGCTCAATAATCAATAGTGTCAAGAGTTGAGACTGTTGAGGTCGTATGAGGCTATAAGCAAGTAGGTCTGGCCCTCGTCGAATTTTAAATCCCGTTGTATGATTGGTTCAGTTGTGAAAACCAACCGAAATTGTGAGAGGATACTTCATTTTATTTCAAAGCATGCTCGAGGCGATACGGTGTACTGAGCTTAAGTGCATACTATGCCCACTGGTAGAGTTAGTGTTGCGGTCGAGTCGAGTTGGTGTTTCTGATAACATAAGCATGATCTCACACAGTGATTGGCCAGTTCGCTGTTCCTGCTGCCTCTGACAAAATTTTGCAATACACTTCCAAAATGCACTGTTGTCTCGGTACTGTTCCGACACATTTTATTCGTCGTTTTCTACAAATGCTAGTAGATGGTCCTGTAGCTAAGACCGTTGTCTATGCATTGCTGAAATTCCGAGGTCATAAGAAAATGTTATTGAGGTGTTATTCACGATTTACAGAAAATTGTGCAAAGCCGGTGAATGCATACCGTGGATGAACTTGTCACGGGCTGCGATCTACAGTAAGAAAGTTACATAAGTACTGTAGAGTCTACTTCAAGCTTGTTCCGGTCCATCGCCAGTCCGAGCCCGACGGTCATGAGACCAGATGAGGCCCACCCTTTTATAAGAGCGGCTTATGATGTCTTCATTGCTCAGAGGTCGTCTCACTATTCCTCGAAGCGCTGGACGAGGTCTAGCAAACTTTCCGTGGGTTGGTCGTGTCAGTCGTACGATCCACAATTTGCTATCTGGGCCGATTGGCCGGCTATCCCCACGTTAGTTGAGTCGGGTATAAAGCTGCTACACTCAGAGTCAAATGATCGCCACACGTTTCATAATCCCTTCTTTTGCTACTCGTCGTAAGCTAACGTCTCTTGTCCGTACAATGGTACGCCAACGATTCCGTTGAAGAGGTTATTCGCTGACGAGATTTCTAGTCGACTCACGAAGTTGTCATCGTCGCTGCTTCACGGACACCTGTCGGTTCCTTGAATGGATCTTTGAAGGCATTGACGGCACCCCAGTTGGGTGTCATTGCCCTCAAACACGCCTTTGAGCAGTCCAAGGTTGACCCTGCTATTGTTGAGGAGATTTATTTTGGGAATGTCGTACAAGCTGGCGTCGGCCAGTCTCCCGCACGACAGGTCGCATTGGGTGCCGGTATGTCGCCCACCTCAGATGCGACCACGATCAATAAGGTATGCGCGAGCGGTATGAAGTCTGTCATGCTTGCCGCGCAAAGCATTTCATCCGGTTACAAAGGCGTTGTTGCTGCTGGAGGCATGGAAAGTATGAGTAACGCACCGTAAGTTGTGTTAGTTTTGTGCAGAGACAAGTGGACTAACATAGATTACTTGTCTACCTATTAGATTCCTCCTGCCGCGTCAGAATCCTGCCTTCGGTAAATTCGAGACGAAGGATTCTTTACAGAATGATGGTCTTTGGGATGTCTACAACGATTTTGCCATGGGCAATTGTGGAGAAGCTGCAGCTGAAAAGTTCCAGATCTCGCGAGAATCCCAGGATGCGCATGCTATCGAGTCTTTCAAGCGCGCGGAAAGGGCATGGCAATCAGGTGCTTTTAATTCGGAGGTTGCGCCTGTTACGATAAAGGGGAAGAAGGGTGACACCATTGTGAAGGAGGACGAGCAATATAAGCGCGTCATCTACGAAAAGGTTTCGACACTCAGTCCAGCTTTCAAAAAGGGCGGTACCATCACGCCTGCAAACTCTTCACCGCTGAACGATGGTGCATCTGCTCTGGTATTGATGTCGGCTGAGAAGGCTAAGGAGCTCGGCGTCAAGCCTCTAGCGAAAGTCATTTGTGGGTTACCTCCGCTGGTCACCGTGTGTCCGCGGTGCTGATGAAATTGTGTCCGTTAGCCTATGCTGACGCAGGAACGGACCCGATCGACTTTCCCATCGCCCCTACCGTCGCCATTCCGAAGGCGCTGCAGAAGGCCAACCTTAAGGTAGAGGATATCACTCTATTCGAGATCAATGAGGCGTTCTCTGCTGTTGTCCGGATCGCTGAGAAGGTTCTGGGTATCGACCCGGCGAAGATCAACGTGAACGGGTATGTGCATTCAACATCTATCTGACTCATCTCCGTACCGATACGACCGTTTTCCAGTGGTGCGGTTGCTCTTGGGCATGCCATTGGAAACTCAGGGTCACGAATTATCGTATCGCTTGTTCATGCCCTGAAATCGGGCGAGTACGGTGCCGCTGGAGTATGCAATGGGGTATGTACCTTATTTTCTAGGAACGCGATTGAAGATTGAAAAGTAGCTCTTCCAGGGGGGGGCGGCTTCAGCGATCGTTATCCAGAAACTATAGTCCTATGATATATTTGAGTGTCTGTAATTCTCCCGCATCGCTATCTCATCTTAACGAGGTCTAGAATGCAGTTCATATTGTTTCTGTACCTGACTAGAGCAAGCGGTGTGTCTTTAAGTGCTCGTTGATAAGCTGCAGATTGTAGGTTGTAGGCGCCAGTGAGTTTGAGCTTGAAGGCATTTAGAGAGCATCCGAGCCGCGGCACTGCCGTCGTCTCTGTACTTGCTATCGTCCCGTCAACACATGGTGAAAGAGACAGACTTCCACCGGCTTGCTGCCGTCTTATCTTTCGGACGCTCACTGTCTTATTATTACTCATCTTTTATCCACATATTTGACTCAACGTAGGAAAGCCTTGGCGCAGACGAAGGAGCCAGGTTAATGCATAGCCTTCCACTTGCATTCGGGCTATAAGTAGAGAGCCATGGCACCATTTCTATCCGGTCTTCGCTGGTTCTCATTGAATCACTCGACTACCGCTGTTTCCTATCGATATCACCTCAATGTCTTCTATCGCTGACCAGAAATCCATTGACATCTCAGAGAAGGTCCCCCCTTCTCCTGATCAAGAGAAGCAGGAATTCGATGCCACGGCCACTATCACCGAGAGTCAGGCAGAAGATGGCGATGAGGCGTTGAAGCTCGTAGGCCGGGAGAGGAAAGTAAAGTTCAGCCAAGAATACAACCGGAAGCTTCGCAGGAAGCTTGTACGTCCTGTTCTGAGCGCGATTCTGCTTGAGGATCTTTATTCACTTCTTCTACAGGATCTCCTCATCCCTCCTTTGTGCGCAGCGGTATACTTCACGCAATTCTTGTATGTTTATCTTTTCCTTCTGTTCTATGTAAAGTACGGATTAACTGAGTGCAACATAGGGATAAGACTTCGCTGAATTATGCAAGGTAAGATCTGACAGTTCAGGTTGCAATGGTCCTTGTCTTACCGCGTGTGCCTCAGTATCATGGGACTCCCTTTTACCGGACAGGTGAGGAATAACTTTCTTGATGCTAACCTGTCCCGCTCATACACATCTTCCAGCGCTACAACTTGATTTCCCTGGCTTTCTATCTTGGTAGAAACATTGAGACTTTTTTTCGGAGCCGTGAATGACTCTCCCGCTTCCAGGTTACTTGACCTGGGAGTTCCCCACCGTCTACATTTCGCAGAAGCTTCCGGTGGCTAAGTACCTTGGTTGCAATGTCATAGTGTGGGGAATACTCTTGATGCTGCACGCTGTCGCGTCGAACTTTGGCGGATTCTTCGCCTTACGCTTCCTCCTTGGTGGGCCTATCTACATTCACCGATTTTGCCCTACTGAATTTTCTATCAGGCATGTGCGAGTCTTGCGTTTCACCGATCCTGATTTTGATCATTTCCATGTTCTACAAAAAAGAAGAACAGGTATGTTAATGCTAGGAAATTATCCAGTATTCTTTTTATCTCCGATCGCAGGCCAAGCGGATATCCTGGTTCTACTTCATGGTGAGTCATATTCATAGCTGATGACACCTGTATATTCACAATTTCGTTTCAGAATGGTAGTCGTGTCTCTCATATTAGCCTGCGTCAGATTCTCAACGTTTCATGCAGGTCTTACTCAAATTTTCGGTGGTTTCGTTGCCTATGGCGTGTCGTACTCCCACGACAAGCACCTGAAATCCTACAAGATCATTTACCTTCTACTCGGCGGATTAGCCATTGTAGTCGGTGTCATCGTGATACTTTTCCTTCCGGACTCTCCCGTGAATGCTAGGATGCTGTCCAAGGAGGAGCGCATTGCGGCACTGGAGCGCGTCCGTGATGACCAAGGTGGTGTTGAGAACAAAAAGTGGAAGAAGGATCAGATTGTCGAGGCATTAACTGACATCCGTACTTGGCTCATTGTTCTGACGACCATGCTGAGTGAGTTGTCTGACTTGCTTATGAAACGCGTATTTTCTGAGGATCCTTCTAGCGAGTATCCCCAACGGCGGTTTGAGCAATTGTGAGATTAGGATTCTCCAGCTGTAAACATATGAGCTCACTACTTTTCGCAGTTAGCAACATAATTATCAAGAGTTTCGGTTATACGTAAGTGACCATGTCCGCACTTATGTCTATCACCGTTTCATCTATTCTAGCTCTAAGGAGACTCTCATTCTCTCGACCCCGGCAGGAGCGGTGGCTGCTGGCATGACGTTGGCTTGTGGCTGGTACTCCGATAAATATGTAGGTATCATCCTTGTTCAATAAACTAGTTAGACGTTAACCACAAACGACAGAACGAGCGGATGGTACCCATTATATTCAGCTTGGTCCCCACCATTGTCGGCGCAGCTATGCTCATTGGTTTGAATGGAAAGCCTCATGAGAAAGGTGCTCTGTTGTTTGGTATGTCTTGAGTACGCTGGTTGCTCTCACCAGGAACTGATGATTTCGGTAGCGACCTACATTATTGGCACGTTCGGGAGTGCTCTCGCTTCCGTTTATGCATATAATGCCAGCAACACGAGTGGTCATACGAAGAAAGTAAGAGGGAATACCAGTCGGATCTTTTTTCACACCACTCATGGAAGTGAATCGTAGAACACGATCAATGCACTCACGATGGTGACGTTTAGTGTCGGAAATATCATCGGTACAGAAATTTTCCAGTCCAAGGATGCACCAGCGTATATACCAGGGAAAACGGCAATTATGGTCCTGCTGACAGTGCAGCTCTTCATATCGGCCCTCCTCCGCTTCATCAACATTCGCTTGAACAAGCAGAGGCTGGCGACTCTGAACGAGGAGAAGGCTCGTCGAGGATGGACAGAGGCTGATTTGCAGAAAGAGCGTGAGCGTCATGCATTCTTGGATTTGACAGACAAACAGTGAGTCTGCATGAGCCGTTTCGTGTCTTCTGCTGCTCAAACCTATCATAGAAACATTTTCTTTGTGTACACCGCATGAACAGGAGATGACATTATGACGCTGATGAGTGGCATGTATGCTATTTGCCGGCGATACCTTCAAAATGAATCTACAGCGAATATCGACATGTTAAACTAAAAATTTCAATATTACTGGCAGAACAGCCCTCTCAGAGAGCTGTTGAGTTTAGATATGCAAAGGTTACTACGTTGACCGCCACCCCGGCGCTGATGAGTGACTGAGTCCCAACCTATCGTGACGCGATCGCGACAGTCCCGTGACTTGATCGCTTGCTGTATGCGCTTAGCCCTAATAGCGATTCTTGAACGCGTTCCACTTGTTCTCTCTGATCCTTCGCTCCTCATATCTGGTGATCTTGTTATTGCATTTTTCATTTATAGCTGTATAAATTCTGTTGTGATAGGTGGAGAGCTGAAATGTCCGACCATCTCCGGCAGTCATCCACCGGAAGGACTTTGTCCGTCTCCAGCTCCCCTGGTCGACCGTCCCCCCTGTCACGACCGCATTGGCCATGGTCAACTTACACTCATAGATCCTCCTCATCCTCAACTTCTATAAACTCGACAACTAGTTCTACGCCGACTTCTCTAGTATGGGACTCGAGACCTACGGTATCTACTCCTACTACAGGTCTGCTCTCGGTTCCTACCAATGGCAAACGCAACTCGGGAATCTCCAGTAATACATATCATAGTGGAGTGCATGAGGAGCCAACTACGAGACAGTGGTCATTCAATGTGAGTGGCTGAAGACGACACCAGTAAACGTTATTCAACAATCTCCGCAGGCATTCGAATGGGTCGTACGAGATGTCCATAGACTAAAGGATTATATTGAAGGTCCAGATACAGTTGATACTTCAGGCGAATCCAATGAAGCGCTCAGCATTGAATTGGAATACTTTGAATTACTCAAAGAATCACCTGTGATCGGAGATGGCAAGTTCAAACTAGAGATAGGTACGTCGTGATCCGCTCATAATTGCTCTTAATCTGACAAACGTTTCTCAGCCAAAACCACTGTCCCTGAAAGCACTGAGAATAGTGAGACCACCGCCCCTCAGAGCGTGAGGGTTCAGCCTCAAACGCTTTCACTGTATATTACTTGTATGATGCTTGATTATCCACAGCAGCCAGACTATGAGATGCCGGCGTCTATGTTTACTGCCATCAAATGTCAGGACGACAAGGTTGGTGAACGTGGAGCACGAGCTGAGTGGGCCTGGGAGTACTGGCAGGATGGATGGGTGTTTCGACAGGAGAGCGAAGTTTGGGGTGAGGCGAATGCGACTATTCTCCTCGAACCATTTATCTAATCTTCTTTCAGAGTGTCCCTTACCCTCATTATCATTTCTACTCGAGAATCCAAGGATTCAGGAAACAGATTCTTTCGTCATCTGCGTCCAAATGCACTCGCCAGTAGGCCCTTTCTTTCCTCAACAGCCCTCAGCGTATTACGTTCCTCGAGACCTATTGGAAGGGCTCGAAGCATCTTTAGACAATCCTAGTAAGTATCTATTCTCGCCATGTTATGCTGAGTATTACTCATATGCCTCGGATAGACACTGGTGACGTACAGTTCATTTGTCTTGAACGCAAGGACATTCGGGAAGAGTTATTAACCCCTGCCTCATCTACTGCGACTGATATGAGTCGCGATGCCTCGTCTTCGCAGTCCTCCACACCGCAGACTGTAGCTCGCAAAAGGATCATCTTCGCCCATGCAGACATTCTCGTACGCAGATCTGAGTATTTTGCTACAATGCTCAGCTCGTCATTTTCAGAGAGCTCCAAGGTTCTGTATCCCGGAGAACGAAAAGTGTATACTGTAGTCGTCGAAGAAGCGGATTTTGTGACCATATACTGGATGTTAAAGTTTGTCTACGCGAATTGGCTCCTATTCCGCAAGGCCGATGACCCAAGAGAAGCTGTCGATGGCATTGGAGCGGGTTGGAGCGCCCGAGGCCTCAGCACGCCTGGAACGCCTGATGAGTGGGATTGGAAGACATTCTCGAAAGGCATGTCTTCCGATGTGCACAACCCAGTGGGTTTGAGCGATGCGCGAAGTGTTACAAGTGCAGAGAGCGCGCGTTCAAATGGCGGGGGCAGTGGTGCATCTCGGGACAACGAAAAGTCCTTTGCTGGTCAAAGTCAGACTGTGCCACCAATGCGGGCTGCGGGCTCAGCCGGATCCAGGGCAGCTTCGTCTCCTAAAGCTGCATCTTTGTCTTCTCGCCAACCTCCACCTCGTCGCTCGGGTCCTTCCTCAACGCCCGGAGGCCCCTCTGCGCTCGCCGTTCCCGTGTCTCATACCGCATCGCCGGTGTCACCCCGTGGAGCGAAACAAATACCTGTTCCGATCTCTCCTCCTTCAGCCAACTATGTTCCTCCATCACACTATCCAATTTCTCCTCGTCAACAGCGCAATCGCTCTCATCCTTCTGCGGTATCATCGGCGGACCCGCACGTCCATCCGACCCCTCAACCACAGCCTGCGTCAGCACTATCTATGTATCAAATAGCGCACCGATATGCGATGCCCGGACTTGCTTCCCTTGCATTAGAGCATATCCTATCAACTATCACGCCACAGACGAGCTTCTCCGTACTGCTTGCCACAGCCGCCTGGGAAGAGCTGCACTCGTTGGTGGAGGTAGGTTCTTCGCTACTCTTCGTTTTCTCATTGTGATTGGTTGACCTACTTAAATTAACAAAGGATTACGTCGTTGAGAAATGGGAAGAGGTGTCTGTCTCTGACGAATTCGAGCGGTGTTGTCAGGAAGTGGCCAGTGGAGAGTAAGTTACTCAAGTACATCATCTGATAACACGCTCATGTTTATTATAGGTGGGGTCCTGAGGGAGGTAAGACACTAATGGCTTTGTTGAGGCGTCTACGTCCTCCAAGCACCCTAGGTTGATGCTTTCCGTGCATAATTTCATCATATTGTCCCTTGTCGGCAACGGTATACTCTCTTTCAATCCTTTGCTGTACCAGTTGCTTGGAAGAAATCAGACCATAAGTTTGCTCACCCCAAATGGGCCCAAAAATTTAGTGAAAGAATCATAATGAGGCATTACAAGTATCACGACGACAAAACCCACACACAAATGAATATCTAGACAGGACTACAAGATAGGACGCGAAAGCAATGCTTCGCACTGAACAACGGCGATCTGGTGCGGAGAGCGACAACGAACAGAACATAAAGGATAGTGATACACAGCACAATGACGACCTTCGAGAACTAGACACTGTGTTCATGGATACTTTGCTAACGTATTCCGAATGTTACAGACACTGCCGATCCTCATATTCCCACATACTGACCATTCCCTACAACAAGCCCTTTCGTAGCAACAATGGTATACTCATTAGTGGATGCAAACGAATTTAATGGTTATATATGACTTACTCTGTACTCACAGTACTTGGGACTATCAAAGTGCATACCATGGATATCTGCTGGAGTGGTGCCGCACATGATTGCCCAGTCGTCTCCTTGTTGAAGATTCCACAAGCGTGCCTCAAGGCGTTAAAGAACATGCAACAGATCAACTGAACTTCCTGTTATTTGTCATGACCGTTGAGACGCACATGCATACCCGAACCGGCTTCAACACACCCCTAAACAAAGCGTTGGTCTTCAACCGATCTCCATGGAACTGGTGAACATTTCTATACACACCTTGTCGTAGACATTACTCCAATAAGGCACGCACGCCGGTTCCTCAAAGTCTACAAGCCAGTGACCAAACAGTCCCCGTACACCCTGGCGACATTAGAATAATCAATCACCGGTCCTGTAATAGAAAGGAAAAGCAGGCAGCATTTACCGCGTCTTCACATCTATTTGGTGTCTCAACACTGGATTTCAATAGGCGTCTCTTCACAAGCCTCTCTCCAGTTGAAACTAAATGGAATATTCCGAAGACATGCTGTATACTCCTGAGTTCTGTAAGAGACACACTGTCTGGCCTGAGGCTCATCCCAGTAAAGTCCCAGCCGCTTCCGGTCCTTTATTCTTTTTTGCTTCTCTTCTTCTCGACGTCGTTCCTCGCGTTTACGCTCTTCCTCCTCTCGTCGGCATTTCTCTTGTTCTCCATCGCGATCCCACCCCTGGCGTTCTCGTTCCCATCTTTCACGCTGCTGCTGATGTGTCTTGTACTCCTCCCATTCTCGATCTCTCTGTCTTTTGCGCTCCATTTCTTGACGTTCACGCTCCCAGCTCTCGCGCTCCCGTTCCCATTTCTCGTGCTCCAGTTGATGTGTCACTCGCTCTCTCTCCCGCTGATGCGGTCGTTTCTCCATTTCTACTGGATCCAAAATGTCTGCTTGGTCTCCCATACGATACGTTGGGAATGTGATCTCCGCTAACACAGTAATCAGAGTGACCAAATGATCACCCACTTGATGTTTATCCGATTCATATTGTCGTGTACGTATTTTGAGAAAGATCTATATGCGTCATGCGACGTCAAAGAGCAAGGAATCAGAGGAGTCCGTTCGTTTCTAACATGATAGAAATTGATGAGTTCGACTGCATTTAGAGGATAGAAGTCAATTCTTACGAGGTACTCAAGGGATTGCTTGAAGTAGAAGCATGACCGTCACCACTGCAAACAGTGTTTCATTAGCCGATTATTTAAGATAAGATGGATTTCTGACCGATCATTGTTGCTTTGCATGATGGATGTTTCGAAAGTGTCACTACAGGATGGGGGCAACTCTCTATCGTGCGAAGACGTAGAGTGCCTGCTCGATTGATGCACATACATGCTATGGATCTTGGGTCGATGGTCCGTAAGATCTGGCTGAAGACACTGGCATCAGAATGTGGAATGAGGGTAAATTAATAATCTGGCCTGTTCAAGTCCTTCAAGCTGGCTTCCAACGGGAATGAGGTGATCCTCGTACACTAGCGCCGCTGACTTTGTCTCTTATCATGGGTAAAAACCGATCAACGTCTGCTTCCATATTCGGTAGGCCCTCGGTAGGGCTAAGACGTGCGGCAATGGAAGCGATAGAGGAGAGATCAATGATAGTGAAGAATATATGTATACACTACCTCCAGTCATCATCACTCCCTCACCTTGTATAGCACGTATATGAACTTCATCATGGGGTTGCCTTACCTGCGAGTGGCACGCGCTGGCCGTTCTGGGATTGTCACAGTTACATCCCGGGCAATTGTTAAGTCTCCACGACTACAACGAACACTAGCAACATTGACTGAAGTGAGTCCAAATTGATACTGTAGAACAACTCCTGAATTTTTTTTGTCGCGCATACCGACTCCGAAAATAGGATGTCAGATCTGACTCGACCTTTCGTATACCTCTTATTGACTTCAGCAAGTTCCGAGCAGCCACGTCCCTGTCAGAAAAGCGTCACACTGCAGACGAGGTTGTGAATGGATTTAAGGAAGTTGGTTTCATCTATTTGAATAAGCATGGTATACCGGACAGTGTTGTAAAACATGTATTTTCCAAGGTGAGTAAGCTTCGTCTGTTTTGCAATTCCTCAGAGTTGATGCAGGAAGCGATATGTTACACAGAGTGCCGAATTCTTCAACCTGCCGATGGAAGTAAAGGTATGTAGATAGACCCCAAGAATACACTGTTTCTCGCTTTAACGCTGGACTAGTCGACACTAGCTTGGGATGATCCTCGTTCGAATCGTGGTTTCGTGCAAATTGGTCGTGAACGGGTAACTCAATCCGCCGACGCCAAAGAAATAGCAGAATTACGCGCCAAGGCGCCAGACTACAAGGAATCGATGGAAATCGGGAGGAATTGGGACCCAACCTGGAAGAATAAGTGGCCGCAGGAAAGTGACATTCCCGGATTCAAGGAGGCAATGCTGCAGTTCTTCCAGACCTGCCATGACCTGCACACGCTGGTCATGCGGGCGATTGCAATCGGTCTCGACCTTGATGAGATGTTCTTTGAGAACAAGATCCACGAACAATATCACAATTTACGCTTACTTTCCTATCCTCCCATCAAAACACAGCTACTTCAGAAAGAGGGACAAGCACGCGCAGGCGCACATTCAGGTAAATTTCACCGTTCCGGTCATGAGCACCGACTGATAGGCTTGCTGTAGACTACGGCACGCTAACTCTCTTGTTTCAAGATTCCGTAAGTCCGCAGCCAAACAATGTTGTACGAAGTTGTACTTGATACCTGATATTTGTCAGGTCGGTGGCCTTGAGGTTCAGAATCCACATACAAAGCAGTTCCAACCTGCTACACCTATTGTATGTTCACCCAATTGCGTGATTTTTAGGGTCTGATTCGACAATTGTTAATGAGTGAAGCCCGGAACCATCGTCGTCAATGCAGGCGACCTCCTAGCTCGATGGAGCAACGATGTCCTACGTTCGACCCTTCATAGAGTCGTGGCACCACCGGCCAAGAAAATCAGCGACACGGAGGGTATCACTGCTGGACGGCAGTCCATTGCATTCTTCTGCAATCCCAACGGTGGGGCGGAGATCTCGTGCTTGCCCACTTGCAAGGGCACAGATGTGAAGTATCCGTCCGTGACGACAGAGGAGTATATAGTGGGACGGTTGGCAGCAACTTACCATTGATATTTACATGGGACAAGGCGATCATTCCGTATCATGGCGCTATACCTCCGAATCTTGAGATATCTGGGATGGATCTATGGGGCTTACACGAGCGGCGTAATTTCCACGTAATACTGTTCAAACATCGTGTCTACTGTTTCCTTTGTATGAATAACACGTAGTTGTAATGTAAGGCGTTAATGCACACCCAACGCACTTTCCAAAAACAAAAAGAACGAAAGGCCGTTCCCAGAAAATGAGCAGATAGAATTTAAATTAGCAGCATCAACAATATGACTAACGTTAGAGCATCTATCTATACATCACCGTGCAGGTGCTCGTCTAGCAGGGAGGTGGCACCCTCATGTCTTCTTTCTCAACAAGGCGAGTGTATGCTGCCCGCCACACGATGCCGAGACAGCTGTCCATGACCCGCCTTCTCTGCGCACGACGACCTTGGGAGTGAGGACTTCAGTATCACCACCCACACCCAATTCGCCTTGGGGCCCCGTGCCCCACGAGTACAACGCGCCTCCCCGGGTCACAGCTACATTATTGTGTATGCCTGCAGAGATGTGTGCGACAGGGTCATCTGCATCCGGGAAAGTCACCAGCGCCGGCTCCGCCAGCATATCAGGGAACTCTCTGTCCCTGAACGCCACGTCATCGTCTGCGAGACCGAGTTGTCCGCCTTGTGATCGTCCGCATGCGTACACTTTGCCCTCGGATGTGAGGAACAAGGTATGATGCTCTCCGCCTGCGATCTGTACAATAGTCGCCTCGCCGCCGAGCTCCTTCTTGCTCAAACCCACAACCTTCTTTGGCAGCTGCACCTCTGAGTCCGCAGCTGCGCTCGTAAAGCCCGTGCCCGTCTGGCCCATATTGTTGAGGCCCCACGCCCACACATCGCCGCGCTCATCGACCGCGAACGATGAGTAGCTCCCGGCGCCAACAATGACGGCTTTGTGTGATCGCACGCCGAGCACGATCTTCTCGGGAACTGTCCCGTGGATCTTGCGCCGCTCGAGAACTTTACGTCCAAGCTGGCCCTGCTCGCCTGCGCCCCACGTGTAAAGATTCCCGTGTGTGGTGAGCACGAGGAGGTGGTTATTTCCTGCGGCGACTGCGGAGAACTTTTCGACATCGCCTGGTTTTGACTTGAGCTCAAGAATTGATGCTGGGAGGAATTGGTACTTGTGCCCGCTGGAGAAACCAAGGACTCCTTCGACTCCCTACCATTACAGTCATTAGCTGCATAGCCAGACAATTTCGGTAAACTTACTCGGAAAGAGCCCCATACTCGTAGTTCTCCTTCTGAGCTGATGGCAGCGGAGATGTTGTCGCCGGCAGCTATGCGGACCGCACGAAATTTTTCATCCACAAGGGACTGTAACATATGCGGCTCTGCAGTGAGTACATCCACATCCAGAAATTCGTCTTCTTTTTCTGGGTTAGGGACATCGGTTGTAATGCGGCCAAGTGCAGCATCATCATTGCAACCACACGACCAGACCTTGCACAGGATTAGCAACGATCGTAAGTCTGTGTATATATGACACCTACCGCTCCTTTCTCATCAACAAGTAATGAATGTAAGCCACCCGCTGCAGCAGCCTCAAGGCCAGCATTAGACTCTCCAAACAGGCCCTCCTGGATCTTCTCCTCAATCCATGCACTTTTCTTCGGCTTGTCGAATTCGTTGAGGAGATCAGCGCCCATGCCAAACTGCCCAAAGTTACCGGCACCCCACACGAAGAGTTGAGGTGCAGGACGCAAGTGCTGGGGTGGCGCCGGAAGAGGATTGAAGTACGGTTTTGTCTGAGGGACGACTTTGCGTGTCGGGGGGACGGACGCCTTCCTCGCACGAGCAGGTGCTGGCTCCTCTTCTTTATCACTTGGATGTGTAGTACCATTCGGAACAGCCTTCGATGCGGCCCTCGCACGCTTGGGGGCAGGTGGAGGTTCGCTCTCCGGAGACGCAGGACGCTTTGCAGCATTGCTCTTTGTAGGTTTCGGAGCAGGCTTCTCAACTGCTCTTCCAGTAGTCGCAGATTTTTTAGCAGGCTTAGTAGCGGGTTTCTCAGCCGGCTTCGATGCAGGCTTGGTGGACGCTGCACGAGATGATCGTCTGGGTGGCAGCATGCTGAATAATGTGGTGTGAGTTGGGGGTAAAGCAAAGCGTAGTAGAGGTGGCTGCAGCTTTATAGTTGGCCGTGAAGGGTCAAAGCAAGCTCCGATATAAGCAGGCCACAATCGCGAGTTGATCTGTGGCAGGAGGAATAATAGTGCCCTGACCTTGTTTTTGTGGCTTGTCCGCGTCGAGCGCCGAGTGGCCTCCACTTTTTCCAACGTGCCCAATCGCGCGTGACGCAATCCACATGACCGTGACATTTCTCGTGACCGACGCATCCATTATCGACCCACGTCGTATTCGAGTGTCGCGATTCATGCATGTAACGGCCAATGAATCAAAGGCAGGATGTTAAGGTAGTACAAAAAGCGTGTACGCTATAAAATATAGGATCACGATGAATGATTTAATACAGTTTCATACTTAATAAGTCTCCCAGAAGACATCCGGCAGAACTTCACGCATGACGCTCCAATGATGCAAGGCCTCCTTCTCCTGCCACTTCACCAGCGGATTCACCTTGTCATCCGTCAGGAAAAAATTCTTTCTCTTCTTGTCAGAAATATTCTCGACGATCGGTTTCAAGTCGGTCTCGCGCTGCAGGAGCGTAGATAGCACCTGCGCACGAAGCTGCGAGCTGAGATAGTCTGATTGGGTTGCGGGGCGGAATTGGAGAGGCTGAGTGGATGGAGAGCAAAAGAACACCTGGTCAGTGACGAGGTAGTAAGTCTCACATGACGGAGAGAAAGCAAAAGAAAAGCCCAAGCCTACCCAGTTGAGGAGCTCGCGTTGCAACTGTTCCTCGGAGAGCTGCATCATCGAGTCGCAGAACGCGCGGCACTGGCCGAAAACAGTATCGAGGGTGAGGATGATAGCACGCGCCGATTCAGAGCCTAGGGGCCCCACAAAGTTCTGTACATGAGCCAGAATGGTAAAGAGGACGGCCATTCAGCCTCCCTTTACCATGAGAGTCACAGCAGAAGACGCACCACAGCGATAACGCCGTCGGGTGTCATTAGCGCCTTCGTGTCGTTCCAGAACTGTTGTGTGAATAGGTGCGCAGGCAGACCTCCACCCGAGAACACATCGTGCACGACAATGTCGTAAAGTTCTTGGTTCTCTTTTCTATCCTCTCCGTCACGGGCCTCTGCAGCTCGCTCGAGCTCCATCTTCCGCTGCCTTACCCACGACCGCGCGTCCTTGAAGAACAGCTTCCCGGGCTCGACCTCGGGCAGAGCGAAGAAGCGCGTGGCAGCATCGTAGACATTCGCATCAATCTCGACGATGGTCGCAGTGACATTGTGCTGCATGAACGCAGAGACAGACGTCCCCGTCCCTAAGCCGCTGCAATGGAAAGTAGGCGTAAATCAAAGTAGAACACCTGTCAGACTTCATACGCACATGAACAACGCGTTCTCGCGCGCCCTCCCGTCCGGCCGCTCGACCAGCCTCGCCGCCTCCTGAAGGACAAATGCGCTATAAATCGAGTCACCCAGCGGCTCGCCCGCCTCATCGACAGCCTCCCGCCCTGAACCCTCCCTGCCGTACCTCGCCATCGGCCCAATCCACACCCCACCAAGGAGCGAATGGCCCGCCCGCAGGTACCTCAGCGAGTGCAGCTGCCCAGAGCTGGTCTCGCCCGCGTTGGGCTGCAGCGCCTCGCCAACGACGACAACGCCAGAGTAGGGCGAGTGGGCTGCGGAGAGGATACGCAGCGGGTAGGAAGGGTGTGTGTAGGGCGCAAGGAGGGGGTGCGGGAGCGTTGGCGCCGGGAGGATCGTGATAAGTAAGGGAAGAAGGGGGAGTATGGCGAGGCGCAGGAATTGGGCGCTGGACTTCGGTTTAGGGGGTGCTGGGACGGGGGGTGCAGTGGGTAGTTTGGGGGTAGGTACGGGTGCTAAAGCGGAGGATTTTGAGGTAGATGATTTTGAGGCTTTTTTGCGCTGGGACTTCGTCTTCAGAGATTGTGGCGGGGCTGGAGCAGCTGCTGGTGCTGGCGCTGCCACCGCCTCCAGTGTGGGTTTAGACGATGGTGAAGATTTGATAGATGCCGGTAATAAAAAAGGCGCTATGGCCCACATTGCAAGTGCGAGGGTACCTATTTGCAGAAACTGTGTCGTGTTATTATCGCATACTGTTATCCTCCCACTGGGCTCACAATTTGGCTATCTGGTACTTCCTTGAGGTGAGGGATCGCAGGCCACAGCTCTTGCAGGGTCATGATTGTTGTCTGAGCCACGGGGAGTGTGATGAGCTGTTGTGACGCTGCGCTGTCTTGTTGACCAGGAAGCTGTCGGTGCATTGAGCGTCAGCTTCAGGATCACCATTGATATTTCACCGGCCACACCGCTCCCTACTAACTGAGTCCAGAGGACTCAAAACTAGGCTAATACAAAAGAGGATGATATAGACATAGATGAACACAATCAAGCACTATTTCAGACTTAGGAGTCTTCTGGACGCCCGCCGAGCTATCTCAATCACTGGTGCACGACGACGTATGAAAGGTTGTGTGAGTCACGCTCGCAAGGGGGGAAAACAGTCTGCAAACACAGGGTAGAAAGCACGAAGAGTTATGCAACATGCGCGCCTCGCACATTATAAAGTACAGGACGGCTGGTGTGCCTTCAGGCATCTGCGCATGCATAACAGTGTTCGCAGTATCTTGTCACATATTATATGCTCCCCTACACACTGCAAACACACAACGGCAAGACTCACTGGCACTTGCAAGGCCTTGACGACGGCGACACCTAGTCCCAGGACAGGCGTTATGATAGCCATATGAGTGGCTACAGGGCCCCAAATAGGATCACCCATTCTCCCAGTGTAAACAGCGACCCAGTACGCAGTGTTCGGCATCAGACACAGAAGTATTCCAGCTGCCAGCACAGCGGGTAAAATAGGTACTATCGGTGCAAAGCTTCCGATGATACATGCTGCCCATACGACCTTATTGAAGTGGTGATCTGTAGGTGCGGTACCATAGAGAGGCGTCAGGCTTCGGCGGTAGGCAAAAACTGATAGCGAAAGGCAAAGGAGGACTACGACGGAGATTGCTTTTGACAAAACGTTCGCGAGAACGGCGTTCTTCGCAGGAGGGAAAGTCATGGTGGTCTCAAGACAGGTTGCGCTGGTGTACGTGGCATGAAAGAGAGAGAGAGACCAAAATGAACTCGGTGTGTGTGCACATCAGGTGCCTGCAACACAAGTATCATATCCTCCCGCCAGCCGGGGTGTCGCGATCGGAGACACACGTGTTATGTCAAGTCACATGGTCTGATGTCAAGGCTTGGACGCGTCTCGATGTGAGTGAATTGGAGAACTGGGGTCTTGTCCGGGGTGGGCAACCCCATGAGCGGGGTCACTGCCAATCAATATAAGACGTAAGTACACCAATCCCCTCTGTCCACCTCATCGTCTCAAGTATACCATGCCCACCCCCCCTCTTGAAGCGAAAACCGTCCTCGACATCGATCCCTGGCTCGAGCCAAATGTCCCCTCCATCATCCATCGCCACGACGCGTTCAGAAAGTGGAAGGACACCATCCAGCAGGCAGAGGGCGGCTATGACCCCTTCACAATGGGTTGGCTCAAATTTGGTTTGAATGTGGGCAAGGACGGACAGGTGGTATACAGGGAATGGGCCCCAAATGCGAAAGAGGCAGTCCTCATCGGCGATTTCAGTGAGCATTCTTTTCCTGTGGACTTGGGCTCCATATTGTTGCGGGAAGCAAGTGTTTTGTATCTGCGGAAGGTGGTGCACGACGGATGTTGGTCCCTGGAAGCTTAGAAATGAACGATACATCAGCATATGGTCGACCTTGATGTCTCCAGTGTATTTGCTGCTCAATGTCCTTGAACGTGGACGAGAGTGCTCTTCCCTCAGCGTTCTGCATTTGGGCATCCTATTTCACTGCACGAATTGTCCGGAGACGTGACATCGCTACTAGCCCGATGTAGCTCGATGCAGCATGTGGGGCCTATCATCCTTCCATATTGCCTTTTTATTGTCTTGCCGATGACCTATCTATATACTCATGCCCAAAGCTTTCTGACTATTCATGGCAGTCGACTAATCAACGACCTTCCCCGGAGTCACTCCCTTAGCAATAGCACTCCGTTGACAGAACGTACTGATCATTATTACTTTACCCGCAGATGGGTGGGATAGGACATCCCATCCGATGAAGAAGAACGAGTACGGCGTTTGGGAGATCACCGTGCCACCGAAGTCCCCCGGTGTCTGCTCTATTCCGCACGACTCCAAAATCAAGGTGCGTAGCTGTTCTGCACATCTCATCCTACGCCTCACAGATTTCTCAGATCTCATTGGTTCTGCCGTCGGACGAACGTATTGAACGTATCCCGGCGTGGATCACCCGCGTTACTCAAGATCTGTCCGTCTCGCCTGTATACGACGCGCGTTTCTGGAATCCACCAGAACAAGAGCGCTACAAATTCAAGAACCAGCGCCCGCCTCAGCCCAAGAGCGTGCGCATCTATGAGGCGCATGTGGGCATCTCGACGACAGAGTATCGGGTCGGTACTTATAAAGAATTTACCGCGAACACCTTACCCAGGATCAGGGACTTGGGATACAATACCATCCAGCTTATGGCAGTCTTGGAGCATGCCTACTATGCTTGTGAGTGGTCCACCCTTTTCCCGACGTGCACTGTCTCAATATTGGCATACAGCGTTCGGCTACCAAGTCACGAGCTTCTTCGCGGCAAGCTCGCGTTACGGGACGCCCGAGGAGCTGAAGGAACTGATCGACACGGCGCACGGGATGGGGATCACTGTGCTACTGGACATTGTGCACTCGCACGCGTGCAAAAACGTGTTGGACGGGCTGAACCAGTTCGACGGCACGGACCACCTGTACTTTCACGAAGGCGGGAAGGGGCGGCACGACCTGTGGGACAGCCGGCTGTTTAACTACGGCAGCTACGAGGTGCTCCGGTTCTTGCTGAGCAACCTGCGCTTCTGGATAGAGGAGTACCAGTTTGACGGGTTCAGGTTTGATGGCGTAACGAGCATGATGTATGTCCACCATGGCATCGGGACTGGGTTCTCGGGAGGTTACCATGAGTATTTTGGAGATGCGGCGGACATCGAAGCGATTGTCTATCTAATGCTCGTATGTCCTATACATTTACCTTCTGCTAGTAATCTCTGATCTCTATGACAGGCAAATGACGCGATGCACGAGCTCTACCCGTTCTGCATCACCATTGCGGAGGACGTCTCGGGTATGCCCCTTTTGTGTGTGCCCGTATCTAAGGGCGGCGTGGGATTCGACTATCGGCTGAGCATGGCCATCCCGGACATGTGGATCAAGCTGCTGAAGCACAAGCGAGACGACGAGTGGGAGATGGGCAACATTGTGCACACGCTCACGAACCGGCGCTATCGCGAGAAGAGTATCGCGTACGCCGAGAGCCACGACCAGGCCCTCGTCGGCGACAAGACACTCGCGTTCTGGCTCATGGATAAGGAAATGTACACGAATATGTCGGACTTGACAGAGTATACGCCTGTCATCGCACGTGGGATTGCATTGCACAAAATGATACGGTGCGTGCACTGCAATGCTTACGTTATCTTGTCCTGAACTGCTGTTGTAGCCTACTCGTTCATTCCCTTGGCGGAGAGGGCTACCTCAATTTTGAAGGCAATGAGTTCGGGCATCCTGAGGTACGTCCTCGCTCTCTGGAGTTGCAATAATTGGACGGAACATACATTCGGCGACGCGCAGTGGCTCGACTTCCCTCGTGAGGGCAACGGCAACTCATTCCACTACGCGCGGCGCCAATGGAACGTTGTCGATGACGACCTGCTGCGCTACAAGTACCTCAACGAGTTCGACAAAGCGATGAACCGCCTTGAGGAGCAGTATGGATGGCTCGCCGCGGAACCCGCGTATGTCTCTCTCAAGCACGAGGGGGACAAGGTGCTTGTATATGAACGCGCGGGGCTGCTGTTCGTGTTCAACTTCCACCCGACGCAGTCGTTCACGGATTACCGTGTCGGCGTTGAGGAGCCGGGCGAGTACCGCGTCGTGCTGACGAGCGATGAGAAGCGTTTTGGTGGGTTTGATAACGTACGGGTTGGCGGACAGTATTTCACGACACCGATGGAATGGAATGGAAGGAAGAACTGGTTGCAGGCGAGTCGTGTTTATGTGCTCTCTCATACGTTCAGAGGACTGAGGCTGGGTTGAAGCAGGTGTATATCCCCACACGTACGTGCCTTGTTCTCGGGAAATGAAGGGTCTGGCTTTCGACGAAGAGCCTTGCTTCGACTTCCCTTCCTGAGGAAGATGTCTATACCATGTCCATCCATATCCACTCAGTTCAGCGAGGACACAGAGGTGCGAATCGCAATTGTCAATATAGCATGCTTCCATTGTGACCAAGATCATGTGTGCACGAAAACAATGCTGTATGTGCTTGTGAAACGACCACCATACACTGATCAATCAGTTTATCATGCGTATCTATTGTTCTCTGCCCGTGATCTGAATAGAGGCGTGGAGGCCTCGAGGGACGATATCTACACGTTGCAGTGGGCGACGTGCACCGGGACACACTGAATTTCGTCCCCAGTCGCGGTGGATCATAGAGCACATAGGAAGATGCTTGACGTTCTGCTTTCGCGAAGGCACAAGGTGCATAATCAGGTGACTACTGCAGGCTATGTAAATTGACAGTTTGAACTACATACTCTGATCATTGTGTGTCTTATAATCCAGCAAGTTCATAGTCCCTGATTACACATATCAAGAGCCAGGAGTTCGGGTTGAGCCATGACTTTCGCCCTGCACCAAGTGGAATTATCCGTAACTGGTGCCAAGATCGACTGATGGCCTGTTTCACGCCAGTAGCATACATTTTCAGATGGCGGGGGCAGTCCATTGCCTTAAGCACGGATCTACGACAGCTATGAGTAGCAGTAAAGGAGCCTCCGTGGGTACTACAGGACATCACTTTGAAATGTCCACAGAAAGGGGCGACTCAGTTTAGCACTTCTGTAGGATCTCCAAGTCACGATTGAGAGATAGTACAGATAGCACTGTATAGGCGGCGGGAAGTGAGGTGTGTCCACTAATTCTGTGACTTAATTTCCAACGTGTCTCACCAAGCTCACAGAGCAAAGCGACTGCGACAAGATGATGTGTGTACAGCGATTGACTAAATCCTCATGCAAATAATGGCCCGCTTAACTTGAATATGCCTGAGATCCTCGCGAGTCAGCAGGGCACGTCTCCATGACCTGTTTCTTAATCCATTCTGTTTCGGGAAGGATTGGAATACTCGCGATCTGCTGCAAGTTAGTGTTCTCGTACTTCGACGGCGACGTGAGTGGGCAACCAGTGAATCCCGCTCTCCACGCTTTTGTTTTTCTATTGGGAATCCTGCGGCTTCGCTCTTGATCTTCGCATAGGATCGGATGATGCCTGCAGGAGTGCTACAGGTGGCTCTCGTCGAAATAGCAAATTTCAAGCAACTTCGATGCGTCCCAGCTCAACGATAGCGCGCGGATGTCAACGGTGGAACACATGTCCAAGGCGGCCATTGTTCCAAGCAGCATGTGTATCTTCCGTAGGAAATCATTCTACCATCCGTTGAAAGAGTACGTACCGCGCGTACACAGAACACTAATTTTCCCATCTGCTCCCCTCAGCGAAGCACAAAACTCATTGAGTTATGCAAGTAAACGCGTGCTTGGGTATGGCTGCTCCCATCGATTCCTATAAACACGGGAATCCTTAGTTGCTTATAAGTACAGGCAGTGACACTTTAAAATCCGCTTTGTCATGGATTACTACTCCAATCATGAAAACTACCAGGCTAGCTGTCCTTCCAGACAATTTCAGTCCGAAAAACACTACAATGGCTATCAAGTCCGTAGCTCTAGTACACTTGGAGTCGATGCCGAACAAATAGTCCGCGGTCCCGGTAAATCGGAAACCTGCCGTCCCATCTCTGGCTGCGTATGTTTCTTCTTCCACGCTACACCAAAGATAAAAACACTTTCGCAGTCCCACCAGGTTTCCAAAGGGGCGAATCCTTTTCAGCAGCTTTCGATCGGCTCAGACCGTCAAGATCACGCTAGACAACAACACTCGGCAAATGGGACCTTCAAATCTGCGGATGTGAGAGCACCTGCGCGCGACTGCGACAGGTCTTTATCCGCTTATATGGACTCGTCCACGCCGTCGGATACTTGCGCTGAAAGGCCTAGAGTAGCATCAACAACTGGATGCCGGCTCCAACGGCAAAATAATGCGCAATCTAGGAAGCGGCATGTGTCGCAAGGCTTACCAGCTGGAGACGATGAAACCTGGTCCACACGCGACGATAGCAAGTTTGAATCGGTTCACTTTCATTGGGAGATTTCATTATTGTTCCGCCTCGTCCTTTCGCCGCAGAGTCAGATGTATCCCCAAGACTGCTGCTGGCCGTCGGTTCCACGTAGAGCGTGAATAGTATACGACAGATGACATTAACGATGCCAGAGCACAGCTCACACATGATGGTGATGGACTTGAATCTGTCAGTATGAATACACCGACCATCTCCGACATTCTATCGGGATTGGGCGAGAGGGAGAGGGCGTAGAGGCGATGACTGGTTCTCAGTTCAACATTGACTGCGAGAACATTACACCATGAAATAGGATACTCTGCAAGAGTCGCGCGCAGAGACAGGACAAGAGGGGATCTTTCAGACATCGATTCCGAAAATCTTTCGAGAATACCACATGGAGAGCCCCTCACCTTACGATCCTTCAGCTTTTTCTAGTCACAATACGTACAGAGTGCAGCAGAGCGCTCGGGTGCTAAGCAATACGAGACCTACTGGTGAAGTGGTGATCCGTAGTGTCGCGGGTTTAAGCTTCAAGCTTCGTCATTGTCATTACAGTCAACTCCCTCCTAACCCATACCCCCTCGGTGGAAGCTATGAGCTATGGGTTATCAGGGAGTATGGGTTATGGGGAGATTATTACACCCTACAAAGCAATTTGGTGGATCGGAAAAGCTATGGGTTTAGAGGGAGTATGGGTTTTGAGAGGTATGGGTTAAGAGGGAGTTGACTGTAGCAGCCCGTAGTAAGGTGTATCTAATTTCCGAAACTCACATGAGAGTGCTAGCTTTCTCGAGTCCTTTTAGTAGTCTGGTGGTAAATACAAGCGATTTTTGCTCCGTTAGCTTGATATATCTACAAGTAATATGTTTGGCGTACCTTCTCTTTTATGTAATCTATTCTGAAATCTCTCTTCCTTGAGTCAATGTAAGTAACTTACTAGTTGCAGACTCGAGTGGTCGTGCGACTCATGCCGAGTTGCTGAACGATTTATTTCAAACTCAGCGGCCAATTTATAGGATCATGCTCTGACTGTAGAGACCTTGAACAGGAATCTATTTACTCGTAAGTGCTAGCTCCCGCTCCTGCTCAAGCCCGGTCTTGTTCACTTCTATGTCAATCTATTTGCACTTGATCGCGCTTGGGATGCTCGGGCAGATATGGACTTGAATTCGACGTCGTGCAACACGAACCGTCTCCATAGCTCGAGAAGTCCCCCACCGGTTTACAATACCAGCGAGAGAGGTACATTTGATACCTATACGACTTCATCATATTTGCCTGGCAGGTGCGCCACACTGTAATGTCTCCTACGTCCCGTTATGACAATTTAGACGCAAGTCACGCTTATCAGTCTTTCGCCCAAAACAATGTACCGTGAGTGTTGAAAATCCCTCGACTTCAATAGAGCTGCATTGCATAGTCTGACGTTGCTTTGATTTGGTGCAGACATGAACGATCCCCTCTTAACCCTTCCAACATACCCGGCGGAGCAGGCGGCCTAGGCGCACCTGAGGACAAAGCCATTCGAATTGGGCTCTGTCTAAGCTGGATGAAACTCATTGCTCGAATTGCACTCATTTTATTTGCGTCGAAAATCATCATGCAAAGCTATCATGAACGCCGCTGGGAACTACCCACAGACGTCTGCGATAAGATAGAGATGTCCAACGTATTCAAAAATGGACTTCCGGAGTCTCTGCAGGATGTGACCAGAAATGTAGTCGAATGCAGGCAAAGAGAATCACGGCGCAAGGCCGATGAGCGCAGGCGATGGGGGCTCTTCTGGGACGAGCCAAAGCCGGGGAAGCAGTGTCTCGCGTATGACATGTGTGAATATTCTGCGCGTTTGTGGGATGTTCCTTTTGGCTCGAGTTGGAGGGAGGCCTGCGAGAGCATGCCCTTCCAGATTCACAACCGTACTTTTGATAAGCCAGATCATTGTGATTATGCGGTAAGTGGAAGCCGCAGTGTTTCATACTTCGATAACTGACGAAGATAATTATCTCCTAGGGTATCTGGGGAGGTGTGAGGGGCCACTGGACCGTCAGCGAGAGAGAGTTGGCATGTCGCACATATTGGAATGACCTTGAAGACATGGTAGATTTTTTTCTATTCAATTCTCGTCAGAAGACTCAGGGTAAACGTGGCTATGATGCAGGGCTGTGTCTCTCATGGGTCGGGAAAGCGTGTAAGTGTCCATTGGCTTCATAGATTTGTACAGCCAGTCAGTTTATTGACTCAATGTTTTAATACTCAGCGGTTTGAAGCTCAGCTGATGAACCTAAGGGTGGTGGATGATTGGCTAGCCATGTGCAGTACTACTCCCATTGATATACTGGGTAACCATTTCAATGGCCCCAAGTATTGCGAGAAGAGATTTGTACGTTGCAGCCTGCATTTAACTCAATTGTTCGTCGACAGCTTGCTCATTTTGGTTCCAATGATAGGACCGCTTTCTTAAGGCGTATGTTGTTGGCATGTGGGAGTATGAGGACGTGAACTGCCTGTGAATGCTTCCTGAAACCTGTTCAGGTCCTTCAAATGCTTTGTGATACTTCTTGCTATCGTGTTTACGCATTCCATCGCTTTGTCGCCTTGTACGCTTTGTGCTTGTTCTGTCTGGTTCTGTCTCGTGGTATATGTACTTGTACTCATCATAACTGCATTTTTTTGCAACTAAGCGTATAATGGTCGTACTGTATGCGCCCAAATGAATGCGAGCCGGAGCAAACTATCGATACCAGTTCTCGATGTACAGTCTAGTTACCCAAACGAAGCGGTAGTAATGAAAAATTAGTTCATAATGTGTACCGGGCAAAAGCCCCGTAAGCACAATTCGGTACCAAGTAATCGGAAAAAGCCGCTCAGGCTCAGCGGCAGTTTCGAAATAGGATCGTACGGTTCAAGTTCCTCCCGTCACAAGAGACATCGATCTTATAGTCGCAGACATGAATCCGAACTATTCGTATGTTGACAGAAGCGGTTCTGGCCCTCTGTCCCAGAACCCAGGATCCCCTCCGCCGTCCTATAGCGTTCATTTTGAAAGTTGTTCTGGCCAGTATCCGACTAATTCACGTTACTGCCAGTCCAGCAGGTGTGCTACAGTTTGCTCCACGCTGTATTTTCTTGCTATCTAACAATATCCACAGAAGTCCTCGTAACCACGGCTATGTACCGTTAGGGACAATTTGATTGAGCTATTATCGATAGACTGACGTTGGGACGCAGACACGAACAAACACCTCTGACCTCTTCGAATGTGCCTCCTGCCATTGTTGAAGGATATGGACAGGCGCCTCGTGGCTCCAAGGAGGTGTCAGACACTAAACCAGCCTTTTCCGGATTCTGTATCACTATCTTCATGTTCTTGGCTGGTTTCTTTCTCAGAGGTATTATCTTGCCTGGCGTCGTATCCCCCGTGCTGGCTGACTGGTGTTCGCAACCCATAAGCAAGGTATGTCGACATGTAACACCTGGCAACGAGAAGGAACATTGACCCAGGTCAGGATGAATGCAGAGCACAACTAATACGTCTAGGGGTCCATTGGGAAGAGGCACAGGCTGTCAAATGTGTTTCCTACAACACTCTAGAATACTCTGCACATCTTCACAACCTTCCTGAAAATATAAATTACAAGGCGGCCTGTGACAGCTTGCCTATTGAAATTCACAATCAATCCCTTAACGAACCATATATATGCTACGAAGTTTGTTACAGTGCTCTTTCCTGTGTTACTCATCCTCTGACTTTATGCGATTCTAAAGGAAGCAGGAGTCATACGGGGTCACTGGATCCTTGATGAGAGGGAGCTAGCATGTCGTACCTTCTGGGACAGATTCTATGATAAGGTCAGCCAATACTATTTCAAAGATTTCGGGCATTCATTGTGAATGGTTTCTCAGGGCTGTGTTGGAGTGAACTCTGGGTTGCGCGTATGTCTTGACAATGCAACAGTGTCGTGCATCGTTCGGCTGGCTGAATTCTTTAATATCCGTAGCGTTACGACTCACGCCTTTGGAACGTGTTCCGTCCCGATGATTGGCTTACCCTGTGCAACGCCACTCCTGCTATTGTACGTGGAAAGTATTTTGACGGTCCAATGTACTGTGAGAAGAGAGATGTGCGTGATTTGTCATCCATTTAGCATTCACGAGTTATTGAATGCTGACCGTCCATGTCGACCCACATTTACAGAATAATTTCTTCGTCGGTAACTGGGAGGTTGAGGACTCGGACTGTCTCTAAGCCTGCTTGCCCTACTTCCGAAGTATACTCCGCCGCTCCTCTTTCTCACTGTTTTCGCGCTCTTGTTCGCTGATTTTGATGTTGTCTCAGTATTATCCCCGTAATTTGTCTTGGACCATTGTATTATGAGCCTCGTCTCGTATGATTCGGCTTGTCAGTAAGGTTTCGAGCAAATGAATTGGGCCGAAGAGTATCGTCATGCATGCTAGCTGCAAAATCCCGCAATTTGACTGTCACGTGCCGATGATCTCATTATTGTAATCTTGACTACAAGCAACTGTCTACTTATATAGTTAAGTCACAGCATTGCAGTTTCCATTTAGTGTACGTCTTTACAGCTGTGTTCTGAGGGATAACATGAACAGACAAGCTTTCCAGAGATTTGGGTTACAATACTGAACATTCGCCAAGAACCCGCCATCTTGCATCTTCACTTTCACACGGACGCACCACATTGCGCCGCGCCGCGTGAACTGCATCTGCGCCCCTCAAGTAAACCCTGCATGCCCCTGTTGACATTCTAATCATCTCGTCGACACCATGGCGGACGAGAAACACAACGTTTTCTATGAAAAACATGTCGAGGCCATTCCGGCCCCGGTCATAAGCGCTATACCTACAGCTCGCAGCAGATACAGTCCTCGCTGGGGAAAGCTTTTGGTTTACCTTGCTGTCTTCGTTCTTCTGTTCCACTCGGCTCACCGATGGGCTATCCAGTTTGAGGACGAGATCGCGGCCAAGGAGAGCCTGTGGATGGTGAAGGCATTTGGGTGGGCTGATAAGGGGTTGAAGCCTCCGCTGTTTGGCAAGCTCGCGGAACAGGCGTTCTTGTAAGTTATTATTCTTATTTTATCCAGCACATCGCTTACACTGCCACTCAGGACCGTCCCGAATCCTGTGAGCGCTGTCCAGGCGTCCCGCCAGTACGCGACCTCGCCGCACATGGCGGGCACTCCGGGCGACTTCCGCACTGCACAGGACTTTCTCGCGCTCCTCCAGAACGAGCTGAGCATCCCGCTCCCACCCACCGGGCCCATCTACTCAGCGGGCAGCGCGGAGTCGCGCAATGCGACGCTGTCGATCCCCGCGCTCAACGGGCCGACAGCATGGATCGATGTGTACTATCCTGTCATGAATACTGCGCTTGACAGGAGCCTTGAGATCCTGGACGAGGACGGAAAGACGGCGTGGAGCGCGGAGCTGGAGGAGGTCGCGGACGAGACAGACTTCGAGGCGGGGATGTACGCGGACGCCATCCCGGCGTGGCATGGGCTGAGCCGCGGCGGTGAGGCCAAGGGCAAGCTCGTATATGCGCACTACGGACGCAAGCAAGACTACGATGCGCTCGTCGCTAGCGGTGCGTTGTGCCGCCTCGATGCAGGCTGCGATCGGCGTGCTGACGTCATCACCTTCCCGTGTGTTAGGCGTGGATCTCAACGGCACCATTGTGCTCACTCGCTACGGAGGAGTCTTCCGCGGCTTGAAGGTGGGTCTCCAGCTGCTCACAAATGTTATTCGTATAATTCTTTGCGCATAGGTCAAAGGCGCTCAAGAACACGGCGCTGTTGCGTGCCTCATCTATTCCGACCCGCGTGACGATGGCACTGTCACAGAAGAGAATGGCTACGTCCCGTATGTTTGGCTTTATCTATGTTGTCTTTCTTCTGACATGCATCACCAGCTATCCCAATGGCCCTGCGCGCAACCCGACTTCCGTGCAGCGCGGCAGCACGCAATTTCTCTCCATCTATCCTGGGTACACTATTCTCCCTTTCAGCCTGTCATGGTCGCTGAAAGCTCAGTCTCATTGGCATTTAGTGACCCGACAACACCCGGATATCCCGCTTATGAGAACAGCACACGTACAAAGGGCACGAACATCCCCTCCATCCCAAGTCTCCCGATCTCGTGGGCAAATGCTCAAGTGCTCTTGAATGAAATCAAAGAAGGCGGGAGCAACCGCATCGTATCCTTGATCAACCACGGTCAGTCCCATTTCTCCGTAAGAAACGAAGTGGATTGACAGAGGCCACAATGAAGTCGATGATAGGGTCATTCCGATTTGGAACACGATGGGTGTCATCCCCGGACACATCAAAGACGAGGTTGTCGTTATCGGAAACCATCGCGATGGTTCGTCGTTTTCCATACAATTTGTGCCCAACGTGTCCTGATTACGTTGTCAGCCTGGGTATGTCTGCACCCCCGCGTTTTGTAGACATTACATAATGTCTTGATTACAGGTCATGGGCGCGTCGGACCCTTCTTCTGGAACGGCTTCGATCCACGAGGTCATTCGTGGTCTTGGTGCCCTGCTCAAGCAGGGGTGGACGCCGTTACGGACGATCGTCATCGCGAGCTGGGACGCCGAGGAGGTGTGTCAAATCATCGTCTATCCGTTACTGTTTTCTGACAGTGGGGTATGCAGTACGGCCTAATCGGAAGTACCGAGTGGGGTGAAGATTTCGCTGACTGGATCGAGCGACATGTTGTCGCATACCTCAACCTCGGTACGTCCTTGACCTCACCACCAATTAAGATTCCTGTATCATTTACCTAATGCACATACACAGATTCCTCGGTCTCCGGCTCCCGCTTCTACACGTCCGCGTCGCCATCCTTCGCGCATTTCTTACGCACGGTTGCGGAGGACATTCCACATCCGACCAAGCCCGGACATACGCTCTGGGACGCGACGCAGGACAAGGGCGTGCTATACGGCGAGCATGTCGACGAGGAGGTCGTAAAGATATACGAGGAAGAGATGCAAGCGCGTGCCGCAGATGATCTGGGCGTGGGTGTGCTTGGTTCAGGCAGCGACTACACAGTGTTCTTGCAGCGGATTGGGGTGTGTGTGGAGAATATTTATTGGTCTGTTTCTCGGATTGCTTATATCTATTGCAGGTTGCAAGCACGAACCACGGCTTTCAGTCGACGCTCTCGGACCCTGTCTACCACTACCATTCCGTTTACGACTCACAGCGGTGGCAGGAGTTGTATGCCGACCCGGGATTCTTGCGACATGTGAGCATGTCACCCGACGGCTGCTTGTTGCGCCGCTGACAAGAATGACAGGTCGCTGTTGCTAGGTACCTGGGACTGCAGACGCTGCGCCTTGCGGATGCGATTGTTCTCCCCCTCAACACGACGCACTATGCGGTGCAACTCGACGCGTACCTCGATCAGTACGTACATGTTCTTTCATCGCATTCGACAACATGTTAAATGCTCGAATTTACTTATAGTGTTGAGCAAATCGCCTCGACGACCTCACTCGATGTCAACTTCTCGCCGTTGCGCGAGTCGATCGCTTCGCTTCGCTCTGCAAGCGAATCGCTCGACAAGGAGAAGCACGAGGCGGAGCACCACCTGAAGCACCTCATCCATAGGTTGGTCCGCCGCAGGATCGTCAGGCGTCGGCTCTGGAATGTACTCTGCAAGATTAAGAAGATCTTCGGCAAGAAGTGCGGCGACAAGGACGACGAGCATGAGCACGAGCGCGCTCATGGCCACCGCCACCATCACCAAGTTCTCGCACCGCCGACGGCGCAGAAGGGTGGACGCACGATCAAGCCTCGCATCGGACGTGCACCCGCTTGGGTCCGGGAGCAGCGCGCACGGGAAGGCCGTCGCTCGTGTCAAGTCCAGTCGCACGAGTTCCCGGGCGGGAAGATAGGCAGGGAGATCAGGCGTGCGGTGCAGCGGGTACGAGTGGTGAACAAGAAGCTCGTGTCGTTCGAGCGTGGGTTCATCCATCCTGACGGTATCAAGGATCGAGAGTGGTACCGCCACCTCGGCGTTGCCCCCGGAAAGTGGCTTGGTGAGCCTCATTCGTTCCTTTATTGATGAAGAATGAGCTGACCGCGGCTGACGCAGGGTATGGCGCAACAACGCTTCCGGCTCTCACGGAAGCAATAACATTTGAGGCGAACGCTACGATGGCGCAATATGAGGCTGGCAGGCTCAAAAGCCTGATTGACAAACTTGCAGAGACGATCGGTGCTTGAAACTTCGAAATGAAGAGGTGTGTATGGTGTATTCATGTACTCAAATGTACGTTAAAACGGATGTACAATGTCCTGTTCCTGTTGATTTAATATTTCACCGGAGTTGAGAACGAGACTGAGCATAATCATGTCTCGTAGTAAGACTAGGATAGAATGAGCAACGAGGGGAGAAGGTACTACTTGATATTTACATAAACGGTTGAATATACAATCGATGTAGTTGGTCGACCATCAAAGCGCTGTAGTTGGGAGCGCGGATGCGTCCACGATTTTTTCAGCTAATGATCTTGACGCTCCGCTCAGATTGTGTGGCAAGCACGCAGAGCTAGCTTGCCCTTGTATATTTGAACTTATGTTAGTCTACGTAGTTTCTATTCTTCACAGTTGACTTGATTATGGTGGTTCTACTGCAACCCTCAAAGCACTAGAAACCTCAAGTGATCACATGCATAGGACACGTCCTGTTGTCGCCCCTTAGGGAAAAGTATTTGTACCACGTGACATGAGAGTCTGCAGGCGGGCCTTGATGGAAGCTCCACCTTACTGGTGGCATAGGGGGTCGGACCCGACTGATGGAGACGACTGAGACAAAGTGGCTCGTCTGCAGCCAGGAAATCAGTAATGTGTCGGTTTCTCTGAAATAGTGCAATTAAGTCTTTGAGCGGTTTCTGAGTCACCGGTGGAAGCCGAACGTCAAGTTTGGGTGTATCACCTTTCGCTGACAATATTCGATATCGCACACAATAAAACATTGTGCTACACTATTTATTCAGTGGTAGACACCATAATAAAAGGTATCTAGATGTGAAGTACAGTACATATACTAGTAATGGAGCATATACGATAGTCTGTGTAAATATACGTCCTTCGAATACGTGTGCGACAGATGTTTTGCAGTCTCTGATTGAAGCTCACAAAGCAATAGTGGACCAACAAATGAATAAACGGATGAGAGTAAGGAGTGGTTTTGAGTGAAAGAATGGTCTCGAGATGATAGTTATGTCAGGTCCATTGTCCAGTTTCGTCCAATTTCTTCTTTTCTCGTCCTCTGTGTCAATAATTCAAGGGAAGATGGCAGCCACGACAATGAGGGCGAGGGCCGTAGCCAGCCCCGTCGTCTTCCAAGGCATCGTCTCCGTTCCGTAGCTATGTGCCCCGCCGCTCTTCTGCTGTGCTCCTGCAGGTGAGGGAATGGCGGATGCACTCGTAACACCGCTGCGCGTGATGACGCTCGCCGTTCGCGCAGTCGTACTGGGACTCGCCAGCGGAGCGGAGCTACTGCTCGGGCTCGGGCTCGGACTTGAACTCGGGCTTAGACCGGCACTTGAGCTGGGGACCGTACTCGTCGTGGAGTTCCTTGCAAGCGCACCGCCCGCAAGACCCAGCACGCCGTCTACAGGCTGCACACCGCCATCCGCGCCGATGTTCTGGTATGCGCTGCCCTCATCCCCGCCCCCGTCCTGGCCCGCGAGCCTCGCGACGCTGTCCACGGCCCACCCGTTCTGCGCGATGAGCGGGAACGCGTCGATGTAAGCCTGAACGCTGAGGTTGCTCAGTTCGTGCTCGAGGATGATGAGCCCGGGGCTCTTCGGGCCCGCGTACCACGCCTCGAGGGACGCGTGCACCGCGGAGACGTTCGTCCCTCCCGGGGTGGTGAGCGACCAGTCTTCCGTGCTGATGCAAGGAAGAGGGGAAGGGAGGGAGGAGAGTGGCAGAACATTAGTTGCCGTTATGTGAAGGCGAGGAATTGCGTGTACGGAGCTGAGAAACATACTCGTGATTCCAGATTATGGTCGTCAGTCCGAACACTTCAAGCGCGATTGCGCGTACGCGCGCGTCAGAGTCGCCGTACGGCGGGCGCCAGTAGCGCGGGAGGCGCCCGCCGGTCGAGTTGTGGATGAGCTGCGTCGTCCAGCCGAGCTCGCCGAGAACTTGAAGGTTGCTGAGCGTCGTCATGTACGGGTGCGTCCAAGTATGCACGGCGATGTCGTCTGCACGGGGGCGTAGCAATGAAGTAGTGAGAAGCCGTATAAGGCAATCTAGTGGAAGAGCCCACCTTGGTTCGTTTCGAAGGCCATGGTAAACTCGCCCGGGTTATTTATGATGTTCACGCCAATCATGAAATGGGTTGCATGCACGCCCTGTTCCTTGAGAAATTCGTACAGCTGCGTAGAAGTCTAGAATATACGCAAATTGTTTCCGCATCGCATCAGCACCTTAACGGAGATCAAATGGCTCGGAAGAAACTGACAGGCAGAGGCCCATCGTCGAAACCCGCGCCAACCATACCATCCGGTGCGTCCCAGACATCGCCGTCGATTTGGCACTTGTACGTCGCGGAGCAAACTTCGACCCCAGCGGGGTCGAGGCCATCAGGGTAGACAGGTTCTCCGCTGGAGCTCATGGTGGACTGTGGGATGTCTGGAACTTTACCTGAGGAGATGGCTGCGTTGAGGGCATCTACCCAATCCTGGGGGAGTTTGGAAGTGTCGGGTGAACTAGTCGGGTATGCAGCAGACCAGGCTATAGAAAAAGATTTCGAACACGTCATGACTTATTTAATGTGACGTTTGTCAATCACAGCCTACTAGGAGAACCAACTTGAGGATAATCGACGCCGTCAGCTGATTGTTGCTGACGCCTGAAAAGAGCATAGGCAGGATGGTCATCGGGGTGATACCACGCGCTGGGAGGGCATTTCTCGAGATTTGTGCGCTTAAAAGCCACGTCGGGGGAGCCCCTAGCCTGGAGAGGAACGAAATGTGCTGAACATGATAAACATAAGGTGGCGGCGAGAAAAAAGAGGAACCGCATAGACCAAAACATAGTGAGCGACGGGACCTAGGTTGGCGCTGAAGATAAGTTTCTAAGACGCTCAAAGGACGAGGGACATAGGTCGGTCCATCATAATGTTGGACTTGTATGTGAGTATATCTAGCCTAGCCTTGAAGAGCCGGCGACAGGAGGACGCCCTTAGCTAGCATCGATCACGGGACGGCGAAAAGATGCCGGTCATGCCGAGATCATGAATGCCCTGCCGCTCCCGCCCCTGAGCCTTGGCGGCGCTCGATGCCACAGCGAAGCATCGACGGCGGGGGGTCCTCAAGCCATGCCCCAATTACGCTTTTTGGTGCATCGGTTGCCTTTCTGAATAAACGCGGCAGAAGCACTGCGCATCATGCCGGCCATGCCGGAGGTTCTGCCTTGTATGCTGGCCAATCACGACCGCCCATTCTCGATCGGACTCGGAGATGCGCTGCACGTCTTTTTTTCTTCGAATAAAATGACCTACCGAGTTCGAAGTGTTGGCGGGCGAATATTCTCGGAGACCAGAACGTCGCATTCGCCGTGGCGCAAATGCCTGCAAGCGCCCATCCTGGCGGCCCTGAGCGCTTATCCGTCAGGCTGGTCTTACACATACTGATCAGACATTGTTGCATAACACCAAAGACACCATACGTGAGCCGATTAAACGAGTCAGATTAATCACTGGCGCACCCTTTATGGTCGAGTTCCACGAATGAGACGTCCGGGACGTTCTGTGAGTCAGATAGCACAGGTCAGCCCAATGTCCTGAATACTCCTGTTACAGAGTCCTGGAAATGCAGCCGAGTGTGTTTCATACAAAGTCCGCAATCTTGAGAAGTCAGTACTCCAGTAGCGATATCAGACCAGCCTAACGTTCAGAGTCATTCCAGGCACCAAGCGCATAGCAGATGGATAAGTGCATAACGCAGTAACAAATACATCGCCACCCTAGCTCGAGTCCGAGTATTCCACAATAATAAACATACACCAACCACGCTACGCAGCAGCAGGAGCGGCTGCAGGTGCAGGCGACGCCGCGCCTCCATCTCCGCGGTACGCCGGCCGGAGTACCAGCACGCCCTTGCTCAACTGCGCGACCTCCTTCACGAGCGCCGTGAACCGCGTCTTCTTCACCTCGTCCGTGAGGTACGGCGTGAAGTGATGTATGCAGTCGCGCGTCGTCGCGCCCGGTGTGTTCCTCAGCCACTCAATGACCATGCGGTCCTCCAGCTCGACGCCACCCGGCGGCAGCACCGCCTTGCGCTTCTTCGGCTTCGAAGGCGCACCAGCCACAGCACCATTCGGCGCGGGCTCCTCCGTCGCCTTGCGCTTGTTCGTGGGCTTAGAGGGCGCACCGGGACTTGTCGGGCTTTGCGCGGAGACAGGGCTCTCGGTGCCGATACCTGCTGCGGGGCTCGCGACGGGGCTGGTCGCACGGCTTGCGTAGGGGGACGTCGGACGGCCGGAAGCAAGAGGACTTCCTGGACGGCTCGGACTGCTTGGCTTCGGCTTCGGCGCTTTGGGGCTCGTTGCGCGCTTCGCGACGACGGAGTGTCCGCCGTGGCTTGGTGTAGGTGTAGGGACCGGCGATGTGGGGCGTGATAGAGGGTCTGGCTGAGGCTCGGCCTTGACTTGGGTGGCCTGTTGTGGGAGGGTGGGAGTCTTGGTCCTGCTTGTCATAGTTACTGGGGTTGAAGGCGGGAGGGATGGGGTACGGCCAGGTTTTGGTTCTGGAGGAATGATCGCAGGCCCTGTTTGTACAGGGAGCTGCTCCTCCTCCTCTTCTTCCACCTATGGAATAAAGATACCAATGAACAACCGTGCCAAACAAACAAAGGAAAGAAAGGTAGTATCAGAAATATCGCTTACCTCGCTGGCATAAGGGTTCTCTTCTTCGTCACTCTCATCGTATCCACCGTCTTTCTCCAACTTCTTCAGTGTCTTCTGAAGGGTCTTGCCCTCCTGAGTAAGTTTTATCAGCTCCTCCTCATCTTCGTCGGACTCATCGATATATCCTTCCCGCTGCTTGTTCGCATTCTTATATTCCCGCTTCAGTCGTTCCTGTAGGATGATTCGCAAAATGATATATCAAGGGTATAAAGGAGACGCAATGCTCTGCTCACCTCAAGCTCCTTTGCCTCCTCATCCTCCCGCTCGTCAGGCTCCATCTTCTCCTCATCGTCCTGGAACGTCTCCTCATAGTCCAGCTCATCCACATCACCTTCTGCGCCAAGCTCACGCTGCATCTTGCGTTTCCGGTCCGCGCCATCGTCTTCGTCTTCATCGCCAAACAGCCCGGCCATCCCGGTGTCCACTGTCCGCAGCCGCCGCCCGCCAGGCCCGAGGCTCTGGCTGGAGCTAGAAGGTCCCATGCTGCCCGATCGTTCTGACTTGAACAAGGCAGTGGTTGCATCGGAGGGGGCTTGGCCGTTCCGATTACGGAGAAGCCAGCGCTCGGGGTCTTTATTCCGTTGTAGTTTTGACATCTGGAATACATGCAGATGAAAATTAGTAAATAGAATACAAATCAGACAGAGTCTGACACTAAGCGGGAAATGGCACGAAGAAAACAAAGACAGAACATGTAGGATATGATTCTCGACAACTCACCAATGACTCCGCCTCCTCTAGGGTGGGTACCCTGTAGCTCGGTTTCTTCTGAAACTTGTACCACCGGTGCGCGGGCACAAACTTGAAAACATCATTGGCGGCGGGCATGAACATCGCGTGCGTCTCTGACTTCGCGACCTCCTCCATCTTGCCCACCCATAATTCCTTCTGCGATCCATCCTCAATCACCCACGGGTAACGCTCCTCCCTCCGCAGCTGCCGCGTCGCCTCGGGCACCAAGAAGACCTGCTTGGTCTTCTTCTGGAACCGCTTCTTGGCCGCAGCACCCTTGTCCTTGTCCTTCCCCTTGTCTGCGCCACTCCCGTTCGCATACGTCTCGCCAGGCCGTATTGGCCGCCCCTCCGCGTCCACCATCACAATCTTTCCATCCGCGCCTATGACAGGCTTCCCGTCGGGGCCCAGCATCGGGCCCACTGGCTGTGGCGCTGCGGCCACGATGCCGTCGTCCCCCTCCCGCCGTGGCTCCTTCCTGTTCAGCTTGACAGGCTGTTGCCAGGCCGCAATATCAACGGGCTTGCGCGAATCGAACTTCATCACGTCGTACTTCCAGCCATTCAGCGCAGATGACATGAGTCGAAACTCGGCGTACGGGCCCTCAGGCGGTGGCGGTTTGAGGTCGTCATCAGTGTCTTTTGGCTTTGGCGGTCGCGGGCGTGCAAGGGGACGCGGTTTGGAGGGGGAGGGGGAGCGCGAGTCGTCGCCTTCCTTCTTGCCAGGTCCAGGTGTCTGTTTTTTGGGTTTCGGATGAAAGAGGAGAGCGGCACCAGTAGCTTTTGGTGCCATCGTCTTCGTCTAGATGGTAATAATCGCGAGGAAGAGCTGCCGAGCCTAATACGCAGAGTCTAGTAATAATGGGACGTTCTGTCGGAGGGGGAGCGTAGGCTGGGAAGTGGTGACCAATTGACGGTGGTGGGAGATCAAGTTAAGCCATGTCGCGGCTCCGCCACAACAATGGGCGTGACTACCCCTCTTGTTCTCTCTGAGAAGCAACCGACTCCAAGCAACTCCCAGGTACTCTCCAATTTATTTAATCTGGATCACAAACCCGACAGCACTTATATACCAAGGCTTGCGAAGAAAGAACCGCGATTAAACCGCGACGTCAAAATCGTGTATAAGTATTATGATTAACAAAACTTTAGGCATGATGCAGACAAGACAGCAGGATGTATTTTCAAAGCGGTCTAGAAATATAGGGATTGTCCAAAGCTCAAAATTATAATTACTATCACTATGTTCGAAAGGAACCGTTATTGCGGGATAACCCATCTCCTATGCAATTTGAACATTTCGGTGCAATAGAACCACATCCACACTTGTGTGCTCCGACTAGAAGAGCTATTCATATAGATCCAGAGATCAAGACAAAGTAAGCCAAAAGAGTCTCTGGACCTTACCGTCAGTTCTCAAGACACAATAAGGACCTTCCACAAAGAATACTCTTATCGATACACATTGGAAGCTGCACATTCGCGCCTACGATGGCGTCTCCGTCCTGGGAGCTTGCACGCCAGGTCCGTTGCCATTCGTGTTAGGCTGCTGAACGCTCTGAGGGCCGGGTGTATATACATTCTGTGATGATCCAGGTCGTGAGAGTGGAGGCTGCTGAGGGTGAGGAATCTGCGGCTGGTGTGGCGGATGTTGCTGGTGATGCTGTGGATGAGGTGGATGAGGATGAGGCTGGTGTGGAGGTGGGCCTTGATGTGGAGGTGGGCCAGAAAGACCACCAGGGGGAGGATAGGGAGGCACACCAACTGGTGGTCCGTGCCCATAAACGACTGGATGCGGAGGTCCACCAGCGAAAGGAGGCGGGATACCCTGTCGCATGCTATCGAGCTCGTGCCTCAGCATCTCAATTTCTCGGCTCATATCCTGATGACTCTGCTTCAAATTGACAATGAAATCGATGGCTAAAGGACAAAGAACAAAGGGTGATTGTGTGTTGAGTATCACATGTATTCCGCAAATTGGGAAGCGTACCTTTACTCAGGATCTCCCACTTGCTAGCCTTCATGCCTCTATCTGCAGGTAATTGGTCTCGTAGTTCATCAAACAGGTCCTTCATCTCCTTCCGCCTCTTCCTCTCCGCCAATTTGTGCGATATTCGCAGCTCCGGCGAACGCGAATAAGGTGTGGAGCCAGGCTCCTTACCCGAATGTTGTGACTGCTGGGAGGCGTCGTCCACCTGGGCGCTGCCCCCGGATGCCGCAGATGACGGACCCGCATTGTTGATTGCTGATTGGTCTACACCCCGAACACGCGACGGAGGACGCGAGCGTGACCTGAGCACTCGCGTCGGGCCTGTCGACGGAGGGGTGGGCAAATTTTCTGGGGAAATCGTGGGCGCAGACATTCGACGATCTGGAGTAAAGGTTACAGGAGGCATCATAGCGAGAGGATCGTAGGGATGGGCAGGGCCCGCCATGTTAACACTGGCCTCGTTCTGCATGGGCGAGCCTGCAGCCTGATCGGGATGAGGGTTGGCAGGCCACGCGAAAGTAGCAATGCCGCCTGGAGGACGGCCATGTGGCGAGTCTCCGGGAAATGCCGACGAGGGCGTGGAATAGCCAGACAGGGGCGTGCTTGCAAAGGTTGTGGATCCCGAGTCCCGTCTGTCGCTTGTCCACCACTGCGATCCCCCTCCAAGCCGAGCATCTACTGAATTTCGACGATCATACAAGCTCAACTGTGCAATTTTCTGTGTGTCAAAGGCTGATCCTCGCCGCTTCGGTGCCGGTCCTTCGGGATCAACATTTACGCCACTGGTCGACACCCCCGGCCCAACGAGCAGTGGGTCTATTTCTTCGTTCCCAGGAGAGTGCATGCCTTTATCAGACGACATCTTGCGTTTTGTACCTTGAGGCAGAGAAAGTGAGTTACTTTCATCACGTAGAATGAGCAATTGACCACCAGCTGCAGCAGAAGGTCTCCGCGTATTATAGTCTACGTCTGTTTCGCGAACGGCATCCGAACGCTGCGGACCTCCTGCTCCGTGATGTGGTTGCTGTCCTTGCATATCTACGTCCATATGATCAGTACCCTTGGCCCTACCAAAATCTGTAAAGAAATACAAGGTATGCTAAGCTGCAATGCATGTGTATTGTAGTATTAGTGTTACCTGTAATGGCACGTTCCTCTCTGGCCCCCGATGTACTTTGTTCAGGTGCACTCTCGGAGCCCCGCTTACCGACACTTGGAGTTCGTCTTCCTCCAGCGTCGGTGGAAGGTGACGATCTTAACGGTCTTCGATCATTCGCGTTAACGCTCTCTGCATCTCCGAACTTATATGGGGAAGATGGTCGGGGTAGGGCCAGTGGACCGCGGGTATGAGGCTCGTGCGATGTGGATGCCACAGGGAAGTTGCTGCCAGGACCAGAGTTCAGGCGTTGCCGGAAAGATGGTATGCTGTTCGCGGCTGCGGAGTTAGTCAGATGTGAATGAGACGTTGGTCCAGCATGCAAGGAAGGGTCAGTAATCGATCCTCTTCGCTGATTTTGGAGGTATTCCAATGGAGCCAGAGGAGTGACGGGCGAATGTCGGGAGCCCGTGATTGTTGGCGACGTTGTATTCTTTTGGGAAGTGTTGCCGGCAGTACTGCCGCTGGGGATCGGGTCAGTGGGCAGGCTGTGATTCGTGCCTTTTGAGGCGTCTAAGTCTTTGTCCATGAAGTTGGGGGTCGTCGAGAACAATGAAGGCAGAGTAGCACTCGCTGCCTTGGCACGCCAGACCTGGAGTATGGACGTTCGGGGAAGAGGATGTCGACGCGTGGCTGCCATTCGTCCCACGTGGGAGACATAAGGTACCGAGCTGCAGTGACTCAAATAGGGTAGATTGTAATTGTATGTTACCCCATTTCAACCAACAAACTCATTTTACAACTGACCGGGCGTCGAAATTGCCCCATTTGACCCACAATTGCATGTATTCATGCCAGTTTGACCTGGGTGAGACAGGCTGGCAATAGATTATCAACGTGATCGCACCATGTGGGTCCCGCGACGTTGATCTGTGGCTATCTGGTTGTGTTTGCGGTGTTTTATCATTATGCGGTAGTTTATCTCGACTTTTTATCAAGGTGGACACTGCGCAGAGCAATAATTTGACCTCTAGGAGAAGTGCACCGAAATATGAATGGACACTCGGAAACTAGGCACTGCACTCTCCCTGATGTGATATCCGTTGAGTTCCTCGATCTGTCTATCGTGCTGCTCGGAACGATGTGTACTTACGTCTCGTCCTGCAAGATTTCAGGTGCTGTCGAGGACCGTCACACAATGCTCGCCAGCCGAGCACTGATTCCCTTCAACATGTCCCAACTCATGATCCACAGTCCCGCGATTGATACATCACATGTCGACGCCCAGCACGAGATGGAGCGTTATTGAAAGCGATTTATCAACTAGCCCGGCGTTAAACCGTGATTATGGTACCATGCGAGAAATTTCAGCAACGCATGTCCCATCCTGGATGTCTAGGCTCCAGGACAGAGAGGAAATCGGTTCAATTTACACAATATAGGCCAAATATGCCAAAAAGCAAGTGAATCAAAGGAGGGGTGATTACTCGAGTAAAACACTGTACTCACAGCAGCCAACGCTGGCATAGCTTGAGCTCATTACAGTGGCTCCAGGCCCATCCTTGATCTTGATACTAGCTTTAGGGTGTCTCGCTCAAGCTCATCACTGGACCGTTTCGATCGGAACAAGACTTTTGTGCTTTGACCGATTAGGTCTCTCCAGTGGCATGTATTCACATCCTGACGCTCGGCGTGGGGTGTACCTGCGTCCGGGTCATCGCTTTCTCATCTCACTCAACAGCCGGTGAATTGGAAATTCATGAAACCTAATTCTAATCTCTGTGCATTTGAGTGACCGCGCCATGCGGGCTTACTGATATACAATAGGATAGGTACGTCATTCACGCCTTGTGAAATTATGAACATTTAAATTATGTGCATTGGCGTGGTCTACGATACTGCGAATGCCGACTCCAAGGAAGATGTCCGTCTTCAATGGTTGTCCAGCTTTTTGCAAGTGAGCGAGACGGAGTATCCGCACGGGACCCTCCAATCAAATTTTAGTTCATCTTACGTGCTCCGATGGATTGCATATCCTAGAGCGGTGTGAGTAAAATCTGCCTTCGAAATCGCCGACGAACTAATTGGAGGTACAAGCGCTTGATACGACTCAAAATACCCCTATTACTGCGGAGCGATACAGCTGATCAACATAATAAATCTGTAAATATTTTCGCCGAGCGAATCTATGCCAAAACTGAATGAGAGAGATGTGTCCACTTCATGCTGACATGCACTATTGGACGACCAGAACATTGCCTTTGTGCCTACTGGGATACAGAGGTCTCCACATTTCAACTTCCTTCAATCACAACGTCAACTGAGAAAATGAGTGATGAAACACATCAGCCTCACTTTCGAATGATGAGAAATGGAACCGATTTGCACGGGAATGTTCAAGACTTCTACACACTAACATTAGTGACGTGACACACAACTTCTTCACCGCTACTCTGTCCAGGCTTGCCGCTACTCATCGTTTGCGAGTCCGCTTGGTTGGACAATGAGATGGGCACAAGGCTGCCTGCATTTCTTTCTCTAAGGCTAGATCTTGCATTTAGCGTAGCCAGCAAAGAGTTGAGAAGGACTTGATACAGGTGATGTCAGCAGATTAGATGTGGCCGTAACCGGAAAGCACGCTTACGTTCAGGAAGAACAAAGTAAATCGCCAGAAATACATAGCTGTCCGGCATAACGGCGTACTAGACACGAGGCAATTGGATATCGGTCAGGCAGTCGAAATAGATGTCTTACGGTAACCAAAGATGCAATCGCACATAGACTTGTGGAGTTGTCAGCCGGTACAGGCACGCAGAATGTGAGGTGAAGAAACCTTGTAAGAGCACCGGTATTGACACTGTACACTATGAGCGTGCGAACGACCGAATCAGTTCTACAAGGAGAGGAACTGATCTAGCTTACTGCCTATACCTAGTATTCAGAGGACTCACCGGGAGAAACCAGTCCGACATCGCCTCAGCAATACACACAGTGACGTCGCAATGAGGACGTCAGCGAAAGCTGCTGCTCCAAGACCTGCATATAACATCCACTAAGCAACTATAGTGTCAAGGACTGGCTATCAAAGTAATCTTCAATCACCAACAGAGGAGTTCGCAAAGTCGGAGAAGCTATGGAACGCAAATCTGAAAATGGCACACTGAATCAAGCATCAAAAGCTTTCATGATCCAAGAAAACCTACCCCTTGATTGTGCAGGCTTTTCCAGAGGGGATCACACTGAGTATATAAACGTAAAGTAGAGGTAAGCCAGCATAGTGCGTACCCAACAAACCGGCTGAGAATTTCGCGGAAATGCCACAGTAAGATGTCATGGCTATGAAGAAGACAAGCAGGCTCACCAAAGGATAAGAGAGAGCTTAGAACCTGCGGAAAGGTTCAATTATTTTGGATAGAGGTGGAGCTGAAGCTACTCACAATACAAGCCATGAGGAGCAAGTTCCTGCCACTCACTCGATATGAAACTCAGGTTGCTTACTAGTAGAATAATATTATGTCCAATTTGACTCACATTTCCACACACGCCGACAGAACAGGCTTTAGGTCAAGGTTCAGAAGGCAGCACTGATTTACAAATGGGTAGCCTTACCCTCTGACAATCACGTCGTCCAAAGCCTAAGAGGGACCTCATCAATTCAACAGTACAGTAAGAACGAGACATTACCGACAGCTACTAGAACATGAGCCTGCAAACAAAAATGACTGTCGGCCGACAGGCATGTGATCATATAGACTGACGGTGATACTCCTATGCGCATTTACGTCAACAAGCTGTGACAGCAGTACCAATGTAGACGATATACCACGTAGGTGTCGCCAAAGCCATCGGGTTTCCAAAATCATTGATAGTACGCGTATAGAGCGTATGCGTGATCAACGCTAGATGCAGACCATCCAAGACCCTTCATGCCTGTTTTAAACACGAACTATGAACGTAATTAATCAAGGTGCAAGCTCACCACAAGAAAAATACCTGAGTTCGTCCGTTTATTAGTATAATCAGCCAGTGAGAATCATGTGAGGTGGTATACAGGCTGACCAAGCTCTTCATGACTATTTTATCCTGTCCATTCTGTCTTGAGTAAGTGCTCGTTTGAATGCTTGTGATCCCGTATAGGCTTTCGTAGAGTCTGTCAGACGAGAGTCGGTGGACTCTAAACATGAATCATACACAGCTGCTGCAATGTTCCCTGCTAGCGACTATGAGAGGTATATTTGTTTTATAAAACTATTCGAAATTTACCTAGAAAGGCCATGCCTAGAGTATTGCCGAGGTGGAAGTCATTCGAGGACGCCGCCATAGTTCTTGCTTTGGTCAATCAAAACGAAGCGTCTTACCTTCAGACTTGACTACATGACCTGTGACAAGGGCCATCTAAATATCTGTTCCCAGCAGCGCTGGAGTCCAAGTCCCTGATGCCTATTGGCGCTCCAGATCCGGAATCTGAAAAGACATTTTAGAAGACTTACCTCTTCAAGTGCAAAGCCATGTACAAACGTGGGGATAAGTACAGAAGTGGGTCACATATTCTTCGCGTCAGGCCATCTGTATGTGTTGCGGATCACAGGTGTTCAGAACGGTCTCTAAACACATCATGATGTTCACTATCCCCTCGGAGATTCATGAGAAGTTTGAAACATAAGTATGTGGGTGTTCGTTCTGCTGTCCGCTGATTTTAATAGCTCGTGAATGAGACGATGCGACGTAACATAAATCTGTTCGGGTATCTCTTGCATACATCACAAGCAGCACTGAAACCAAACCCCTATGATTAATAGGCACTGGAAGGTGGGAAAGTCCCATAGCTTCTCAATAGAAAGGGTAGGAGTCCACCATGGGTTTACAAATGTCGTCGCCGTCAAGATACTGATCACTGGAGGGGGGAAAGTTGCCAATCCAAACATAGGGAATCATATGGGCATGTTGACGTTCAAGTTGGGCTAAAGGCACAGGGCCATTGCAGATGACGGGACCAACCAATTTTCCCTCTCCGTTGACAGGGACCTTCCATTTGATATCAGATACGACATTGGGTTGAGGGATCAGATTACTGGAAATAAGGCTTCTGGTTGGGTCATCTCCGCTCGCGGTGCGGAGCCTTGGTGATGTTACATGTACAGTTAATAGAACTTAGTTTTCGACTGCATCTGTAAATAGACTTCATGCACAGATCCGAGTGTGCCAACGCATCAGGAGAGGAGCACAATTATATCTAAACAACAGGAATATACCTAGTGAGCAGCCTCGAAGATGCCTGCAATGCCCTGCACTACATCAGCGAGTGCAACTAAGCATTACCATATAAGGACGACACCAGCATGAATCAGACCCAGCCTCCATAGTGTTGCCGCGAGTCGAGTCGAGTCGAGTCGAGTTCGCAAACTCGCCACAACTCGGGTTTACGAGAGTTGGATGGCTCGGCACGTGCGACAAAGGTCATACATACTAAACATGTACAAAGCTCGGTCATGTGCTGCTTTAGTCTCGTGCTCGTGGGAGACAGCTCGTGCCAAAAAATCACGAGGCACACAATTTCAGCCAATAGACAGCGTGGGTAAAACTTACATCATCAGCTCGGTCAACTCGTCGACTTCAACTCGTTGACTCGAACTCGCGGCAACACTAAGCCTCCATCAGGAACACCCTTTCTGGGCTACTCAAAGTCTTCGAAATCGTTCAACAATGATGGATTCATCCAATATGTATGAGAACGCAGGCTATAAGGCAGAACAGGCCACGAACAAAGTGAAATTCCCACGCGGACAGGCAGAGAGAAATTTCGGTTATTCAATTGTGAACGCACTATGAGCAAGCTTCCAACGGGTATCTTCCCCTAGAGGGATGTAACGGAAATATTGGACGGTTCTTTGGCTGTTTCTCGTCTTCCGTATCCCGTCTTTTATCACTCGAGGTTCCATCCGTTCTGCTGCATCGTCGAGGGCTACCATATATCTCACCCATGGACCATAGTCAAGGAAGACCGAAGGGGCACCGATAAGAACACTCGGGGAAGTTCCCAGTTCTTTGACTGCCGCAACTAGCCAGGAAGCGTGATCTTGATCACGAGAACAAGGAGCTTGCCCATCAGCAAAGGTGGGCATAACTCGAACGCAACCTGTGCGGTCCCCAGAGCGTGCAATCACTTCGGTAGTAATCAATCCATCCATTTTATAAAAGCTTTGATTAACCGGACACCTTGAATCAGAAGCCGATATGTCATCGCGCAGAATTGCAAAACCCAACTGGTCGTCGGATGCAGGTGAGCTAGTTGTGATAGAGTCCTGGAGGAACATTCATCAATCGGAATAAGGCGATGTCCGAACATGGTACCGACCTCAGGTGCAGAAGTAGATCGGAAGGTCAGATAACAGTCTGCATAGGAGACGGTCTCTTGATGTCTGTACGCGAATCGGAGAGTCTGCAAACAGTTTTCGTCCACCGCGTCAGTATCACAAGCTCCCTTAAGAGTTTGCTGTTGAGCGACATCGTTCTTTTGGTCCATCACCCCAAGCTGCAACTGGTTGATGGCGTGTCTGAGATCGGGAGGCGATGCCGGAGCACGATCAGGTACATTGCTTGAACATGCGGACGACATTTGTTGGTACAGCCTCGAGATGATGGAGTATCCAATAGGTCGATGTTCCACGAAAGACAGACACTGCAAATAGGAAGTCGCCAAAGGCGCTGGACACGGCGCGAACATGAGAATATCTTGCAAGGGAAGATCCTTTATAGGAATCAATGATATGTCTGCGGTGAAGTTGTAATGATCATAATCAACTGCAATCAGAATGTACTTACCGTTACATGTCATTACAACCGGCCTTCTACAGTCTTTGATAATGTTGATCAATGCGGGCCAGAAACTTGTATCACTTTCGTACAACACGTCAACCTCTTCCACGAGTACAATAGACTGAGAAACCGGTTGAAGGTCCGATCGAACATCTTCACCATCTCTCAGGACTGTCGATTCATCTTTATGTTCCTCTTTAGGATCTACATGCCGCAGGCGCCTCGTTGTAGTATGGTCTTTATCTTGTGTTCCGTTCGCACGTGGCTGCGCGGTCGAATGGGCCTTGTCGAAGGATAGTGCCGTCTGTTGACGCTGAGTCTGTTTGACGAGATGGTTCTTGCCGACTTCGCCTATAAGTTTGTTTAAAGCTGTCCCGCTTCTCTCTCCGATGCCTGGATATACCTCGAAAACGTCCCAGCCCAGTTCTTCCGCACATGCATATACAGCAGCAGTCTTGCCGCTACCAGACGGACCGGCAAGGAGAATAGTGTTGTGTATTTCGTTTCCAAATTGGGGAGGATTGCGTCTTCGATCCTCAGTTACCACATCGTCTGGAGGGTTGATGGGATCAGAGGAGAGAGGATTATCGGTGCCTATGGAAGCGCGTTGCAGTCGTGAAAGTGTCCGCTGGCAGAAAGCTGCCTCATCTTCGCTCTCGAGAGGGTCATCTTCCGATTTGTCGTCATCCACGATCCACGAGTCATCCGGTTCTTCAGAATCCAATCTCTTACGCCTTTTGCGTTTATCCACTTGACGCAGGATTTTTTGAGGCCTCTTAGATCCACTCAACTCATTCTTGCCCTTCAGTTTTCGCTTTACTCCTCGTGCACGCGATATGTTGTATGTCACTTCGCCTATTCGGTAGTTGATGGTTTCGATACGGAGCTTCAGCGCGAGTAGCCATTCTCGGAGGTACAAGGCGCGATCCTCATTCCCAATGACTTGCTCGGCACACCGAGGCCGCCATTTGTCAGCCCACAGTTCTTGTGAGGGAGTGGATGACTTCGCGAGGTTTTGATGCTGGGAATTAGTCTGTTCAAAAAGACGGGTGATGGCTGGATGTGATAGGTGAGAGGAGGGAACCGTCTCCAGGTATTGTTCTTTCGCGGCAGGGTCGAAGCCAGAGCGGGAAGACTCTACGACGTCTATACGAGGCTCTTCAGTACTGCAGGTCATGATGGTGGACGTGAGTGCCATCGGCACATGCAGAGGATGCGCGTGAGATGTGAAAGCTAGGGACCCAGGGCTCAAAACATCAATTGAGAGTTGTCCAATGGGATCCAGCTTTGCATCATTCATATCACTAGCAGGAAACACCTGTGAGAAACTATTCAGAACAAAATTATGTCGATCGGGGCGTCGTCCGAATGGTAACTCTGGTGCAGGAAATTGTGTTTGCGAACCTCGAACATGTTGTGAATCTCGATCGGGATACGAGATGGAAGCCTTCTGAGTAATTTTGTTCGCAGTAGGTGAGCGAACGGAGCGGGGTAAGTGAGAGGCAAAGATAGAATAAACAGGTTTGGGGGGAACGCTGGACGCAATGGCAGGCTTCGACGGTGATGAATCAATAGTGATAGGAATATCACGACTGCTTCCCTCGATCACGGTACTTTTAGCCCAGGTCGGTGGGACATCAGATGTTGATGATGTAGTTGAAGGCTTCAGTCTGTGTGGTTTCGGTCTATATTTTTGTGGTCGTGCCTTCACAGACTCTTTTGACACGAACACGATGAATAGAATGACAGCAGCAGGACAGGTTTACTCGCCTTGACTTCCTTGCATTATTCCTGATACTTCAAATATTCCGTCATTGGACAAAGATCCTACATCTGTTGGGATAGGGCAAGACGAGCCCTCCGAGACTTCGATAAGTTCGACATTAGAGCATGATGCCATGGTATCCTGCTCCGATTCTTGAACCTCAGAGACATTCAACTCCAGATAAGGTTTTGAGCGCGACTTGACGGGAAATAAGTCGAGCAGAGATCTCTGACCTGACTAGATACGTTTTGATGCGTCAGGAGGAGACGGAAAAGTAGATAGGATAGTTGAGACCACCGTGGGCACTGACCAATTGAGTTTTCGGAGCCCTGCGAGGAGCTGTCTTCTTCCTAGTCTCCGTCATTCCGAATTTTAAACAAATGGGATACGGAGATGAAGTTACAAGAGCCAGCAACAAGTCGCGAACAGTTTGAGTCGGTCAACGTGACGGTGGCCGTTGAATGTGAAAACGCGTCGCGCAATTGAGACGCGTCTGATCTAGATCCGCTTGTTTCAATCTAGGTCACTGTACTAACTGCTTCCTGCTGCCATGCCCTTGCACCGATAGAGTGCAAGGTCCCGTATTGTTAGCCATCTTTATCTCGTTCTATCCATCAGATAGAAAAAGATGAATCAACTGCACTCCACCAATAAAGACCTAGAATCGACAAACTCTCCGACTCAAACATTTGTTGCACAGAGAGACATCCTGAAATGGATATCTAACGAATATCATGGTGTGCCCTCTTTCTCAAGCCCGCGAAACGATGTCCTAATTTTTTCAGACCTCAATGGCACATACTATGATGTTCTCGACCTACCTCCTTCCTCTTTGCGCTTTTCACAACTCGTCCACATTGCAAGGCCCGTCCTGATCAGAAGTGAGATTGGTCCAATCCCCCTTCTATCGAGGACACATCATAAATTGTAGTATGGCAACCCCAAAGATTGTGGGATACCGTCGGACTCGATATCTCGCCGCTGGACAGATGAGTACTTACTTCAGCGCTTGGCCGATCGGGAGATATCTATTGCCATCACTCCCAATGGGTGAGCTTCACGAGAAACCCATTTGAGGCAAGCAACTCCTGAGCTCTGTTTTCAGGCGTGCAGACGCTGTCATGGATGGCCCTGATGGAAGGAAATACTTTGTCGAACCTCATGTGCAGAAGATGACAATGTCGAATTTCTTGGCAAATCTGTCTACAGGTCAGGTGCGATCCGTGTCTGTCGCACCTGGATGGGCCATGACTCTGCCTAATTGTAGATTGTTGTATTGGCGACGAAGTTGCCGGCAGAATGAAAGAGATACATTATCTCCAGTCTCAAAACGGCAATCTATATTCTAATCGCTACTTTGATCTCGGCCCAAAGAATGACCCTTCAGAGTTCGAATCGTTGCGCTCGGATGTTCCCAGCGAAATATTGTGGTGTAGTGAAGCATTAGGTAAGGTAGTCAATATCTGCCACTCTGATAATGTAACCCGGCTTCAATTGTCGTCAGGTAGATCCCCAGACGCTGTCAATCTCTGGATTGGTGATAGCGCGAGCGTTACCAGTATACACAGTGGTATGTCAGGTCAGTTATTCTCAAGGTGCGTTCTAAGCCATCTACAGATCCATACGAGAACATCTACACTGTCATTCGGGGAGCAAAGCACTTTACGCTGCTGCCTCCGACTGAGGGATGGTGTTTGGAAGGTTCGCTTCTCCGGTATCACTTTGATATCATTCACTGATCTCGCCTGCCAGAGCACACGTACCCACAGGCAAGATACACGCGCTCACCCGTGTCGTCACAACTAGAGCTGGAGCTCTCCGACACAACGACCCCCACCGTTCGCTGGTCTTCGGTGACTGACCCTACGGTCCCTGGCGCACTTCCTCCTGAAGCGCATCCGATCGACATCACCGTCCGTGCCGGTGAGACCTTGTACCTCCCAGCAGGGTGGTGGCACTACGTGCGTCAATCAGAAATCACTATAGCTGTAAACTATTGGTACGACATGGAGAGCCGGGGTATGAAATGGGTCTGGCTCAACTTTCTTAGAGGCCTGAGGGATCCTCCGTCGGGGAATGCAGACGTGGGAGACGACGATGGTCCTTGACAGCTGTGACGAAATCTTGATCCGCATCGAAGTTCCCTTATGTGTGTGCGTGTTGTAACTTGTGTGTTGGGGATGTAAAAGGAAGGCAACCACTGAAAATAGACAGAGCGGTGCATAATGATTCGGTGATCCAACTGACAGACAGAATCTCTACAGCCTAGACAACTCTACTCGACCTTTGGTGCCAAAAATCATAACACCGGCTTTGGCCAATACTCCTATATCACGTCACTGTCAACACAGCTCTCGGAGTTAAATTTGGATGTTCAACATAAGATCAGTAACTGTTCAGACACAGACCTAGAGTCCAAGCATACGGCGTAGTCTCATGCTCTGTGCGCGAATACATGACCCTAACAAGTATAGGAAGCAACCCATTGTTGAGTCTATCTTGTGGTGACTGAGGCATCCACTCAGACCTCCGATGTTGTGAAACGTTCGAGATTCAACAAGAAGATGTCGACTGTGTCCAATGCTGACCTGGGAAAGGGGACGGGGCCGGTGAACGACATCGTTACTGCACGCGCATCTTGCCTGTAACACATCCTGTAAGATGCAACACGATGCGATCATAGAAATGACAACTGTTTGAATCTGTGAGGTGCATTTTGCGCAGAATGCCGTGCTATACCTGCGACGAGCGTCATGTACCAGGGCAGGTACAACATAGCTTGTCACGCTCGAAGCCTGGTGAGCCCAATTGTGGATCTATGTGCATGCATACTGTATGTGCCATGTGTCGCCTTCCCAGCTGAATGTGTCGGGCACCATTGTAGCGCGTTGTAATACTTCGTAGAAGGATGAAGGTCATTTACTTTTGCGCGTGAATATCAACGGTATACACGTTCGAAATAAACAGGCGCATCGCCAATTTATTTGAAAGGCAAGCTCAGGAGTGACAGACTTACATAGCCATGTCTTCAAATCTTCAAGCGTTGCTGTTTCACCCCCTAGGCTGGCTTTTCCGTCTATGTTGCCAAGATACTTACCTCACGGTGGAAAACAGCTACTGCAAGGAAGGTCGATCATGCTTGAGCACGTGATCGATCAGCTCTTTTCGTGAAGCTGCAGTGCACCGTTCATCCTGTTTGTTTCCAAACTCGAGGTGCTACCTAGTCATAGGTTCTGCTCACGCGGTGTCTATTCAGTTAGACGTTTCAATATGGCCAAAGACAAGTCCGAGAAGAAAGACAAGAAAAGAAAGGAAACCAAGGAGGTGACAGAGACTGTCACCAAATCTGTTGAAGTGGGTGAGGATGTCGACATGGATGATATGGAGGTTGCGAAAGTGAGTAGTTTACCCCTTAGATCTCTGTGGGTCGTAACGAGGCTGTGTAGGTGGAGAAAAAAGTGAAGAAGGACAAGGAGGAGATCTTGATTCCCCTCGAAGACCTTTCACCAATTGCGCACCCTCTAGCGCAAAAGAAATTACTGAAGAAATTGCACAAGACGATCAGGAAGGGTGAGATGATCCCACCCTTTTGTGCATTAGCTTGATTTTTTGCTCACTTTTGCGTGTTCATATGCAGCTTCAAGACAACGGCAAATCAAGCGGGGGGTCAAAGAAGTCGTGAAGGGGATTCGTAAAGGCGAAAAAGGGTGAGTCGTCTGGCTAATCCATCTCTGTACACACTGACGCAGTTGCGTACAAAGGCTGTTGGTGCTTGCCGCGGATATCACACCTGTCGACATCATCTCACATCTACCGGTACTGAGCGAGGACGCCGGTGTACCATATGTCTTCGTTACGTCGAAGGAGGAGCTTGGTCACGCCAGTGCAACAAAACGACCAACCAGCTGCGTTATGGTATGTCCGGAGTCGAAGAAAAACGCAAAACGGAAGGAGGGGAACGAGAAGGGGGACAAGGATGATGATTACCGGGAGCTGTACGAGGAATGTTGTCGAGAAGTGGAGAAACTTGACCAGAAGGTCGTCTTTTGATTATTCCACTGCTTGTACCTCCATTTTCTGCTTGATCCATTCTTGCCATTCACACACACGCGATGTGCCTCAGAACATGATGGTACTTATGTGGCGGATGCAAAAGTCGTTGCTGGTAGTCAAGTAAAGCATATGCGAGCCTCGAGGTTAGATGAAACGCCGTGTGGCCACGTCACGGGAATCGTGGTCCAGGACGATCACAAGTAAGTAGTGCTTTCTCACGGCCGTCCCATAAGGATTTCCACTTCAAAAATAAACAGGCCACCTTCCTACTTCTTGTTCCAGTTCACACTACACAACGGATTGCCAGCCCAACCTAGGCTTCCCACATTCTCTTCTCAATGGCTGTTGGAAGAACCAAGTCCGGCCCTGCTAACGGTGCTGGCAAGAAGGCAAAGGCCGCCGTTTCCTCCGCAAACGGTAGCAATGCGAATGACAGTGCCAGCCCCACCACTCCTACTGCCGAGGTGTCATCACAACAACCCACATTTGCGGCGTATGGGCCTGGTAAGCCCGACAAGGTTGTATACGACCGCGAGCAGGAGCAAATCAAGGTTGAAATTGATGCTCTCCAGGTCAAAGTTGTGAGTAGCTGTTCCGTGCGACTCGTTAACGTCATGTCCTTCATTCTGCATCCAGTCTGCCGTGAAGGACAAGATCAACTTGACGTCAAAGTCTGGTCCCGGGAATGATAGGCGGACGGCGCTCAGAGCTGAGCTGGATGGCATCCGCGGTCAGCAGTCTACGAGCAAAGCATCACGGGGGAGGATTTTTGATCAGCTCAAGGCTCTCCAGGATGGCATTCAAAAGAAGGTGTGTGGGCTGCCTGCGGTCGGACTATACATATTAATCCTGGGCTCAGATCAAGGATCTTAACGCTGCAAAAGCCAAAGTTCCCTACAAGACTGTAGCTGAGGTTGACGAGCGCATCAAGTATGTGTTTGTTTGCATCTTTATGGCGTTTGCTTACCTTCAACCTTCAGGCAGCTGGAGAAGCAGGTAGAAACAGGCAGCCTGAAGATCGTTGACGAGAAGCGCGCTCTGGCTGAAATCAGCCAGTGCAAGCGCAGCCGGCGGATTGTAGAGGGTTTCCAAGCAGAACAGGACTCAATTGAGACTGATCGCGCCGCTGCTGACGAGCTGCGAAAGCAGCTCGACGATCCTGAGGCTAAGGCGGCATCGGAGCGCTACGACGCCATCAAGGCCGAGCTTGATGAGCTCAAAAAGGAGGGCGATGAGGCTTTTGCGAACCGCAACAAGCTATTCGACGAGCGCAACGCGCTGCAGGGTCAGCTCGACACGCTGTACAACCAAAAGCGCGAGTCCGCCCAGCGATACCGTGAGGCGAACGACAAGTACTGGACAAAGGTGAATGAGGACCGCGCGAGGCGTGCGGAGCGAGCACGTGCGCAGCGTGCAGCGGAGGAGGAGGCCAAGAAGAAGGAACAGGCGGGTCGTCTGCGCGAGGAGGCTGCCATGCCTGCCTTCCAGGCCCAAATCGAGGACTGCCAGACGCTCATCGACCACCTTTCCGGGAAAAGCTCTGACGCTCCGGCATTGTCCACTCTGACAGAGAAGACAGACCTGACGGGTGTACCCAAGCTCGAGTTACGCAAGGTGGAGGCGGGACCTGGCGAGGGCTTGATAGCTCGCAAAAAGAAGGGTGAGGAGGAGGAATCGTACTTCGTTGGTGGCAATACCAAGGTGAAGAAAGGAAGGAAAGGCGGAGTCAAACCCAGCGCTCCGTCAGACAGCACCGGCACCGAAGCATCAGGGAGTCAACTGAACATTCCGCTGCCGACGCTGACGGCTCTGCTTACACTTTCAATATCACCTCCTACTTCACCCGCGGACATTCCACGAGTTGTCGAGGATCTGAAGTCAAAAAAGGCCTGGTATGAAACTAACCAGGCGCGGGTGACAGCCGAAAACAAGGAGAAGGCGGAGGCCAAAATCAGACAGCTGATTGGTAAGGCCAACGGCAAGACAGATACGTTTTCACAACAAGACGATCTTAAGCCCCCGAATGGCGGCGGAGAGCACCCTGCGGAACCAGCACCCACTCCGTCGACCACTGACAAACTCTCAGCTGCTGTGCCGACCGATTCTGTTGTCGAGAAGTTGGAGACTGTACAGGAACATGATGCGAATGGAGAGGAACATGAATGAACATTGCTCGTATATCATCTATCAAGATATCAGGATTGTATATTTACTGCACAATCTATTTCCCCATTCACATCCACACTTGCCCATCTCGACTGCCGAATATACAGTGAGTTGGAACCGCCGGTGTTATGTGCAACAATATGTACGAATACGACATGGGGAATAGTGTCAATTTTATCGAACAAGGACAATACATCAGTTAGGCAAGGAGTCAATAATAATTATGCAGCCAGGGGAAAGCAAGACAGGGAGAATATAGGATTAGTACCAACGAGTAAGATAGCGTCCATGGAATGCAATTCAATGAGGGACTAAGTATTTATTTCAAGCCTCTGATTTCACCTGTTCCGGTTCATTGTCCGGTTCGCTGCTGCCGATAGACGGGGGCGTGCCAGACGCGCTAGAGATGCCGATTTCCTGCGGAGTGAATGCGGCCGCATCAAAAGAGGTGGATCCTGACACATAGTCGGGGAATGATAAACTTGACGCGTGAACGGGCATGGTATCATCGTGACTAGATGAAGCGTCCATGTATGAAAGTGACCCGAAGGCGTCGGAGTTGAAGGAGGTCGACACAGCATCAAGGCTGGGACCAAAGGTATCCTGCTGCAATGCTGCCAGCATGCTCGAAGTAGTCGGCGTGTGTGTCATTACTGAGTGAGGAACGTCGAGCGCATGTCCAAAGCTTTCTTGGCCAGCCATCGGTGAGAGGGTAAAGAACTGCTGTTGCATCATAGGCTCAACCGATGCTGCAACCGAATTGGTCGAAAGAGCGACACTCCTGAGAACATTGAGACCGATCCAGTCGCTGAGACGACCATTCAGTACGTAGGATTTGGCTATGCATGATTCGGACAACTTACTCAAGGAACAGCTTCAGGATCTGGAAAGCACCGAAAGCAGGGTCGCTCCGTATCGTCTATATAAGACGGTCAGGGCAAGAACTAGACCAAGTAAGGTGAGATTCTTACCAAATCTCGCATGACCTGGCTGGTCACATAACCCCATCGAATTAAGACACTCCTCGAACTCATCGTAGCACGCTCTTCAGACCCATTTCCCCGTCCACCCATCAATCTCTCACAACATTTATCTGCCCAAGCCATGACGTCTCGCACAGGGTCGCTGCTTTTTGGAAGATTATCCAAAATAACCACAAACTCCACCTCTAACAACTGCACGAGATCTTCGTGCCTACAGTTGCAAACTAGGGCCGATTGGTTCCGGACGGATTCGAAATCAATCTTTTGCCAAGACCGGCGCATATCGTGCAGCTGCTTGGGATTAGTCAAAACAGTAGTTAATGCTTGTGTTACTTGATAGATGTCAAGGAACCGCACTGAGTCGTAGAGAATGTATCAGAGGATGTATCACAGGGATGATGGATCACTCACAAACAAGATGTCCAAAACGAGCTCCAAGCTCGACTTTAGGTTCAACAAACGTATTGCCGTACCCTTCGAGAGCAACGAGCAAGATCTTCTCCATTTTATCTGCAAGTTGACGTAAACCCGCCAAAGAAGCTTGTGGTATCGGGGAAAGCATTTGCGAGCGAAGCATTTCGAGAGTTTCCTTCGGAAAATCTGTAAACAAGCGCCATAATACGGTTTAAGAAAAGCTTACATCATATACGATGGCATCTGCCTTAGCCATCAAGCCTGCCACAGCTGGAGCATGCACAACTTCGCGATGGCTACCGTTGAGGTTTGACCAAAAGGTCCGCAGGTGCAGCTCAAATTGATCAAACCGGTACGACCGGACGCTCTCGAGCAGAGAATCAAGATGATCCTGGAACCATCTCCAAACCTCACGGGCAGCAATACTTTGCGAAGAAGTTGAGTTACCACCGACAGCTTCCTCAATCGATGGGAAATTGGGCATCTGCCTCACAGAGATAGGCGAGGAGGCAGCCATGAGGGAAAGACCGCCGACTCCCGGAGGTGAAGACTGAGATGGTACGGGTAAGGGTCCATCGGCTTGCCCGGCGTGTCTTCTAATAGGGGCTTGAACAGGGTAGGAGTTGCTGGACGGACGCTGAGTGACCTGGGCTAACGCGAGTAGACTGGTCGCAGTCGGAGTCTTCTCATCAGCAAAGAGAGCTGGGTTCTTGACGCCGTTGCTGAGGTTCAGTGAATTTCGCTTGGAGACATTTCCTGAACTTGCGCCCTCGGATTCATCTTCGTCTTCGTCATCTGAACCACCACGATTCGAAGCTTCGGCTTGCTCGCTAGCCATACGAGCAGCATTAACCGACTGTTGCGCGGCGTTGTTGTTAGACTTTCGAATATAATCCTGCAGGAATTCGGCTTCTGCCGATGTTGCAGGACGTATGCCGCAATCTGCCAAGACAAGCGGCAATCAGGAATTGACTGACCCATGATTGAAGTAACACGTACAATGATATTTGCTATTCCCTCTGACGCCCAAACGTCTTGTTTTGATGGTAGGGAAACATAACCTGATGGCTTTCCCAAGTGTGGCGGTATTGATGTGTGGTATACCATACTGGTCACACACTCGCCGATAAGAAAAATAGAGCCCCTGGCGCGGGACGTTCCCGTCGGGATACGGCGAGTAGTTTGCAGTAAGCCTGGGCGAGAGAATTCAGATATTGGCAGGCTAGCAAATACTGCCAACATACCATGCCTGTACAAAAATCTGCTTCGCCCTGTCCGACGCACTCGTCGTCGTGGCCGCGCGGACATTAGCAGCCAACTTCTCCAACGCATGATCCGGGCTCAGCGTCATTCGCCCAAAGACGCCTGTGGTGTGCATAGTCTCCGGATTCTGACCCATGGAATGCTGTCCAGCACCAAACATCGAGTGGTAATCAGGCGTAGCTGAACCGAGGTACATGGAAATGTCTTCAGTCTCACTGGAAGAAGAATGCACGCTTTCGCAATCGCGAGGATAAGGTGACGCGGCAACGCGAGCCCGAATATGCGTAGCACGAAGATGACTCTTCAGAGAAGGATTTGCGACGTTGTGATTTGGAGGGGAATCACCAGGCGTTGCGAGATCAGTTGAAGCTAACGAGTACGCAGATGAGTGTGATGTGTCCGAGGTCGTGCGTGCGTGATCAAACGAGTTCGTTGTATGGAAAGAAGCACGGTACAGGTCTTCGGAGGTTGGCGGCATAACAGCCGACGTCCGCAAAATGCCACCCTGAGAAGACTGGGGACGGGAACCCGGTGAGTTGGACGGTGTCGACGATACCGAATTGGAGCGCGAGTGGGGGTGATTGTTTGGTATGAAGTCGAACGGGATATTTGTGGCCATCATCTGCAGGTTCACCGCCGCCATAAGATAAGGATTGGCGAATGTAGTTGGTGGTAAAGACAGTGGTGGATTGCAGCAGCTTTAGGAGTTGAAGATCGGGCCAGCCGGAATAACGAAGAGAAAAGAGGGTCGAGGGAGTGATTTAAGGGTATTCACGCAGCGGCCAGCAGGGTACGAGAGCAAGAGAACTGATGATTAGGTGATGGGACGCCGCCCAACCCCCGGCGGAAATGGAATGCAGGGAGGAATACTTGTGTCCAGTCCCCCGGAGATATATTTGCTGGCGATAGAAAAAAAATGATAACGGCTTTTGGGCCGAAATGAGAGGAAAGTTCAGATCTGCGAGAAACGGGAGATGGCAGGAGATGTTGTCGGTGGTCAAGGCAACTCTGACAATTCGCCAGTTTTTGGTCTCAGCCACAAGGTCACCAGCGCCTATCTCTCCCCGGCCGGGCCGCGGCCGTGAATCGCGGACACCAAACGAGTTGTGACAGACTTGGGGCCAGTCATGGAACCACGCTTTGATAGACAGATCATCGTACATACTGCATACACATATCATACAACCCATCTGATTCGTTTGTCTCAAGCCTCGTCTGCTCCCATGTACATGTATTTCCTAAACCGCTTTCTCAGCTTCTTCTCCGCGTCTCCGGCCAGACGTTGCGCAAGGTCCGTCCAAGATGGGATGGTCAGGTCTGCCAATCTATAAGGCGCGTACTTCGACTCGGTGATGGTGGCGTTCCGAAGAGACTGAGGAAGATGTCGCAGGGGTATGGGGTACCAGAACGCAGGCTTTGCTTCCTCATGAGGAGGATGTAGAGATGAAACGGGAAATGTCAGATACTCAAGCTTGTACTTGGGCCTATGCTTCTTGTCGCTGGCCTCCAAACTCGGTAGGTTGTACTGTGCACAGCACTTTATAAGCGACTGTTCAAATCATAAAGTAGACAGATCCCGACCTGGGCATAGCCTAAAGCCGACCACAATCTGTTAGTGCGTGATGGTGAATCAGGGTTGGAATGCCATGGTTGTGTCAGCCTGCACCCCCAAGAACTGTTGAACGATGGCTCGGTGCACAATGCAGATTGCAAGTCGCGACTCTTCATACCGACTTCTCCGCGGTTAACACGCCGAGGGTCGTACGGAGTCCCAGTGATGTTGTATGTGAAAATTCGAAAGGACGGTAGATACGGATTGGGAACCACTGAAGGAGCGACATTGACCACCGCATAGTCGTCGTAGCTCATATTCTTCGAGGCTTTTGGCAGATCGGCAAAGTCTTCGAGGAGCGCTTTATATAATTCCCTCTTGTGCTTCTCAATATGCGACCCATCTTCGTCTAACGCCGCCATTCTGCTCACTCCAGTCAGATCCTCGGCCTTGAGGAAGAAGAACTAGACGAAAATGCGTGAAAGCTACTTGAAAAACAATTGGGATAACGTACATGGTCTGCATTCATGTGCTTATGAACACACTCCGTCAGCACGGTAGATCGCTGTCTTTATCGAAGAGCTCACCCCATAGAGATGTCCTAGGATTGTGTCTTGATACCTGAGAGACAGCTCGACATAACGAACGTACTAGTCCGAGATCAATAACGCGAGCAAGACTATTTACAAGACACTTACGCATTCAGGAAAGAAGTTGTATGATGACGGAGGAACATGACCACTCAGCCAAACCTATGCCGGAGTTAGGACTCAATTTCGCGCCGACAGGAAAGTCCTACCTGCATGCCCCGTCTCCTGAACATTTCCAGTTGGACCTGCAACCAGTCAAACTGAAGGTTGCCGGGGTCCTCAGGATCTGTGGATTCACAACCTCCCACAGCTGGTTGCCAGGACGACCATGTTAACTTCAGTATAATCGTCACTTCTTCCAAAACCGCACCTTTGTTTGAGTCATAGAAGTACATCGTATTGAGGCTGATAACAGCGACAGAGTCTGGTATTACCTCCACTGAGTAGTAGCCGCCTCTTTGGAATATCTGATATGACTCGAATGGGACGAAAGACCTCCAAATACTAGAAAAAAGGTTCATGGAAGACGTGAGCACTTCGAAGAGAAGATAATCCTTACGAAGAAAAGGTGGACGTGATCCTATTCGGACCTAGAGCACATTCCTTCTCACTGAGTGAGCGCTCCGCAAACACGCACGATACCCATACCTGGCATCATAATGTTCTGGACGCGGTACGTGAGCTCTCACGCATGCAATGCCTAAACTAAAACCCACTTACATGCGCTTTTGCAAATTCGCAAAATAATGTCAGTCAGGCTTCCTGTGTAAGAATAATGTCAAAGTACATACGCCATACATCGTTGTTGCCTGAGAAATAAGGATTGGTGTCATCAGATGCACCTTGGCTCTAGTCCGTAGTATACGCACCTATGCTGGGTATGACAGGTATCCCCTTGCTCAGAAATACGTCTTCCATCTTCTTCGCCATCGCTCGGTTAAGCATATAAATCTCGCTGGTCGTGCGAGGCTGCTTGCGATCATTGTCGTGCCTTCTCGTTGTCAGCCAGCCCACACAGCCGGACCTCTCAGAAGAAGCCGCACCTTGCGCTGTCCCCTGTCCCTGCATAAGCGGGTCTCGGTCACCACGGAGAATGACCGATGAGAGATGATATACAGACATATTACGAAGTCGATCTCTGAACTCCACTCCTTGTCGAGGAAGTCCAACGTGAAGTTCGTCAAAGTGAACGGTGAATCGCATTCACTGAAAACGGACAACCGTGTGGAAACCCTCATGGATGAGACAGAGACCCCTACCTATAGGGCATGCCATAGTAACCTGAACGTCGCTTGGCTCTTTTTGGTTTCATCCTGTGACACGCCGACTTCTCTGAAGCCTCCGTTTTGTAGTAGGGATCTGGGTGCATGTCCGTGATGTGCAGAAACCTTCCCTGCAACTTGCGGCGAAGACCTTCCACCCAACAATCGGAGACAACAGTCAGCACGCGGTCGCATGCAAGAGGGTAAGGCATACCTGTCGTCGGTACTTCCATCGGGACTTGAGAGGGCGCCGCGAATCCATCCGGCGAAAAGCTCAGGAACAGCAGGAGTAGCAACTTTAGCTCCAACATTCTCGGTGGCCCGACCATACCCCAGTGCGGTCTCGGAGGCAAATGGTTCAGGTCAGACGAGTGTATGCATTGCCGCACGTTGCCATATTCATAGGATCATCGCACGTTCGTGGAGATGCACAGTTGCAGTTCAGGCAGATGGCTTTCATGGTCACCAATTCAATATCGGTCTTTGCCGGCTCATTTTACCTATCCTCAAAGGGGGCCGCTCAGTAGTGCAGCTTGCGTGTCGTAAGAACGCCGTCACGGATCCAACAACAGGTAAAATTACAACACTGTTGATTTAACGACGGACTGCTATACAAGATTATACATGCCCAAAGTGATCTAGTCATGGATGAAAGTGGTGCTACAAATGCTCAGGGCGGCGATAACAAAATATAAGATGCCAGGGAACGAACGGCGACAGGCGAGATAGTAGCACAAGAAGTCGGCAGGGCTCTGAAGATCACTTTATCTTGATTGATCTTGTCGGAGACGCGCCCATGTCGGCGGGGACGTTCTCCATGCAAGGACGGTGTAAGTCGAGGAGAGATGTCGCATTGTCGTTTTCATTGAGGACTTTGCTGATAGACTTCTCTACTAATTGACACGTCTGTACATAACAAATTGCTCTCAACATTAGACGGATGTAAGTGATTGAACTTAAGGCGCTTACCCTACTATAGCCACCGCGCTCTAGAGTTGCTCGTGCCCTTGCTATAGTATTATGGATGGCGTCATAAGCATAACGCCGTCTGCACAATTCAGGTGAGAAGACAAGCGCGACCTTAACAAGGGTTATCACCCACAAGATGCTTTCAAGCTCGTTTCTTGATCGTGGCAAAAGATATAGGTCTGTGCCAGTTAGGTAGCGTTGGAAGGCTTCATAGGTGGCGCATCCAGATATAAGGGTCTCATCCAAAGAGGGATGGTCAGTGTCCCAGCTGAACCAATTCTCGCTAGAAGGGAAAAATAGGTGAGAGCGAGTCATAACGAAGTCATTATTAAACGTACTTCAAGTGACTGTGAGCAAGTGCTTCGGGGCTCTGGGGAGAGAGGAACCGATCCATTAGGTAGATGTGTGCTTGGTTCAACAGAAAGACAGTGCAAGCAGGGTCGAGAGGCCTGTGTGAGGCTGTTGAGCGCAGAACTTGGGGCCGCAGATGAGAATGACGGCAGTTTATAAAGAACTAGGACGCCGAGGCTGCTGATATATAGGTCTTGATAACTTGAGCAAAGGAAGCTATGCAAAGCTTAAAAGCCCCTGTGCCAGTGTGAGGTTTGAGATGAACAAACGTGAGGGTTCCAAGCACGAACAATAATATGGGGCGAGAAAATAACAGAGCCCCGCCTTGTTATAGCAGGTCCATTGCACAACTTCGCACGTTCGTCCGATTTGAAAATTACACATCTGACGTGAGTAACGTACTGCCGCACCGCGCTTACGCAGCAGCAGCGGCGGCATTGAGCCACTACTGACTCGAATCATTCGCCCATTTACTCCACGGCGATATTTGACTTCATCGTCCGAGCCCTCCAGAGAGTTCATCCGCGACGACTTACCTTGTGGTGCAATTATTATTATTCAACAAAATCCATGACATGCCCTAACATTTGGCTGTGCTTGCCAAGTATCACCAAGAACTAGTTCTCGGATATGAGACTTTCGTTGCAGCTTGGCGTCCATCTCTGGTCGACTTCATTGCCATAATCAAAGTACGAGACATATGGCGAATTTGAACCTTGAAAGGTACCGTTGAGATAGCGGACAGCATGTCACGTCAACTTTCATTCACAAGTTGGTCGCGTGCTCGCGCGGTTGTTGTAAATACTAGCGTGGAACTCCGAGTTCAACCTACCCTCTTACCCCGACAGGATGGAGCCACTGTACAATCCACCCTCCCCTGAGTCTTCTCGTGTGTTTCAATTCCTCAAACGTGTGAATACCAGACATCACTTGGCGCTTTCATCTTATTATGACTTATACAAATGGTCGACCAGCAACATCGATCAGTTCTGGAGTGCCGTTTGGGACGACACCGAAGTATGTGGTTCTAAAGGGGCTCATGTCGTGGACGTTTCTTCCTTGCCGCCCTCAAACCCGCCATGGTTCTCAGACGCCAAGGTGAACTATGCTGAGAACATGTTACGATGTCGTTCTTCAGAAAAGACGGCGCTGATCGAAGCCAGTATGTTTTCAGTAATCTGTTTCGTTATGGTCCGAGTATACGAATGTATCACAGCTGAACCTGAGCCGAATAACATCGCGCCTCCACTTCGCCATGTAACCTACTTGGAGCTCTACTCTCTTGTCTCTGATCTAGTCTCAGCATTGCTCTTGTGTGGACTCAAAGCAGGGGACCGGGTTGCGTCATATTCCTCTAATTGCATTGTAGGTCAACATGCTTTCACGTTGATATCAATCATCTCTCGCAATTGGATTGCCATCCCCATCCAAACGCCAATGCGTCTAATCAGTCTGGTTTTGCTGTCCGCCTGACATATTGAATTGCCGCCGTGCGCTTGGCTTCGCATACGGATGCTATATCTACTTTCCTCGTCTCTAAAACAGACTCATCAAATCCTAATGTCATTGACAATCTCGGTCTCCTAGAAAAATGTGGCAGCGTGCTTGGCGTCCTCTGCAATAGGTTGGCCTTCAATTTTTTCTAATACTCTCTTCCTGGCAACTAAGAATAACTCAGGGTGTATATGGGTCAGTGCTGCTGCTGACTTTGGGCCAGAAGGAGTATTGGAAAGGTGAAGATTGCCATGTGCTACAAGGCGTCTCAATGACTAGTAACACAGGTTCGAGCAGGTACAGCCGAGCTTGATCTTCTCGGTGGATGCAGTTGTGTGCGCTAGTATAACGCAACCTTCCCATGTTACATGCTAATCCCCCTGGAAGCTACAACGCAAAAGTGCATGCGCACCTGCCGAAATTGAAAGTACTTCTTACTGGCTTATCAGACAGGGGGTCAATCATACCGAAGGTTGTCGTCATCCATCATGCGTCTGGGCCAGATAAACACGACTGGGACAGTAGGTGGGTTAGTTGGGACGAATTTACAGCAAATGGCAAGCGTGCCAAGTTGGGACGTACTGCGGAAGGCGAGATTGAGTGGCAGCGCTTGAGCTTCAACTGGCCTCTTTGGATTCTATTCAGTTCCGGAACGACCGGTAAGTATATTGCCAGTATACTCGTCATTTTCCTCCTCACAAGTACTGTATAAGGTCGTCCGAAGTAAGTGGTATGCGTTTGAAATGACGCAATAACTAGTGACCAGCGTCTTAGACCTATCGTTCATCGCGCAGGAGGCATGCTCTTGCAGACTAAGAAAGAGTTCATCATTTGTGCCGATCTTAAACCGGAAGATGTTTTTTTCTATTACACTACGACGTCAGTCCAGTATCCATTGGCATGCGTTCTTCGCAAGATCCTGAACCTGCACATACAGAGGCTGGATGATGTGGAACTGGCTGGTCAGTGCTTTGAGCACGGGATGTACGCTGGTACTGTACGACGGTAGCCCACTCCGCGACCCTGCTTATCTATGGCGACTCGTGGATGAACTCGGCATTACAATTTTCGGAACTAGCGCCAAGTATATTGATCAGCTATCCGTTAAGTTATGAACGCTTATGAAACCCTAAACCCAATGTTCTCATGAGCTGAATTTGCCCTCCATATAGAAAGTATACAAGCCTGCGGAACACCATCACCTGTCCACTCTACGCCATGTCTATTCAACAGGGTCTCCCCTTGCGCCGCCTTTATTTGACTTCGTCTATCAACACATACGACCAGATGTCTTACTAGCTTCTATCACGGGTATGAGTCTCTTCTATATAGACACTGTGACTCTATCTGGACATACATGAAGGTGGGACCGACATTTGTTCTCTATTTGCCGGCATGTGCACAGCACTTCCAGTATTCCGAGGAGAAATCCAGTGTCGCCTACTAGGCATGGCTGTGGAGACCTTCACACCTACTGGAACGCTTGCAGAGCCTGACGAAGCCGGAGAGCTCGTGTGTTTAAAGCCATTTCCGTGCATGCCTGCAGGTTTCTGGCCTCTGCCTGGATTCGGCCCCGAGGAAGCTGTTCAGGCCGCACAGGCGCGCTATCAGCAGGCGTACTTTTCAGAGTTCGAAGACGTCTGGTGTAGGTTCTCTATCATTTTTGACTTTCATGGTGAAACTCATGCCCACTGACTTGGAGTTCATGGTGACCATGTTATCATCACGCGATCTCGGGCAGGTAATGGAGGAGGATTGATCATGTTGGGCAGAAGTGATGGCGTTCTGTACGTGCTGCGTTTGTGTCCTGCCATCGTCATCAGCTGTTCACTGAACGTTTTGCGTCAGTAACCCTGGCGGCGTGCGCTTCGGGTCAGCTGAAATCTACGACGTGATTGACCTGTGCTTCGCGCCTGCAACCTCACACGCTGCCCACACTGTTGTTGACTGCTTAGTCGTCGGACAGAGCATTGCGAAGGGCACAGATGAGCGCGTGATCCTCTTTGTCAAGCTTCTGGAAGGGCAGGTGCTCACCGAAGACCTGGAGAAAAAGATCAAGGCCGAGATACGGTTGAGAAGAAGTGCCAGGCATGTTCCCGCGCGGGTAAGCCGATCTTCGTCCGCAGCATCCCGTGCCCCTGAAACGTTGTCCCTTCGTGTTTATTGCGCCGTGAAGATCATACAAGTGCACGATATCCCATATACAGTGAACCTGAAGCGTGTGGAGGTTCCAGTGAAAAAGGTATCATTCATATTCCGCGAGGTCCATGTGCGCAACGTGTCCGCTGAAAGGTAATCAGGTCATCAATGGTGCACCTATCTCAAGCATCAATCCAGCGACCTTGAGGAACCCTGGATGTCTAACAGAATTTGAGGCTGTTGGCAAGGCTTTGAGGGCCGAGTGGAGTGAGAACGGAACTAAAATGTGACCAAGTATCTGTATTTTACAGCGGAACAATGTTGTAGCACCGCAAGCAGTGTATGGCCAATTACATTCTGTCCTTAAACGCGCAGGTCCGCGCCGATTGCGCGTCCCGACTATAAACAGATCCAGACCTCAGATCATGCCATCTGTATTGCCTATTTTGGACCTATACAACGGCAATCTGTTGCCTCGAGGCAGCGTTCCATAGCAAAGCAGCGTTCCAGATGGCTATCACACCTTGTCTCAGGCTTCGGTGCCCGTGGCCGGAAGTATTTGCGATACGCAAATAGAAAAATTTAGATGGATTTTATTATAACTTCCGAGAATTGTACCGACTCCTCTCGCCGCCCTCCCCCTCTCACATTCGGGCCTACCAGGCCCATCCAGCACTGTCTTTCACGGAAGTGTTTGACGAACGGAACGTGAACCAGGCCACGAAAACACACGATCGCTTTGATCGCTTTATCGCTCCGGAGTCTCAAAGCCTCGTTGTTTTCATTGTCAAAGCTTTAGCGTGATGGGGCACTCAAATACCAGAGGTAGGAATGGCCGTCGTGAACAATCTCAATCACGTCCATCTAGGCGGCCATTCTTTGCATCAATCTTCTGCTTGCCCCGCATGCCCTCAGTCTTCAACATCATCAGATTCTCTGTGTACAGTGAGTTAAAACCTGCTACTATCACTGCGCAATGGCTTGCTGAAGCTACTGAAGCCGCGGTTCTGATATGGACTGTAATTTGCTTGGCTATTGCGGCACATTTCCAGAGTATTTTGATATCCTCTGACCTCAGTGAGTGAATTCCTCCCTGAACGACCGAGAAAGACTGATTCTCTTTCAGCTCGTTTCGTTCCGTTCGCTATCTTCGTATGCAGTGCGAGTCTGCTTCTCTTTCTGGCATTGTAAGTGGGCTCGTTTAATGCAAGAAGGGTTGAATGTCATGACATGTTGGTTTTCAGACTTGGGTTTAGTCTTTGGAAGGAGCGGAATCCCATCTCAACAAGGATTGAGTTGGGCTGCTTAGGGCTAGCGGGAGTACTTTGGCTCGGTGAGCGTGTCGCTGACGTGAACCCTAACACCTGTCTGAACACGCGTCTTTGATAGCGCTTGCGGCCTTTGTCGCTTCTTCCGAATCGGAGGCAGCTGAGGTGGAATGTTTTTCCTCGGCTGACGCCAGCGAACCTGTTGATGTGCCAGGCTGTAAGGTGTCCCCATTGCTTTGTCCTGAGTTACTCGCTAATTGATGGACAGTTAATACGGAAACTTATCAGGCTCAATACCGTGTCATAGAAGCTTTCTCTTTCTTCAACGTTATCCTTAGTGAGTCTGGTCTCAGGGTTCGGCTTGTGCCTTACTCACGGAACTGGACAGTTTGGGGCTTCTTTATTCTATTATTGGTTCTCGCTATTAGACAACATCGTAGGGGGGAGAGACGGGTGTGGATTTCGTCAGTTACCGCGTTCCCATGGTTCAATAGGGCAGGCAAGCAGAACGGCGGATTACCCGGACCTGTCACGCAGCGGTCCAAGTCACGATCAAGACCGGTTGTCACGCGGGAGAAGACACAAGACTCCCAGTGGTCGATGGCAAAGAGACAGGACTCGCAACGAACGATGGCGTACAGACAAGACTCGCAGCGTTCGATGGCTAAGCGGCAGGACTCTCAACACTCTCAGCGGCGGCCACTTCATTTGGGACACCATTCTCCTACGCGAAATGAATCACCCACGTACGTCTACTGGATACCGCACAAGACGCCAGACCAGGCGCATGTACGGGACCAGCGGCCGAGAGATAGATATCACAGGGACGCATCACCCCGGCGGTGATGTGGGATGATCATGACGAGATGAGCGTGTCTGTGCGACATGCTGCTTATGTATTTTGGATGTATCACCGGGCCTGTATGTACAGTATAAAATGATGAAGCCAAGGTTATTTGGAAGTTTACATTACGTCGTACATTGTCTGAGTGCATGAGTATGCTCGCTTGAGCTTTGCGAGATGGAGCCTGATGGAGCCCTCGGTACACGCGTATAACACGTGTAGTTATTGTCTGAGCACGTGACCGTAGTTGAACCTATCCTGACGTCAAGCAGCCTGCGGGCTCCCCGCGATTGTCAATTGGCAATAAGGTGCTTGGGACTTCGCCGTGCCCTTATACGACTTATACGACTCGACCTTCCCCCTCATACCCTCGAAGACGAAAAAATTCTCCCATAGATTACCCATACGGTACGTGGTAGAGCGAGTGGCATACTGCGATACCTTTTCATTGTAATCGTCCCACAGATGACGCAGCTTTTCAAGGACATGCGCCTGTATGGCTTTGGTACTTTGTTCACTGATTCGAATTTGAAGCCGTCACATTGAAAGTGTCACTTGCAGTCGCCGTTCTTCTGCTCTCTGCAACAGTGCTCGGAATCGCTGCGTATCTAGCCAGCGTATTTCTGCCAAATATACAACGTCAGTCGCGTCGTATGACATGGTTGTCTCACGATCCTTATGTGCTTATGTATCTGCAGACGATTTTTCAATCTTCTCTCTGATAGTACCGTCGCTAACGATTCTTGTCTTTCTAATAACGTTGGTACTGAACTGTATCTCGAGATTCTCTATACTAAAGCTCATTCAGAATATCATGGTCCTCTCCGCGAACAGAGGCAGTCGCTCTGTTTATTATTGGGGTGCTATGGCTTGGTAAGCTCTGAGTATGTCTAAGAATCGCGCAATTCATTCCTGTTTCCTCTACAGCGATGGCTGCATGGACCACGTCAGTGATTTCATCGTCGCTTTTCTCACACACTTATTTTACTTCCAGAGATATCATGGGGAGTACGCAATGTGATGCCTTGGGCGGTGAAACAACTCCCACTAAGAATGGAAACAGTAAGAATCGTCAATTTCCGAGACACGCCGTTTGTCTTACCTATAATTCGACAGTCAGCACCAAATCGTGGTGCTACGAAATGAAGGTTATCGAAGCCTTTTCGTGGATGATCTTTTGCCTATGTACGTGTGCCTATACTTACAGTCGATGATAGCTCATTGTACCTTTGGCAGTCGCCATCTTCCTGTGGATTCTTATCGCGCTCACGAGCCGAGCACGGGTGCTCGGGCATCCCTTCGCCTGGGCGGAGCCCATCTTCGAGCTGCCCTGGTTTGGGGAGCTCCCTGGCTGGCCCGGACCATATGGCAACGCGGCAGTTGGCGGGCAAATGCCCTACCCCATGGGTGTCTACCCGAACGGTGGGATGGGATACGCGAACGGTGGCTACGTTGTGCAGCAAAACCCTGGTCACTCGGTTGTAATCCAGCAGGGTGCAGGGGGGCCGACTATCACACAGGTCCCTGGCTCGGTGAGCTCTGTCTGAGCACTCAAGCGCGGCGCCTCCGCCATTAAACAATAGAGAACTAACGGTATACCCGCTATGCATCGCATCGGGTGCAATGGGACATTTGTATAGTAAACTACCACGTTGTCAGAACATGCATGATCACGAAGAATGCGAATAAATCACTACTACCGGAACGCGAACACACGGATGGAATGATACTTACGGAAGTGGAAGGACAGATCTCCTGATGGCCGGACAATGAAAAAACGTGTATCACGCATAGGAAGGACGGAGGGCGAAACGATGTTGTTTAATGACTTGAGTGTACTAACTGTACCGACAAATTGATTACGTCCCTAATACGCATGTTTATTCCCAAGGCAGTGTCAGACTTAGGTGCGGATGCCTCGAGGCGCTGTGAGACCGACGCCAGCACACAGAGCGGAAGACGCGTGCAGCTGCTGTCGAAAAGCGCGCTATGAAGGATGGGTATCTATCATACTCACAAATCAGCATCTTCATACCAACAAATCAGCATCTTCTCCATAAAGCCAAGGAGTGTCAGATTGCACATCTTCACTATCTAACAATGCCGACACTGTTTCGAGAGCGTATTGCACGGTCCGTCACGACAGGTATGTAGGAACGACACCGAGGATGTCAGCAAGCGCATTGAGTTCTTGCTTTCCAGCGGCTTTGGCGGCCTTTGCAGCCCACGTCCTCATCAGGTTGATCCCTCCTTCACTCCGTAGGTCACGTAGTAAGATAACAGAGCTCCAGAATAACTGAGATCATATCCAGATACGTTCAACTTGATGCAAAGTTCCGTAGCCATGCTGGCCCTGGCTTCTCTATCTGTCCTGTAGGTGTATATGTAGTAGGCCCAGGATAAAGAAAGTTGTGCTTACCATTGGATCGTGCTGCGGTCAGCGTTGTTATGCATCATAGGAGGAATGGACAGTTCCTAAGCCAGACACAAGAGGAGGCAATTCTCATTGGGGCTTTCGGACTTTTCTGGTTTGGTAGGTCTTGTTTGAATCCCTTCCGTGCCAGGTCCGTCATACGATCTCACAGGCGCTGACACCAATGCCGACAGCGCTCTTAGTGGCCTGGCGTGCATTCCAGCAGCGCTCGATGGACCCGGCCTCTGTAGGTGAGACATCCCTGGCAAGCGCAACCCAGTCGGAGCGTGCGGGCAGGGAATTGACGACGGAACCGGGATTCACAGGTGGGCGGAGACCATACCCTTGCCCGAACGACGCAGTATACTGCGTATTCGAGGAGTGGTCGTATTATTAAGCACGGACCTTGTTTGGGGGACACGACAGAGCGCAGGCACCGATTTTGCGAGTCTGGACGCTATTGCAGTATGATGTCCTGCGTACCATACGCCAGTAATAAAGACGTACCACTTGTGATTTCGCAAACAGACACCATTGAGGTCGCCCTCTGCGAGGCTAAACCTTGAAAGTTTGACCTTTCGAAGGGAATATGACCATTGCGCCATGAGAAGCTCATCGTAACCATTAGCATCTTGCCTTGAAGTTCCTGGACAGGGTGTACGTCTGGCATTACCTTGTATGGTCGGAACAGTGTGCCTGCTGCCCTGGTTCGACAACAAAGGCTAGTGCATCGATGGCGAAGGCTATAGCATACTGCATCCGACCCCCTTGGGACACGGGGCGGACACGGACATCAACGCGTTGGGAGAATATTCACAGTGAGGACCTGACGGGAAGGGCGGCGAAAGCAAGCGGAGACGCCCCGGAGACGAGTCCGGATCCGGAGTCGTCGGCTTGACTCCGGCAGAGGTCCGGCCCATGCATGATGTTATAGATGCTGTACCGCGACCTGGTGGTCACGGCTGCTAATCCTCCCTCCTCGACCGTGACTACTGCCTCTTTTACCTCTCCTATATCGTCCCCATCCTCCTTTCATCCCCACCCCGCAACTCTCCTCGCTAGCAGGTAGTCGGCACTATGATAAGTGTTCCCCAAGGGCACTTACCATTCCGCTTGATTCTAACGTGCTCCTGGCGTATCTACAGTCTTCCTAGCAAACGTCGTATCGAGACGGATGTCATGAAGCTGTGAGCACCCCAGTTGACCTCCAGGGGATTGCAGTCAAATCGCATACTAACGCACCACGCACAGGTTGATGTCTGATTATGAAGTGAGTCTTGTGAACGATAACATGCAGGAATTCTATGTCCGATTTTACGGGCCCGTGGAAAGTGAGCGGGCGTTAGCATGTTTATCGTCTGTTACTCATGCGCTTCTTCACCCGCCGAAGCACCCTTTGCTGGTGGCGTGTGGAAGATCCACGTAGAGCTTCCCGACCAATATCCGTTCAAGTCGCCCAGCATCGGCTTCATGAACAAGATCTTCCATCCAAACATCGACGAGCTGTATGCTTACCTGGCTCTCTATCTTCGCCCCTTCTGAAGCGCGCTTCACAGAAGTGGTTCCGTGTGTCTGGATGTCATCAATCAGACATGGTCGCCTATGTTCGGTGGGTCCAGTAGTGCACGACCGTCCACATGCATAGCTGACCAAGACTCATGCGATGGCGCCTTGGTGACAAAGACATGATCAATATTTTTGAGGTGTTCCTCCCGCAACTCCTCCGCTACCCGAACCCAAACGACCCGCTCAACGGCGAGGCAGCAGCCTTACTGATGCGTCATCCCAAGGAATATGACGCCAAGGTTAAGGGTGCGTTCTGTTCGGCATCGCACTGTCTCCCACACTGGTCTGATGCTGGTCATCAATTCAGAATATGTACAACGCTTCGCAACGAAGGAGGCCGCAGATGCCGCGGCGGATAACGACGAGGACGACGAGGACGAAGAGATGAGCGACATCGGCAGCATCAGTGACGACGAGGAGGCCGCAGAGGCTATGGAAGCCTGATCTCCTGTCATTTTCATTCATATTCGTTTGTGGCACACTCCATTGAGTAACTTGCTTCTCTGTTCACTATCGTCATTGTCGTTGCTCATCATCACCATATTTGTATTCTCATAAACTCCATCCTAATCTGCCTGCACAGATCTGTAGTGTAATACCACCCTCATTCACCCTTCGTTGTATGTCATTGTGAAACTGTTGTCTTTCTCTCCGTGCAGTCGACCTTCGTAGACAGTGTCCACTTCCACACATGTGTAGGATCCATAATACTTCGCCGTCAGTCGAATAGTAAACATGTACTTCACCAGTGCGAGGTGAGTGATAGCGGAAGTGAGGCTTGACTGCCCAGCCAAGAGAGTGGTGCGCGCAAGCGTGTGTCAAACGTGACTGATTGCAATTAGGTTGAGGTAAGGGTGGACTCGGCAGTCGAAATGGGTTGCACGAGTTCGCCAACTTTCTTTTGCACATCTGATGCAGTCTAGTGCGCACGCGATATGATCAAAATGCGGCCACAGGGACAACTCTCTGTTGCTGACCTTTATGAGAGTATCTATCTGCGCCTTCACGCTGTCCATCGTGGCGAGTTTTGCCTTACTCTCCTTGAGAAGCTCTTCCTTCTGCTTGAGGAGTTCTCGCTGTTTCTGATCTAGCCTAGGTATTCATGTTACCACGGTTAGTAATTTTGAAAAGATTCGAGTACGTGTGGTGCTACCTCTGGCGTTCTGCAAGCTCAAAACTGAGACGATTCAGCATCAGTTGATGTTCGCTCAAAAGGGCCTCTTCTGTTTTCGCAGACTCCGGAGCAAGCTGGATAAACTCTTCCATGGAATATAAAGGGATGTCCTGATAGACTGAGCTTAATACGACCCGGAGTTAGAGCGTGTGTACAAAGGGGGAGGAGACAAGTGCCGAATATAAGACACTCACGCGAACTGGCGGCACTTTTCAATCTCTCGTTCGAGATGCCGCTTTTCGTAGAGCAGATTCTGCAGGCTGAGGTAAGTCTGGTCCATCTCGTGTCTGGCGTCGGCAGTCGCCTGCTTGTGTGCGCGAGTGGCTGCATTGGCGGCGCGATTGAGCGCCTTCAGACGGGCGAAGAGGGCGCCCGAACGGAGATGAACAGAGTTGGCATCGTGGTTGAGGTAGGTGGAGGAGACGAGGTCGCGAAGGTTGTCGACGACGGCGTCGGGGGAGGGCGGGAGGACAACGGTGTCAGAAGCAGCGAGTTCGTCGAGGGCCATGGTGGTCGGAGATTGTGGGAAGGAATTACTGAAGGGAGAAGGTTCGGCCAGGACCGGGCCGGGCACGAGATGGGTTGCATCATCAGCCTGGCTGAGATTACAACGTCGATTACACGGCTTGCTCGTTCAGCAGGCGCTCCAATCTCCCAGCTAGAGCACGTCCCTCTCACACTCCCAGTATGTATTTCTGCCTCTTGTTCTCTCTCTATCACCTCACTCACTCACCATCCCCCAGACAGGACCGAAATGGCAAACCGTCCGCGCGCAATGTCGGGAACCATCCCCTCCATGGAGGCTGCTCACGATCAGCTCACCGAGAACACCATCATCATCGGTGCGTGCGACGCGTCTTTCGGGTCCAGCCCCCTTGTCTGATCAAGTCTTACGCATCTCTAGTTCTTGGTGCCTCTGGAGATCTTGCAAAGAAGAAAGTATGTTCATTTACTTGCGGCCTGCACTACAAGCAGAAGTCTATCCGTTTTAGCGCCCATTTTTGTTACTATGCCATTCGGCAGGTTGTTTAAGGGACGGGTGGAGATGGCCTTTTTCTTCCCTATTGAACGTCTTCTTGTCTGGCTTGCAAAAGAGTCACCACAGGCTTTGTCTCTCGAGATGTTTAAGATGCTCCTTGTCTCAATGTGGCTCCCAAACTGCGAATCTGCGTGTGGGGCTGACGAGCGCATCGTTCTAACAGTTTCGAGATGAGAGATTCATCATCTAAAAATATCAGGGGCTTGTAGGTTTCAATGATATACCCACTGGAATCCAGCGGAGATTCAGCTTGCATTCCGTCCCTATTTGTGGACGGGTTTCCAGCTGATATATTTGTTGGATCAGATGACGTTTCCGTGAAATTACTTGCAGGTCTTCATGATTCGCACGGACTATCGCCCATTGCAGGGGGGAATTGACAATTGACCCTCCGGGGTTATATCGGAGGAGTTTATCCCAGACCGTAAGATTTCTGGCATTGTTACAGCAATGATAGCTTTGTGAAAGCTAATGCTCACCGCATGTCCGGGGCTTTTGACCTCGCAGCCCTAGCGGGTTGAGCTCCTCAGTCACGTCAAATGCGCTCGATTGCGATTCTGGGTCGACGTCCGTTGTTCGTTCTGTGGGATATGGATTGTGATGCATCACAATGACTGTCGTGTGCGAGATGGTCTCCTGATACTCTGCCATCTACTTGAGGAGGGCCATTACCATTTTGGAAATTGTTGGACAGGAGTTCTTGAAACGTTTTGCCTCGTGCATCACTTGTTGTCGTATGCCGCCGTTTTCTGATTGTGTGCTGACTGTGCGCGCGCTAGACATATCCAGCTCTGTTCGGCCTTTATCGCATGGGCTTCTTGCCCAAGGGTGTTCATATCGTCGGCTATGCACGTACAAAGATGGACGATGCGGAGTATCACAAGCGCATCACATCGTACATTAAGAACCCGGACAATAATGCGGAGGTATCTGCGAAGCTGGAGGAGTTCAAGAAGCTGACGACGTATATCTCCGGAGGCTACGAGGACTCGCCCTCGTTCCAGAACCTCAACAAATATCTCGAGAAACACGAGTCGAGCTACCAGTCGAAGGAACGCAATCGCGTCTTCTATTTGGCTCTCCCTCCTAGTGTCTTCATTCCGGTTGCACAGCACCTCAAGGAGCAGTGCTACACCACCGCCGGCAAGTGCCGCATCATTGTCGAGAAGCCCTTTGGAAAGGACCTTGAATCGTCGCGTGTACTGCTGAACTCGCTCAAGCAGCATTGGACGGAGGACGAAACATTCCGCATTGATCACTATCTCGGCAAGGAGATGGTCAAGAACTTGCTTGTCCTTCGGTTCGCTAACGTTGCTCTGAACGCATTCTGGGACAAGAACTCGATCAGCAACGTCCAGATCACGTTCAAGGAGCCGTTCGGTACGGAGGGGCGTGGCGGGTACTTCGACGAATTCGGTATCATCCGGGACATTCTCCAGAATCGTGCGTGTCTCCTTATCTCGAAGCGGCTGCAGTGTGGTAACATGTACACCTTTGCAGACTTACTGCAGGTGCTGAGTATCCTGACGATGGAGCGGCCTGTGTCGTTTGCAGCAGAGGACATTCGTGACGAGAAGGTGCAGAGCTTGTTCTCATCTTCTCCCACGTGCTGCTCACTCGCACCCGTCGGCACAGGTGAAAGTATTGCGTGCTATTCCTCCCGTTGAGCGCAGCGACACTCTGCTCGGGCAATACGTGGCTGCCAATGGCAAACCCGGCTATCTCGATGACGACACGGTCCCACACAACTCTGTCTGCCCAACATATGCAGCTACGACTCTCTGGATTCATAATCCACGATGGGAGGGTGTTCCTTTCATTTTGAAGGCCGGAAAGGGTTTGTCGTTATCCTTGAATGTAGTTTGTGGCGCTGAGGAGTCTTGTGTACTGCTAGCATTGAATGAAGCAAAGGTGGAGGTCCGAGTGCAGTTCAAGGATGTGACGCAGGGCATCTTCAAGGATATCTCGCGGAACGAGCTCGTTCTTCGGATTCAACCTTCGGAGGCTGTATATCTGAAGCTGAACACTAAGACACCAGGTTTGAACACGCGTGCGATTCCCACTGAGATGGACTTGACGTACAAGCGGAGATTCTTGGAGGCGAAGATCCCCGAGGCGTACGAGTCGCTCATCCTTGATGCGCTGAAGGGTGACCACTCTAATTTTGTCCGTGATGACGAGCTGGATGTCGCTTGGAAAGTACGTATTTCTCCGCGTTTGTATATCTCCGCATCTGGTTGCTCATTAGTCCTGCTCTCCAGATTTTCACTCCTATCTTGCACTGGATAGACGGCAAAAATGGACCCAGCCCCAAGCCTGTCCCTTACCCGTACGGTTCAAGAGGACCAAAAGAGCTCGATCCTTTCATCGCCAAGTACGGGTACAAACGGACTACTCCAGAATAGTGAGTTCCAGTATCTGGTATCTCGTGAATCACTCTTAACCTTCGATTGTCTTTTTGTTACTTCTCCTAATTCGTCATAGCGAGTGGCCCGTGACAAACATGTCAGCGTTATGAGACGAGTTTCGCGGCGGGTGTTTTTCTACCGGTGGAAGTAAAGCATAAGAAATGGTTCAGGGGAGCGACGAAGAGTAATATATAGAAGTCCTGTTGTACGCGCTGTAATAGCTGAATTCTCTTGTACTGAACACCGTAGCAGTCGGCTGTGATGCATTCTGAGGGCAACCTGGGAGTGGTCACATCACTATTGCGATGCAACTCTCTACCATACAGTAATCAATGTACAGCCGCATGAGAACTAGTGGCACAGAATGACAGTTCGCACCTTCGAATTTTAATCCTAATGGGCGCTAATAGGTTTGTCAAGCAGTTAAGTTGTCGTTCTTCAGATTGAAGCATGCGTTGACGACATATGTACTATAGGCATGATGCTGAACATGTCCAAAAAGGTGTGTCCTCTGTTCTTGGTCGCTGGACGTCCTCCTGACTTGTCTGCTAGATCTCAGAAGATGGTCAGTGAATGTTAGACAGCGTGAGCTTTGCTGGCGCTGCTGGCAGATGCTGGCAGATGCGTCACTGAGGACTCTCCCCTTGCGCCCTGGCATGCGCAGTGGTTCCAAGTCTGCAGACTCGCCCTCTTTGATATCATGACATATCATTGACCTTCCAATAGGTTTCAACGAATAGTACATCGATGATCATATCTATCTGCCATGTCAGGCTTGTCCAACCATGACTCTACTTAACAAAGTCCGAGCTGCAGTTTCTCCTATCACTCGACATACAATCCATTTAAACAGCCTCACCCTACACCAGCCTAGACTTTACCAGCCTCGGTATTGATAATCTCAGAGCCGTGCCATGTCAGCTTCTCCAAACACAGTAGTTGTATATATTCATGAGTAAGCATCAATATCTTCAATGTGATGGTTTGTCGATTATTGGTTGAAACTTCAATTTGTACAGGGCTCAGATTGCACAGTATCTGTACATCGCAGCTTCAGGTCTGTTTCCCACAGTCTAGGTCTGCGTTAAAATGACCCAGTTATTGAAACCTATTTTGCAGCATTGTACTGTTATGACTACTGCTTGACCTTTGGGCATGAAGTTAGGCAAGTCTGGCCGTCCAGATTGTCAAGCACAACTGTGCTATTCTATATGATGAGGTACACTGCCTTATTCAACACAGTCTTTGTGGTTCTTGAGGGTTTCATGTGGCCGGGGCAGTCAACTATGGTAAGTTAATACTTTCTTTGCTCCCGTCTCCATGCTTTCTTACACTGCCTATAGGTGTAAGTCATATCTAAATCTAAATTCTAGAACATTTAAGAAGCTGAGACCTTTGACTAGGTGCACAGTACTGGTGAGATTTGAAATGGTACTAGATGTTTTGGTTCTAGTTTGTGCAGCATGTAAGCGAAGCTTCTTGTGATGTTCAAACTGACCAATCTCATTTGCTATCCAGTATTTGCTGCTATACGTTTGTATGCTATCTCTGCTCAAGCAAGATGGGTGTTTGTAGTCACATTAACTGTGGGCCTTATCAATCCTGCTATAACTATTGTAAGCTTGTAATCTGCTAAAAAGGGATCATCATGATTGTACTTAACAGGTGGTTTGCTGCAGTATACCTTTTGCAAGGTCACCATATTCCTTGATTCAGGGTCATATGGGGGGTGTGGGTTTAGCCCAGACATACAAAATTTCACGCAGTACAGAATATGCCCTTGCTTACATATATATTTGCAATACTCACCTTGATTCGATGCTAGATGTATGTTATTTTCATCGCACTGGTAATATGGCCTGACTTTCACATTCCCAGGGACAATGGGAAGCAGGGCAGCCGCATTAACATCTGATGGCCTTGTGCTATTCCTTACCTGGTACAAGACCAGAGATATACAGGTCTCCCTGCTGGGCACTGGAACTAGGGCAAGACTGACTACTGTTCTCATGACAGACAGTAAGCATTCAGATAAACTATGGTCGTTCGTGATGTGCTCAATGTTCTTAGGCAGCATCTACTTTGTGTAAGTAGGTTGCGATGACGTGTCCACTTCCTGATCAACGAATCTTTGTACATTTTTGAAGCCTTCTTTTCATTGTGAATCTGGTCGCTTTGATAGTCGGCCAAGTCCTAAATGTGAGTCTTGTTTGCTACTTTTGACCAACCAAGTTGGCTTGATGAATTTGTGCCTCAGGAAGTTGAAGCCGTGTCAACCTGGATCACAATGTATTTGCAAGCTGTTCTCTGTGGACGCTGCCTGTTAACTAAATTCGTGTGTTAAGACTAACTGCTATTTTGACATGCCGGTTTATACTGGATCTTCGACAAGCATCTGGTAGCGATGAATGTGACTCGGACGGTCTCTCGCTGGCTCTGAAGACAGTTGTATTTGTGGAGGAAGGACACCTATCTTCTTCGGATGCAAGTCACTGAGGCCCCATATCTCTTGCTTGTCGCACTAGGTTGACAGCTGGTACGGTCAACACAGAACATCTACTTCAGTAATATATACTCCAATTATCCTTGTTGTGATCTACCGTACTTGTTACAGAAAAATGTACCAGTGAGATGCCAGCCCCATATATAATAAACACCGTGCGCCCAAGCCGTCGCCTTCGCAAATCGCACACCGCGAGAGCAGCTCACGGGCGCGTCGCGCCGAGGAACGTCGTCTGCGCGACGAACACCGCCAGGAGCGCCACGCAGAACGCGTACGGCCACGTCCGCGAGAAGAGCACGCGGATCAGCAGACGACGCAGCCACCAGAGAACCACCTGCAGGCGGGACGCAGAGGCGTAAGAACGGGCCCTTGAGCGAGGGGACGGTTAAAATCGGCATTGGAGGGCGGGAGGGCATGTGAGCGAGAGGAGGAAGCGTGAGGAAGAGGACATAACGGCGGGGGAGCGGACACGGTCTCGGGGGTGGACGAGTCGGGCATGAAGAAAATGTAGCGTCGAAAACGGATGGAAGGTAGGGTAGGAAAGGGAGAGCCGCAGGACTCACCAATTGCTCTGCAGCTGCTCGATCCAGTGCACGACCAGCCGCAGCCGGAGGCGGGGCGAGCGGATCGGGAGGAGCTTCGCCTTCTCGTGCTCGTCGATCGGGAGCAGCTAAACGACAGAAAGAAAGAAAAACAACACCCGTCACCACGACGTCGGCGGGCAGATCCGACGTGATAGCGGCAGACGCACCATGCCCATCCAGAAGCTGAACGCCGCGGGGTCGCCCGGCATCGGGACGTACGCGGCGTTGAGGTGCTGCACGACCCACGGCGTGCCCTCGCGCAGCTGGTCGAGGAACGCGTGGCATGTCGCCATCAGCTCCGCGTTCGTCGGCGCGCGCGGGCGCGGGGCGGGGGACGCTGCGGGCGAGGGCGACGGTGGCGACGCCGCTACGGGAGGTACCGAGGGGGACGGCCCCCGCACGAGCGCAGAAGACGCCGACGCGTCTGCCGCCCGCGCCTCGCCCGGGGCAGCACCCACGCCTGCGCCCGCGTCCTCGGCCTCGGCCTCCTCCCAGTCATCCACGCGCTCCACGCGCGCGACGACGTACCCGTCGAGCGTGCCGCGCTCGACGATGCGGAAGCGCCACGCGCCCCACGTCTCGACGACGCTGCGCCCGTCAGGGAGCATCTGCACGTTGCGGATCTCGAGCATCGTGCCGTATTCGTTGCCCGTCGAGGGAGGCGGGTGGGGGGAGGACGGCACGGGCGCGGAGGACGTGGGAGCGGAGGCGGTGCGCGGGGGTGGGACCATCCCGAAGCTGGGGTTGGGCATCGTGAGGCAGCGGCGGAGCATGAGGCGGTATCTGCCACGAGTCGTCAGCACGGACGATGCGATGGCTGACGGGACATGACGAGACAAAAAAAGGGCGTCCGTCCGCGCTGGCTCAGGGGCAGCCGGCGAACATGCACGCAAAAAAAAACACGGAGAACGGAGAGTGTGGACGCCACCCACCTCGGCTCGAAGAAGTGCAGCAGCGTCGGCATACCCGGGAAGCTCAGCTGGCACACGAACACGGGCGTGTTGAGCCGCGCGTCGCGCTGCTCCGCCTCCAGCGCCTCCCCGCGCTCGGCGTACGCCTCCGGAAAGGCCTCCAGCACTGCGTGGAAATGGTGGTCAGTGCCCGGATTCCATGGAGGATGGGAGAGGGGGGAGAGGGGACAAGGGGGGGAAACAAGGGGCGAGAGGGGGCACGTACGGATGGAGAGGACGACCCGGTTGAGCGGGTGGTCCTGGAAGTACGCGTACCCGGGGAGCGCCTGGCGACACAGCGGGCACGCGGAGCTGTGGTCGAGCGCGCGGTGGAGGCACATCGCGCAGAACGTCTGGCGGGCGGTCGGTTGGCATCAGCGCGTGAGCAAGAGACAAGAGAAGAAATGCGGGAATAATTTCGGAGGTGAGACGTAAAAATTCGGCGCGGCGCGGCGCGACGCGAATGGGATCGTGCGCCGTGCGCCCCGACTCGGCGCAAATGAGCGCGGTGGGAGAAGGGAGAAGGAAATGGACGAAAAAGGCTCGAGTGTCTGGCTGCGGAGCGCGCGGCATGTCGCAGACGCAGGGCTGCATGCATCACGCGTACGCGCCGCAGCAAAACGAAAATAAGTTTATGCAGAACAAGTAGTAAAGAGCACGGCGCACGGCGCGAAGCAAAGCACACACAGCACGCGCGCGCGCGCGCACAGATCGGTATAGGGACACGGATAGACGACGTACATGCTGGCACGGCGTCGTGACGGGCTGCCAGAGCAGCCCGAAGCAGATCTCGCACGTCAGCTCTGCGAAGAGCTCTTTCTCGAGGCGCGCGTGCGGGTCCATGTCGGGCGCCGTGGCCGTGGGGACGTGCGCGGCCCGCGGCGGGCGTAGGCGGCGGCGGCGTTTGCGCGGGCGGGGCGGCGGGGAGCGCGAGCGCGGGCGGGGAGGGGGGCCGTGTGGAGGTTGCGAGCCGTCGTCCTCGCCACCATGGTGTGCGGGGGGGCTGGACGGCCCGGGGTTGTGCGCGTCGTCGCCATCGTCGCCATACGCGCAGTCGTCCTCCGAGTCGGTGCGCTCGTCTGGGTCGTGCGGGTGCGCGGGCACGCGGCGGTCCGCTGGGCGGGGCTCGAACCACGCGTGTGCGCGGTGGACGAGGGCGAGGAGCTTGTTGACGGTGACGTCCGTGCCTCGTGGCGGGGACGAGACGGCGGGCGGGGGGGCAGCGACGTAGGGCACGGCCGCGGCGCGTGACGGGGCGGGGGCGGCTGGAGAGGGGAGCGGCGCGGGGGAACAGGCGGGGAGGGGGCAGGGGGCCGCGAGGGGGTGCGAGGAGAGGTGGGCGGCGCAGAGGGTGTGGCCGCAGCGGAGGGTGCGGGGGGCGGTGAGGGGGCGCGGGGGCTGGCAGAGTGGGCAGTGGAGGAGGGGGAGGAGGCGCGTGGGGGTGATGCTGGCTGTGCTGGGGTCAGTACTGGATCTGGCGATGAACGGGGTCGCCAATGGAAGGTGCATGGCGCGAGGAGGAGGAGGAGGAGGAGGAGGAGGGGCAAGGGGGGGAGAGGGGGGAGAGAAGAGATGGGAGGGGGCATTGTTGTGCAGGGATGGAGACGGAATGTCGAACGGGGAAGAGGGCGATCGATGAGGAGTCGGAGAGGGCGGAAGTGGGGAGGATCGGGACGGGGGATGGCTGCGATCTGTTGCGGGGGTGTCAGGGCGGTGGGCGATTGCAGCAGGGTCGTTGCCCCGATGGGCCGCGTCCAGCTGCGGCGACCCCGCGCGACTGCTCGTGCGATTACCGCGGCCGCTGCTTCTGCTCCTGCTGCTCCTGCCTCTGCTCCTGCCTCTGCTTCTGCTACTCCTGCTGCCGCCATCTTCCTCGCTGCTATCCCCGCCGGCGCGCGCTCCTCGGCTCTGCAGCAAGCCCTCTCCTGCCCTCGAATTACCCTCGTCTCGCACCCTGTCCGCCATCCAGACGTCGCGGTCGCGATCGAGGAGAGTCACTGCGGCGACACCCACGAATGTCGCCGCGAGAACACGGCCAGGACGCGGTGTATTGTCCGGGCCAATCGACGCCATGTCATCTCGCTAAATATGCACGTAGACGCCCGCTGCAGCCGCCGCCGTGTGTGTGTGCACGGTCTCTCGACCCGCCGTGTCTGCTCCCACTCGCGCGCGCTCGCACACCGCGTCCAGCCCAATTTGCATTCGTCGCCCCAGCCCTGGCTCACCGCCGATCCGATTCCTGCTCCCCCAACTCTATCTTCGGCCTCTCCAGATGCGGCGCCCTACTCGCCTCATCCCGCGCGCCTCCTCTGACATCCCTCAGCCCCTTGGCAACGCCCGCCTGTGCCCTCGACAGCATCACACCCGTGTCACCCGCCCCTAACGGCCTCGCTCCCAGCGCTACCCTCCTTCCGCCACCTTCGGAGCGCGATGCCTGCACTCCATCGCCCACCACAGGTCACCTGTCGCTTCCGTTTGGGCAGACCCAGGCTATCTACGGCCAATCCTCATAGCACGCCACACTCGAGTCTGCACATCGAGGCACTGAACCACTCCACGCCAGCTTGCGTGTGCGGGGCTCTGCTCATTCCACGCCATGCACTTTGCGTGAGCTCATGCAAACTGACCTTGTCACTATCGCTGATCAAGATAGCACGATCGCTATCGGTCATTCTCATGCCTGCTTCGGCGCGTATGCGGGCATGTTCCCTCCAGTCTGGGCACAGCCATAATACTGTTCTATTGCTTGTACACCCTCTCTCCCATGGAAACAGGCCCCAATGAGGGTATCGGTCGGGAAGAATCGCCACCGTCTACGCCGATGTCTGTAGACTTATCTATCCGAAAGAGACAACGTATGGAAATCGCGTCTACTCCTGTAATTAGAATGATGTATAAATGAGGCCAGAGCCCGTCCCCTCCTCGGTCCTCGGAGTCCGCGTATCGCCAGCACTGAATCAAAGAGGGACCACATCCTGCCCTACGCGTACTTGTACGTGCACGTCATCTGCTCGCTGACGTGCCCCGCCCAATACGACGACCCCATGATGACCAGCAGCAGCAGCTGCGCCGTCACGACGCTGATCGCGACGTACAACCACGACTTTTTGTCCTCCAGCGCCGCCACCTCCGTCGCGAACGTGCTCACCGTCGTCAGGCACCCGCAGTACCCGTCCGACAGGCCCCGCAGCACCGCACACGCCGTCGCGCCCGGCGGCCCGCGCGTGCTCTGCAGCACCGTGAACGCGCCCAGCAGCGCGGTGCCGAACATGTTCGCGGCGAACGTGCCCAGCGGGAACAGGCGGAGGCGCGGGTTCAGCCCGATCGAGAGCGCGTAGCGCGTGAGCGTGCCCGGGAACGAGAACAGCAGCGCCGCGGTCGCCTGGTGCCGGAAGGCGGGCGACATGCGGAAGTACGCGGGGAACGTCGCCGCGTAGACGCAGACGGCGAGCGCGGAGAGCGTGTAGCGCGCCCAGCGCCGCGGCGGCGACGGGAGCGCCGGCACGAGCGGCACGACGAGCGAGGCGAGGTGCGCGCCGAACTGCACGGACACGAGCGAGAGCGCGAGCGTGAAGACGAGCTGCGTGAGGCCGTCGATTACCTGCGCGCGGGAGGTCAGTATGCGGGCAGGGCGGCGGAGGGAGGAGGACCCACGTCGCGCAGCCAGTCGCGGTGATAGCGGCCGGCGTTTACCCATGCTTGGAACACGGCGACCTGCCACGACGAGAATGTCGTGAATGAGCCGCAGAATCCTGCGGACGGCTGAGCGACTCGCGGTGGGCGTGATCAGACTGCATGTTCACCTGTGGTCATCGCGGTATATAGCGGTCCATAGCTGTGAGTATAAAACTGGGTATATTCCAGCGAGATCACAGAACGAGTCGTACGCACAATCGACCGAGTGGGTCTTTGATGCCGAGGCCCATGCCCATGATGAAACACCCGCCCACTTGAACCCACGCAAGAGGAAATATGCTGTTCCCCTGATATGACACGAGGGCCTCGAGGCCCACCCTCGCCAGCGTACCAAACACCGACGCAGGCATCAGGAGGGCGATGACGGGGAACGAGAAGGGGTGGTAGACCTTCGATGGGGGCAGCTTCTCCTCCAGGCCCGGCGGGCGGTCGATGGAGGCGAGCGACGCAGCATCGTCGATGGACCTGTGGCGCGCAAGGATGGAGCCGACGTCGCTCGCGCTGCTGTGTGCGAGGCGCGGGTGCGGACGGCTGCCATTCGTGAACTGTGTGCTGGAGCCGGCCGATTTTTCGTTCTCGAGCTCGAGCGCACGCGCCTCGCGGGCGTCGGCGACGATCTCGGTGTCGGGGAGGGGCTCGCCGGGGGGGAAGTTGGGGAGGGTGGACATGGCGGGGCAGGGTGCAGGGCGCTTGCGCGCGGGTCGTGGGGTATCGAAGGCTGAGGCGTGAGGGGTATGAGTGCGGCGCGGAGCTGGGGTAGTGGTTCCGCACGCTCGGAGATGGCTTACGCTCCGAGGCCTTCCCTTCGTGCCGCCGGCATGATCATGAGAAACGATCATGTGCCTTCGCTTCCCCCCGCTAGCCAGACGGTCCCCGGCTCGGGCGCGTAGTTACTACTTACTAGCAGCACTAGCCACTCTTCAGCTTCATGTTCTGGACCACTGCAGCCGCGGTCCTCATACCCATTTTTCTCCTCCTAGCTGGCTCGCAGATGTTGTTCAGAAGCAAATGGGATCCGCGCGGTCGAGTTGCGTCCTTCCCCGCGGATCACATCCACCTGCTAATGTATCCGTAGCACTGTTATGTCACTGGCGGCTCATCCGGGCTCGGCCTCGCTCTCGCCATTCTCCTGACCAGGAAGGGGGCCGACGTGTCTATCGTGGCGCGCAACGAGGAGCGGCTGCACAAGGCACTCGACGAACTGGAGGTAACGTGCGGCCTCAGATGCACATTGGCGGACCTGACGCTGCTGTGCCTAGGCGGTCCGCCAAACACCTAATCAGCTACTCAAAGCCTATTCGTACGCGGTCGATAGCGCAGCTGGGGCTTCGGCCGCGCTGGAGGCGGCGTGCAGGCCACATGGCGGGCGGTGCCCGGACGCCGTGTTCCTGTGTGCGGGTAAGTCCACACCGGGGTTTTTCGTGGAGCAGGACGAGGCGTCCTTGCGGAAGGGTATGGACGAGACCTATTGGGCACAGGCCTCGTCTGCCTTGGTCTGTGTTCGAGATTGTCGACGCATGTCGTGCCACTCAAACCCCCGTGCAGGTTGCTGCGAAGCGCATGGCTCGCCAGCGCGTAAAAGGGAAGATCGTCTTCGTGTCCTCCTTTCTCGGCTACATGTCGATCATTGGGTACTCCCCATATTCACCTGGGAAGTTTGCAATACGAGGTGAAGGACTTTTGCGGATCTGTGTCGGAATCTGTGCTGAGCGACACGTGTGGTCAATGTTAGGCCTTGCGGAAACGCTGCAATCCGAACTTATGCTGTATGGTATCGACGTACACATATGCTTCCCAGGGAGCATATACAGCCCCGGATATGAAGAGGAAAACAAGACGAAACCCGAAATCACCCTCAAAATCGAGGAATCCGATGGCGGCGCCAAGCCGGACGTGGTCGCCGAGGGGCTCCTGCGGGGTACACATTCCTGCCGCATCCTGGTCTGACTGCGCCACAGCTTACTTTTGCAGGTGTGCAGAACGGTGACTTCCACATCACGTACGACTTCCTCGGCAGTGTCTTCCGCGCCTCGACTGCCGGGTCTACACCGCGGAGTCGTCCCCTCGTGGACATGCTGTATGGCTTGATAGGATTCGTAAGGATGTCCCTGTATACTATCTGGACTCAGCTAACAGTACACAAGATCGCCTTGCCGTTCTGGAGACGATCCGTAGATTCTTCCGTCCGAGCCCATCGGCAAGAACACCAGGAGCGTTTGGCGAGTCGGGGTTTCTTCGACAGCGGCGAAGCTGATAACACATCGAAGTGACAAAGCCAGCTAGGCTTGAAAGACTGGTTTTTCACCCGCGCTGCTCTTCGTCTGTCGCTGCTCAGCCCTTTCACATCCGGCCCAGCCTGCTCGCCACCATCTATATATTTGCATATTCCCATCGTTGCAATTTTCTGGACGTTCGGTTTGTCAAATGTCCCTAATTCCCACCTGCATGCTGAACAGTGGAGCAATTACGCATGATTTCATTGGACTCCAGGTTCTCCAGTTACTTCGATGTATCTCCCCGTGCTCCGTTTATATATCCCTCTCACGCAAGTACTATCTAGAGTTGACGAGCATGGTGATTATCTCGACTGAGGGCACGTTGCTTTGATCAAGACAATGGTAGCTCTTCGAGAAGACATTCAGTGATCACGCGTTCACCGAGGCTAGTAACTGTTTCCTAGTGCAACAACGATGCGGGTGAAACGAGGGACTGATCATCAAGATACAAGGAACATAAAAACAGGTATGCGGCGGCAAAGTCTGTCAGAAGGGGCGAAGCCCATATTCTACCAGATAATAATCCGACAAGAAATACGGGCATTAGACCCCTCATCTTCATATGAAGGGCTCTCTTGGTCCTGCCATTTAGCAACGCAACGGAGGGACATGAAGTCGCTTGCCTGGGTAAGAAAGGGACCGTAGATGTAAGATGAAAAACTACAAACGTGATTTCCCCACAAATATAATGAACCGTTTAGGGCAGACACGCAGCAGGTGCGAATATCCGAGCCAATGCAGATGGGGATTTTCTCCCCGTTAAGGGCCAATTCACCGTCGCCCAATTGGCTTACATGACTGCGGAAACAGCACCGTGTATTCCCTCTCAAAAGGAGGCGGGGACGTCCTCTTCATCGCTCCAGTCACACAAGTCGTCGAGACAGGTCGTTTGCTAGAAACCTCGTCACATACCCGCCGAAGCAGCGAGCCCAGTGCTCGTACGACCGGCCAGTCAATCTGTCACAATGGCGCCTTCTTCGGCCTTGCCACCCTTCTACTGGTTCGTTTTTGGTCTGTACGAGCCCTTCCTCACCTTTTGTGGGTTTCTGGGAGCGCTTCGTGATCCGAAGACGGTGAGTCGATATCGTAATGATGTTCGGAAGACAGAGTTGACCCCTGCAGCAGACTCACGACCAGCAGGCACCGTGGCCCGCTGGCGGACCACCGGACGTACTGCCGCTGGCTACGCGTGTCACCATCCTCCAGCTGGGACATGTCGCAGGTCTCTTGGGCCTGCTGAATCTCTTCGTCCTTGCGGCCTGCCGCAAACACCTCTTTGCCCAACCCGCGCTGCAGGAGAAGATCGTCCGCGCGCTGCTCACACCCTTACTTCTGGGGGACTTTCTACACATTGGAATCACGTTGTGGGCGCTTGGAGACAGGAAGTGGGATGTCTCCAGTTGGGGCGTGATCCTATGGATCACTATTCTGACCGGATTCAGTCTGATGATCCCAAGGATAACATGGCATATGGGAATTGGTCGCTATGTGGACAAGAGAGATCGTACCACAGCAAAGCGGGTCTGACTCTTTGGGGATTTCATATTTATAAGGGATATATAGACATCTAAGGCGGGAAACTTCTACTCTTTCCATTGTCACCTAGCACGAATGATACCACCCTATCGCGAGTCCCAGCTGGAGGTAGCTCGGTAAAACCTGCAGGAAGGTGGTCAAACATCCCTATAAATCAAAAGTCAGTATACAGCATAACCATGTTTGAAGAGCATATGCAAATCGTCATATTAGATCAAGACATTTTCACTGGGCACCTGAGTTCTCCCATGGAGCACAAATTGGTTCCCTCGCACCACTTTTCAAGTCATTCGAATATCTAGTAAGATGTCTTGCATTATTGACTCACCTAGCGTGAACACTAGACGCCTAGCGATCTATTGGCAATGCGTATCCACATGGAGACCGGGCAGCTACCAATGACATGTCTTTGACGACGTTTGTTGCGAGGGCGATTGCGAACGGCGAAGCGTTCTCCGTGCATCCCACCAATCCAAAATCCACGACTGAAACAGACCAAACGTTGCGGATGCAACCCAATAGATCTGTAGGCTCTGTTCATTTCACATGAGCAATGCTCTTGTCAGCGGGAACAGTGAGTGGGACGTACACCAGGAACAACTGCAGCAATGAGAATTCGAGCAACCGCCAGGACTCGGAGACTAGTCTGGATGACTTTCCTAGGCTCGATGACTGCCTCTCCTTTGGCGCGTCTAGCAGCAACCCATTGCGCCACTTTCTTCTGTCGCTCTGATGCTGCAGCACTAACGAACCATCGCGTACTCTCCACGTTCACCAAGGTTATGAGACCGAGGACGATCGGTAAAGTGGCAGTCGGATCTGAGTGGGCTAGAGAAGTGAGTGTAAGGAACGATTCCGAGTCGAATACAGTGGGAGGCTGTGAAGCCCGCGAGAGGACCATGCTCAAGCCAACGAACAGTGGGAGTTGCGTGAGAGGTGGAATTATCATAGTTGGGAGCGGAGAACATTGATGTAGAGCCAGTAAATTATTCTGGCGGACTTTGGCCTGCGACAGGAATTGTGAGCTCGGTGAGCCATCAGTGCAATGGAAACATACCAATATCTTGGTCCGTTTCGTGACTTCAGCTACGACTGCATCCTTGTTTCCTCGGAACCCATCATCTTTCATGTCCTGTAGGGCTTTTTTATGTATCTGGGGCATTTCTTGCCGAAGTTGTGGAACCACAAGATTTTCCGCTCTCCATTGGCGATTTTTTGCCTTAAACCAACGTGAACGTTTGGAAAACTTAAGATTTCCGCCCTAAACGTTTCACTTACCCAGACGGAAAATGGTACAGTGAATACTAGACGAGTGACTGCTGTCACGAGGATAATGGTTGTCGAGTACGGGGGAAGGTTCGAAGGAAGGGGTAGCGCAATAGCTAAGTCAAGGAAGCCCTCAGAGAGTCCTTGTACTGCTGACGAGACAAATTTGCGAGTGGAGGCCGAGCCGTGGGGGTAATATCCCCGTACACGAGGAGAATATCTGACCGTCCACGATCCAATCCTCGAGGTGAGCATCGATCCTGCGTTATGCGCGACTGATCATGTCTGCGAGTTGCCGAATCCGGTCTGCTTCCGAGCAAGCCGCCGTGTTCATTGTGCGAGTTGATACAGACAACACCCTTCAATTCACATATCTTACGCTCGTTCTATAACGAAATATCAACACTCGTCGTGTACAAAGTCAACATGGGAGACGCCTTCAGCAATATTGATGTATGTAAGAGATGACATAAGTGTGTGATACGGCATATGATCATAGCCTAGGTAATGGAATTGCCCATGCCACTCCCGAGACCTATCAGCGGGCTGCCCTCAGAAAGCCATCTGGTGAGGGAACTGGCCCTTTGACAAGCCCCAACTGGACTTGAGATACTTGTTCAGACTCTCCGTCTTCTTGATGGCGGCGATAACTGCAGCGTCCACTGTCTTTTGATCGCCAGACCTCGATTCAGGGAAAGACTCCTTCTCCTTGGGTTTTCCCTCAGAGAAGAATTCTGCTTCCGCAGAACGGGGGCCCTTGGTAGAGGGTTTCGCAAAGTACGAGTCGTTGACTTTCTCATCAACCTAGTAGGCATTTGGAACGTGTTAAAACGTCTGAAGAAAGTAGTAACAATAGAACGTACTTTGAAATCACCGAGATCGAGCTTCGTTGAGGTGGCAATAACATAGGCCTGGTTCACCCGGCGGAGGGGAACACCATTGACCTTGAAGGGACCCGTCACCAACAGCAGTCCACTCTCAAGCTGCTTCAAGAACACCACTCGCTTTCCCCGGTAACGACCCGCCAATAAAATAAGTACGGTTCCGGGAGTAATTGACGAACGAAGCTTCGTTGGCTTAGGAGACTTGCGACTTTTCTTCGGCTGGCGCACATCCTCAGCAGGGTAGAAGCGGGGTGCTTTTGCTGTTGGGACTAGACGCTTCCCACCATTCTTCTCCCCTCCAACCTCAACCTCTTTGGTCGCTGCGACTTCAGCAGCAGCCGGCTTCTCAGATTTTTTCTGGCCCTTGTAGAGACCGCGACGGGAGAAGACTTGGGAGCGCGAAAGCCGCCCAATGCCGGGGACGAGTTCTTTGCTACGGGCCATCTGTCATGTATAGAGTCAGTGCTGTAAGAGAAAATGCAAACCTCATTCAGTCGACGGCTGCATCCATGCCCCGCTGCCCACATCCATCCTCAACGCCCGTCTTGTAACAAAATCCAACAAGCCAGACCTCACCTAAGGCCTCTGCAGCACGTCTCCAACCCTAATGAGGCCATGAAAACACTCACCGAGTGGATCTTGAGGGTTTGCTGGACTCTGTTGACCGCCCTTCGGTAAAGATTCGTGGTTGCGGATATGCTTAGTCAGCACTGGCTGGCCAAGATAGGACAGTGATCGACTAATTGGGAAACGTGGCAGTCATTCGCTGTGATTGGCCGCGACATCTTTCTATACCGCGCAACATACAGTGGCCGGGCCTCCTAGCAATTATGGCGGCAGACAGACAAAGTAAGACAGCAATTTTTTCATTCATTGCCTAACGAAAATCAATTATCGTAGGTGACGCTCGGTACATAGTCTGGCTGGATATCGACAACACCTTATACTCAGCAAGCGCGCAAATCTCGCAGGCGATGGGAGAACGCATCCATGGTCCTGAGCAGCCTTCTTCTCTATCCTGGTACTTGGACGTGCTCACATCAACGTCATCTCAGCCTACTTTGTTGCTCTTGGCTTTCCTGAAGAAGAGGCTTCAGAACTGCACCATAGATATTACACCGAGTACGGCCTTGCCCTCCGTGGCTTAGTGCGGCACCACGACATCGGTCAGTGGCTTTGGGATCGCTCATAATATTCCATTTATAGAACTGTACCGTCCAGACCCATTGGATTTCGACCGCAAGTGCGATGGGTCTCTACCTTTAGAAAACATGCTCAAGCCTGATCCCCAGCTTCGAAAGCTTCTAGAAGATATTGATCGCAGTAAAGCACGCGTGTGGGGTTTGACGAACGCGTATCGCACCGTATGTAGTTGACAACTATTGACTACTGATCACTTTGACTCACGAGCTTCTAGCATGCTGAACGAGTCTTACACATTTTGGGCATTGAGGACCAATTAGATGGTCTTGTGTATTGCGATTACTCGAAGCCTAACTTTGCATGTAAACCAGAGGCGGAGTTTTTCCATGATGTATGCGTTTTGACCGGATGTACTTCTCACCAGCGTGCTGACCATTCGTCTAGGCCCTCAAGAAGGCGGTTGTGACAGACCCATCGAAGTGTCTTTTCGTTGATGACAGTAGAAAAAATGTCGATGCTGCACGAATTTTAGGATGGGGAAGATGTGTTCATTTCTGTGAACGCGGTATGATAGCTGTCGAGGGTGGTAAGGCCAAGGAAATTGGCAGAGACGTGATCGAAGGCGTGGATGCCAGTGGTATAGTCACAATCTCCACCTTACAAGAGTTACGAATTGTTTGGCCTGACATTTTCAAGGGTTAGAACAATGAGGCGCATATCAGAAGACAAGAAGGATCGACTAGCAGGACGATTCAATTAGAGATCAGACACGCCTTTCCATGTACAACATAGTTCTGTTATTAATACAGCATCACTGCCACCACTTGGGCGGACTCTGTCACCTCAAGAATAATGCCATCGTAACCGAGGAGACCTGTACCGTCAGTTTCATAAGGTATCAGTGGCGATCATATCGGGAGAACGTACGTGTCTTCGAACTGGGCAAGGTAAGGCCATCTTCTTCATCGGTCCGGTCCAGCAGCATGGATGGCGGCGATTCTCCAGGACTCAGGAAATGACTAATATCTTCAGCCTACATTCTCCCGATCAGAATAACTCATCGGCGACACAACAAAGACTTGGATTGTACCCTGTCATAAAAGCGCACCCTCGGAGGAGACTCTGAGAAAAAATTGTGAGTGAGAATTCTTTCGCAGAGACTCGCAATAACAAACCATCCTCGTCGTCTTCCGGTTTTCCCTCTATTTCCCATGGACATCGCTTGTAGCGTTGAAACAAGGGTGTCCCAGGCTATTTTCTGAGATAGGTCGCAAAATAATCACATTGATGCACTGACATACCACGTTTGAATGAAGAATAATCTTTTTCACAATATGCGTGGTACCCGAAACAAGAAAGTCCACTCCATGCTGTAGATAATTGTAAAAATCTTGGCAAGGACGTCGTCAATAAGATAGTCGTGCACGAATGTATCGTGTCTCACAGTCTGTGTCTGTATCATCATCTGTACTTCCTTGTCTTGAGTGAATAGTCATTCTGTCATCCTCTTTGTAATGCACCCGAAGCGGCGGACCCAGGTCACAGGTCAAATCCTGAGCTGTGCTCATGCCTATTCGTATTCGAACAAGTTCTGTCGTTGACGGGAAGAAATACAACGTGACTCCATCATGAACCTAAGCGCAGGTCAGCTATATCGGAGTCAATGGAGTATTTTCGATAACAGTACCTTCGCTACCGCCCTCTGAACATCGCCAAACATAGCAGGACATTCGAGTACTTCATCCAGAGCGTCTCTGACTTCTCCATCAGGACTCTTCTGCGATATGATAACTCTCTTGACTTCTTGCATCCGATCATCGTGGTGTGACACTGGGCCTTTTAGTCCGTCGCCTCTACCGTCTTCCTCGAAGCTAAAGGAGACGCCGGGGTATCGCAAATCATCCCCTGGGTACGTCGGTCCAAAGGTTCGACTCACACCTAATCTTCTAAGAACTTCTTCGCTGGAAGATAGTATAGTTTCCTTGTATTTCAAGGTAACAGGTGGGTTGGGGTCCCTCAGTCTCCGAAGACAAATGGTATGCAACCGCTGATGGTGGCTGGAGAACAGAAGGTCGAGGTGAGGCCGTATGTGCAAAATAACGGGTGTCGTAGGAGAGTCTGGATCATATTTGACATCAACCAGAGGGAATGCATGTTGCATTCTACGCAATAGGTCCAATACGTTCCAAAGCGACGACCCTTGAGAGCCCTCATCAGCTGGATCTCGCATCGATGCGAAGCTGCATTCACACTTACCAATCTCAAACATACCAAGACCTGAACCAGGTCGTATATCGACTTCGAGAGTGGAAAACATGTTGGGGTCGACGTCACTGTGAATGGTTCCGCCAGAGCCCATCCAATCCGAGTCCAAGTATGGTTATGGCCGCAAGCTTTCCCGTTTTGGAAGGTGCGATCGGACGCGACTTCGACGCGTCGCGTCGCGTCGAGCCTCAATCTCGTGTTCTGTGCTCATTTCCACTAACACCCAAGCCACATTATTCTATTGTTCAAAAAATTCTCTTTTTCGAAAACAGTCAAAATATGGCAGACTCAAGGCAAAGAGTGATCATTAAGGTGCTGTTCTCGAATGTTTGGAGGCCACCGAGGCCAAGCTGCTGAAGTACAGTCTAGGTATTCCGCAAATACAGCCATTCTCTCGGGCCTGAAGCACTGGACTTTTTGGAAGAAATTCTTGATAGGCATGAGATTGCGGACGACGATGTCGAATTCTCCATTGAGTGGGTTGCGAAAGAATATACTAAACAAGATGGTAAGTTCTTGGTAATCAGCAGCACTATCATATCAGGGATAATTGGTCCGTTAGATGCGCAAATGAAAGTCTCGCTAGATGTACTACAAAGAGTATACGACGCTTTCCAGAGCTCCAACGATAGCCAAAGTCAAGGGGAACAAGATGTCCTGGATCCGGATAGTCACCTATTTGTCGTCAATGTGTTCGATATGCCCTTGTGGCATTGGTCACTAGAAAGAAGTACTTTCGAGAGGTAAGGCGAATTTTGGAGAAAAAAATTTCTTGACTTCAACAGACTGCATGGCACAGGGCAGCGGGGCCACTTACAATATCTGGATCAGCCGATTCTCGGATCATGGCAATGCGAAACAGACTCAATATTATCAGGCAGACAGTCCTGCGAAACGACCATTTTTCACCATCTACCTTACCCTCTCGTAATCGTGAACATCTTCTCACTGTAAGGCTTTTCATTCCTCACGTATCTGCTCAGCTGCTGGACTCGACCGGTAGTTGAGATCGACGAAACAACTCCTCGGACGCGCAGGAGACCGCTTTCTATTGTTTGGTATGCTTTCTCATTCTAAGGAAGGGAAGCTCTGTCTCGAAGACCAAGACGGTGCAGTCGAGCTAGATTTTTCGCAATTGGTAAGTCGTTTTGCACAACTTGGATACACGGCATTCCTCATGGAGGGAAACCAGGATCAACCAAGTGAAGGGCTTTTCACGGAAGGGTGTTTTGCACTCGTGGAGGGTGATTACACGGATGATGGGACTCTCATAGTCATAGCCGTCGGTCATCCTCCCTGTGAAAGTCGAGAAACTGCACGGTCGGTACAATACAACGTGGATCATAGATCATTGATCAAACTAGTGTAGGTCAATTTATGGCCATGTCGATTTTCTTGGCAAAGGCTCGACCACCTTGCTAGAGGATGTAAGGCCTGCCCTTCAGACAGAATGTAGGAGCTGGCGATTCCTGACATCGCTGTTTTCCAGGCGCAGTTGGCGGCTCGTGTACGGCTCGAGCTCTCCGATTTGCGTTTCTTTGTACTTTCGGATGTATGGTTAGATCACCCAGACACTTTGCGCGGGCTTCGGAAGATGCTTGATCATTGCATGGAGAACAGTTTTATACCCAAGGTTATGATATTTTGTGGCAACTTCAGTAGTCGTGGGATTCCTCAAGGCAATGGTAGAGAAGTTCGAAAATTCCAAGGTTTCGCATATTCAGTTCCTATGCGCACCGTGTTCTGATTTATCATGGCTTGTTAGACAGCTTCGACTCCCTCGCCGATTTGATCGCTGCCTACCCTCTGATCACGCGCATAACACACTTTGTCTTCGTTCCAGGGCCTCTAGATATAACTGTCAACTCTATACTACCCCGTCGGCCCCTTTTATCTTCCTTCGTCTCTCGTCTGAAATCAAGGATACCTAAAGTGCATTTTGCTACAAATCCGTGCCGTATCAAATTCTTTGAGCAAGAAATAGTGGTATTCAGGGAGGATCTCATGGCGAAGATGCTTCGGAGTCTTGTTGGCGTCAAGCCCGATGTCAGAAACGACGACTTGAAACGCTATGTGGGCTCGCAGAAATTTTTCGAAAGTATACAAAGCTTCTGACAAATTTTCAAGCTTGTGCAATCTATCCTCGATCAAAGTCATCTTGTTCCTCTCACCAATTCCATCCAGCCCGTATTGTCGGACTTTGACCACACTCTTCGTCTATATCCACTCCCGACTGCGGTGCGTACAGTAGTCTCTTTGGACATCTCGTACCCGGACCGGACTCACTGTTATCGTTCGCAACGAATGTAAAGGTTGTCCTGGCAGATAGATATGACAGATTTCAAATGACATACGAAGGCTGTCACGTATTCAATCCTGGGAGCTTCATCGGAAATTCGTTCACATTCTCGGCATATACTCCTTCGCGGAGGGAATCCGAGGAGTGGTGGGTAGTCAGATCTGTCAAGTATATTGAATTTTTCTAATCATTATATGTGGTAGCATCTTGGATATGGATCCTGAGGATTAGCTTGACCTGCAACAAAAGCAGCCTTCACGACTGCCGTCCATTCATAATGTATATTAGCAAGTTATGATCGACAGCTCATGTTAATCATAAGTGGCATTTGCGAGCAAGACCTTGACCTCCTCAATCTCGCCCCCCCGCAAACGACGAGACATGTTGAGATTTCATCCTACTTTGTTTGGCTTCTAGCGTTTTTACATCTATGCATTCGGCTTGATGCCGGTATCCCAGTCGGGAAATCATACTTGCGAGTTCGATCGAGATTTATACGTCATTTTACACGGCAGGTCTCGGCATTTCACGTGGGAAGTGTGAATGGCCGAATTTCGGAGGCGCGTTTGGCTTGGCGTCTGCAACCTGCGCTGAGGTGCACGGCTCAAGCCTCAAGCTCATGATTCGACCACCATCTGGCCACTGGACAACGTGTATCCTTGGTCTACATGCTGTACAGCCATCTCTACATTTAATCTCATACACGTCCTGAACATACTTGCGGATACCCCTCGCTTTCTTTCAAAGCTCCCTGTCGAGAGCCCGAAAGTACTCGGTCATCGAAGACGAACATGTCACTCACCTCGTTCATTTTGGAGATATTTCTTCTTGCGCAAGTGCGAGACCGTTCGGCTTTGGCGGTGCTCTCCCTGTGGATTCTCCGGGTCGTATCTCTGTCGCTCGTATTCAGGGCATACATCGGTCCCTCCATTATCAGTCTTGTTTCAAAGCGTCTTCGTGTGCGCAGTGTGAGTCTGCGCTCGATTCGGGGCATATATTTTCGGGCGGGAAATGGAACATGGCGCGTGGACCGTGTAGGACTATCCTACCATCGTCCTCTGTCAAAAAAGGATAGTCGTTTCTCCATTCTCGTGGAAGGACTCAAGGTAGAGGTGACGAAGGGAGAGGGCCAGTCGACGCAGAAGCGGCCGTCTGTTCAAAATACCTTCAAACGTCCCATATTTGCGCAGCTTGCGCCGTCTCCGCTAGCCTATCGCGTATGGACCATTGTGTGGTTTATATACACCGCGATGTACACATTGTTAGATCCTTACGTACGGCCTGTCGTACGGACCGTGTTTGTCGCAGCACTTCGCATGGTGATTAGAGCACTTCCTGCCCTCACTCATGTTCTAGATTTGGAGCTACAAGGTGCCGTTATCACGTTCTCGGCCATTCCTGGAATCGAGTTGGGGGTAGAGGAAGCGAAACTCAACACTACCGTCTCACTCTCGTCTTTGGAGAGTGTTGTTTTTCCTGATAACAAACCACGCTACCAAAGCCATCATCGTCATAAACGATTTGCTAGCGTGGCCGACTGGAATGCGAGACTTACGAGCAGTTTGCGGCGCACATGGGACCGTGCTTGGGGAGCAACACAAGTAGCGGCATCGGCATCTTTTCAAATCAAGAGCATGACAGGGTGTGCAGATTCTTTTGTGATAAAAGATTTGCCTCGGGCATCGTACGGCGGTAGTCTCAGCTCATTCGTCCATACTGCACAGGTGCTTACGAAGACCTTTTCCTGTAGGGGGCCGAGCTTTTGTCAATGTGCCTTTCTTCGATTTCTCAGTAGCAGTTCGTGTCAACCCGCATAAAGGACTAGAGCCTCATAGTCTGGAGACTACTCTCCATTGTGAATCACTCGATATAAACATCGATGTGGTACAACATCTCTTGGGAACCATTCAACGACATCGTGATTCAAAGAAGAAATATGAAGATCGCGAGTTAAAGAGCCCTTTATCGTCTACCCGGCCTGCTTCATCTCGGCTGACATGGTCGTCCCAAACCTCACCTACCTCCTCCCCTCTGATGGGAGCGCTTTCGGTGCGTTTGGAAGTAATCATGTTCTTGTTGAAGCATTCAATGTTCATGTACAGATGCGGCTTCGTTGGGGCAATAAACCAGGCCCGATCCACAGGCTCAATAGTCAGACTCCTACTGTATGTTATCTATGTAGATATGAGAAATATGCTGATCATCAAACACCTCATTGCCAGTCCCGCCTTTCGATTTTGAAGGCGGTTGGCATCTCCGTCACTAAGTTGACGTTGAGTCATTGTCCGCCACACAGCCAGATGGACATTGCGCAGACATTCAAGGCCACAGTAAATGATATACATCTCAGTGCGGCCTTGAGCCACCCTGATACGAATTCCATGCACCGAGAATGGCTGGGTTCTAGAAGTGTACCTGGCGACGAACTCAGTGCCGACGTGTATCGTTTCAATTTCACCATGCATCTCCTTACTTTGGAAAGGACTGGACATGAAACAGTTGACGATCATTTACAGGTAATATCGACTGGTCCACTACAAATTTACACTATCGTCTCTCAATGGCCTTTGCCTTGGGTACGTGGTCCGAGTTTCATGTCGGGGGATCCAAATGCACAACTGCTGGCAATAAATGTTGTCTTGGGTACTGTCCAACTCACGGAACGGCTAGAAGTTTTCCAGACGTTACTAGCACGTGAAAAGCCTGCCAAGCCACACCTGGAATCTGAGTCTCTTCTACCAGTAATCCTTGCTCCTGTGCCACGAATTGCGCTTGGGCTTCAGGTCGGAAGTATCTTCGTTCGTCTTATCTCGTCGAGTACCGAAGGCGAAGACAGACCTTTCGCTCTGGAAGCTCGGACAGATGGATTCGTGGCCTCGATAACTTCACAGTATAGCTTGCCGTCCGACGAACGCTCGCGCAGCAGACCGCATGATGGTTTTGGCCTACATATGGATATCGACCACAGCTTCATTTTAGATCGCACGTTTGTTAATGTGTGTTTTGGCACTAACTTGGAGACTAGACACAGTCAAGGTCTACTCGCTTCAGGTCCATCGGGCTTCCCAGGTGAAACACTGCTATCGTTGGACACTGTTCAACTCACAGGCCGCGGAAGTGCCATAGGTGATATTCCAGATCAGCTGCACAGTGGTGTGACTGTAGACGTGACGTCGCTGTTCACTGATGTCCAATGTTCAACGGAGGCGATCTCCGTTGAATTATGGCAGCCTGATATTATCAAGACCGTCTCGAGGCTAGCTCGGTGTTTAGAGACTAGGTCACGGAAGGACGCATCTCTAGCTTCACCACATCGTCTTCTGGACAAATTGCCTTTTGGATTAGCTGCATCACTTTCCATAGGGCGCTTTGTGCTATTCGTAACCGCTCCGGATCTTGCCCCAGATGAACAGCTAGGGATTTCTCGTGGAGTAGCATCACATATGGGTATTTCAGCAAGCTATTGCGCTATTCATAACAAACATTCTGACCGGATCCAGAATTTACTGTCCAGAGGGCAAAAGCGGCTGCGATTATCGCTTCCGACGGAGCAGATTGTTAAGGCTGTCGCTGGTACAACCGCACCTGCGGCCAATCCGAGTTTGCATGTTCTATCACAGATTATGCTCTGGGATATTGGTCTTCGCGATGCAGTTGCCACCCAATTTACTGCCGATGATCCCTACTGCATCGGAGACAAAGACGATGAATTGCAATCCCGTCAATTCCTTCGGATACGTGATGTCAATGTTGAAGTCACACTTTCTGGTCAGCGTCCTGGCGGGTCTCCTCGTCCAGGGGTTAAGGATGATTGTAACGTCACAGTCTCTACGTCAAGCATACGAGGATCTATCTGCTTAGCTCAGGTGTACAGTATTCTTCTAGCTACACAGACATTCAAGTCGCTCCTTCCACGGACCTCGAAAGAACGAGCAGATAATACACCTTCTACTTTATCGGTCAGCGTTCAATCCGCACTTGCAGACTTCCAAGTCTTGTGGGATTTTCCGATCAAAACCAAGCTCTTTACCCGGGTCACCGCTCTCGATTGTCTTGTCTCACCTGGACAGAAGGCCGCTGTTCGCTGGGACAGTGTTGTCCTAGCAGTCTCTCTCCCCAGCGTGCATGACAGTGCACAAAGAGAAGAATGGGAGGAATTGGCTTGTCTGCCCGATTGGCGTATAGATGTTCTACCGCACGCTCGTCCAGTATCAATTTCCGTACAGGGCGAAAGTGGCCGTGTCCGAATACCCTTTGATTTTGTGCCGGCAGATCTCATTCTTGACATCAATGCGACAATCAAATGCATACGAAACCTTACGCGCATAGTTGCTTTGGGTCAGTATCAGAAACCGCCCACTCCCGTGGCGGAAGCAGCGAAGATCGTGCCCAGCATCTTCGTGAAGATCCAGTATTTGAGCTTGGAGGCCGTAGACGAAGACATAGAAACGAAGCTGGGGCTCATATGGCGAGCTGGATTTGAAGCTTCGCGCATTCGGCGAGAACGCGAGGATGCATTTCGAGCCAAAGTGACCACTATACTGACCTCGAACTCGCCTCATTTCTCTTCGGGAGCACGCGATCATGATGCTGATTTCCAATTCAGCTCCAAACATACTGTATCCATCGCTGAGGCTCGACAGCGACTCTTACAAGTTCATTCCGTTGCTTGGCGATCTGGACTTCAAAAAGCACAGTCACTGCAGATTAGGAGGCAGGGTGACGTTCTACGGCGATTTCAAAGGAGAACTAACTCCGGTGGTTCCTTTGTGGCCAGCCTCGTTTCCATCAACCCACCAAAATCGGTCCCGCCTTTGTGCCGAATGACATTTGACGGGCTATCGCTACATCTGACGCCCCCATCATTCCCGTCTGACGCCCTCCCCGATTTCCTCCATGCTGTAGGGAGTGGACTTCCTCGGGATACAGAGTTTTCGCTGCTTATACCTGTCCATCTCAATTTCACTATCGCATCACTACGTCTGGCTTACCGTGAATACCCTCTTCCATTGTTGAACGTGCCCCCTAGTTCTGAAGATAATGTTCCGGCTCTGGAATTTGACAGTGATGTCGTCATTGCAGAAGAAATGGGAACTGCTCATTCAGTGGAATGGATCTCTTGCAATGTTATCAAGCCAAACAGCGGCATTCACGGTTCTTCCCCCTTGACTCTCCCAATTCCCAAGACCATCATGCCTGTCAAGACTTACGCTCGTCCGATCATTCGCGTTTTGACTGATGACGTGACGGACTTCGCATGGGGTATTAGCTACAGTCCTGTAACCCAAGATCTGATGCGCATCATGGATACACTGTCTCATGCCCCACGGGATAGTTCCCCACCCGTTGGTTTTTGGGACAAAGTAAGCGAACCCTTTTTTTGAAAATTAATATGTTTTCACGTGGAGATACACATGCCGTCAGTTGAGGTTGGTTTTCCACTGGCAAATGCAAGTCTTTTTTGAACATGAAGTACAGCTTCATATGAAGGGTTAGACACCTGTCTTCAAAAACCGAGTGTATTTCTAACTACACGTTGTAGGTTCTCGTGATCCTTTCGAGCTTGGCGGAAACGGAGCTGGCTTTGCTCTTTGTTGGCTCGGTAACCCTCAACTACTCGTTGGTCAACAAAACGATGAAAATGAGCTGATTCAAATGATCAGCGAGACAATGCTCGTAGTCATTCCCAAGTGAGCGATCCGCAATGTTCTTTACGTGTTAATATATAAATGGTGATATCACGATGCTAGTGTGGAGGATGCCTATGGTGATACATCAACAATTGAGCGTTACTCACACCCTCGCGTAGCTACTACCGCAACTGCTACAACCCTTCGCCCTAGGAAGCCTCGGAAATATCAGAAAGTCTGTGCGAAATTCAGTTCGGGCGTTCGTTTTGGTGTGGGTTTTGTCTTGGAACGCTCGTGCGGTCCCGAATGTCATACATGCACGGGTAAGGCATTTGAGCGCAGATGTCGCTTTTTTGACTTCTGTCCTCACTACAACGTAAAATTGGAAGAGAAAACGAAGAGCCCTGAATACAAGGTGAGCTGGTTCTACTCGCGTCTGTTCTCTGCTCATCCAACCTTTAGTCCAAGGAAGACTCCTACAATGGCTTTCGCTCTGACTTCATACATATGTCAATATCGCTCACATCTGCACTTCATGTCAGAAATCAGACTCAGCCTACTCCAAGCAGTTTACATCTTTCGCCCGAAGTGTTTGCACACTTCTGGGCTTGGTGGTCGCTATTTAATGGAGCACTGTCACTTCCGATACGCCAAGGATCGCAACACTCCCGCAAAAGGCCTGTTTCACCGAAGTTCGGACAACATTTAGCAACCCTGAAATACCGCGTTTTCGTTCCCCAGCTTTTCATTTCACATGTCTATATCGACAACTCAAAGGATGCATGGACAGATGGAGTCACTCCTTTCGTGGGCGTCAAAGCCTTTATAGATCAGTTTCAAGCCGATTTGCATCAAAGAGACCAAGAAAGTTCCCGTCTGACTCTTGGCGGTCCTAAAACTGTCCATCACAAGCCTTTTCATGCCATTGAAGTGGTGTTGAAGGGTTTGGACCTGCGTTCTATGCTCGCAACCTTCACTGAATCTCTCAAGAAACAAGTCAACATGGAGTCGTCACCACTTGTCAGCAACTATAGAACTGAGATCAAGGCGGCGGCTATCGCTCCGGGCTCTCCCTGGCTCGATTTAGACGACTTTGGCGGGATTGAGTGGTCATCAGCCGTGCCGACTGTGCACCTCTTCCCGATTGCATCTTGTCCGCGATTCACATATTTCAAGCGCCCCGTTGATCACGGCTCCCGAAGACCAGACAGCCTTGGAGAGAGTAGTAAATTCGGTACCGAGGATACACATGTTTGTTTCCTCGGTAAAGAAGCATGTGAGTCTGAGATATTCAATAAGGGGAATTTGAAACTTACTCAAGGATAGCTGTCACTCAGGTTCAAATCGGTCTAACGTCTTCCCGCATTGACGAGCTACAGCGAAAATTAGCCGGTGATTTGCGCATGCTGGAGGAACGTGCCCGCGAAGGCAGCCAAATGTCTGATGATTATCAGAATCAGGTGTGCTGCCTTGCCATCATCTGAAGTGCTTTACATGACTTGAACGAGTGTCATAAGACAGGGGAAACTACCAATGACTTGCGGAAGAATATTGCTCTATTGGAAAATTACGCCTCTCATTTACGCAAGGTCGATGCTGTATCATATGCTTCAGCACCACACGGCAGTCAAAATTATTATATGCCTTCAGATACAGTTTCTCCGGAGGAATGGGCGGAATTCGACAATGTTTACCAAGTGCATTCACCTCAAATATTTATGGACAACACCATCCGTGATGTATATGCTTTTTTATATTGTTGTCTATGATTAGGTTAACCCGATTTTAGCTCATGCTACAGTATTATCATTGTTCTCGCTCGAAGCGCGGTATCGAATATCATATGGCCACCCGGTTAGTCTGTTATCTATTTTGTGTCGAGTGCGAACTGACGAATCTTGCAAGCGCGGTCAAATTCATTCGTGACCAAGCGCAAGCTGCCCTAGCAAACGTTTCCGAAGAGACCGAGAGTTCGCGCGGACCAGTCGCCAGCGCACAAGCCGCCGCTGTCGCGGTGCGTAACTTTCTGATCGGCGATAGCGGACCTAGCACAAATGTCGAGACTTCACCTCAACAAACATTAGACAATCCAGGCCCTCTTGACCCACTAGATGGATGGTCAGATGGTGTTTCCCTGCGCAAAAGTCATTTTTACCTCCTGCTAAAACCTCAGGTCGTCCTTCGCAGTGAGTCTAGTACAGATTCGGTCTGCGTCCTAGCGGCTGTGCAGGGAAAATTGCAGAACTTTGCGATCATGGACAATTCAAACATGGATGATCCTGTAAGCGGTAAGATCATGAGCAGGTCAGACTCCTTAAGGGCTTCATGTCCGAGTCAAGCCCACTTATACTTTGACTAGAAATTTTGCATCGCTAAGTGGACTTCAGACATTCTCGCCATCCGCAATGAATCAATCCGGAGAGGGATATGTTCCTCTGGAGGTCTTAATCGACTTACGTTGCGCAAATAGTGCGTTTGAGCGCCTGGTCCCACAAACAGATGCGACATTCCACTATGATAAATTCAACCGGCTTCGATTGCGTAACAATATCACATCCATTGCGCAGACCAGTCAGCAGTCGGACGATCGTCATAAACATTTGCAAAGCCAGACCGTGAGTACCCCTCGTTCTATATGTCATGCTTTTTCACTTAAACTCATACACAGGATCTCGTTCGACTACATGTTCCCCGATTTACGATCTCCGCTAATGATAGGCACTTCCAAGCCATATCTAACATCCTCACTAATCTACTGCTTTTCTCTGATGCTGCTTCGAAGGATCGTTCGGACAAATTGGAAAAAATGCTCTTCAGCTATGATTTCACGAACCTCGCATCAGCGGCAGACGTGGTGGCGAACATGCAGGCTCGGCTGCGACATGCGATCGATACGAAACGGGAAGCGGTATCGAAATTGCGAGATTCCGGTAATCCAGGACGTATCGAGATACTCAAGATTGACGCGCATATTCTGTTGCTAGCAGAAGAGCTAAATCTCATCTTCGACGCAATCAAGTTGGCCCAGGACAAAGCGAATGACCATCCCGAGCAGAAGTCTGCTCTACTCTTGCATGCTTCATCATCGGAAGTATCGTGGAGGATGCTCGACCAGCAAGACCACCTGATAGCCAAACTGGCTGTTCGAGACTCCCACTTCTATTGGCTGAATCGCCATGATAGTTCGACTGTGAATACGCTGGCAGTGGGAGATCTCCAGGCCTTTGACGGATCTGCAGATGCGGAATGGACCGAGATCCTGGCGAAATACGATGAACCCTCCACGCATCCCTTGGTTAAGGTATGCAATGTCGCATCTTCGTTTTGCCGCGCCTTACTTTGTTCCACCAGCGGAAGCTATTTCTTCTAGCAGACTGGACAGTCCGGCCCCCTGTAGGAGGCATCGCTATTTATGAAACTTTCGAGCTCACATTCCATCCAATGCGGCTCCAAATCGATACACGAATAGGACGCAAGATCATGGAATATGTCTGGCCGGCTCGTCGGAATAGAAGCGACTCAGCGGATCCTCAGTCTTACGATCCCACGCCAGAGTCACCGACAGCCATGGAGGACTCCACGAACGCTCTTAGCACCCCGGGCTCTGCGAGACGGTCGTCATATGACCTTCCTCCATCTCGGAAATCCCAGGACTCGAGCAGGCTTACACTTACTCCACTACGCAGGTTGGGCCCGTCAAGGTCCTTTACGGATCTTCGAGGTGCGCGATCAGACACGCTGCAGGTTCCCCCAAAGCTTCACAAGACGCGCTCGACGGATGCTCTCGATGCGCTCTCCACCCCAACTAGCCAGATGTCAAAGGTGTCAGCGGATTCCAGAGAGCGCATTGCATCGTTACGGAAACGTAAAGAGATAGATGATGCCGCGGAAATGAAGACGCGTTCGTCAGCAAAGACTTTTATTTGGGTGAAAGTAGCTAGGTGCCTATCGTCCGTCTACACAAGCCCATGTGTGTGCTCATACCGCATTACAGCCTGCATCTCATGCTCAGCATCATGAAGGAGGACTCCTTCCTCTGTCGCGACGCACGCATCCGGACCCGAGACTTGGAGTATCGTAATCAAACCCTGAGCGTGCGTCTTCACCAACTGAGTTCAGCGCTCTATCTCTACTAACACATAAGCAGTTCGAGGAGCTAGCAGACCAGTTCATTCCGTCTGACCGAAACTGGAGAGGCTGGCTCAAGATGGCCTTCCAGCAGCCGCTCGTTCCTGTTCTCCCTGTCGCGCGCGAGCTTATCACGAAGACCAAGTGGATGTCTTCCAAACACCACCAACATCATGAGGAACAGGGTCGATCGAGCTCGCCTAGGCTATTGCCGTTCACTGGGCGCCAGGCTTCGTCGGAGAGCAAGCGGCCGCGCACAGCCTCGAATATGAACTTGTTATCGAGGTCACATGTGCCCATAGTGACACCGGGTCTTACTGCTGAGCCTGGGTCGATGGGCGACTCGCTGACCGATAGCACCAGGGCTGCTAACCGCCATGGTCGACAGCGGATGCTCAGCGTCTTCAAGCGACGACATACTACCCATAGGACAAGCCTTGATTCTGATACGTCCAATGCTAGCGTGAGTATGCATTGATTATTCGCCGATTTATAGAATTCTGTTGATAAATTTTGCAGACAACGACGCCCTCCCGACCACTGGGCCACTGGAAAGATGCTAGACATTCCAATGAGTGATGAGGATGGTCAGGGCTCTGGGATCCCTGCACAGCTATATATCTGTCATTTATAACCATAGTACTAGCAGAGTTGATTAATTTTTTATGAATTACTCAAGCCAGAGTGACACTGAGCCATACAGTATCCTAACTATTCGTTGTGTGGAGCGCGTGGTTGATGAAAATAGTGCCGATACTATAAGGACTAGTTAGAGCCACTAACTTTATTGTGATCAATTAGATAATTTAACGCCTTTGTGAATAATCATGTATTTGTCGAGCGAATCGGGCCCCAAGGGGACCTGACAATTGTTCTCCGCACCAAAGCCTCACCCTCATTTCCCAGATCTGACTGTTCTTGCAGACCGCTTCCCCACTCTTTCTCTGACCCGCGCGTAGACATGTCCTCTGTACGAGTGAAGAGGGGCTATACATCCCTCAAGGGTACAGACCGCGAGTGGCCCACAGATCCCTCTCGACGGCGGAGTCGCTCACTGGCCGAAGGTTTTGGCGCCCCCCATGCAGCACAGTCGTCGTGGAATGGGGAAACTATTGCCCAACACGAGACCCGCTCGCGCGCACTCACCGCGGCCAGCGCCCTCGACGGTGATGAGAGGCGTATCTCATCCTTACGAAGAGCTCCGAGTAAGGTCTCGCACCACATCATGAGAAGTAGGCGTAGAGCACGTCGGTTCTCAAGGTTCGGTGAACAAGAAGCCTATAGCCCGTTCTTACCGCCGCAGACGAGACACAGTTATTCTCTCCTTCATCATGACAGGGACGACATGATATCGCTAGAAGGACCACATACAGAAGTATTGATACCGGCAGACGAAAGAGAGCCTGGACGGATCGGAAGTTCCCTCAGTTTGCCAAATTCCGACGTATCTCAAGACTCTTGGGATGATGAGCATCACCCAGATGACATCGTAGAACATTTGGATGTCATCGGTACGTTTAGATACACGATGTATACCCCTGTCACTGATGATCCGCTTTGTAGACCCACAGATTGCCACAGTTTCTAACTTGACAAACGCAGCAAATGCTATCGTGATGTATGCAATCCGTGACATTCGCCTCATGCTGGAGAATCTGACGCAGGAGTCGACACCCGCAGACCACCGCTATCTTTCTATTCGCGCAAATCAGTCGTAGTTCTTCCACGAAGGCGCATATCTCAAGCGACTGCGCGCGAAAGCGCTGCAGAGAAAGGAGAGACACATGGTATTGATGAAGACAACTTAGACTTGCATGTCGAGGACGTGCTCCGGAAAAAAGACCGGTTCCGACGTGTCATGCAAGGCGTGTGGTCTTTCGTCAGGACACGTGAGTTAGTCTTTCCATCATGGACGGGCACCGATGTTGACCACCTCTGTTTCAGCATTAGGCGTGAGTGGTTTCATGAAGTATCTTCTTTTGTGGACTCATGAACAACCTCCCTTCTCTTAGATTGTAACGGCCATCTATGGATTCCTCGTTGGTACGTCTATACACCACATCTTCCTGTAACAATCTAGCCTGATTGCTTACAGTCTTCTGGGGCTGCGCACTTGTATTCTTCCTGGCCAGGTTTATCAATGTGCACAACGATAACACACAGAAGTTCTGGATCGAGATATGCCAGCAAGTATTGACCAGTAAGCGATGCCCGCGACTTGCTTATGACTTGCCAACGTGCTCACCTCGCTGCAGGCCTTTTCTCGTTCACGAGTATCGGCTTGATACCCTTCCGAGTTGCGGACACCTATCGTGCGTGGTATTCCAACATGTGTCGGTCTCGTGGCTGAGAGCTGTTATCCGTAGGAATTTGCAAGATCTGGCACTACCAGCAGCGTACCGCGAAGCTGCGCAAGGAGGTAGGACTCCCCGAGCTGTACGACGCGAATGATCTACCGGACCCTGTGTACGATCGGAACTACGTACCCGTGCTGACTGAGGAGGAGCAGATCGATCTGCATTATCGTTAGTGCCTCAGTCTTCCGAGTGGTTTCAGAGTGGTATCTTACGAGAGGCCAGTACAGAACAGCACATGCTCATGCAGTCTCAGACTTGGTATCGCCCGCATGGGACCCAGACTCATCGAGTAAGTGTTCTTCAAAGCTTTGTCTGTCAAATGCTGAAGCTCCCCACTTCATTAGGCATTTCCCATTCAGTAAGGAATTTTTTATGCAGGCTGATTTGCAAAGCTGATTCACTGTTCCTGTAGTGATGCACTGCTGATCTGTGTCATGAATGACCTGAACTCGTTCTTCCAGTGTATCTTGAGCGGCTGCATGTGGGGACTTAACAGGTATCATCACCCGATGCAATTGCAGAAAACTGGTCTCACACGGCATCGCTTAGGATCCAGCGGCCAGCATGGACAACGGCTGTGACACTACCTATGGCATTTGTGCGTACTTGATATGATACTAATTCTAATATTCTCACTAATGATGAATGTCAGCTTGCCGGAATCTTTGCAGCGTTTTTCATTTACTGGGGTTCCAGGAAGACAAAGCGCGTCAAGGAAGTTACCGAGCGATTACGACAGGCACTGGCGATGGAAAAGCCTTCAGAACCGCCGTCTACCTCAATCGGAGACGATGCTTCTGAGTTCCCTGATGGATCTGCAGCCTCTCAGCACCGGCCCCAACGCAGGGATTTCGCTGGAGAATTTGGGACAAGAGATTCTGCAACTCCAACCACCATCACGCGCACATCTGTTATCCGCATTGTAGATGAAATGACCGTGCCCGCTGCGGATGCACTGTCTAACAATCGAAGGGGCCAATGGCGGTGAAATGACGAATTGTATGACCTTGGGACTGTTTCGAACATATCACACCATTGCTACTGTACTCACCATCTGATTCTCGCTGTCACTGTAGATCACATATGTATACGTTATTGTTGCCATTATCCACGCTGTTAAAGCGCCTCTCATTCGGGATTGTTGAAATCCGAATACTACTACCACTACTAATGCATTTCCTGCTTTGCACTATAGATGAACACCGAAGTCGACGCAACACGGCCTCCAGCAGACTGTCCTGATGGACGTCTCGGCCAGCGTTTCAGCCTGTATCTCAGCCTCAACAGGCACCAGACTGGCACCGACAGCCAATTTTGCCGCCACAACTACCCTGGGTCAAGAACACAGAGCAACTCGTTGAGAGCGCGCTGATAAATTAACCACATCGCGGGCGCTGTTGAAGCGCAATGAGATGCGATTACGCATAGGTCTTACGAGCCCAGCGAGCGGCATTGACAAGGTTGACGAGGGATGCCTCGGTCTCCTTCCAACCACGAGTCTTCAGACCACAGTCCTACATTATCGGGCTGTTAGTTGATAGAAAATGAATCTGAAAACATGATGACTGACGGGGTTGACGAAGAGCAGGTCGTCCGAAAGGATCTCCAACATAGCTGCGATACGGTCCTTGATCTCCTGCTCACCCGGGACACGAGGAGAGTGGATATCGTATACACCGGGGCCGATCTGATTTGAGTAACCGTACTGCTTAAAAGTCTTGAGCAGCTTCATGTCGCTCTTGGACGCCTCGATGGAGATGACGTCCGCATCGAGCGCCTGGATGGAGGGGAAGATGTCATCGAAGTCGGAGTAGCAGAAGTGCGAATGCGTCTGGAGGCTATCTGTAACACCCGCAGTCGCCAACTTGAAGGATGGAACAGCCCATTTGAGGTAGCCATCCCAGTCAGCCTTGCGAAGAGGAAGCTAATAACGGAGCTTGTTAGTATGCGGGAATACATGCTATAAGCGTCAGACTTACACCCTCACGTAGGGCAGGCTCGTCGACTTGCACGGCCTTGATACCGGCCTTCTCAAGGTCAATAACCTCGTCACGAAGAGCAAGGGCGAGCTGCATGCACTGGAGTTCACGGGATACATCCGCACGAGGGAACGACCAGTTCAGGATGGTAACAGGACCAGTCAACATACCCTTCATCGGCTTCTGCGTCAGGCTCTGCGCGTAGCTGCTCCACTTCACCGTCATGGGGCGCGGGCGGCTGACGTCCGAGACAATGATAGGGGGGCGAACGTAGCGGGAGCCATAGCTCTGCACCCAGCCGTTCTGCGTAAAGACGAAGCCCTCGAGCTGCTCCCCAAAGTATTGCACCATGTCGTTCCGCTCGGGCTCGCCGTGGACGAGGAGGTCGAGACCGATCCTCTCCTGGAAGCGCACTACGTACTCGATCTCCTTCTTGATGAACTCCTCGTATTCGGCCTCACTGATTTCCTTCTTGTTAAGCTTCGCACGAGCAGCACGGATCTCCTTGGTTTGCTGAATGAAAACTGTAAGGACGACGTAAAGTATCTGAACAACTGAAGACTTACAGGGAAAGAACCAATGGTAGTGGTGGGGAACTTGGGTAGGTCGAGGTGTTGCTTCTGCACCTCCTTGCGGACGGCGAAAGGGCTCTTACGCTCCCACATGTCAGGGGTCGCCGAAGCAACACGCTTCCTAACAGCGTCGTCAGACGTACGCTCGAACTCACGACGCTTGGCAATGGAAACCCTATTGGCCTCCAGCGCAGAAGCGACAGCGGCATCCTGGGAGCCTGATAGAGCTGAGGCGAGGACAGAGACCTCGCTCGCCTTCTCAAGAGCGAACGAGAACCAGTCCCTTTGCTCGTGAGTGAGTTTGTTCTCAGCAGCGAGAGTGACCGGGGTGTGGAGGAGAGACGAAGAGGTCGCGACGATGACACGCTCTTGGCCGAGGGCGCTGACTGCTTTCTGACCAAGGGCAAGACCTGCCTGGAGATCCGCCTTCCAGATGTTACGGCCAGAGACGAGACCGAGGGAGAGGACGATGCTAGTGGGTTTCACAGCAGCTACAACACCGTCAAGCTGTTTCAGACCACGATCCAAGTCGATGTGAAGGCCAGCGACCGGGAGCTTGGCAACGAAGGAGAGATTGGAGTCGAGGCGGCCGTAATAGGTCGCCAAGAGGATCTTGGGAGAGACGGGAACGAGCTCGGCGTAAGCGGAGCTAAATTGCTTCTCGAGGTATGCAGCCGAGTCGAGGACAAGAACAGGCTCATCGACCTGGACCCACTCGGCACCAGCAGCCTTAAGGTCAGCAAGGAGCTGCTTGTAAACGGGAAGAAGCTTTGGGAGGAGAGAGACCGGCTGGAAACCGGGCTTCGCATCCTTCGCCGCCTTACCAAGGGCGAGGAATGAGACGGGACCGAGGACTACAGGGCGGGTCGCAATGCCAAGGGCCTTAGCCTCATTATACTCCTCAAGGGCCTTGTTGAAGTTGAGCTTGAAATCGGTGTCCTCAGAGAACTCGGGTACGACAAAGTGGTAGTTCGAATCGAACCTAAGTGCGGTCACGCCATCAGTACGAATTCTGAGCGCTTATGCCATGAATAGGCGAGATTGCGCGATAGATATATAGCACGCAATCTTGTTCGAGATCAGGGTATCGATAACTCACCACTTCTTCATCTCGGATGCAGGGACGTCGACACCGTCTGCCTGGCGACCACGGCCCATGGCGAAATAAACATCGAGAGCGGATAGGTTGTGGCCGAGGTATCGCTTAGGGATAACATTGAATGCAGCAGAGTGATCAAGGACGTGATCATATAGGGAGAAGTCGCCGCTGCGATGAAGTCAATTTGTCTCAAAACTCGTGGACAAGATCGTAACGCAGTAAACAAACCTCGGGATGAGCTCGACGCCGCGCGCCTTGAGACTCGTCCAGCTCGTCTTCTTGACCTCGGCCGCAGCCTTGGTGAGCTCGTCGGCAGACAGCTTGCCCGCCCAATAGGCCTCCACGGCCTTTTTCACCTCACGGTTGGCACCTGAAGCAGCGTGGAACCATCGTTATCGTCCAATGAGAAGAATAGATTGCAACGCAAGGTAAACCTACCGATGCGAGGGAATCCGAGAACGCTGGAAGCGACCATTGCAAAACGTCTAACAAGTGAAGGGAGGATGGTGTGAAGGAAAGTGAGGCGGATATAATTATCGGACGAGGATCACTTTATATGGGGCGGGCTGAGAATTACATAAAGCCTGCCCTGGAGTGCCCCTAGAAGTTCCAGCAGGTTGAAAGAACCACACGAGGGAACCGGGGTATCGTTCATCAATGGAAAGGCATACACCGGACTAGAGTGTACTGACATCTATCGATGCATCGATACTGTATTCTACTGGATTTTCTCGCAGGCATGAGACCAGCCCAACTGAATGTATATTTTCTCCCAACTCATCCCCGGGACCGATAAAAAGAGACTTCATAGTACTTATTTGATTGGTGGGATGAATGTTCTCCAGTCGAGTCTTGAGCACGCGCAGTACTTACTCTCCTAGTGTGCCCTCCCAATCGGTTCATTTTTGCTTTCGTTCTTATTCTGACATTATCTTGTCGGCCGAATGCTTGTGTCGCTAGAAGGCGTGCGCACCACACGTCGTCGTCAACCATCATCCACTGTGCCCAGGACGAAATACATAGCACTGTCGCTTCATTCAGCTCCTGTCAAAACGACTCCCTGGGCGACTTCCAGCTTCGTTATGGAGGGAATGAGTGGCCTGTGAAGGAAAGAAGCTCTCTGAATTCGTTCCCGCGAAGTAGACACATGCACAGACTGCATCGCCGTTTACTGCGATAGAGGCAACATGGTCCGCTCATCCGTACAATATAGTATCCGCAAACGTGCTCCAACTACGCGATCCGGGCCCTGTCCGCCTGGACGACTTCTGCCAGGTTCTATTACAGCGTATGTACCTACATACCGTGAGTACCTATCGATGCGCGTCCTCTATCTCCCCCGCATCAGATGAGTACGACGAGCGCGGCCCAGGCGCAACTCTCACCGGTCCGGAAGGCGCCGCGCCGCACCTTCAAATAGCCTGCAGTGGCATGGGGAAAGAGGTGCACTGCTCGGACATTACATCCCCCATCCTCTCTTCCACTTGATCGTTATCTGCGATGACCGATAACCCGTCTTTCGTCTTGCGCGCCGTCGACGACGTCGTCTTTGAGGAGAGACCGATTCCCCAGAGTGAGCCCTTCGATCCCAGTGTTCTCTTAGCCCTATCCCGAACCCCATTGCCTCAGTCTCTGACGATGAGGTCTTGGTTGAGGTGAAGAAGACCGGTATGTCGCTTCAGAACTGCCATCTATATTGCCGGACTCTCACGTGTTACTTTTGACCCTCCAGGTATCTGTGGTTCCGATGTATGTTACTCTCAGGTCTGCGTGATAGTTCGCCATCCCTTCCCTTGATATTTAGGTCCACTATCTAGTCCACGGACGCATAGGAGATTTCATTGTTAACAAGCCTATGGTATGTCTCGTCCCCCTTTCGGCGTGCCCCCTGTCTCATCTGCATTTTATCGCTTAGGTCCTCGGGCATGAATCTTCCGGAATTGTGTCCAAAGGTATATCCCTTTCCGTTCAGGCAACAACAATTTCGCTTACAATGCATCTCAGTTGGCCCCAAGGTGAAGAACTTGAAAGTGGGGGACCGAGTTGCAATGGAGCCTGGTGCTACTTGCCGGACGTGTGATGACTGCAAGCGTGGGCGCTATGAGGTGCGTTGACCGTTTACAGTATCAGTAGTATTTTTGAGCAGAGTGCAAATAGCTGTGCCCTGACATTGTCTTCGCTGCGACACCACCGTACGATGGTACCTTGGCGCGTTATTACCGCATTCCATCAGATATTTGCTACAAGCTTCCCGACCACCTCACTCTCGAGGACGGTGCTATGGTTAGTGTGCTCCCCCCCTTTTTTGGAGGCTACTCACGGTTGGATCGATCAATTGTATACGCTGTATAGATGGAGCCATTATCGGTGGCGATACACGCAGTAGCTAACATTGCCGGTCTCCGCTCAAACCAGACAGTCGTCATCTTCGGTGCTGGACCTGTCGGTCTACTCTGCATGGCCACAGCGAGGGCGCTCGGTGCATCACGCGTTGTTGCAGTGGACATTGTGCCCAGCCGGCTCGAGTTTGCCAAGAAATATGCTGCGACTGAGACCTACCTTCCCCCGAAATTCGAGCCGGGCGAGACGAAGATGAAGTATTCGGAGCGGAACGCGAAGCTCATGCAGGAGCAGCTTGGGATCGAGGACCGCGGCCCGAAGGCGATCGACCTGGTTGTGGATGCGAGTGGTGCGGAGGTCTCTATCCAGACGGGCATCTTCATTGCGAGACAAGGAGGCACATTCGTGCAGGTGCGTGTCTCATTGATAGTATGTTTATGATGACGTGCAAATACGTCGCTCGTTAGCTTGGTATGGGCGCTTCGGAGATTCAGATCCCCATCACACTCTTGCTGGTGAAGGAATTAAACTTTAAGGGTTCGTTCCGTTACGGCGTAAGTGTCTCCTTTCTACACGTTTATGAGGCAACTCCAATGACATCGTCCATCTACAGCCCGGCGACTACCCCCTTGCCATTGCCCTGGTATCTCAAGGCAAAATCGATCTCAAGCCTCTCATCACGCACAGGTACGACCAATCACTCTCCTTTGTGCTCATTTTGGTTGAACATCGTGCATAGATTCGAGTTCAGCAGTGCTAAGGAGGCATTTGAGACGACGAAAGCAGGTAAAAGCCCTGACGGCAAGCCTGTCATCAAAGCCGTCATTTCTGGCCCTGGAGTTTCACCCAACGATGTCTGAGTCAGCGATTTGGCAACTATAGGGATGTGTGGCCGACGATCTCTTGTATTGAATAGATGAATGCTTGCAAAAGAGTACAGATAGAATTCGCAATTTCGCTTGTTTCCGCTAGCGGACGTCTGCGCGGCGCACGTGATCATATTCCATGGCGTGTCGGGCTTGCGATCGTCCTCTGACAATTCCTTGACGGCTTCGTAAGTTGCCACAACCGCGCTGCTCAGGTTAGTATCGTCATCCAGGCAACGGATACTGTCGTGACGGTTTCTTGTTCGGCTTGTCTTGGCAGTCTTAATAAACCATACACTGCGGGAGCCATCCAGTCCTTACTTCAAGAAGGCGGCTCCTTTGGCTATTTTCAGCGTTTCAGCCATTGACCGTTTGGTTATAAGTCATCTGCAGGTTTGTTAGTAAGTCGGAGGTAATCTTTGAACGCAAACTCAACGGCATCAGATATAATGCGGTTCGGTCCACGTAATGCATACTACTTACGGATCTCAGCAAACACTGTCTTGCCGTTGTATGTAGGTTCTAGCCCAGAATTATCCGTTATCACTTCTTATTCGCATCTGTAAAGCTATACCTAGATGAACGTCACGTCGACTGGATGTCCGAAAGAGTGCTTCAGCATGTCCTGGAAGATCTGCGGCCGCGGTATGTTCTTCGGTTATACAAACATTTGTCCCCCTTTTAAGTGGGCATGATGTTTACAGCATCCTCCCCAAGCTCAAGGAAGAGGCTGACGCACACTTAGGTCCCGGAGGCCCTGTGAACGCAAAGAGAGGTAGTGTGGACGTTTATCGAGGCGGTGAGTCTCTCCCTGTCACATATGGTGGTTTGTTTCTAGCTGATGCGACTTCTAAGACACCTATCAGTTTGGGTATTTCCTCCGCAACACCGACCCCCATGCTGTTCTCATAAAGGTAGGCGTCAATCATTGCAAGATTGAATTGAGTTCATTTCAGTCGACAGGCCCGACAATTTGTCGCCAAACCTGACCCACCGAAAGAAAAAGCGCCGTCCGGGTCATCTCCCCAAAAACGGAAACAGCGACAAAAAGATGATGTTGCGCTCTCAAGCAAGAAGCGTAAGGCGAAGGGAAAACAGAAGGCAACAAAGGAGACCGAAGAGGAAGAGGAGGCCATATCAATCTCGAGTGATGAAGGGGGCGCTGTTCTCGAGAGCAGAAGTACTTCTATTGGTTTGCGAAGGTCCACCAGAGCCAGAAAGTTGGTCGCGGGAGGTTATCAAGAACAAGATGAAGAACGGAATGACACTGACGCTCTTGAGACTGGGGACGTTAATGCAGATATCGAGACGACAGGACCTGATGTGGACGTAGCTATGCGTGCAACGCAGCCGGTAGATTCGGCATCTCTAGATGACAGGATCCTCCTTGTCATGCAAGACATGGGAGACGTGCCTCAAGTTGCCGTCAAACACGAGGATGAGGAGCCCGAACTTTCTGAACCTCGTTCAATGGGTGTCCCGCTTCCAGAAGATAGTCAAGAGCACATCGTAGGCGAAGTATCTGCAAGCGGTCCTGATCTCGACCCTACTCTAGAGGAAGAAAAGGAGGACAAGTCGAAGCTTAGTCTGCAACTAAACTATCAAGGATTCAGTATTCACGGACGGTGCCTCTGTATTATCGTGGAACCGTATCCTCCGATACGATCAGTCTCTAGAGCTCCCTCACTCGCACCCATTGGATTAGTTGCGCCAAGTGCTCCCAGAGCACCAAGTATCGCACCTGCGGACTTCGTACCAAGTGGAAGTACCCTGAGGGCACGCACACCGCTCTTCCTACCTGAATATGACAGGGAAAGGAGTGTTACACCATTTCCACGGCATCGTAATTTACCTCCCGTGCCTCTTTTCAATGAGGGTGCTCTCGAAGGTGACAGCGATAGCGACGACGGTGGTATGCTGGAATTCAGCCAGATTTTAAAATCTGTTGGTAAAAATCAGGCTGTCACGGTTGAGGATGATGATGAAATTGACGGTGCTGTATTTTTTGGCGATGCGGACGAAACGAGAGAACTGTAGATGATAAATTTATACGCCTCCAGCAATCCAAGTCATCATTCCTACGGGCTACTATTACGCCCGGCCAATCTCTCGCAAAATTTCCATCTTCCTTGTCTGAGACACTTTTCTGAATCCCGCATTGACCATCTCGAATAGACCATGACCTCCCGAAAGTGCGCGCAATCGATTCGAGTAATCGAGCATGCGGCTCAGTGGCGCTACTGCGTAGACCGACCTTTTGTACTGAGAGGACGATGATCCAGCCTCCGCAGAAGCCGAGGAAGGGGAAAGCCATTTGGGAGGTATATATACACCATCTTGTGGAAAGGGTTCCATGTCTTCCTCTCCTTCCATGGCATTGCTTGAACATGAAGCCAGGTCGAGGACCTCTCCACCATGCTCTGTCAAATCCTTCACCACCTTACCAACCGAGGACTCGTTCACGGTTATCTTCAAAGAAATATAAGGCTCCATCAGTGGACCTAGGCCAGCACTACGGATGCAGTTTCGTAAAACAACGGCACTGGCCCCTGCGAGAACCGATGCCGGAGCAACCTCCAGAGGATATTGATAATTGTTGACTTGAATGTGGAGGTGGGAAAGTGGTAGGGATGTGTGTGGAGAACTCGAGAGTGCGTTAGAAATCCCTCGGGCTATGTTTGCCATAGGACTAGATTGATCCGGGAAGGAATCAGGAGGGCGTAAGGATTTGCCTTTACTATCGAGCACCACATTGCCATCCCAGAGTGCATCGACCTGTTCTGTATCATTAAGAGCCCTGACGGTAAAGTCAACAGAGACTACAATAGATTTTCCGGCGATTTCGGTGGTCCAGGTATTGTCCAAAGGGTGTGGGTCGCCGGAGCCGAGCCCCTCGCGATAACTCACACGACGTCTGCCAAATTCAAAATGGACATTCCACTCTTCCCTGAGTCTACTTTCCACTATTTCGAGATGTAAGGAGCCAAGACCATGAACCAGAATTTGTCCTTCCTGCATCTCGGTACGGACAGATGGATCAGTCCGTGCGAGAGAAGCCAGGGCATCTTGAACCGGCTGCGTATCAGAGTGTGACTGTGGGAGCACAGATGCAGAGATGACTGGTGGAGGAGGCACGATGTCTCCTAGAGACGAAGGTTCTGAGTCGCGATGCGTTGATACCAATGTATCGCCTGTGCGGGTATATTTAAGACCCAAGATTACTCCAACGGATCCAAACGGCAGTGCATCGACTTCTTCTGCTTGTGAGGCGTAAAGGAGGAGAATTTTGGATACCCTTTCGCGCTGATTACGACTGGCATTGAATATAGTGGTCTGACGCGTAAGTTTCCCTGGTTACTTTTGAGTCTCGGAACCAAAAACATGTATTGATTACACGTCTTACCTGAGTACACACGGACAAATGTCATCCAACCCTTGCGTTTATCCCAACTAACTTTCCAAGCCAGCATACGTAACGGTGCAGTAAACGTAGGAACAGCGTCAACGACGTCGGCAGGACTTGGCAACAGTTCGCCGACGTAATTCATGACAAGTTCAGTTCCAATATGTCTGAAAGCTGAGCCACATAGCACTGGTAGTATATCATTACGTAGAGTGGCCGCACGGAGGTGTGGCAGTATATCCGAGGGTGTGACACTCAGATACGACGAGGGGTCAGAGGGCAATCTGAGTAACGTCTCCATAAGATTCTCAGAAAACATGGAAAGATTCTCAAGCAGAGCCGTCCGAGCTGGTAGCAAATGTGGGATGATCGGATGCGACGGTGAGATGAGGCCTGTGCGGCCGAGGTCACTCAGACTGCGCGGAAGTGGATGCTGAGATGGTTCTCCGTGCTCGTCCCACTTCCACAATTCCCATTGGACGAGATCCACAAGACCTTGCACACCAGGTTCAGCTCGTGTATAGTCCTGAGGTTCAAAAGACGCAATTGGTAAGACCAACACCATTGGCCTTGGATGAAGCCGACTCGAAAGCAGTGATGAAATTGATGAAGAAAATGATGCCCCAGCTCTATCCAGCTTGTTGAGGAACACCAGTCTTGACCTCACACCATACCTGTCGTTTGAATAAATGAGACAGACAGCTACCGTTAATATAAACCTTCCCTCACCTTTATACACGGCTTACCTATCCAACTGCCGCCAGACACCCTTAGTTTGAGCTTCCACACCTTCAACGGAGTCTAACAAGACAACAGCTCCGTCGACCACTCGACTAGCACTCTCAACCTCCATACCAAAATCAGCATGACCCGGTGTATCGATCAGATTGAATATCCAATCCTTCCACTTGACTGGAATGCTCGCAGATTGGATTGTGATACCTCTTTCACGCTCTGCCGGTAAGAAATCTGTAGTTGTACTACCAGTATCAACAGAACCGGCAGAAGAGAGATACGAGGATTTGAGTAAAATGGACTCAGTCAAAGTGGTCTTCCCTGAATCTGCGAGTATTGTCAGACATGACAGAATTCAACGCCGGGCAACCCACCTATGTGAGCTACCAGTGCCATGTTCCGCAACCGCGAAGGGTCATCGCCGACGGCTGTCGCGAACTTCTGGTGAAGGATCCTCCATTTTGGGGAAAGCAATTTTCCACATTGTCGTACAGGATCAGAAAGGTGATGCAACATCACCGGTCTCTGGTCAAACAGTCAAAGCGACACAGACTCGAGGGACGAGCAGCGGGTACATAACACACATGTATAATGTCTTGCCTCTGGGGTCAACCACGTGAAAACTGAAAGCCTTCGTCCAACACATGCAAACAGATCTCTCCGCATACTTGAATAGTTTTATTGTTTGCAGGATGTCTTGTTTAACTTTACGCAAACGACGACATGGATAGCTTTGAAGAACGTCTGCGCCAACGCACAGCAGCCAAAACGCTTGAAACGACACCACTAGATCCTTCGCTCAAGCCTCGTGGAGCTATACCAAACACACCATTGGCCGCGTCCACCATCTCATTTTTGCTTGGTGCGGCCTTTGCGTTGGGCTTTCTTACATTTACAGTCGGAGGTTTCCAAAATCTCTGGTGGTCAACGTACCAGCTTGGCTTTTTCGTTGCAGCGTGGGCAGGCTTCCACTGGGGCGAATTTGCAGTCACCGCTGGATGGAACCGAGACAAGTGTAGCGTCGATTGTCAGTGCTGATTTCAATGCTCCAGCTTGGCCATGACACATATAAGACCTACAGCCTTTCTCCTCGAGAATGGAGCCCATTATCATATTGCGCATGGCGTCGCCCTGTTAGAGTATCTGACCACTCTGTACTTCAAGCCCTCAATGAAAATCTATCCCTATATATCACACATCGGTGAGGATTGCGTTCGTTGAATGATGAATGGAAATATGCTGAAGTAGCATACACTCAGGTATATTATTGGTTGTATTGGGGCAGGCATTGAGATCCACCGCCATGATTCATGCAGCAACGAATTTCTCTCATGCTGTTGCGTTACGAAAACTCGACTCGCATGTTCTTGTCACCGACGGTGTCTATGCGTAAGTAGGAGTCAATTTATACAAAAACTGCTATGCACCAATTCGTTCTAGGTGGTTTCGTCACCCATCATACACTGGATTCTTTTACTGGGCTCTAGGGACTCAGCTCGTTCTTCAAAATCCTATCAGTTTTATTGGATTCACAATTGTGCTGTGGAGGTTCTTCTACTACCGAATTAGAGGTATGTCTGCCTCTCAATTCTTCACTCGTCGTGTTGACAGATGCCCCACCAAGCTGAGGAAAGCTCTCTCATTCGTTTTTTTGGCAATGATTACGTGCAGTACAGGAGCAGGGTCGGAACTTGTATACCGTTTGTACCCTGAAATGGGTGTCAATTGTATTCTACTAAAATCATCAATTAGCTAGTATCCTGTCACAGAATCCCGGACTGATAGCATGGGGCTGTCATATTGCTCATAGCGTATAAGAACATGCGAATTTTGACCAGGATGCAATAAAACTACTGAGGATAACAGAAACTGCGCGTCACTCCTGCAGTATGGTGCCCCTCTCTGAGACATAGATGCCGTCCAAGAATTTACGTATATCCTTGTTCCGTACGCGACAAACACCTTGAATGGACGCAGCTAATTGACGGGTCAGGTTCAAGTGAGTATAACCGAATGGGTGAGAACGAACCTGACTGAGAAACGTTTTGAATGTCATTCCCTTCAAGTACCAGCTCGTCCTTTTGTGCTTTGGATTCCGTGACTTTCACGCCATCCAACATGTTTACATGGCGCACGATCTAACCATTCAAATCAATCCTTGCATAAGGCAGAATGATCAAATAAACCCACCTTCTCGCCCAAGAAGTTGCGGATCTCCAGTGCAGCGCCGTTATCTTGAATGATACAGTTTATTGGGAAATGGGCATATACGGCACGCATTTTGTATTGGAACCCCTGTGCACGCATCCCGCTCATGAATCGTGACATCAATGTACGAGAGACGAATTATGTACCTTGGTGACGCCAGTAATCATGTTGACAATCAAGCTCTTGATGGTCCGCAGGCAAGCAACATGTTTCCTGCCACCTTGCCATACTGCCAGAGTCACCTTGTTCGTTTTGCCCTTCAGCAACCGGATGTCCATGTCGATGTGACGAACATTCTTCGTCAACGTTCCGCGTGGCCCCTTAACAGTGATGAGACGAGATTTCACGCTGACTTCAACCCCCTCTGGGATATCGAGCTCTTCGGTCTTCAGGACGTCCTTCATCTAAGGTCAGAAAAGTGGTCAGATCGGTGTGCATCCGTGAGCTGCCAGACGAATCCATCTCATTGCCGTAGCTCGGATACTTCTGCAGCCTAGCGAATCTCCCTAGAACGGCAAAGTATCCTCGTAAAGATAGATGGCAGAACGAAAGACTCACCGTTTGCCGTAAATCGCGAGAAGGGCGGGCTTGAGGATGGAGGAAATGTGTTGCGGCAGTGTCGACTTGTTTCCTTTTCCGGCGATACGTAGCAGGGACTGGGCGCAAGTCTAAAACATCTGGGCCACTCTGGTTGGTGGCCCCATCTAGCGGAGCTTGAAAAACCCCTCAATTGACCCCGCCGTCGGAGTCAGCCCTCACGACAGGCTTTATCATCGACGACCACCTTCTACTGTGCGCGCATTGTACGTTCGTTGTACAACCCATCTCTTGTGTTTGCCGCGGGCTGTGAGAGACAGTTTGAGGAAAATACGTTTTCAATCTCGTCTACCTTTTTCTGAAACGCCATTCAGCTCTCCTCGTTTTCTGCGGCCATCGTTGAGTCAGGTCTTCACGCACACCAACACAAATTGGCTCCTACCTCTACGATTTCCTTAAGTTGGGGTTCAATGTCTCTTTACCCCCAGAGTCAGACCTACGGTCAGGTATCATATCCCGTTCAGGGTTATGGCCAACCAATGGTACCACCTACTTACCATTATCCGGTCCCCGTGCAACCTGTCTTTCATCTCGATCCCAATATGTTTCGTCGCGACTACATGTCGCGCTTAGGGGAACTCACAGTTAACTCCAGACCTATTATCCAAAACCTTTCAATGATTGCTCAGGAGTATTCTCGGTATGCTGAGATTGTCGTTCAATCCATTGAAGCCCACATTCGTAGGGTGAGTCTCAATTCCTTCTCCATCAGCTCACAAGCAGTAGTACTTGCGTGCTTTGGCGACTGGCTAGCTTTTGGAAGACACGTCGGTCATAGTATAGCATGCCATGTAATTAGTAGTAGTCTTTCTGCTTGAGCAAAGACAGGCCTCAGCAGGTTCAAGGGTTCAAGGGTGGTGCATGGCCTAGGGCGACTGCAACCAACGCCCAAGCAATGGCCCGAAGAACGTCTGAGAATCGCACTGCTACAGTGCGAGTCTGCCGCTCACGTTTTCTCTTTCGCATCATTGTTGTCGTATGCCATGGAATGCTGACTAAAGACTTGTGCCGGTTATGGTAACTGTTTTGATAGGTGCCGACCTGGATGAAGCTTCCAGCCTTTTATCTTTTGGATGCGATATCCAAGAATGTTTTCGATCCCTACGCGCGCCATTTCACACCCATTGTTGTCAGGTTGTTCCTTGACACTTATGAGCAAGTTGATCAGAGTACGCGTAGCAAGATGGAGGAGATGCTATTGACATGGCGTACTGGTGCACCGAATGGAAGAGAGCTGTTTGGTGTTGTCCCTCAGGTAGCAATTGAACGGCAGATATGGGGTGGAGATTCGACTCAGAATGCTGCTGTGAGTGACAGGGCGAACTCATTCATCCTGTGCCATTACTGATTGTATCTTCTCTAAGTCAACTAGTCGCGTTCACACCGGTTCAACCTCAATATCTACTGCTCAAGTTTTAAGTGAACTGGAATTTGTACTCAATCAGAAGGAACGAGCTGTACAATCGAACCCGTACGACAAAGTCACACAGAACCATGTTAACGTCTTGCAACAGGTATGCAAAGACAGCTCTTAATCTGACTTATCTTGACCTATCCACTGTACGCATCAGCTCCGTAAACTAGTACAAGCAGGGGTCTCCCAAGAAGAATTAGGCCAGATTCTTAATCAGCTACGGACCATCGCTGTACCAGCACCCCCAGTAGTTCCTCAGCCCTCGCCCACCCTCATTCCTCAACAGTTCCCGAGTCAGCCGTCTTATGCAGCGCCTATTCCCCAAGCGAGTTACTCTCCGCCAATTGATCAGTCGCACTATCAGCAGCACTCAACGTACTCATCGACGTCATTTGAGTCTGTGAAACCTGAGCCTGTCGATCTATCGAGTCTTATGCCTTCGCCGCCTTTATCTATTCCTCCTGCGCCTGCTGCTCCTTCGGGACCTGTCAGCAATATTGCAAACTTATACAGCGCTCTTTTGAAGGCAGGTGTGGTTTCAGCTACTAGTACGCCTACTGGTGCCGGCGCGACCGCCAAAGCTGAAGAGACGCTTCGCTCGTCTGATCCTGTGAGAGATGCTTCCAGACAATACAGGAAAGCGATACTGGCTCAAAAGGTCAAATTGACAAGCGCGGATATCACGAAGTAGGTTTGGCGTCGATAAATAAGTTGATTTCGACTGACAACGGGTTCACTAGGCGACGCCCGGACATTATTCAATTTCTGTATCAGCAACTTCCTGTGCAATGTAAACAATGTGGTATTCGTTTTCCCGATGGTCATAAAGGCAAGAAAAAGATGGAAGATCATCTCGACATGCACTTTAGACAGAATCGAAAGGCAAGTCAGGCAGTGGGTCGTGGTCATAGTCGGAGTTGGTTTATTGGTGTAGAGGTAATTGTTTGTTTTATGTTATGCGGTCATAGCTCATGAGTCACGGCATTTCAGGATTGGATACAGGATGGATCAGTCAACTTGAAAGGCAAGGGTCGTGCAGGTGGTTTCCGTCTAGTGAATTCGAGTGCTGCAGTGGCTGCGGAAGCTGCTAAGCGTGAAGCTGAATTGCGAGCGCTATACGTGGTAGTGCCGCCCGGCGATGAGGCAAAGCCTATTTCATGTCCAATTTGTAAGGAACCATTGAAATCGGAGTTCTTAGAAGACGATGAGGAATGGGTCTGGCGAAACGCTGTAAAGAAAGATGACAAGGTACGTTGTCTATTGTTTCTCCTTGACTCAAGTTGTTTACTCACTCCGACGCTCACCAGATTTTCCATGCTACGTGTCATGCTGAAGCGATGGCATCCAAGACTACCCTAGCAGTGCGATTGCGGAATGAGGTATCCAGTCGTAGTCGTTCTCTCACACCTGAGAAACAATCATTGCGAGTATCACCGCCAAAGGCACTACTTCCTCTCCACGGAGAGCCGAGGAAGTTGAAGTCCTCTTCACCTCCAAGTACGGTCGGTACGAAACGTAAGGCTGAGGATGATGCAACTTCTCTTTCCCAGGGTAAGGGGGATGTTCATCAATCGAAAAGAGTGGCTGTATCTGCATGAGTGCTATCACACGGATGGACATGATTGTCTTGCATATTCATCTTTATTCTTCAATATGGCCGCAACGCATTGTATCACTCTATACACATCAATGACAGGACATACTCTATCGATGAATATTATTTGTTTTGCATTTACCTCTCGTCCAAGGATCTTGAGTTCTGGTTAATAGCGACGATCACGTGAATTTAGTGGTCCGTTCGAAGTATTCTCAAACAGTTCAGTTATCCATCCGTTTCTCATGTCTCGTTACCTCTCTCGTCCAGGATCTAACATCTTCACGAATTGTATAGGTATGTTTTGTTAGATGACCCTTCTTAACCACGTTCCACAGGATCAAACGAGTATGTATTGGCACGCGAAAGTTTCGCCCATATCGGTGCCACTTCCGACTCCTGGGCCATGCTTAGCGGGTGTGTGAACATTCACTGGAAAGCTCCACGACTGATTGAAGAGTACCGTGCGCATTGTACTGCAGCTAAATTATTCGATTCGCAGTACTTGAATAGCGATGATACGCTTCGGCGTATCTACGAAGTTGCGAACGAAGATGTAGAGATGAAGGTGTGTGACGTGCCGAGTTGCTGGTCTTACTGCTCAAGGAGTTACCGATGGCAGGATGCTCCCTCCGGAGATATGCTCTACATTGTGGTTGATACAAATGTGCTCATTGACCATCTCAATGTCGTCACGCGGTTTATTGAGGATATCGAGGCGCTCACCCTTCCGGTCGTTATCGTCGTTCCAAATGTGGTCATCTCTGAGTTAGATGGGTGCGTGAGAGGTCTATGCAGCTATCAGACTAATTATCGAGGATCTTCTTTCCGTGGTCGTCAGATTGAAGCAAAGGGAAGAACTGAAGTGGTTTGCACGGACCGCCACAACCTGGATTTTAGATCGGATGAAGGAAAGGAAGTTCGTCAAAGTGCAAGCACGAGAGGAGACATGTAACACCAGGCCCAATGACATTTCTCGCAAGAACGACCTTTCCATTTACGACTGTGCATTATTCTTCAGGAGAAAGGGATATGTAGTCGTTCTGAGTGGAGATAAAAACCTCTGCATCGAATGTGAAAAAGATGGTAAGGCGTTGTCGTTTTATTTCCTGCCATTAGAGTAACATTACAGATAGGTATCACAACTTTGACGCCATCTAGAAGGAGTTGGTCTAGCCGAGACATTGCACGGTCACTTTTTGTACAAAGTGTGGATCTCGGCAAGTTTCGGGGGCACGAACCCACACCAAGTTATCGCCCAGCGCATTCCTCTGCACAGCGTCGCATGACAGTAGCGCCTGCTGCCGACAATGACGATGGGATGGACATTGATGATGACAATTCTAACGTGGCCTCGAATGGGAGCCTGTTCGAGGATTATATCCCCAGTCATGCTCTAGATTCCCTGCATTTGCAAGTCATCAACCATTTCACCATTGTTCTAAAAGGGCTTGCTTTTCGTATCTGCTCAAGCGCAGGAGATTTGGACCCTCCTTCGCGGTCAAGTCATGCCCCTGGATATCGACGAAAGAACTTTGGACTTTGGACTGTCGGGGACTGTTTAGACTACTTGGCATCAAAGAAGCCCCTCCGCCCTTCTACGCCTCCTCTGCATGTATTCTTACTCAGACGAAGCGAAGACCGCGGTTGGAGAAGAGGACAAGACTGGTCACGGCAAGATTGGGAGAATTGCTTAGTTGCGCTGAACCACATTGGCATGAAGTTCGAGGACGGAACGGTCCTGGGCTCTGTCAACGATCTCACGCCGGAAGTGGAAAGGGTCTTCATGACCCCAATGCGTCCCACAGGAATCTAAATCAAGACTGATCAGATGTCCGAGCTCGCCCACTATAGCACTAATGCGATATCGATGGTGGGACCACATTTGTACGCATTCCCAAGGCGTCCAGGCATGTGGTTCAGGCCTGCCGCTCCATGCTATTTGTAAATACTGTCCGTTCTACATGAAGATCGACAGCAGTGGTGCACACGATGTTGCTCCAATGTCGCTCAACCTTGGGGTGGTGCCTCGATGCTATCAGCTGCTGTGGAACGGACGTGTTGGCCGGGTGCCTTATGATACGTCAACCGCGAGGTATGACGGGGATGTACTGCTTGGAGGAGTTAGGCACACTCGACGACGCCGGTGGTTGCGTGTTTGGTATGGAAGTGTCGGAAAGATAGACTAAATGATATTAGCGGAAAAGTATCCGTTCTGTTGCCAAGAACGAGCGCGAGAGGCTGGCGGTGATGATGCACGTCTTGCTTTACTTATTGCGAGTCTGTGCCCGGCCGTTCAAACTGCGGAGAGCTGTGAGCACAGAGGGGGCTGAGAGTTGTCGCTGGTGGAGGCGGACTCTGGGGAGACTGTGGGACGCCGAGCCTACGCCAGGTGCTGCGTACGGCCAGCCGTCCTCGTGCCTGGCTGCGCCAGCTCTTGGGTTGCCATATTTGGTGCCGCTGTGGCTACTCGAGAGACCAATTACAGTTGCCCGAAGGAGGGCGCTAGCGGTCTGCACTTGAATCTATATTCAACCCCCTTTCCTTTGATCCCCCCTCCTCCTTTCCTTTCCTTATCTCTGATCTGGTATGTTTCGACGACGCACAGTACACATCTTCCTATGTCTGCTGGCAGCAGTCCTCGTAGGCACCGTCGTCGTCCTTTCGTCCATATCCTATTATCTCTCCATCGACCTTGCCGCCTATTTGACAGAAGCTGAGGTCGATGCACCTCTTAATGCCAGCTCTCCGTGGAATGCTTCGGAGCCTGCAAAATTCGAGCGCATTCCCCGTATACTACATCAGACCTGGAAGTCGGAAAAGCTTCCCGAGAAGTGGGAGAATGTCTCGCAGGGTTGTCGAGAGATGATGCCTGACTAGTGCGTTGCCGCCCAACTCCTATTTCAGAAGTCCAATTCAATTATCATCCCAGTGAATACATGCTTTGGACCGATACGGGCTCGCGAGAGTTCATCGCGGAGCATTATCCATGGTTCCTCGACACGTTCGACGGCTACACGTACAACATCCAGCGCGCAGACGCTATCCGCTATTTTATCCTATATCACTATGGCGGCGTATACATGGATCTTGATATCGGATGTACTCGCCCCTTGGACCCTCTCTTGACTTACCCTGTCATCCTACCCAAAACTATCCCAGTCGGCGTCTCTAACGACCTCATATTCTCTGAGAAGGGTCACCCCTTCATGGAGCAAACTATTTACAACCTCAAGGCCTTTGACCGCAACTGGGTGCTGAACTATCCTACCGTCATGTTCTCTACGGGTCCCATGTTCCTATCTGCGCAGTACGGTATGTACACCTCGACGCATCCGCCTACTTCAGCACAGCCCGGTGGCGAAGTTCGCATTTTGCCGAAGTCATTGTACGGTAAGAATGCGAAATCCGACGAGGCGCCTCATTCATTCTTCTCGCACTACTACGGGAGCAGCTGGCATGCAGATGATGCCGCGTTCATTGGCTTCCTGGGCAAGTGGGGCAAGGGTCTCATGTGGGTAGGACTGGTAGTCCTTATTCTAGGTGTAGTCAGGCTGGCGTTCGCACCGGCTGCCAAACAGCGCAGCTATGGCCTCAGGCGCATTGGAGGTTACGAGGTCATGATGCCTCGCTGGGTTCAGCAGAACGGGAGATGGCACCTGGACCTTGGCTGGTTCACTCTTCCAGCGTCGGGCACAACCACCCAACCAGCCTCGCCCATTTCCCTCCCTCCAGAGACATCCGACGAAGAAGATGTACAGCTACTTCCGCTCACGTTCGAGCCAAGATCATCATCGCCAGCCCCCTCAGACAGTTCCTCCTTGACAGATGTTGTCACAACATCCCACAGCTCTGTTGGTCGTTCAACCTACGACGTCGTGCGGCGTGCGGGTGGCCGCGTCATGAGCTCGCTCTTCGGACCTTCTGACGATCCAGTCCTTCCTAACACAACCTCGCCTCGCTCTCGGCGCTCACGGCGGAGTAGGGGTGTGCTCTTCTTCTTACCTGCGTTTTTCACTCCCTCGCAGGGAATCGAGCTTTCGCCGCCCGGCCGAGGCTTGTCGCAGTCGCGCTCCCTCTCGCGATCTTCTATCCACTTTACACCAGAAAAGCAGCGCTATGCAGCCGACTTGGAGACAGCCGCACTAATGCCCGTCCCAGACCTGCCGCCACATGAGAGGGCTGACAGCTCGTCCTCAGACAATTCATCCTCGACCCTCTCATAGACCGGCTTTGTTTGGGGACTGCCACAGAGGATGCCCGCTTGCTTACCGAGGACTTGTTTCTCTCCGTTGGGAGTGTAGACATAGGACACTGACCATATTCGTGCGTACCGGATCGCGATGCTTTCTGTGAGGAGGGGCGCAACAGTATACCAGCTACATAGTGACGATTGCTCTTCATACTTCCTTCGATATCATTGCACAGTCATTTCTGCGTTGCTTCCTTTTTCGCGGCAGGTCCCACGATATCTATTCGTAGAGTACTCGCGCCACTAAATAGCAGTTCGGACACATCTATATTGCAAACGATGCTCCGACCGTGACCAGCCGTGGGCATGTGCCCCACAGATACTCTTGGCAGCGGCATGTCTCCAATCCGGGAGATAAAATAGCCATCCTGTGAGTCTGTGACCAAAACTGTCCTGCATGTTATTTGTCCGGAAAGTTCATACAGCCTATATACTATGGCAAAAGTTACTAATTTAAGATGACGCGGCGGACGTTGTTCCCCGCCCCGCCCACCTCATACTCGCCGAGAGCGCAAACATAGCCACAGCGCTGACGGCGTATGTCACAGACGGACCAAAGGTCCAGTAAGACGCGCAGGCTGCGGAGTGATTAGCGCAAGTCAAAACCGCAGCACTCCGAGATTCTCAGCCTACCTAGCAGCGGACCGATGGCACGTCCCAGCTGGCCAGACGAGCGGAATTGGCCTAGGGCTTTCCCCTTCGCCAGCTGCGGATGCTCTTCAATCGGCTTCCCGGTATCCTCGTCGACGCCGTCATCGCACTGTAGAGATGCCCATGATGTGAGCGAGTTCACTACGGTAGCGGACGTGAAGGCCATGCAGATGGCAGCCCCTTGGAGTAGCCTCACGGCGATGGTGGCATGATTGGACACCATGTGCGGTAAAATAGTGAGTAGCACTAGCCCGACGGCACAGCTGGATATGCCCCTGCGCGTCATCATACCTTCTCCAATTTTTGGGATGGCGCGGCGGACGTAGCCACCCTGGAGAAGGGCACTGATAATGCCGATGGTGCCAATGAGTGCCCCATTTTGCTTATTATTCCAGTCAAACACTGCGTCGACATCAGAACCCTGCTCGGTATACCAGTTAACGAAACTCACGGTCAAATGTGAGGAATGTCAGTGTGAATTCTACCCCTGAGAAAATGCCTAAGAATAGAAAATGGAGTCTGCGCAGAGTCTTCAGAATGTTTAGCCGTTGCTCTATGCTTTCCTGTCTCGTCATTTTATCCTTCTTGGCATTGGTGGTCGCCTGTGTTTTCTTAGTGGGTTTTGATGCTGTTATTTTGTCATCCACACGTTTTGCGTCAGCTATCACCTGAGATCCGTTGCCTCTGGTTTCTGGAAGGGCGATTACAAGGAAGATGGTCTCCAGAAGAAGGAGCATCAGAGTCAGAATGGCAGGAGCTGCATACACGTTAAGCTCGAAGCCGGTGGCTGTGAATGATGAGGGAAGTGGACGTGAAGCAAAGTAGGCACCAATCGGAGGGCCGATACAGAAACAGATGGCGAAAGCGATCCCAACGTATGCAAGACTTTTTGAGCGGGTGGCAGGTGTCGAAATGTCGGATAGAATGGCGCTACGGCTCCAAGCGTAAGTCAGGGAGACGAGCAGCGATAGGGATCACTGACACAGCCAGCTGTACATTCCCTTCACTTAATCCTCCAATGACACGGGAAAGCATGTAAGAAGCGAAAGTAGTAGACTTGATCCATCTTGAGAAATGAGCCGTCAGCCTCTGGCGCACCCTTGGGAGAAATCTGCGTACACCAAGGCAGACAAGATGTTGCCGATCATAGTGACGAGTAAGACTCTCTTGCGTCCATACTTGTCACTCAATGATCCAATGTACGGTGAGACGAACCTGCCAAGACGTTCATCATGCTGTCGTGAAAACGGATAACCCTGTATATACCATTGCAGTGCGCTGCCGTTACGCCGGTGTGAGCAATCGCGGAACTTATGGTGGCCAGATAGGACTCACGAGAAGACAGACCCCATCAGGCCGCCTAAGTTTGCTTGATAAAATAGTTGCATGCACTCGTTTCGATGGACTCACCGAGGAGTACTACATCCCATCTCTGGGGATTGGAAGTCGGTCGGTATAGCAAACCTCGTATGGCTGATACAACAGTTAGTGTTCGTGACAGAAAGCCAGCGGCGTCGGATGACTCTCGCTGTATGTCATTATTGTAAGGTGACCTGGCTATTGTTTTTAGCGGTAACACTTCCTACCTTTGTGTACCATTCGATGATGCGAGGGAAAAGAGGAAGAGGAATGGTAAATGCTACGATTAGAACATTCAGCCAATACGTGCTCGCCGGGTCCACGTCGCAACTCGGAATCAAAATAGTAAAACCAGCGCACCAAAAAGGTCTAGCACTAGAGACAGGAAGACGATGCGTTCAACTTTCGCCATAGTATTCGACTATCAAAGCCGTTGAGCGTTGAAAAGATTAAAGGAACGTTGGGCTGCTCGAGTCGGATAACAACGGGTTCTATGCCACGCCTGCAGGGCCTCGACTTGGTTTAATGACCGTGCGGATCGTAGCCCATGGGCGGAAACTTTCGGCGGCTGTTCCTTCTATGGTTCATAAAGGGTGCAAATGAGAGGATGGTTGGAATATAAACGATTTTTGTCCGTTCATGTATTGCTAGGTCTAACTACAATTGCTAGGTCTAACTACAATTGCTAGGTCTAACTACATGCAGGACATGGGTTTGATCACGATGAACGTTTGGATGCTCCGCACAGTACACCGGACACGCAGGCCTACGCTACTAATAGTACCTACAGCACTGTGGAGGTGTGCGCGGTGGACTCTCCCTCTCGCGTCGAATGGAAAGTGACTTTCACTCGTGCACCGAGTGAATCTCGCGATGGGTGAAAGTTATAGGAATTTTCACCTGCGCGACCTTACTCATGTGGCGGTTGGAATATACCCATCTGTAGGTGAAACGCGTCACTTTTCGAGTGAAAATACCTTATTTATGGTCACCTGGAGGACAGGGAGGATTGACTTGATAATAGTGAAATCTCCCCCACAAACGGGTGTGTTCACACAGTCTCTGGGTGGTGTGCCAGGTGGAATTAAGCCGAGCTACACAGTGCAGGAGGTTCTCTCGAGAGGCTTGGAGCCCTCCCCACAGTAACTCCTGGAATCTATGCTACATACGGACGTTGTTAGTATATGTTCAATCAATCAGTGTGACGAGAACGAATAGTACGATATGAGCAGAGTGTACATGCCACAAGGCAATTCTATTCTACATGTTGATATCGTTATTTTGTCAACTAACGTCTCCATCTTCCAAAGAAGTTTTATACTTCTGGTCTTCGGAAGCTTGTGTCAAGCTCGTTTGATAGTGGGAGCTTGTTTCTGTTTTCGTCACTTCTCGCAAGGCCATAGTGGCGTAGGCCGCCGTCCCGAGGGTCAGCTGAACTTGGAGAGCCATAAATCTGCCATCTTCCACGATAACAGGCGGGTCGAATCCCAGCAACTTGTCCTCGTCGGCTTGAGCGAGTGCGACGTCTGGGTCTGTATACCTCAGAACAGACCAAGAAAGCTCTTTGGGCAAGTGCATAATCTTTCGATATGAACCCCCAAGGCTGTACTCCCTATTGGAATACTTGAGTACCATCACGACGTACAGGTTCGTGGAAGGCGCTTACTTCTGTTTCCGCACGAAGTTATCCGGATCCAGACCGTCCACCCTGAGGAACTCTTTGTAGCGCTCTCCCAGGGCACCACCAGGGAATGCTACATCTTTCCCCGGTAATGGCATAATCACGTCGAAAATGCCATACTTATCAACATCTTCTGCTGTGAGAGTTTTGACCTTGGGTGGTTCCCAAGGCTTCCTTGATCTTTTGCTTGATCGTCCAGACGTTGTGTCATTGACTTCACACATACTGCTTTGAGTGCACACTCTCAGTGAGGACTGGAGACATACCAGCATCTTCAGGACCCGCTTTGTCTCCAAGCTGCACATCATCTTCAATGGCGTCAATCGTCATCTCTGGGTCTTCTTCGTCGCCTCCAACTCTAGCACTGGGCGGAGTGTCGAATACTAGATCCCCGACTACAGGTTTTTCTGCACCATGCATTTTGATTCTCTCCGACACGATAGCGTTCCATACATAGGACTGATACGCGTGGACGTACATGAGGCGCAGGTTCCGAGGTATCTGAAACCCGGATGAAAAGTTGCATCTTTTAGCGATGAAATAGACAGCCTCACCGTCGAGAGTGCGCCCATGGCATTCCTGGTGTCACCACCCATTTTCTTGAAGCTCTCCAGGATGCACCGCTCGGCAACGACGCGCCGAGGCATCAGTTCCAAAGCTTTGTCCAAGTCTCCGTCGATGAGCCAGGCATTCCGAGCCGCTGCCACGTCGGGATGCTCTCCCGGTCTGTTACGTAGGATGAGTTTTACAGCTTTGTGCCAATCAGATTTCAAAAGTGCAAGGCCGATAGTATGCGTTGGTATTGAAGCAGTTCCGAATCGTTGCATTCCTGATGAGAATGTTGATTGTACAACAGATAGGGAAGGAGACTAGAACATGATTTACCGTAATAATTGATGAACCCTTTGTTCTTGATACTGTTCATTGCACGATCGATGGTCTCCACGGAATCAACTTGTACATTTCTGCTCAAATGTCAATATTCAGTGTACAGCTAGGGAAGAAAGATATACCTAAGAGTGATAACGAAGGCGTTCCCCTTCAACATGCCCAATTCCAAGCTAGCTTTTCTATAGTTAAAGTCTGCAATCCGGATCCCACGTTCTCCTCGACGAGTTAGAGCCTCTTCAACAGTTCTGCGGCCAGTGACACCACTGGCCAAGTTCCAAATATCTTCCACACTCTTGTTGCCTCGTCGGAGAGAAACCCGCTGGACAGTGACCCCACGCTTATCTTTTGTACCTGCGACGGACAGGTCTTTAACGTTGACATGCAGAACTCGCGACAAATGTGCAAGAGCGTCTTGCGTGTCACGGTTGGTTTTCTGAAGGGTAAAATGAATGTAAGGAGGATATGTCCCTCTCTCTGGCCGCTCTCCCCGCCCTCAAGCAACATATTAGCTTGATTGATATGAATTCCACGAACATGGAGTAGATTACCTGATCTTCCCCCCCGTCCTCCCCGTCCTCCTCCGCGTTCTCCCCGCTTTGACCATTTGATGACTATACGAGAGCCTTCATCGGTGACGGGTTCGGTAGTGTCTGTTTCAGTCTCTATCTTCCCACCAAATAAGTCTCGGATGGCTTGATGAAGGCCAGTACGAGTGGCTTTGGACGAGATTCGCTATCCGAGCTCGCCAAAGTCAGATTGCATTCAGACCAAGAAGTAGTGAACACGGCGAAACAGACATCTGTCAGCACTTTGCGATGGTCTTCCCTTCCGCCCGGCCTCCCACCTCTGGCCCCCCTACCTCCACGTCCGCCTCGTCCGCCTCGAGACCCGCGATCCCGTCCCCGCTTGCCCTTTTCACGTTTTGAAGGCTCTTCTTGTGGCATCTCTGCGACAGCGCTAGAGCTCTCGGCTTCTTCGCTTTCGCCTACTTTCGCCTGTCGTCCTCCCCAGCCGCTATCACTCACGAAAGGTGGCTCCGGACCTTCTAGAAACAGGTCCTTCAGTCGACCGATGGTCTCCTCCGAAAGGAAGGGCGCGAGAGTTGCCGTGAAGCGTTCCGGCCAGGGCCCAACCTCGTTTTGAGTCTCTGGAACTTTTATTTCATCATCTCCACCGCGCTCTGCAGCGACGAGGGGGAGGTCGATGACGGTGTCTTCCTGTGGGACAGCCACCTCCTCCAGTTGAATTGGAGTAGTCTTACTGGCTGCCGCAGAATTTTCATTGGTCGGTACAGCAGGAGTGGAAGCAGCCTCAGCGAGACTGTCACCTCCCTGCTTTGCGTCCTTTTTTGGGGAAGATTCAGGCTTTTCCAAAGATTTAAGATGAATGACGTTGCTGTCCAGATCGACTTCGAATACAAGAAAGTCAGTGAACCTATGGTTCAACTTAGCATGTGCCCATGAACAGCATGTGAACAGCATCTCGAACCTTTGCTTGATGATTCCTTCGATTCTTGGTACATCGTGCCCTATGTATTCAGAGATTCCGACATCGGTTTCCATTATGCGCTGCATAGAACCATCTGCAGTGTATACAGGTGCGGGGGCACCTAGCAAAGCATGACTGGGAGGAAGCATGCTCTCATGCTCTTTGTTTTCACTGCTCGAAGTTTGTTCTACCGCATCAGTGGTAACCTCACCAGTGTCTATTTCAACGTCCCGGTTAGCATTTTCGTCTACCTTTGTCCTCTTGGCCGCGCGTTCAACGCTGTGGTCTTCTTCGTTTTCTCGCGGACGGATTTTTGGCGAAGTGGACATGAAGAAAATGAACAGATCTCGATTATCCTGCGTACCGAGATAAGATCAAGAGGTCCTGGGATGAGATTTGATCTTGTCCTTCAAGTTATGTCTTCTGCTAGTGTCTTGACCTATGGTCAGAGGGCCTCAAGACATGCAAATCCTGCCGCCAAAGCACTGCTAGAGACCATAGAACGCAAGCGAAGCAATCTGTGTGTTAGCGTCGACGTGACAAAGCAGGCCGACTTTCTCAGGATTATCGACGTCGTTGGTCCCTACGTCTGTCTCGTAAAGGCATATCGCCATTTCTCGGACTGTGCCAGACTTCCTGCTTTTGCTTATGCCTATTTTTTCTCAAGACACATGTCGATATCATCGAAGACTTCGAGCCTACCCTGATAGTCCGGCTCAAGGAGCTCAGCGTCAAGCATGATTTCCTCATATTCGAGGACAGAAAATTCGCGGATATTGGTATGTCCCTTCATCGGCATAGGCACAACGAACATGAAAGGTAACTGGTGACGTGCAGGGAACACCGTCGCATTGCAATACTCAAGCGGCGTGCACAAAATCGCAAGTTGGTCCCACATCACCAACGCGCACCCCGTCCCCGGGCCTTCAGTCATCACTGGCCTTGCATCCGTGGGTCTGCCTCTTGGCAGGGGACTGCTCTTGTTAGCGGAGATGAGCACCAAAGGTAGCCTCGCCACTAGCACGTATACCGAGGAGGCAGTCCAGATGGCGCGCGCGCACCGCGACTTCGTCATCGGCTTCATCGCGCAGCGGCGAATGGACGGCGTGGGAGCACAAGCCGCGATGGGTGCCGCTGATGAAGACTTCCTCGTACTCACCCCTGGCGTCGGTCTCGACGCGCGGGGGGACAGCATGGGCCAGCAGTATAGGACGCCGCGAGAGGTGGTTCTCGAGTCCGGTTGCGATGTCATTATTGTTGGGCGAGGGATATATGGCAAAGGAAATGGCGTGGACGTACAGGAAGTGCAGGCACAAGCAGAGCGGTATCGTAAGGAAGGATGGGCTGCATACGAAGAAAGGATCGCGGAATCCTCATCATGACACCGGGGCACTGCCCTCTACAGGGACGGGAGGAGAGAAGATGGAAAACCGAGGGTTGTTGTGTATTTCACGCTTAAGCTTATTCTCATCTGTAGCATGTCGTTTTATGAACATTCAATTCAATGATCTAATCTGCAAAGAAATCGAAAACAAAATCGAAAAAAGTCCAGACGCTATGGAGTGATTGGGAAAGTTTTTCAAATCAGAATGAATGATACATAAGGTTACTGTTGCATTTGATCCTGGTACATAAGATTCTCTACCGATACATTTACACATATTTGGTGATGGATCCTAGGCTTCAGTTCCCTTCCCTCTCCGCCTTCTGTCTTTCTTCTTCCTCCTTTGCTTCTCGCTCTTCAGCTTCAACGACTTCAATGTCGAGCGGAAACGTCAAGATAGCGGCGATACCGGTTAGTTGATTCAGTTCTGCCAAATGAATGAGAACGAGTCAGCGTGGAAAGTAGATAAGAAACGAAGGTTATGAAAATAAAAACGCATGTGAGTATGAACGCGACTTACGCTGGCCTGACTCGTGCATGCTTGAGAAGATGAGGACTTCACCACCTTTTTGTCGAACGGCTTCTACGAGGGAGACGTATTTCTTCCGAAGCGCTGCGTCGCTCGCCCTGTATGCCAGTCGTAGGTATTTCAACAGATACAGAGGCGCATGAGCAAGTTACCTGAACAACTCGTCCGATATGAGAAGCGTGCCAACCGCGCCACGGTCTACAGCAAGCGAGACGTGGTCTGGCCCGTACCACGCACGCATCTCATCCGTCCCCAGCATCTTGAAGAATCTTGGGGCTGGTCAGCCAACGAACCTACTAGGATCCAGCACATTGCAGCCTCACTTGTCAAGCATGACGCCCTCCCGCGCGAACTTTGTCTCCTTCAACTGGGTTGCAATCTGCAGGCATGGGACCAAGGTTATCTCTGGAGTCAAGAGGGCACGCGCGACACCCACTTCCGGGCTCTTCAGCACCTCGACGAGGCTGTGCACGTGCGCGCTGTTCACATGGATCTTGATGAATTTGTTCCGTGCACCCATCAGGGCCTTATTGCCCGTCCTGCTTGCCTCCGCCATGATGTAGTCGAACACGGCGTCGCGCACCCACCCGGGAGAGGCGATGACAATGGCGCGGAGGGAGGGGGCAGAGTAAGGGATATGCCGAAGGAAGGAGGCATACAGCGCGGAGTAGAACCGGGTCAACCCCTGTCGTGGGCAACGCCCAGTCAGCGGAGGGACCAGTATGTGAGCAGTGGACCGACCTTCTCGTGCGCGGAAGCTCCGGTCGATAACTTTCGTGGTATGGGTACTTCAAGACGCTGGAGGATGACGGTCATGTGTTCCGAAAGCAGACAGAAGATCGCCGTGCCTGTCGATCGAAGGGTTCACACCATCAGTTGAGCCCCTGAGCACGGCCAGAGCGAACCCGACCTTCCCCACAGACCACAGCGCCCACTTCTGCTCCTCTGCCCGGGACGCAGCTCTCCTCGACGCGGCTCAAAGCGATGCTGTCCCAGCCGCCTTCGCCTTTCTCGAGCCTCACATCGCGGTTGGCCTCGAGGTCTAGTGTGTGGAATGCGCCCATCTTGACGTGCGGGTTCTCGGAGGACACACGGCCGGCGATCTGCAGCGAGGCGGTCGCATTCTGCGGGCTGCCGGAGGTGTCCGAGGAGGATGGCGCATTTGCAGACGACGAGGTGGACGGCGACCAGGTGACACGAGTGACGGCGAGGGTGAGGTTCAGACGGACACGATGGGACTCTGTGGACCCTGTTGACGAGACGTTCTGCACACGGCGGATGGCGGGTGCGCGGACGTGGTCACCCTGGGAGTCGTTCAGCGATGAAATGAGGGAGGATGGTTGTGTTACCTCCTGTATGAGGTTGTAGAGATGCCACATATCCTCGTCGTCTTCTGGACGGAGTGTGACATGGCCCTGTCTGCAAATGAGCGTGTGCTGCTGCGAGACGAGTCAAGGTGGAGAGCACAGACTGAGCCATCCTTGTCGATGTGTTTCCCGACGAGCTTCATGATGGCGGCCAAAAAGATCGACGGCGATCGACCAATATAGGGTCGTGGGAAAAATAACGCCGCAAGCTTCCTCTCATACCCTCGCGTTCACGATGTCGAACCCCGAATCAAAAATGGCCGCTCTGACCTCCCGCCTCACTCACACAGAGCAGCCGTCCTCTTCGAGGCGCCATGACGACGACCATTCAGATCTCGACGACGAAGAGCTCTTTGCTCAGCTCGAGGAAGAGATTGAAAACGGCGCAGATGAGAGGCTACGGGAACAAGGCATGGAACGGCTAAAGCGAGAGTGAGGTGCCTCCTCATCCTCGAGCCGGCCCGGCATCGCGTACTAACGCAGTCTGTCACAGGATGGAGAGATTGCAGTACATGAAGGACAGCGGTCACGGCAGATACGATGAACTCACAGACGAGAAGGAGGTCATTCGGGCCAGTGCGTGAGTCTTTCGCAGCCACCGTTCTTGCTCGCAGCTCAGTTGAACCCACTGGCATGACAAGGAAGGAGCCTCGCTGCGTGATCCATTTCTATCATACCGACTTTCGGCGGTGCCAAATCATGGACAAGCATCTCGCTGTATGTCGCCGCACGCTTCTCGAGTGCGCGTTAGCTCACAGACATCGCAGAGCATCGCGCCAAAGTACTTTGGCACGCGCTTCCTCAGGGTCTTCGTAGAGAACGTGCCTTGGCTGGTCGAGAAGCTTGGTGTCAAGGTCCTGCCGTGCGTGGTATGCTTCATCGATGGCGTGTCCAAGGACAGGTGCGTTGCAACCGTGTCGTCAACCGGGCAGGTTCTAAATGTGTGATTCCAGGATAATTGGGTTCGAGGATCTGGGCAATAGCGACAAGTTCGAAACCGCGACATTGGAGTGGCGGCTCCTGAACAGCGGTGAGTGGTCCCGAACGTGCAATGGCCATGCAGATTTGACTGAAGCGCTATAAAGGTGTTATACAGAAGGAGCAGCGAGGTGCTCCCGAGATCGTCTATGGTGCAGCCCCAGCAGTAAGGCGTAATATCCGAGGACAAAAAAATGATGACTCCGATTTTGATTTGGACGATTGATGACCTATCGATTGTACCTCATACCAGTTTCTGCCCATTTTCACTAGCAATATCATGTGTACATCTTCATTTACCTTGCTGTACTCGATCAAGACCGGTGGAGGCACAAACGACAGAGGCACCTTTTCACAGGATAAATAGGCATTATATTGTATCTAAGATATGTAACAGGTGGGTGTACTGATTAGGTCGTGCGTATTATTTATAGATGGTGTACAAATGAAAGTTTGATAATATTCAGCCCTGATCCTGTGCTCTCCACATGTCCTCGACGTCTTTCGCGTCCAAAATGTGATCAACCACCTCTCCCCCGGGGCGCTTGACGAATGACGCATATGTCGTTGCTGTTTGACCATCCGAGGCCGGCTCGAGGAAGACGAAGTGTCGGAGCGACCGGCAGAACATGAAGAATATCGCGGCGATGTAATGCGTCGTAGTATGCGACTTTGCGTGCGCCCGGCGGTCGGATGGGGCCCAGATCAGCGTCTCGACGTTGGGAAAGTGCGGCGAGATGGCCTGAGAGAGCGCAGGAATCATCGTCTGCGGCAGTAACATGGTAAGCACCGACTGGAACGACACATCACGGCCTACTCACGGAGTCGTACGATCCGTCGTGGATCTCGAGGAGCTTGAGGACGGGCCAGCGCCGTTTCGCGCCTATGCGGTTGAGCAGGCTGGTCATGCTGAGTCCGACGGCACTGCTCTCGTCCGTGGCGGCCGCCGTGCCGATGACCGTCCGCCGCAGACTCAGCCTCTTCAGCTTCGTGCTGAACATGGCCAGCGCGGTGAGGGCGTCGACCTCGACGAAGGGTGGCAGGCGGTTCAGGTCGACGCGGAGGCTGGTGATCGGGCGAGTGGGGGGCGTGGAGCGGAGGAGCGAGAGGAGGAACGGCGCAGGGCAGTCCAGGGTGTGCAGGCCGCGGACGAGGCTGCTGGGGAAGGGGTGGTATTGCCCGGCGTTCTTGAGGTGCGCGGTGGGCGACGGCGCGGCGGACGTCGTCCCCATCTCGGTGATATTGGTTTGGCGCGCGAGGAAGTCGAGGACGTCCTTCGAGGACAGAGACAGGTCTGTGACGAACCTGTCCAGAGAGAACGAGGCCTTCCGCAGGACCCAGCCGTCCGACTCTGGCGATGGCATGCCGAGCATGGTCAAGTCTTTGAGGCTTGTGAGCTCCGCGAGCGCGGAGGACACGAGCTGCAGGCCCAAGTGCGACGGACGCACATCCTCAAACGCCAGCGTTAGAGAATGGACGTGGCTCGCTACATGTTCGAGACCTGGTGTGGTGATGGTTTTGCAAAATGCGAGGGTGGAGATGCCTCGAAGGGACACTACCCCGGAATACTGAGGTCGAGTGCCCGACTCGGAGGTTGGTTGAGCGGGGGTGGGTGGAAGAAGTGGCGATTTGAGTGCATGTAATGCCTCCTCGTCTAGAGGAGTGTGGAACGGGGATTGGGCAGCAGGATTGAGTACGGAAGTCATGTCGTGAGTGGGCGTGAAGTCTGAAATGCTCATAAGTCTGGGACATTGACCGTCGTACTGGAGGCATCTTATAGACTCTCAGTGAGAACGGATGCAAACGGATATGCGCATTTCCTGGTCCAGAGGTCGGTGTCGCGGATACGGATGTGCGTATGTCGGACAAGGCACACTCCAATGCCGACCATACCTGAATTGGAAAGTAAATTTCCATATTTGGATAACACACGTGGCCACCACACGATCAGGGACTACAACCCAGAGGCTAGAGCGGTTGGGCTCAGGAGCGACTCGATGGATCTTGGCTCGTTCTCTATTCCAATGTACCCAACGACGTCTGACACTAGCTAGATGCAGCCACTGACTGTTTCACCAACGCAGCTCAAGTGAGTCGGAGCGAATTGAAATAACCAAGGCCTCGTAAATTAAATCATTACAATGTGTATATACAACCCCTAGCACGGCCGAGGCCCAATACACACAACGGGGTGCAACATTCCGCACAACTCATTCATCCCCTGGGTTCTTATACCGCCTGATCGCACGTTTTCTAGCATCCTCGTGGCTCACGAGGGGCCTCGGATACCCAAGTTTATCTGCCAACGCGGGCGGAGGATTGTGAATCTCTGGCGAGTGTAGAAGTTATGCCCGTACGACGGGGAAAGCACCAATAACCGTGAGTATCTCGATTAGCAATCTTTGTTATACTGAACGGCAGTTGACTCACCGGCTCCCCGCACTTTAGCCAGCTCTGGCACAAAGCAGCGTATGTACTCTCCCGTCGGGTCCGCCTGAGTGACGTCACCATCAGTCATTAGTCTGAATCAAAATACAGTTTGAACTACGGACTTTCTGACTCTGCGTATAGGGATTGAATATTCGGAAATACGGCGCAGGGTCCACGCCGGTGCTCGCGCTCCACTGCCAACCGCCGTTGTTAGATGCAAGGTCACCATCAACAAGAATCTCCATAAAGTGCTGCAAACAGTGCAAAGGAACATCAGCATGAAAGAAAATGCGCGCAAGGCGTAAGCCCATACCTTTTCCCCAAGCCTCCAATCGATCATTAGGTCTTTGACCAAATACATCGCCGTAACCATCCGCACTCGGTTGTGCATCCAACCCATCATACGTGCTTGTCGCATTGCAGCGTCGACGATGGGCACGCCTGTGAGCCCGTCCTTCCAGGCCTGGAGATGAGCATCAAGTGCCTCGGTCTCCCATTGCACGTCTGCCAGTTTTTCTTGGAAGGGCCGTCCCATCGATACGCGTGGGAACAGGGCGAGAACATGACTGTAGAAGTCTCACCAGGCTATATGCCATGTTCTCGGAATGAGAAAATAAAAGAATGTACCAGGAAGTACAGCACAGCATACCGATCTCCTGCACCCACCGGCCAACACCTGTCTCGCGACTGGCATCAACCTTGGCATGTTTGCTTTCTGAAAGTTCTAGGGTCGCGCGTATGCACGCGCGTGCGGATATGACGCCAGCTGCCAGGTACGGACTGGGTGAAGAAACGATGAGAATATCCAAGTCAGTGCTGCATTCTTCTGGCACAGGCAGAAGACTCAGGAAGATGCCGCATAATGGTTGATGTTTCACCTCAAGCGACTCGTAGTGTCCGCATCAACTCTGTCTCTTGCGTCCTTGTACTTTCCGATACGACTTTCCTTGTTCCGGTTCCTCGAGGGTTCTTTGGCCCCGTCGGCGAGCGGACTGACGGCTCCGAACTGGGAGGTACGGGCAGTCGTATGGAGAAAGCGGTTCAGTATCTGCGTTGCCGAAACCAAGTTCAGGAGTCTACCAAAGAAAACATCGGGTAGAAGAAAGACTGTAACTGACCTCTTTAGCGACATCCTCACCCTCGCGCCAACATGTACGCATTCTTTCTCTTTCATCTGCGTCGCTTAGGGCGAAGCCCTCGACCTCATCTGGTACTGGTGTATTGAACAGCTTCCCGTACGTGGGATGCTGATGGATCGAGGGAGAGTTCGCTACAGGGTTAGGAGCGCATGCGAAAGGCGAGGAATCAGAGGCAGAGAGGTGGGGAAGCCAAGCACGCAGGAAAGGAGAGTACACCTGCGTGCAGAGTTGTCAGTGCGCCAACGCAGGTCCCCGAAGGAGTATCTGACCGTATATCCCTTGCCACCCTTCGTCTTCACTTCGCCCGGTGGAACAACGCATTTATCGTGTAGAAACGAACAGGCCACTTCGCCTTCCTTCTTCGCAAGCTCGCACACCTTGACATCTCTGCGGAGTTCATCGACCTCGTACTCGATGTTTGCATAGAGCCTTGTAGCCTTCCACTCCCGCAGTAAAGACAACATATACGCAGGAATGGTTGTACGCGGGGTACGTGACGTTGTGTAGAGCGGAATGTGCAATTTTGCGAGAGAGGCCTATGGTTCAGATGCTCTATGATCAGCGGACTGGACAAATGGTCGTTGGTTGATCAAATACCTTGATACTCTTCAAATTACGCAGGGTGAAGTCGATCCTACGTGCACCCCTGTCATGTGCGATGTAGTCCTGAGGGCTGAGGATGAATAGAGCGAGAAGAGGAAGGTTGTCCTTCTGGGCTTGTGCAGAAGCTTGCGCAAGCGCTCTATTGTCACTGACTGCGTTCACTCTCTTGAGTGTGGGATATGACAGTGTAAAATAACCATGTACAGACTTCTCAGGTCCTCCATTCTCATCCAATAGACAATACAGTCCCCCTTGCTAGGATTCTTCACGCCTTGTTTGACAGCGTCCATCAACTTGAAGAGAGGAGGGTCTCTGTCCACTTTTGCAGCAGCCTCTGCGGTCGCGATCTTGTTTGGGAGAAATTTGACATCGTGACGGGTCCTCTTGGAGGGTGAAGGTACTACGGAAGACGTGTTCCTCGCGCTCGGAGACAGAGACATGCTGCGAAGACGCTTCGACATCCGGACAATGGCTCTGGAAGTCGTGATGGACTGCGGAGAACGGGGTAATAAAGGGTGAGTTGGAGAGGAGAGTTGAGAAAACAGATTGATCCCATGCCAGGCTACTTGTTGACTCCTTCAAGCGGCTGCCTCGATGTCGATACCAGCTTCGGACGCGATCGTGATCCGCCTTGCGGAGCATCGACTGCGCACGTGACCGAGTTCAGGTCACTGGATCTCTTCAGCACGCATTCCGATCTCCGCACCATAGGCTGGAGACAAACATTGTTGATATTTGAATTTCATCGTTATTGTCACCAATTGTGATAGACAGATTTGTCTAGGATGCTATCAGTCGTAGTAGTAAAGATAAGCAATGCTTGCACTTACCAGCCACTATAACTACATCGAAGAGAATAGGACGTTTTACTTTGTACGCAGGCGAAGATACTTACATTGTCCGGGTCCTTATAAATATGCTCACTACACACTGCCCATATCCGACATCAATTGTCTGTCATCCCTACAGCACTAGAGAGAACATTGTTATCGCCACTACGATGCTGGACATAGTGCCTACCAACCTTACGCCCCGTCTAGAACCAGCTGAGGTCCTCGTAGAGGGTTGGCCAGTACCTGCAGCTGCACCTGCTCCTGTACCAGCGCCAGCACCAGAATTACCTCCGGCATCAGATCCAGTGGATTGCAAAGCCAACTGCATCATATGAGATACCTATTAATACTTCCCTTCCATTCATGAGAAGCACCACTCACCAATGCAAGATGACCGCCCACAACCGGACGAGCCCTAAACCCATTGACACTACCATTGTTTGCCCAGTAGTAGTCCGAAAGCGGCGCAGAATTCAAACCATCGGCAGCATATTGGTACACCGAGTTGACGAACATGTCTCGCCCGGCCGTGCTCGACATTATAGCAGCAGTCCATGATTGCCAGTCTATACCAAGTCAAGCCATTGCTATCTGCAAAAGGAAGTGCACCGACCTGACTTCGTATACGTGTGCCTAAATTTAGAGCATGAAATCGCAGATAACTAGACTCGAAGTTCAACAACGCACCGCGTGTCTAATGGGACACCAAAACTCTCTGAATAAAGGTCATGAGCTGACTGTTTAGCTACGAGGTGAGGGTCCTACCTAGAACTGTAGGATACCAAGCGGTCTCTAGTTGCAAACAACCAAATCAGACGGTGATCTCGAGTAGTTGAACAGACGCCAGCTTACGCATGTCATACACCGAAGTTGGAATAAGATTCGTGTTCAGCAGTTTGTCCGCATACATGTTGTATGACAGACCCCAGCTGAGCGAAGCACACAGGAAGAGAAAGGTCACTCTCGTTTCTCAAGAGAGACAGATGGAATACAAACGTGGCATCGTTTCCGTACTGGTAAGCGGCTATCAGCACTCATTGCGACGAAGCGGACGAAAGACATACTGCGAGAGTAAGATGTTGTCCATCGGACGAAGTAGCGTAACCTTGCCATTGAGTGACATATGATGCGGCGATCGACTGGAGTGCCCATCACACTTGCCAGAAGTCGTCAGCGCATGCTACAGGATGTGTACGTACACTATAATTCGAACTCGTTGCAGAGTCTCCTACCATGGCGGCCATCTCCGCCATTGCTTTGATACCTATGATCCCCTTAATGGCGAGATTTGTTTGATTCGCTAAGGCTCCTGCAAAGTCATCCGTGCTTATCTGATCTCCAGGAATCAGAGTGTTAGCAATCAGATACTGAGCCCACTGGTCGAGGAGGTCGTACTGTGTTATCACACGCCAAAACATCTGCTTCAGCCGTTGCAATCCACACTTATATGAGAATAACGCACATAAGAAGTAATGAGCGACGTGTCGTTTGTCCGTTGCACATAGCTTAGCGCCATTATCAACATATTGCCACTCTCTGCATTTAAAGACCAGTCAGATAGAATCTGGGGACGAATTTCAATACATACCTTCAATTGGCATAGGCTCATCCTTTCCTGTAATATGCATGAGCAGACATAGATGACAGGTCGCTCTCTACACACCATCATTGTGTCCCGTAGCTTGTGGATAAACAGAGCCTGCGGTTGGCGATCTTAGTAGGTAGCCTATGTTATGCCAGTGTTACAAAGCCTCAAAACCCACCCATATCATGGCAAGCCCAAGCATTTGGATATTGCCCTGTCGCTTGATACTCGAAGAGTGGAAGCAGCAAGTCCTTCCCGATTACCGGATTGGTGTAGAGCAGTATGGGCCAAGTTGGGGATATCACATCCACAGTGTTTACATTCTAGTAACACTCATGTCAGTCATCTGATTAAGACCGTGATGGATGGGTCTTTACTGACGCCATCACTAGATATCTCTATACAGCAGACACGAATGTTCTCATTTAGTATATCGTTTCCATTGACACAAATACGACACCTTTCAAGAATACCATGATGTCGGACGTGTTGAACTGGCTGGAACTGTCTTTCGAGATTGTAATCTCAGTCGCTCCAAAAGCTTGCCGCACGGATAAGGCGACAACCGCTGAGTAGTTTGACGAGATGACTGATGCATCAGAGTTTACTTGCGCATCGAATGCTTGCGCTCGTGCCACCGCGTTACTGTAGTCCCCGAGGAATGTACTGATCTAGAACGGAGCGGTGGATCAGTGTTCTGAAATCCCGGGCCGCCTTCGATGGACATAATACCCACAGCATCAGCCGCAGTAGGGTATTGACTCCAGAAGTAAGAACTCCGGTTCTGCAGAGCATTATTCGCAATAAGGTACTCGACCGCCGGGTCACGAGCATGTCCGATGGAGAACACGACTGGGTCAGTGGAGCCTGAGACGGTACCTAGGTCGTGAGCAAGACCAAAAACGGGCCAATCGTCCGAGACAGCACGGAAGTCCGTGTCTTGAGTGTTCAAGAGGGTACCGTTGTTGATGAATTGCACACGGACGACGATATCCTGACCTGTCTGATAGGTCGTACCAGACAACTATATGACATACATTACTTATTTAAATCTGGTGATGGTGACGGACAGGCCTACATTTGGTGTTGAATAGTAGGCAGATCCCTCTACGGTGCATGTCAGAGTGAGGATCTAAAGTCGAAATGTATTGGGATACTCACGTTGAATGTGATCGGAGACTTCGCCAAATAGTGTCTGATCTACCAGTTGAACTTGATGAGTAATTATACTTCCCACCGTCGTTGTCCAATTAGCGGTGAGGGTATCGTCGCCTGTTATCCATTCTGCGCTAATATCGGTATAGACTTGGACGGTGTGAGAATTGCCGTCATTTGCAGCCGCCGACAAAGAAAGATAGGAGAACGGAAGTGATTGATTGATCAAATTGCTCGGCTGGGAACGAATGCTCTGTCAGATGTGGAATTGAGAGAAATGTGACTGATGCTACCTCTACAGGGCTTAGGAATGACACGGTAAGATCAATAGGGCCTGCGGTCAGGACAAAAATGCTCTGAGTAGACGTGAACTGCTCCAAAGCATAAGTACGCGTTCCGGTAGAATTGGACAAGTAGATGCGACGTACTTCCAAACTTTTCTGCACGGCTTCCTGTGATTGCGTTCCGGGTACGTTGGGGACACCCAAGAAATTATACGTTGTTCCATCCACTTTGACATAACCCGCCCATCCAAGTGTCTACAAACAATTTCATGTCAGCTTCCAATATACATTGAAGACCGCACCGGGGCACTTACGGATCCGGTCCAGAATTGCGGCCAAGCTGCGTTCAACGCAGTGCCGCCGCTCTGAGCAAGCCATGCAGACAAGTAAGGAGAGCGAACTGCCAGGGGGACTGATGCGGGATTGAAAGGCGTTGCGGTCCATGTTACTGCAGCACACACGGAATGCAGCAATAGCGAGATTGTCAAAAAAATGAGTGTATACATTACGGAGGTAACGGGCTCGGGCCACGGGGTATCAGACGTTAGTTGCCTATCGGGACGTCAGCTTTTATTTAAATACTGACATGACATAACGTGTGTACGAGAACACAAAACAAAGCTAAATTATGACGACGATCATGAGATTGAAAGCCATGCAGTGCACCCGGCACGTAACCTGCCTGCATTTCCAGATCGACGGTCAGTGGTCTGGGGTTTTCGGATCACAGGACTACCTTCGAGTGTCACTGGATTCCAAAATGCTTAACCGGGACATCAGAAAGACGAACTTGACAGAAAAGCTCCAGCTTGAGTGGCCTGAGGCCCACGCGCTGCAGCTAGCGGTGACGACGGCCCGTCTCGTTTGGTGGAAACATGACGCGGCCGCATGAGGACGCACGGAACCGATGTCACGACTGAGATCAAACCGACCCAATAGACTTCGACAGATGGCAACAAAGGAAATGATTCAGTCTCTTGCTCGGGAGGATTCTCACGTCGTTCTCTTTCTCCGTATTGACAGGCAATTTGTGACATTAATGACCTACCATGCCTTCGAATATTTGTGCAGTTATCTTCACGCAGTACACAAACATCGAGTGCGGAATTGAACGATACAGACGTCTGTCTTTCTCGACACAGCCAGTGATGCCTAGGATTCACCAACAGATGTGATGTGATCCAACTCAAACATAACACTCGAGGAACGCGTAATTATATACAACTTACTAATACAGTCAACTCCCTCTTAACCCATACCTCTCAAAACCCATACTCCCTCTAAACCCATAGCTTTTCCGATCCACCAAATTGCTTTGTGGGGTGTAACAGTCTCCCCATAACCCATACTCCCTGATAACCCATAGCTCGTAGCTTCCACCGAGGGGGTATGGGTTAAGAGGGAGTTGACTGTATGTATCAACGTTCAGACAAGATCAGCAACCTACGCGATGGCAACCGTGCCAAGAGACAGTCCATGTTGCCCGGCACGTTGACCAGCGGAGGATGTCTCAGCATTGGAATTCGAGAATGAGTGACCGCGGTCAAGAGCGTGGTACTTCTGCGAGCTTTGTTCTGCACACTCTGAGCAGGCAATACTAGTTCATCGACACGTCTCATGTATTTTGAAAAGTAACGAACTGCTGCATAGAACGGTTCGACCAAGTTGGGCAGGCACAGTCCTCGACCTGTTGGACGGTTCTGAATAACCGGATGGTTGGTCAGAATGAAACTGTCGTCTTGCGAACGAAGCCTCCGATGAAGAGAACGCAAAGGCCACAAGTGAGTAAGAACACGCTCTGTTACTGTATGGAAAGGCGGAAAAGACTGCGGATGCCTTTGAGAGACTGAGAAGCGCCGTTGTCCGCGGAGCGTAGAGCGATCAATTCATCGACGAAAGCGTATGTCTGCGATAGTGCACAAGAACTAATAGGATATCTGCAACCAAAGACTTCGTTCCAACTATGAGAATCGAAGATTGAGCCACGAGGAGTTGGCGAGGGTGTCAGTTTTCTTAGGCAGTGGCTGTAACATCCTAGCACGGATCGAGAATAGACTAGGTTCTCGCACTCACGATGAACCTCAAGGACCTTCAAGACTATGGCAACTACAATAACAAAGTGTTCAGTTACATTCGCAAACAACACTGCGTACCTTTCGCCTGCTTGGGAACAAGGCCTAATTTCCACATTCCCGCCAACCAAACACTTACCAGTCTTGTCCGACGCTGTGCTTGTCGGACATCTTGAACAAATTAAATCGAACTAACTTCGGTCAGTAAACCAACGGGCAGCTTGGAGACCGGTCACGTGAACTTATTCAAACCAAACAAGCACCCACAACACGGTCGCCGACGCGTCTCCTTTGTTCGCCTTGTAAGTCCTTGACCTTGCTTGTTCATTGGACTTCTCGTATTCCACCATGATTAGCCAATCAGTTTTTGACCACCTCGCCTTGTTCTGTGTATCCTTGTGGGTCTTTGTAGTCGACACCTTCCCCAAAAGGCATGACTTGTGAAGCAGCTGGTACCTACGTCTACCACCAGCAATCGTCGATCGACCTCGATAGTACTTAAGCGATCCTATCTCGCAACATGAAGGCTTCATTGACATTTACGAGCTCTACGAGACTAGCTGAGACCAACCAGCGACGCGCATTCTTTCTATATTTTTCATCCATACACTCTCGCACCGTGGAAAATGTCTTGCACTACCGTTGCACCTGCCTTCACCCTCTTTCCCACTGCCACCGGCGCTCCAAATGCTTTCAGCATTCTCGCCACGTCGCAATCACCCAGAGACAGTTACGCGCTGTATGAGGACCTTCGGCAAATCTTTCGTCCTTCAATCGGACGGCTCGGTGGCAGGAGGAGATGCAATAGCACACCATCGATGGTCTCCGGGCTGAAGAAGGTTTTCGGGATGTAGAGGCTTCTAACCCCTCCATACGGCATGGTGCACCGTGTGTACATCATCCATCCTATCGTTGAAGGTCCGTTGCACATCGCGAGCATACCCACAAGACACCATCTACCATATAACCCGTAATCCACCAAAATATCGCGGCGAGACACGAGCTTCTTATTCATTCGGAAGGCGGAGTCGTCGCTGTGATCCAGTACCGCGCGGGCGCTATTTCTGGATCCCAACGCCGTAGCTCATGGACTCGAATTGGACATCATTCATTCATAAAGACGGTGCACACAGATTGGAAGGAAGATTGGACATTATTCAAGTATCAAATAATACAAACTAATAGAGGAAGGGGGATAGCACTCGGAAAGGGAGCAGACGTCGAGGCGTGGTACCATGAGTCACGATGCAGGTTCAGAACGCAAGGCTTCTCATTTCACTCGAGCACAAGTTGAATAGCTATATTGACAAAACATGTATAAAGCGATGACAAGAGTAACAGGAATGGAAAGAGACGGGTAGACAGCGGGACTCAAGTCAGCCCCAATCCCTTTCTGAGTGCATCCGTCAAGTCCCACTGATCTGTATCGCCGTGTACGTCGAACATATTCACCCCCAACATCCCGGCTTCTCTGACGAACGCGGCCTTCATCCCCAGCGACAGCGGGTCATCGTACGAGACCACCTGTTCCGCCGCAGCAGACCGCAAGAACGGCGTACTGGAACAGTTGTCCCAAAACCGGGTGAAGCCGTTCCGTCCCGCGTAGAGGCTCTTAATCTCCTGCCCGGAAACAACCATGCTCGTAGGAGCCGACGCTGTGGTATTGTCCCCGTCCCCGTCGGCGGCGTACTGCAGGACACCCTGGCTCACGAGTTCGCGGAACTGCACCTGGCCGTCGTCTGTGCCTCCGTCTTCGTTCGTGGCCACTACAGCGGCAGGCACCGTGTCGGACTGCGGGTCAGCGTCGGCTTCGATGCCGGATACCAAGGTCTCGGGCCACCGATAAAAGGAGTGTCGGCGGACCGAGTGCCGCGAGCGCCTGTGCCGAGAGCGCGCACGGAGGGCTGTCGCGTTCGACCTCGAGAGGTAGCCGTACGACGGGACGCCCAAGACGAGCTGCGAGGCGGGGAAGCCGGCAGACGTCCACGCATCGAGTGCCGCGGCTGCACTGGCGCGGCGCTGCGTGGCGTTGCGACAGGCGTCACTGAGGGGGGCGTTAGGACCGGGTGTCGGCGAGGCTGCAGAAGCGCACGCCGGCTGGTTCAGGGGAATGCCGCTCCAGTAGAGAAATCGAACACGCACATCCCCACGTGTCGTAGTTCATGACCAGGACCCAGTCCAAAACCTTTGCGAACGCGGAGACGTCTTCCATGGGCGCCCCATTTTCATCCGCGAACGGCACGGTCTGTACCGCGGCAGTAATCTTGGAGTCCGGGGGCAGCGTTGACCGCAGAAGCTGCAGAAAAGACAGGAAGTTAGAGGTATCATTTGAGGAGCCAATGTTCCCGTCATTCCCGTCCTGGCCGGGATATTCCCAGTCGATGTCAATACCGTCAAGCTGGAACTGCTTGTATAACGCCAAGATATTACCAGCCAACACCTGTCTATTCTGTGAGTCCGACACAGCGGAGGAGAAGAATCTGGGTCATTTCGCGTAAGCTGGGTCGGACTTGCACGCCATGCATCCAGAGCGACCCACTTGCTCCCAGTCCAGCCGCCAACGCTCAGCTTTACCTTCTTCCCGCCCTGATGGGCCGCAGCAACCAGTCTCGAAAGCAGATCCGGAGCGTCCTTCGAGCCATCCCAAGCCAGGTTGAAGTTCTGATCGGGCACGGCAAATGCAAAGTCTATCCAGTCAAAGCGTGCATAGTCGATCTTCTCAGGGGGGAACGTTGATGCTGCCCAATCAGGGTAGTAGGCCATTACCTGCGGCTTCGGAGTTGCACCGGCTTCCTTCACCGGGGAAGGAGCTGGCTGGACCGAGGATGACGACTGGCTTGATGATGACGGAGGGGCAGCAGCGGTAGCAGGTGCAGCAATAGCATCGGGCAAGGCACCCGGCGGGAAGAACAAAATTGCCTCCGGTCCAGCCGTCGACGCCGGACTAGACACGTCGGCGCTAGAAGACGACACAGTACTAGGACTCGTTGAGACATCTGTGCTAGGAGAACTAGTCGAGAGCACAGCGGTGAAGCTAGTCATGGTCGCAGTTTCTTGGAAGGTCGACGTCAAAGTCTCGGTGATGACCAGATCACGTTGCTGCAGGTCCCACGGCGCGCACTGGACAAGGAGTGGAAGGACAGAAAGAGCGACGGGAGTGAGAAGAAGGATGGGCATCTCCGAATCGGACAGGGGGGAAACGGCAGCGGCAGAATCCAATGAATGAGCCACCAGGGCTCAGAGATGGAGAAATCGAGTCCTGCTTGACGGGACCCAACATCTCTTTGGGAGATGAGCAGCGAGCCAATGAGGGCGCGTTGTGATTGGGACTGACTAGGCTGACGATAGGATACACACGAGAAATCCTGGGCCTAGATCCTAGGGGCCCAGATCATTTTGAACTGGACTGCACTCTAGATACAACAACTCTGATTCGGACTTGCAATACTAGCGTAGATGGTGGAGATAAGGACCAGCGAGACTAGTAGGATCAAAAAACCAATGGTAGGATGGTGGATGGACCAGGCCTTGGGTCACAAGCCGAGCTATGCCTACAACTGACCTATTGAATGTGCATATCGAGAGCAATCAGTCGATAGAGAAGCAATGTGTGGGCACACCCAGTCACATCTGACGAAGGTGATATTATGCGCAAATACTGCGGCTCACGGGCCCGTCGGAAATGAGAACTGGCATGCCCTTGCAGGGAAGGTCGGGCTGCACGCGGGCATAGACACGCCGTAACTCGCACATACCGTCAGCATGCAACTTGTGGCGGTGCAGATGATATCTGAAAGCGTTGCGGGAACTCACGTACCTGGCGTCGTACGATCAGAAGCGTACAACATCACGGCTCCGATGCAATGGGTCTGGTGAACAGGGGATGCATATTTATAACACATTCGCCCCCACGACTCGAATGTCCACGAATAGGATGTGGTTGCACGCTATCTGAGATGCCTGGAGGAGAGGAGAGAGTTTCCCCAGAGAAAACGGACGCGATACGCCCACCACCGAGTTGCGCTTGTGCGAAGAAATTGTTTTCATCCTCGACGCGGGTCCTCGAAGCAGCAAGTCGCTCTCCTTGGCGTCAAATGCGAAGGACGTCAAGGATTGAGCGCCCGCAGCGCCTGCGTCGGGGCGCGTGCCCAATTGTAGCCAATGTAGTAAGCCCACCGCAGCGATGCGATCGCAAACACCAGCGGGTCCATCAATTGGAAATCCGACGTGTCCATATCTGGGATGACAGGTATTCTGTGGATAGATTTTAGACGACATTATGCACGGATAGCGGACAGGGAAGCGGCAGGGTGTCGATAGATTCCTTGGTGGACGCGTGGGGTCTGGACGGGAGAGGATAAAAGAGATCTGGCGGTGAATCTGAGAGTCGGGACGGATGTCGATGAGGCTCTTTCGGCATCCGTGGGCGATCCGCGGCCGCGGCCGCCTTGTGTGTCTGGCCGTGTCTCGTCTCGTGTTCTTCAGACACGACAACGTTCACAAGAACTGGCCAGAAATGGCAATCACCCTGGCGTCGTGCTCCCTTTGGTTGGTCTCTCCGGCGTTTCCGCCCCTTCCGCAATATCACAACGTGTAACATTATGTGTCTAGCTTTTTTCTTGGGCTGCCACTGCCAGCGGTCGAGTCCTTCCGGTTCCCCCGGTTTGACGCTCTTTCTTCTTTCTCGTGCGAAGACCCTGCACCGTGTCCACGAGGCCCTGTATAAAAGGCCCGCCCCTTTTCAACCATATCATCCATCCTTCCGTCGCACAGTCCAAGTATGTCCTCCTCTCTTTCCCCTCCGCCTCGCATGCCGTCTCCTCACCTGCCTCCTTCACCCCTCTCGTCCCCGCCTCTCATCCCAAGGCGTACATCCCGCAACCGCCTCCAACTCCCACCCCACCCAGAAGAGCCCCCGATCCCACCCCGTCTCGTCGGCTCGCCCCTCCTGGAGAAATTCACCTCCAACTCCCCCCATGAGCCCCACCTCCTGAGCCAGAAGGCCCAGTCGGAGTTGTGGATCGACGGAGACGAGTTTGGCACCCGCAACAGGGAGCTGTCCGGCCAAAATCCCATCCCCTCTTCGTCCGCGTCCCCGGGCTCAGGGTCCTCGCCAAGACGAAGCCATCGCCGCTCTGCCTCCCTCGTACCCCACCGCGCGCGTTCGCCGCCTCCTGCGCCGCTGTCCACTTCGCCACCGCCGCCCGTGCCACCGATCCCGTCGTTCGCCCTTGCCACTCCCGGCACAAAGAGGTCGGTCGTGTATTCGCAGCCGGCCAGCCACACGCAGGTAAAAGGCCCGAATTTGGGCATGTCATCTCCGCTCAACCATCCCTCTCCCCCGAAACGAAATAGGTGGGCCCGTGGCGAGGCTTGGATTGCGACGTGCATTGAGCGTCTGGCACTTCATAGCAGCTCGCGCTCGGTGCAATCATGAAACCGATGCATGGAGGTTTCTCCTTTGGGATGGACGCCGGCAACTCTGCCGCGCGCATGACTCGCCATCAATGCCACCTCGGACGCAGTCTTATTGCTCGCGCAAGCTGCGCGTCGAACCAATGGTCGTATTCTTGGAAGGACCATAGAACGGGGAAACATATCTCATTTTCCGCGTACATTATTATCGTCGTCGTTTGTTCTCACATACACTAGATCTTTGCGGCTGTCGCCCAGACGCCCTTGCTACCGCATTCATCGCATTTCATCGCTTCCCATCTCAACGTCGCATTTCGCATCATAATCATTTCCGTTTCCACACCCAGATCTTAATCTCATTTTTTCCTCGGGGGTCTATTCAACTTTCTTCTCTTCGGGCACAGTCACATTAGTCTACGATATGTACATCAACGTTGTCTACTTATAGCTCAATTAATCGGTAGTTGTGTAGCATAATCTTCTTTGTCTTGTTGCGCTACACGTTACGAGCTGCTCTAAACAAGGATAGCGGTTGAAGACACCGTCTTCCATACTTCTCTCGTCTGTTTTGAATAAACTCAAAATACTTCAAACTGATACGCCCGACATCGGGCCTTCACACCCAAACATGAATGCACCTCTCCGTGCATCTTGTCATCTGAGATCAAGCTTAGCCGTTGGACGCTGAATCACAGTAGGATGGTACTTCAAATTATGGGATTTGCGGGAACATGATTCGGGCATGGTTCGGGCACGACGGCCGCGCACACTGGCACTGAATCAATTTGAGCTCGGCTGCACCGCACCGCAGTTGTCGAATGCTGAGCATCTATTCGACCCCTTCGCACAGCTTGATGGGCGGCCCCTCCCGAAGACCCGGCCACAGTAAGACAGAAGCAGAGCCAACGGACAGAGTCCTACAGCTCGCCAGGGGACCTTGGGCCTCCGTGCGAACCCGCAAATCTCGCTCATACTGCGCCTGCACTGCTACTCACGACACCGGTTGACAAATGCAGCCGAAGATCCATCAAGGGACGCCTTCTGGTGAGCATCTAAAATAAAACAATCAGTACACTCCGAATCAGATCATGCTCGCGAAGAGCGCGTAGGTGCAGCATCACGGAGGATGTGACAAGATCTTGTCGCAACGTATAAGCAGCATATCCTAAGAAACGTGAAGGCTACATTTGTCAGATGTGGAAGACACCAAATGCACAGTAATGTATAAAGTCGTCGTCAGCGGTATTAAGCAGACAAGTCTAGGTATACGCTCGGATGATGTTGTCAGTCAGTAAAACCCATGGAAAATAGATACACGATACGATTTTGGAAAGCAGTACGAGAGCGTGAACATAGTATGAATACAACTGCGGGGAAAATAAGATACGAATAAGTTAGACGATCATACGCGGAGAATGTGGGACCGCAAGGGGAAGTCGTACCGTGTACACTAGACGGACCATAGGATTACAGAGACATCCTGTCCTATCCACCGCCAGCAAGCCTGAGGAACACCCAAAAGTCCCATTAAAGTCCCATCCTTTCCGCCAACGTCCGGTCTGCGCTTTGGCTCGCAGCATTGTTGTTTCCCCGACCCCCTCGCCGACCACCGCCGCCGCCCCCACCTCCGCCGCCCGATCCACCTCCATAGGCGCCATTGCGCCTGGAAGTCCTATCCCGGTCGCGTTCACGATCGCGGTCTCGGTCTCTGTCCCTTTCTCTGTCTCGATCACGCTCGTGCTCTCTGAAGCGTTCCCGGTCCTTATCTTTCTCCCTGTCGCGCTCCCTATCCCTGTCTTTATCCCGCCCACGGTCACGGTCTCGCTCCCGATCAGGTGACCGTGGTCTCGTTCGCTGGTCCTCGTCAACGTCCATCTTCAGGGGTTTTCTGTCGATAGGGTCACGCCGTTCTCGCTGGCTGTTGTGAGCAATCGAGTGGGCCTGGCCGTGCGCCGGCTTGGACGGGAGCGATAGTGCCATGTTAGATGCGGCGGGGGGTGTACGTGACTCTGAAAGGCGAGGCTTTTTATGCGCCCGCGGTCCAGTGGGCACTGGTTTCCCAGAGCCATTTGTCGTTGAGGACAGATGGGGAGGCACTTGGTAAACGTTGCGAGGTGCTGGTGAGTGAGAATGGGCATTGACATGAGGCATGCTAGCTTGACGCCCGTTCATCATGATACTCTCATGGGATTTATCCAGTTCCGCCCTACAACTGCGTGAGATGCGGCGAATCTAGTGGTTTTGCACTGGTACTTACGAAAGCGACGCGATTACTTGGTGTGATTCTGTAGTAATGAGCAATTGGTTAACATCGTCAGGCAGTGTGGCACACGCGCTTAACGCACCTCTAAGCGCTCCTTCCAATTTTTGAACCACCCGCCGGAGTGCACGGACATCCTCCTTCAACTTCCCGGTTTCTCCCACCTTGAGGAGGTCATACAGTTCGTCATTCTCTTCCTGGAGTACTTTTGCTCTGTGGGTAAGAGTGGCAATCACTGTGCTTGAGGTCGACGTAGCGGTTGTCGGACGATCATTTATATGGGGCAGCAATAGCGAGACCAACGCAGGGGGTAGGGATATGGGATCATTCGTCGTCGGTGGAGGCTGCGTTGAAAGGTACTGGCGTAAATGCGTGACTTCATCCTAGGATGCGAGGGAACGAGGTCAACCCAAAGTAAAATCACGCCAACAACCCAGAACATACCGTCAACTCCGCGACTTGCGCGTCACGCTCCCTCAACAACATCTCCAACTCCAACTCTCTCGATGTCGGAAGGTCCATAACACTGCTCGAACGGACGATGCGCCGTCCTTCTAGGTAGGAGGAGATGGTCCGCGAGAACGCCGCTTCGATACCACCCCGCGAATGTTGCTCACGTGGCTGTCGCGTGGAGGAAACGATCTCCCAAATGGGTCCAAATCTCGCCGTCCAGTCGATACTTCAGGAGGGTCTCAGCAATTCAGGAATCACACTATAAGCAGTCGTTTTTGGGTAATGCCCATTCGTTGTCTGAACTGATTTCAAAATACAAATGGGCGATGATATGAGTAGATGTAGCTCCACTCATGATATCGAGTGATAACACTCCTCTCTCAGACCCCTCCCCTCAAACTCCTCTTGCGCTACCTCCTTCTCCTCCAGCCCAAGTATCCCCGGTCTATGAATAACGGAGCGCTATGATGCCTTCTCGCGAGAGCAAGGATTACGCGGTGTACTGGTACGGTAGTCCTGGAATGCGAACGGTACGATCTGGTGACCCTTTGTGTGAAGCCCGGCTCGGAAGGCACCATAGTGGTGATGGTATACTGGGCCTGTTGTGTCCGTGCGCATAAGGAATACGACTATGCGCAATGTGCGATTGCATGCGATGGACGGAAAGATATGAGGGATGGATTCGTGTGATGACCGGCACTCGACAACATCTACAACCTCCGCATCCCAAAGACCTTCTTTAACCTAAAGGCCGATGCGCTGCTGCCTTTCTTCCTGCCGAGTGACCGTCCATTCAAGGGGCGCAGTGCTTGCCGGAGGTCCTCGTGCATGACATATGTTTCCCGAGGAGACTGGGAAGTGGCAAAAATGCTGAATGCATTTGGTGGAGTGGTAGTGGTTGGGAACAGAGTAAAGGCAGGTGTAATGGTGGTGTAAGACATTTCGGGTTGTGTTACGCGAATAGCGTTGTGTTTATGAGAGATTGGGTTGCAAGGTATTTGGAACCTCCAAATGTTGATGAGGGCTTCATGTCGCAAGTCCGAGCCGTTTAAATATCCTGATGTGTGGCTGTGGCAATCAGGGCAAAGCGAACTCATGTGAGTCTTACCCCTCAAGGCAGTTGGTCGGTGGCATCTACGAGGACCCACAACTACCCACCACCACCCACAGTTGAGGCATGTTTCCAGGAGACGGATTGTACATGTTTGCTAGCAATTCAGGCATTGGTCAATCATTGGGTGGGAGGCCGACTCAGAAAGGGTGAACAAAGGTGGTCCTTAGGTGGACGCGTCGGACGCGTCGTAGGCGATTGTTTGGTCCGACTTGGATACTAGGTAAGCACAAATAAATACACACAAAGATTTGCTCAAATTCTGCACCCGTTGGCTTCTCTTTCGGCGATGCTTAGGTCGCTGTTTCTTCCTCCTCTAGGATTCGATTGCGGTGATAGTAAGTAATATTTTGCTCTAGGTATAGTTGTTATGCTTTGCTATGATGCTACATTATTCCCAAACATACGAATGCGCTACGCGTTGTGAACTTATTTTCCTGCAACAGTATCTGAGCTGTCTCACAAAGCGCTGTGGTTCTATATATTGAACTTCTCAAAGGACTAGTCTGGCAGAATGCCATTTCGCATTCCACTTTCAACCCTTCACCAGTTGTCATTGGATCTCAGTGTGACTTTCAGCTTCTGGTGAGTGTCTCATATCTTTCAGTCTTACAATGTCCATATATTTCCATGTCCCTTCTTGATGACAACCTATTCACACTGTATGAACACCTGTGCCAAAGGCGCTGATGTCATGAATAATACTTTTCTACAACGGTATCTGATGCCAGTTATTTCTTCTTCTGAATTTGGTTCAAAATGTTAGTAACGACTAAGACTGATATCTCCTTTTATACAGATCTAACTCATCGAACTCACTTCAGGTGGTTGGTGAGTTTTGTAGTGCTGTGTTGCTTTTAAGTATTCTCGTGCTTGCATCATTCATTTTATGGCGTAGCTAGGTTGTTTACTAGATGCAATAGATGTCCATTTGAATAACACTGTGCAGCTGGGTGACATACTGCAGGAGACAGCGGATATGTGACAATCAGGGAAGAGCAAGTTAAGGGTTTGGACATGATATCATGGTTCTCGGGTCAACAAATTCTCATCTTCAAAGGCATCTGGCGGTACTTGACCTTGGATTTGACTCAATGCGCCCTTGAAAATGTATACGAAAGGCCCAGATTTGACAGGTGGTGGAGTCGATTGATATGCGACGGGTAGTGTGCAGCGAGGGCAATGAAACCTGTATTGCCGTTCATGACCACCTTGCCTATGCAGCGCACAACTATGGTGAAGATGTAAGAAAAGAGGAGGTAAGATAGCAATACTGACCGCTCGACGAGGATCGGCTCCTTCGCCGTTGCATTCAATTTGAAGATTCTGGCTTTCCCAAGCTCACTATCCTGCGATCGGATGACTACCGCTCCATCTGTTTCGCGCCTGGGCAGGGAAGCAAGACTTTTGTCTATGACAAGCTAGTTAAGACACAAATGGATCAATGTCCGGTGGCAACGGGTGCCGAGAATACACACAATAAACTCCCCGCACATGCAATCTTAGCGGAAAACAAGCATTAGTCTAGCGTACGGGCAAAACAGGGCGATTTGCGGATCATCATACAGTAAACGCGCAGGGACGCTGTTGATGATGCTGTAGGCTGAGCTATCAAAGTGTTTCAATTTTACTACCGCAGGAAAGTCCGCAAGATGCACTCGGATTTTTACTGACCATCGGTCGACGACGATACTGCGGAGCGAGAAACGACCTTAGGCATCGTTGTAATAACGACGGGGACACAAGGAGGGGAAGTGCACTCAGAGGACGATCAGTTGTAGTGCAAGCAACAAAATATATTGTTAGTATTAATATTGTGAACGCTTACTTAGTGTGCCTGTGTGACAGAAACTTCCAATCGTCAAATCGTGGCTGTGACGTCTCGTCATGTGACTCCTGCATCCCTATTATGACTTCTCCAGTCGTTTGCTGTGTTTGCTGTGCAACGGCGGCTCCCTGCTTTTTCTCCCATACAACCCCGTTCCCTTGTCTAGCAATCTCGCGTCTCTCTTCCGTCTCCACGATATGGCGGAAAAAGATGCCACTGCAAGGTTGCGCCGGGCAGTTAAAGGTGTGTTGACTGCTTTAGTCTGTGGCGCATTGCTGACGGGCCTACAGAGAATAACCTCTTTCTGGTGAAACGACTCATCAAAAGGACTGACATGAGAAACACCGATCCATCCAGTAAAAGATACACCTCTCTGGCCTGGGCGGCAGTTCTCGGTCACGAACAAACCTTCGAATTCTTGTTGAGCAGTGGTCACGATGATCTTGAATTGAGCAAGGTCAACAGTACATCATCACCTTGAGCGTGGTTACTCACTCGTTCTTAAATACTCCTTCAGGACTCAGACAACAATACCATTTTAATACTTCTTGCCGATGCAAGACCTCCTATGACAATGCCATACGGGTCAGGTCCTAGTGATCATGAGTTCTTGAGCGCTACGCTACGCATGGCACGAATGTACCACGAACGGTACCCAGACATCTTAGACTGGGCGAATGTAGAAGGTAAAACGGCTCTTCACATAGCAGCATTGAGAGGAAATGAGGACTTGGTGCGGGTAGGTATCGGTCTTTTCTCCGGCTAAGACTTCGCGTACTTAGTGCCCATAGATGCTATGTGACCTGGGGGCCGATTTCGACCTTCCAGACAATGAGGGGAACACCCCATTACACTAGTGAGCCTCTCCTGCGTTTTAGAGTAAGCATCTAACTGATGTGCTACAGTGCCAGCGCTTGGGGACACTTACCAGTAGGTTCAGTACAACCCTATCGGAGCCCATGTTAACAGTGTTTTAGATTGTACAACTTCTTATCGAAAGAGGTTGTCAGTACTCAGCTCGCAACAACGAAGGGTTTACTCCATCAGACTATGCGTACTCGTATGTTAGAATCCTTTATGCTGTGATTTTTTATAATGGGAACTTCAGGATCAGTACAAGAGATACCTTGCAAGATGCGGCTCGCACGCAGTTTGAGAATAATAAGAAGGCAAGGCGTAATGTCTTCGCTCAAGCTGCCGCCAGAGGCACTGAATGGGGTTCAACATCTGCGCAGATTGTGCCGCCGCCACTACCACCACCGAGAATCTATGGTTCCTCCAGCGGCTCCGTTCGGATGCGCAGTGGTTCAGGAACGAGCCGTACGACGACAACGTCTGATAGTGGCGATCTGAGTGACACCTCTGGGCAAGCACCGCGAAGTCATCCTTCCATCGCTTCTTCCTTATCCCCATCAAGAAGTGCCGTTCCTTTACCCTCAGCAACGTATTCTCCAGCACAAGCTTCCGCTAGCTCTTCAGGCAGCACCATGTTCTCTCTTCCTTCACCTTCACTTCAACCTCATCCGGTAACCTCGTTGGCAGCGAGCTCCAATCCAGCGTCGGCGCTATCACCGATAGCGACGCGCATGAGAGAGCGAGATGCAGATGCGATGGAAAAATACAAGCTACGACAACGCAGCGGGAGTGCAACTACCGCCTCAACAGACGCCCACTCGCAGAATGGGTCAAATCCGTCCTCAGCAGGACCATCCCAGCCCTTGGACGATATCAGACCATTGAATTCGCTTGTGACAGTTGGTTCGGTGGCGCCTCGGCGGCGATTACGACCTTCTGCTTCTGCAGCGCAACTTCGCAGCAGCCCACAGGCTCTCACGTTTCCCCATAATTCACCCTCTTCACAGCAGGATATGCTGCGGAATCGGTCAGGCACCAGTCCCGCAACGCTCAAGCATGTCCCGCCCGCCTTGGCATCATCACCTACGTCGGATTCTGCAGCGCTGCCGACTCCCACTCAGAGTTCATCATCACGGCCAGCACTTACTCGCAGCGGTAATACACGAGAACCTCCAAAGGAAAAGGCATATACTGGACCACCTAGCGAATATGCAAAATTCCCTCCTCCGCCTGTGTCCGAGCAACCTACCGAGCGTGAGCGTACGGCGACTCCAACCACGACTTCGCATTCACGACGATTACCTTTCAATATTCTGTCATCACATAAAACAAGCATCGATCAGCATGTAGCCGCAGGCGGTCATAGAAGGAACGCTTCTGTCAACGCGGTAATTCGATAGGGGCTGGAAATGATTTATTCTTGGACCGCAATGTTTCTTGGACGATCGGGGAAGATATGTACGGATTGTCATGGTGTATCGCCTGTAGTTTTCTTCGTGCTGTCTTGCTGTGTTGTGCAATTACACTTCATTATTTGGGTCTGCTCATCCATCTCTCCAATATGGTATCGCTGTTGAATATAGTGAATTTATAGCAATGATATCGCACTGTAGAAGTCATCCACGTGAGGTGTCAGCTAGCTCGGTCGGTGCCGATTACGATATTGCACAGTTGCTCACCTGCATGCAGTCCTCAAGGCCAAAGGTGGTCAGCGCCGTGATTCTGCCTATCTACTTATAGCCTTTCGCGACTGCTCCTCGAGTATCGCCTTGCCAGCGCATCTCTAAGTCGCTGCTCCGGACATGACTTTCCCCACCGCAGGCAATGCTGATCCCGATCCTACCACTCAGATACCTTGGCCATCGCGAAGCGGAAAGCGTGCCCGAGAGGTCATTCCGTCAGGCCAAGATATCACGGACGAGATAGTGCACAATGGACATGGCTCCAACCAAGGATCGAATGGGAAGAAGAGAACGTCTGGCCAGGATAGCCTTGCTAGTCGACGACTGTCTACTCTCGATCTTATCAACTTGAGCATATCCATGGCTGGATCACAAGTCGCGTGGACGGTTGAGCTAGGGTATGGACTTCATGTGTGCGATGTGCAAGTTGTTGTTCAGGAGATGTCGGCACAGATATGGAACACCCTTCTTGTTATCCCTCGGCCTTTCAGAGCAGTTGACGAGTCTTGTATGGCTTGCCGGTCCAATAAGTGGCTTGGTAGCCCAACCCGTCATAGGTGAATACTATGGTCAATTCTGGCTTGCCGTGGTCGCTGATAACCTCATGTCCGAAGGTGCCATCTCCGATGCATCAACATCCAAGTACCGCCGCCGATACTGGGTCGTGCTATCGACATTCGTGCTTGTTGTGTCTACTCTCACCTTGGCGTATTGTCAAAACATAGCTGCTTTCTTTGTTGATATTCTTGGAGGTGGGGCAGGTAGCTGGGATCCCCAGTGGACAAAATCTGTGGGTTGAGAGCGATTCTCTGGCAATCTGTGATCTGGATATGATTCCTGATCGGCCCCTCATAGGTCAAGAATACCGCTATCGGCTTGGCCATTGTTTCTTTTTACCTCTTGGATTTCGCCCTCAATGCATTGCAAGCTTCGCTACGTAATTTGTTATTGGACGTCGTACCTCCCGAGCAACTCAATGCTGGTAACGCCTGGCACAGTAGAATGCTCAATGCTGGCAATATCGTTGGATACGGATTCGGTATGTACTACCCCATTCGAGAACTGATATTCGCCTGAATATAAATGAGGAAAGGCTTCCTTCCCTTGGCCAATCTGCCCATACTCCGCTTGCTCGGTGGTGATCAGTTCCGCAAGTTCTGCGTCGTTAGCATGATAATCCTAGTCCTCACTGTTTGGGTCACGTGTTTCACACAAGAAGAGAAAGAGCGCGAGCAGCGACGTATCGAGAAGGGGTGAGTGTCCACAATTGTGCGCGTCTAACCTACCTCAACTTTGGCACCAGAAACAAGTTACGAGATGTCCTGAACAACATCTATACCGCTATCGTCCACCTTCCTAAACCTATTCGACGTGTTTGTTACGTACAACTATTCGCATTCATGGGTTGGTGAGTGTGGCGTCGGCATTACATTAGTACTTGCTCACAAATACCTTCAGGTTCCCTTTTCTATTCTACGCGTAAGACCCTATTCAATTTATATAATGTAAATGACTTTTCAGTCTTGTTTTTTGAAACGCAGAACGACGTACGTCGGTCAAGTGATGGCTTACGAGCTGCAAAGAGATCCGGATCACGACACGGCCACCAGGATGGGGGAATTTGCCATGTTAATTTACAGTATTGGTCAGTACCGTCTCCTAATGACGAAGGGCGAAGCCTCAATACTCCTATAGTGGCTGTCGCTGCGGGAGCACTCCTTCCTCATCTTGCACGGCGTGACAAACGCCTCCTCGCTCATGAGGGGGACGAGGATCAAGATGCTGAGCTGTCGCGTCTTAGGACGACTGTCCTCCAATGGAGGGCCGATGCAGCTCGCAAGGGACAACCTCTCAAGCTGCCGCTTATGCCGTTCTTCCTGAGGAACATATGGACGGGTGCAATGCTGTTGTTCTCTCTCATAACATTCTCAACCTTCTTTATAACGAAGGTGTGGCAGGTATGTCGTTCAACCTCGCGATCAGGGATGCCTTTATCTTACCGGTGCACAGGCCGTCATTGCGGTCAGCCTGGTTGGAATTTGCTGGGCGGTAGCTTGCTGGGTGCCATTTGCTATCATAATGGAGGTATGATTGCGGTCTACTGCCTGTTGTGATGCGCCACAGCTCAGTGACTATCATTATCAGTTTCTCAAAGAGCATGAAAGCGATAGCTCCCAAGACCGAGAGGCTATGGCGAGAGAATGGAACAGACGTCCTTCCCATAGCCGCACGAGATCGACACCAGCACAACCCCGTAACGACGGACAGCACGAACGCGCGCCCTTACTCCGACGCCGTCGTTCATTCGACGAGCATGGTTCCGATCCTGTTTCTCCTGAAGCTGATGCTCTCGCAGGAGGCACCATCTTAGGAATCCACAATTTAGCTATTGTATTCCCGCAGTTCATCGTACGTCATACTGCAGAATGTTTTGTTCGACGCCCGTTTTGACGTGACCTATTAGATTGCGTTGGTAGCGAGTGCGATTTTTCGCGTGGTCGATGCCGATGTTGATACCGACCCCTCTCATCATACAACTTATTATGGGAAGAACGGTGTTGCCTGGGTGTTACGATTTGGCGGACTCTGCGCATTGGTGAGCTATTGCTTGAAGGTTCTTTGTTGTCTTTTGTTGATGCCCAATACTTGAAGTGTGGAGCCGCCATTGCTCGTATGGTACCACCTACTCGTACCGAGAAGGAGATGAGAAGGAGACTCGCTGAACTGAAGGTACTGCAAGAGGAAGATACGCCGTAGTCGCGCTTGCAATGGCATATGGACTGATTGTAAATTAGTAATTGGGTTTGTTTGGTGCGGCATGAGTCATTTTGTATTGTGCATTGGATTTCTCTAGGCTATTTTAACGAACATAGCGTAATCCCAGTCGTCGAACTCTCTTGTTGAGACTTGACGGCATGGAATGAAGGTGACTGGTGCAAGGTCCTCGTCACCAAAGAACTCCCGATAGTAATAGGCAACTGGTGCAAAGTCAATCCTATTGCGACGAGACAGAAGGCTGGAGAACATACAAGACGATGCTCTGGTAGGTCGGTAGAATAGTTGGATGCATAAAGCACGACTCCATATGTGGCTGAGCTGGGGAATATCCTTGGCTTGAGGGAAGACGCTGTTGTCATCTGATCGAAAACATAAAATTACAGATGCTGATGTCGTTTCCTCGAAAACCGAGGCTTCCCAATGAAGACGCGCGTCAAGACGGCCCACAAGATCTCCTGGAGGAATGCTGTTAGCGGTTCAGTAGGCTCAACGCGGATCCAACTTGCCTTGAGAGAAAGTGGGCATTATGGGATGCAAGATATCCTCCCCCTCATCTGACATAAGACATCGCCCAGTGTGCATGAGAACCTGCTTCTCTAACAGCGCATTCCTGGGCAAAGCGGATACAGTCGCAAATAAAACAGGTGCGCTAAGGATGTCCTATAACGCCCAAGTGCTCGACGTCGGCATCAGTAATTGATTGAAAAGAAGTGCGTACCTTTTCATACCACTCGCACGCCTTTCGAACGTGGGCCAAAATACTGGTGTTAGCGAGCCAGTAGACTGTTCCTTGATGATACCCTTTCCAGCTTCCGGGAGTGTCTTTCAGCGCGCTCACTATACGTTCAACGTGTTGAAAAGAAAGGGCGATCTCGAGAGCCAGTGAGGAGGGCGATGGGAGGCTCAGACTACTCGGTATAAGACCAATCTGGCCAGATATGAAGATTCGTTCAGCTGCCTTAACAAGTGAATGAATTGGGATGTCGGACCGCTGTAATGGGCATCACGCACTACTATGGCTTGGGAATAGGGACCAATATTGGCCGGAGCCCAATAACTCAGCCCTTGTACATGGAGTGCCCGGCGGTCCGCAGGATTTCTTTCTGCGTACGCAATACAGTCCAGTTTAATCCTGATAGGCTGTGGTAGGTCGACGGCAACACATGCGCGAGCCGGTGGGCCACTTCCAAAAAAGGCGGCATAGATAGTATTAACACGAGTAAAAAAGTCCATCGATGACAGAAAGACGTAGATCTGAGTACAATTCGAAATACTCAGAGAATATTTTCTGAGGCTGTCTAGATTAATGTGAGAGAAAATGTCGCAAGAAGAAAAAAAGCAACCCCTCACCTTGTAGATTCTGAAAACAATATCTGACTTCCTCCTCTAGAGAAATGTTGTGACCCCAGTCGGTCTTTGGGACGATTGTAATGGAAACCCACTGGCCAACTTGTTTTTCGGATGGCCTGGTAGCTACTGGTTCCATTCCCCATGACATTCCAAGGCTGCTTCTTGTGAGTGATCTTTTATCCGGGAGTGACGTGGAAATTAGGTTAGATAATTCTACAAATTTCTCTGAAAGAAGAGGAGGGACAATAGGGGCGGGAGGAGAGCCTTCTAACTTCGGCTGAAGGGTCGCATGCTTGATACGAAGATATGCAACCGTGGCAAAATCATTGTCAGAATGAATGACAGTCTCCACTTCAGTGCTACGGATGGCGTTCTTAAGTTGCAATGTCTCTTTAATATAATGTAGCTCACAGTTGGATACGATGCTTGAAGAGGGGGAAATTCAAAGTCAAAGTCTCGTACTCGCCGCCTTCGCCGCAAATATGAGACCCATAAAGATCATTCTAGATAGAAAATGTGTAGATTACTTCAGGATGTCGAAGGGATTGGAATCACAAACCAGCTTAACAAGCATTGGTTGCATTTCAGCCAGAGTTTTGCCAAGATGTTTGAGTCCGAGTCCAATACCTGCAACCTTGATAATGACCGCCTCCATCCCGGAATCAATCATTTCGGACAGAAGTTCGGCTTGATCTCTTTGCCAGAGGTAGCACAGTGGAGTCAGAGAGAGACGGCGGCACCTGATTTGCACGACTTAAGAGGATAACGACCTTTCAATAAGATTGGGCATCTCTTACACATGTTCCACTCGGACTCGCTGATAATTGGACAGGATTGCCCCAATGGACAGTCCTTGAACACCAGGATGGTGTTTCTGAGTCAATTGTCATTGCAAGCGGTCAACGTTTTTAAGAACACATTTACTTTCACCGCTGACAACAATGCGTACAAGTCTTCTGTTTCATCTCCAAGTACGCCTCCATTCTCTGCATGAATCCTATCGCCATATTCTGGCCCCTGTTCCACGGCTGCACCAGATATGATCCTTCTGTACAGAGGCACATCAAGTGCTTGGGAAACGAATTCAATAGCATCTTGCCCTACAGTCTGGTAAAGGTAGGAGTCTAGTTCCTCTAATTCAACTGTCATCGGAAAAGGTTGATTTGAGACGTAAAACGAGAGACAATCGGACCTTTGCCACGTTCAGGACCCAGCGAAGCAGCCGCAATGAGCTCATGGCCATTTTGATGGCAGTGCAGGAGATTGTAGCAGCTGTCCTTGCCCCCGCTCAGCAATGCGACGTACTTCATAGCTGATGCAAATGGTCCAAGTTTCCGCAATTTGGGGACTAGGTTTGTGGCTAGGTTGACTATCCTTACAGAGGGTCACTTAAGCTGCGGTACTGGGTCGGCATTTTCCAAATGCGAGTCCCCCGAAATTCTGCTTAGTCATGCATGGTAATCGCCGCGTGTGCTATTATTCACTACTTATTTATGTGGTGCCTGCGGTCGCTGCCGTGTCTCCTTCATCATCGTCACCATCTACGAACGAGCTCGACTGTTATATACAATTCATGGCTGATTCAAATATCGCGTCTTCTATGGACATTGATGAGGCTGCGATCGATGAGGGCTTGTACTCCCGTCAACTGTGAGTGTTGCAATGGGCAATGGATGTTACGACGAAACATTCAATTATCGTATCGACAGTTATGTTCTTGGCCATGAAGGTAAATAGTGCGTGCACGTACGAGTCAAGCTGCTCATCGGTCTTCGAATCAGCAATGAAGCGCATGGCTGCCTCGAATATTCTGATTATTGGGGTAAAGGGTTTGGGAGTAGAAATAGGTTCATATGCACTGCATTTCATCCTTAAGTCGCGTTGCTTATCTAATCGACAGCAAAGAACGTTGTTTTGGCTGGTGTGAAATCAGTCACGATCTATGATCCCGAGCCGGTGCAAGTACAAGATCTTAGTACTCAGGTCGGTTTCTTCTTGTTATTCAACGAGTAGTCGCCGAACAGATGTCTAGTTCTTCCTACGTCCGGAAGATGTTGGAAAACCCCGTGCCGAGGTGGCCGTTACACGCTTGTCTGAGCTGAATGCTTATGTTCCGGTGCGGAACCTAGACGGCCAGCCTGGAAAAGAAATCACGGTGGACATGATCAAGGGCTTCCAAGTAAGATATTCGCAATTGTCCAAAATCAAACACTCACTGCGCCTCAGGTGGTCGTGTTGTGTGGGGCTCCATTGAGTAAGCAACTCGAGATCAATGATTGGACACACGCAAATAGTGTTCATTTCATTGCTGCCGAGACTCGCGGTCTTTTTGGGTGAGGTCTACTGATTCTCTTCTTCAATACCGGTGAACTTGATATCTCGTTGTTAAGCTCGACGTTCAATGACTTCGGGCCCAAATTCACATGCGTAGACCCCAAGGGTGAGCAACCATTGAGCGGAATGATTGTCTCCATCGAAAGAGTTGGTGTTTTTCTTATGTCGATCGCCTGTTCATGTCCTGGACTAAAAGTATAACTAGGACAAAGAAGGTCTCGTCACCTGCTTGGACGAGACTCGACACGGCCTTGAAGACGGCGACTTTGTCACGTTCTCTGAAGTACAAGGCATGGAGGAATTGAACGGGTGCGAGCCTCGAAAGATTACCGTCAAAGGACCGTATACGTTTACCATCGGTGATACGTCCAACCTCAGCGAATACAAAACTGGAGGTATCTTTACGCAAATTAAGATGCCCAAAATTATCGAATTCGTGAGTGGTTCTCCTTGATTTAAGAGATTAATTCGAACAAAATCTAATTACCCGCTGTCCAGAAATCACTTCGAGAATCTCTGAAGGCTCCCGAATTTTTCATTACCGACTTCGCTAAATTTGACCGTCCGGCTACGCTGCACGCCGGATTCCAGGCCTTGTCTCAATTCCAGGCGCAGTATCAGCGACCGCCCCGTCCTCGCAATGCCGAGGACTCTTCTGCAGTCGTTACACTAGCAAAAAAGTTAAATTCGGAAGTTGATGAGAAGGTTGTCACAGAGCTTGCATACCAAGCCGTAGGCGATCTATCTCCAGTAGTGGCTGTGATTGGTGGTTTCGTGGCTCAAGAAGTCTTGAAAGCGTGCTCCGCAAAGTTCCACCCGATGGTTCAACACCTTTACTTTGACTCCTTGGAGTCTCTTCCGAGTATTCTTCCGACAGAGGCGGAATGTCAACCTATTGGCTCGCGGTACGATGCTCAAATTGCTGTGTTTGGGAAAGTATTCCAGGAGAAGATCAGCAACCATCGTCAATTCTTGGTTGGCTCCGGTGCCATCGGTTGTGAGATGCTGAAGAACTGGAGTATGATTGGACTTGCATCCGGTCCCAAAGGTATCATCCATGTCACAGATCTGGATACCATCGAGAAGAGCAATTTGAACCGCCAGTTCCTGTTCAGAGCGAAGGACCTTGGCAAATTCAAGTCCGAGGTGGCTGCTGCTGCTGTGGCAGACATGAACCCTGATCTAAAGGGCAAGATCATGAGCAAGCAGGAGCCTGTTGGTCCAGACACAGAGAGTTCGTTTGCCTCGTGGTCTCAATATCCTCATGCATTTATCGTCACCCAGATGTTTACAGTGCAGATTTCTTTGCGGGTATCGATGGAGTCACGAATGCTTTGGACAACGTGAAAGCTCGTATGTACCAATTAATGAATGATGGAGGATCTAGGTACTGATTGGCTTCACAGGTCAATATATGGATCAGCGATGCGTCTTCCATTTGAAACCCCTCCTCGAATCGGGTACCTTGGGAACCAAGGGCAACACACAAGTCGTTATTCCTCATCTCACGGAGTCATATTCGTCTTCCCAAGACCCTCCAGAGAAAGAAACACCCTCTTGCACTGTGAAAAATTTCCCGAACGCTATTCAACATACTATCGAGGTAAAGCATCATCGCCTGATAATTTCGAGACCCATTGACGTCCTGATTTGTAGTGGGCAAGAACGGAGTTCGACAACCTGTTTGTCAAACCACCGCAAGCTGTGAACGCTTATTTGTCAGAGTCTAATTACCTTGAAAACAACCTTAAGTACTCAGGTCAACAGAAAGAACAAGTCGAACAACTTGTTTCTTATCTAGTGACCAACAAGCCTCTTACATTCGAAGAATGTGTCGTGTGGGCAAGGCTTCAATTCGAAGAGCGCTTCAATAACGCAATTCGTCAACTCCTTTTCAGTCTGCCTAAGGATGCTGTTACTAGCACTGGTCAACCATTTTGGAGTGGCCCGAAGAGAGCTCCGGATCCATTGACATTCAACTCTAATGACGTCAGTCAGCTTCATCATTATTCGGATAAACTGCTAACTGGGTCATCTGCCCTATAGCCTACACATCTGCAGTTCATCATTGCTGCCGCCAACTTACATGCGTACAACTATGGTCTGCGAGGGGAGACAGATCCGGTTGTATTCAAGAAGGTCGCAGACGAAGTTATTGTCCCGGAATTTGTCCCCAGGAGTGGTGTTAAGATTCAAGTCAATGATAATGATCCAGTTCAGCAGGAGAGTGGTGGTGGTACGGGCGATTAGATTCATTGCGTTTAAACGATGCTGACCATTTTTTTCATAGAAATGAGTGATCTTGCGTATCTGATGAAGCAGTTGCCTTCACCTTCCTCTCTCGTTGGATATCGTCTCAATTCTGTAGAATTTGAGAAGGATGATGACACCAATCATCATATCGACTTTATCACCGCCTCTTCCAACCTACGAGCAATGAACTACAACATTACTGTGGCTGATCGTCACACCACGAAGCAAATAGCGGGTAAAATCATTCCTGCAATTGCGACAACAACATCCCTGATTACCGGTCTGGTGTGCCTCGAGCTTTTCAAGGTCTGTCAGTTATTGGCCCTAAAGAATGTGAAATTCAAATGAGCCTATTTCTTCTCCAGATCATCGACGGCAAGAACAAGCTCGAAGACTACAAGAATGGATTTGTCAATCTAGCGCTACCCTTCTTTGCATTCTCGGAGCCCATTGCTGCCAAAACGAACAAGTATGGTAACACAGAATGGACACTCTGGGACCGTTTTGAGTTCCTGAACAACCCAACCCTCAAGGAGATTGTAGATTGGTTCCAGAAGCAGCATAGTCTAGAAGTCACCATGGTCAGTCAAGGCGTCAGTATGTTGTGGAGCTCTTTCATCGGGAAGAAAAAGGTAATAAAACGGTCGACCGTACCCATGTCTATGCTGATACACCATCTCAGAGTGAGGAACGCCTGCCTATGAAATTCACAAAGCTTGTAGAACATGTCAGCAAGAAGCCTATTGCTCCGCATACCAAACATCTTATTGTTGAAGTCATGGTATCGGACGAAGATGGCGAGGATGTCGAGGTAAGTCACTAATTTCCGGTTCATCGGTCACATCATTGGAGGTGATGCATTTCTTTCCATAGGTACCTTTTATAGTTGTGCATCTCTAGCAGCGTGAAACATCATGAAGGATCAGCTTTTTGTGCTCATAGAAATCATTAGTAAACTGTGTAGCTATATATAACAATTTGTACATCGAGCCTCTCATCTTACAATGTTTTATCACGTCCTGACTTCGTTTAATATCATCGGGCAGATGCATCAAAGCGATTTGCCTGACGACTTATAGTTGAAGACTGGTATTTGAACAACGTCGGGCTCTAACATGAACGCATTTGCAAGTAGCAGCATAACCGATCTTCGTTACCGACACATACAAGCAGGAAACTTCTGGTGTCGCGAAACCGAAAAGTACATGACTACCTACAATGAACGAAGCACAAACGTTGGTGGCACGGGGATAAGAGATAAGCTTCGTTAAAGGCGAGGGTGAGGATGGGGGTAGAAACCAGAACACCGGAAAGTAAGGAAGAATGTAAGATTTTATAGTTTTTATGATGTTTTAGACTTTTGATGCGAAAGTGTGAGGAACGAAGAACGCAGAAATGACATGAAAGAGTAGAGAAAGCAGCGTAAAACACATTAGGGTGGGGCAACGTCAAGTAAGGAGGTGGAAAACCTGTACACGACGAGATTCCGATAGGGACAACGATGTGAAACGCAAACGGAAGCGAACCGTCCATTGGGCATACTGCGCCAGGCCATGGCAGTACAAGAGCGGGGGCATGCATCTTATATAACAGCCAATGGCGCTGGAAAATCCGCTGTGCCTCGAAACGCGCCGGCAGGAGATGAAAATATATACGAGATGCATTGATGACGACGAATAGCAGCCGATTGAAATGGAAAAGGCAAACCCGGAGACAGGATGGATAAGTCGTCGGATGATGGGAGTGCGCAAGGAGTCGAGATATTGCAGACGATATGGGCCATATGAATGGGATCCGCGGACGAAGACAGAACAGGCTGACTAGTAAGAGAGTGGGGAATGAACAGCCCAGCGCTGGCGCAAGAGAGGTTCAGTCAACAATTAGATTACAAAGGAGACAGCCATAAAGGACTACGATAATGAGCGATGAGGAGACGAGGAAGCCTCGAGTCTTCATGGAAGTGGTGAACTCGATCGCAACGGTCTATATCTTTCTGTTGCGAATCTACTGTGGGCTTTGGCTGTTCAGACTTTGAGTGACCCTTGGTGAGAATTGACCAAGTAATCATAGAACGTGGTGTAGGTTGAACGGTCGGCAGTGGCCCAGCCGGAGATGACGGGAGGTGGTAGGACAAACCGGTTCTCGGTGAAGCGGACGTCGCTGTATCCGTGATCGAATCCAGTTTGAGAGTATGAGCGGAGGCGACCTTGCGGCTGTCCAGCCACAGCTTGATGATAGGACAGCGATTGAGAACGTGAATGAGTCTGAGAGGCCGGATGACCATAACCGTAACCGATGTAAGAAGGCTGAACAGGGTACACAGGAGTAACAGTGTATTCTTGTGGGCGTAGTTCCTCCTTCGCAGGAAAGTAGCCACCTAACGACCAAACTTGGCGATGACTATCAACTACCTGGTGGAAGGGTAGTGGTGGAGGGAGAGCCTGAAGGTGTGCGATAGGTTGTGGAGCAACATAATGGACTTGCGCGCGCGTACTGTCGCGTTCACGAATGATGGGCTCGTCCGCTGATGGACTCCACTTTGCCGGAGGGGGCAGATTCCTATCGCCACCCAAGGTCATCTCATGGCCCTGTGACCGACGTATGGATCCTGACCCTATGCCACCGACACGGCGCTTAGGTAAATACTCCTCTCTCAAAGGACCATCTTCATCCAAGTCAATCTCCAATACGTCTACTCCTTCCTCGAAAGTCTGCTGGGCAGCCCGCTTTTCTATTCTGGGCTCCTCTATGCTGACAAAGATAGGTTCAGGCGGACCTGAAGGGTGCTTCTCGTCGTCGCGGCAGTGATACGCAGGTGCTATCACTCGAACCTCGTACAACTTTTCAATGGCCTTGCGCACGAGAGTGTGGGGACTGGCTGAAGGACGCGAGATAGGCTGTGGACAGGATGACGAAGACAGGGAGGAATGATATGAAAGGAGGTGAGAAAGCCAATCGGACCATTCATGCGTCGAAATCGATAGGTCGTATCTGAATACGTCCAAGGCGAGCGACTCCAATTTATTCAGAGATTGAATAGGAATGTTAGAGATTGTATGCCTAAAATTGTCAAATTGATTATGGCAGATTGACTTGACAAAAGTAGTACTGACCAGGTCTTATTGGAAAATGTATGATCATCCAACCACTTGTTGGCCAACATACATCCCAAAAGGATCAACCGAAAAGGCGCATGTGTCTCGAAGACATCCCTGTCTATGCCAATGTGTGCTTCCCCAAGCAACTCGTCTCTGAAACGAATTTCCTTCCAATGCTTGTCTCTGTCGAGATTGACGGGACCGAAAAAGACGGGTAGACGCACAATATACCGTAGTGCTAGGAAGATGGCAGACGGTTGAAGCAGCGTCGATAAAAGCATGGAATGTGTTGAGCTGGCCAAATGGGGGGGCGGAATGCTGGAATAATGTTTGACAAACGCGCTAGGAGAATGAACGTTTGCACAGTAAGTACGACGAACGATGCAAAGACGATCAACTACTAACAAGGGTTGGTAATAAGTCGATGGAAGACTCATTCCAGTTGTACAAACTTTCCAGACGAAAGAAGCAATCCACTCGGAAATGGGCTCTGCCAACTTCTTGTAAGCAGCCGTCGCGGTGGGCGTAACAACCGGTTCGGGTGCTGGAGCTTGCACAAGCTGCTCTCGATGATACGTCTGACACTGGACACACTGAGTATCACAGCACTCATCCCTGTAGTCGTATTGGATCTCCCGGTTCAGGTTGATAGGTCGGTAATGATCATATGGTACCATGGCTTGAGCTGCTGCCACGGCTCTATCGACAAAGTCCGCGAAAGGGGTAGATGGTCCCAATGGACTGGAAGCAGGTTCATGCCCGATGATTGGCTCCGGGGACATGTCCTCAAACACCGGAGTGAACGCTCCACGTTCATAAGTTTCTGGATACAAGCCAACAGAATTAACTTGACGATATGAACCAGGCGTTTCCGCTTCGTAATCTGTAAAGCCCACATGAGCATTGAGGACCTTGTCCACTTCCATCTCGTCGTAGTCGGCATTGGTGATAGGCGAGACAGCACTCAACGGAGCTTCGTCGGCACATTGCCAACCATGAACGGGTGCAGAGTATGCACTCATCTCATCGTCCGCATCTCCTTGACTGCTTGCATACATGCCGGTGGTGGGCGGCGAGGATATGAACCCTGCACTTGCAAGGAGGGTAGAGACGGGCGGAATGCACGCTTGCGCGGGCGCTCCTTTAATGACCGCCGCGTTGTCCGCAACGGTCAACCCCTCTTCAAAACCCTGGGAACACGAATCGTGGTACTGACAAGCGTCCTCTTCCCAAATGCGGCGGGGTTTGTTCCTCCTCCACGACGGCAGCGAACTGATCCACTCCTCCCTAGTACCAAGGGAAGGCGGAGGCCCTCGAGGAGGGAGAGGCAAAGAGTGAGTCAAATGCTGAAAGACGGAGGACTTGTAATCGGTGTCGACAGATTGATTGATCTTGATTACTGGATGTGCTGGCTGCTTGGTATAAACCGGAACCGGAACTGGCATCTGCAATTAGAGCGCAAGATGGAAAAAGCCGCAAGAATCACGGCTGCGGAAAGGCGGTGAGACTCCGGGTGCGGAGCTGTAGTCACGACTAAGTTTGTTGAAGACGGGATAGAAAAGTCGGTCGTAAGGTAAGTCGTAAAAAGCTGAAAAGGCAGGAATTTGTCGACGATAACGTTCGATAGCAAAAGCAGATTGTGGCAAACGCGCAGCGAAGGCGTGCCTTTTAGGATGCTCAAAGAAGGAGAGAAAGGTAGATCGGCGGGGGATGACGGTGGCCGTTCGAGCTACTTTCAGACCAGCCAGAGAATCTCTAGGGGAGATCAGATAGGAACGCCCTCTTCTGTCGACGTCGTCGTCGTCGTCGGTAGGGAGGTGAACGATATACTGGCAACGGTGGACCGACAGAGGAGGGGTCGATCCTGGGGGCCAAGATGGTGGCGGCTTAGGGAGAAAAACCCGTTGAGGCCGTCGTCCTTATGCCTGTGCTTACGTAACACGCCACCACGGCCACCGCTGCGGCACGCAGACATACGCATGCCTTTGCTGTATTTGCTTTCCGTTGACTCGTGGGCGGCAGCTTGATGTCTAATTGGTACGATTGAGGCAGCATCTCTCCATTCTCTATCAACGGGGACCTTGTTTTGCAGGAGCGTGTTTCCTGTGCTTACTGTACTGGTTATTTACTGGCTGTATTACCATTTTGGGAATGCGAGCGGTCGCGACTGACCCTCATCTCGATAATCCGACATGGTTTTCCCTCAGTTACCGTCTTATGTGTCCAGTCAGTCGCAGGACAATGTGAACACCGCTCAGCAAATAGGTCTTGATTCCATCACGCTTGGCCAGCTTAAGGCTATGGTCGGTTCTGCACCTAAACCTAAGGCATGTCTGCAACATACTCACAAGTTGAGAGTATCTCTTAACACCTTTGAGAAAGTAGCAGTCGTATTACGACTTCAAATATGATGACGAGGATACCGTCCTCAATGAGATCGAGGAATTCTATTCGTATGTGGAAATGCCTCAGGTTGCAGAGAACCTCAAGGCTTGGGAAGGGTCCTTCCCAGGAGGTACGTATACGTCTTTGACGCTACGTTAGTCTTCTCTTATTACGCTTATGTTAGAATGGATTGAGAGCTCCTTCACTCAGCGTAAAGCTCATGTAGAGGTTCTCCTTGAAAGCTTAGAGCATCGTGACGCTGTGATCCGTTTCACGAACGCCCGCAGGTTGCTTTACGTCCTCCAAGGTGTGTATATGACGCAACTCTTTTCAGGGCTGATCCATAAGCGGAAAGCAAGGCACATTCGCTGAGACTTCCTCACCTGAGCATCAATTGCATTGGATTTTCGAGAATTGCAAGGTTGTCCGAGCAGCCGATGGTTTGAGTAATATCGTGGACGCAATCAAAATTGCTAGCTCGAAACATGATCTTCTATGGTACTTTAACGTCCCATGATTTCATTAACTGCGCATTCAATCGCTTTTTCTCTTGTTTAGTAGCTTGTCTGATGCAGACGCAGCTCATTTCAACATTTCACCTATGGAGAAGGCAGACTTCATGGAAGAAGTACTGACGGAACTGTCCGTTTATCTTGCCATGTTGTACCACATAGTGGAAGTATTCAAAGGTCACGATGACTTTGCCGACGAATTGAGTAAGTTGCCTGGCTGTACTCTTATTTAAATGTCTGCTGACCATCTCCCTAGTGAGCCTGGACCCTCCTTTACCTGTCTATCTCTTCAACGTGGTAGCCGGGCTTCGGGACAAGAGCGCTAAGGGATATCCCGTGAAAAAGGTAAGTTCAACGACACAACCATCGGACAACGTTTCATTCTGGAATAGCTCCTTCTAGTGCTGTGGAAGACAATTCTAACATGTTGCGGCGGCATCCGCGAGCTCGTCCGTGTGAAGAAGTTGTCCCGGGAACTTGCGGGGCTTCCGCCTGTGCCAGATGAAGGTACGCGTCGCACAATTGTGCCCTTACTCATCCTCTCATACATTATCAGCGATACCGATTAAGGCTTCGCCTTTGGATATCGAAACGTTCCGTCAAGAGATCTCCGTCAAATATCCGACGTTTACCCCTCCACCAGCTCCCATTGACGTGACTGTTTCTGTCCCTACTTCTGTAGTCACTTCTAAACTCGCTGACGCATATTCGCCAATCCCTGTACGTCATCACTATGACCATGATGACACCGAGTCGCATCATCCTGGCCTTCCCCCCAATTCCCATGCGCATCCCTTCCATTCCGCGCAGCCAAGTTCCTCGTTCCGACCCATCCCCCAGCCTGCCACTCCCGCGCCATCTCCGCCGCCCTCGCCCAAGCCGAAGAAACAACAATTTCAAACTGATCAGGGCCGCCCGTTTTTGTTCCCCTTCTCACGGAGCCAGACTAGATACAATGGCTCGCGGCTGGTCCCATATGCCATTGATGAAGCAGACAACCTGTACACCAGGCATATGTACGTGAGTTTGGCCCTTTGGCAGATGTGGAAAACTAGAGAAGAATGTATGACCGCGGAGAGCGGCCTCGAATACATGCCTGGCTCGGAGCCAGTGGCCGAGACCAAAATTTCGGAGACAGTAAGTATCAACGTACTTGCTACTGGGGCAAACATTGATTCTTTTTTTTAGTCGCCACAGGATGATACCACTGAGATCTTGCCAGATGTTGCGCTACTTGATGCTAGGACTCTGGAGGCTGAGGTTGCGATGGCGAAGGCTGAATCTAACAGCGACCAACGCAGAGCCAAAGAGAGAAGGGAAGATCTCATGCGACTGAAGAGAGTTGAAAATATCTATGTAATTCTCCCTCATGAAAAATCCTCTGTCAACTGACCATTCTCTAGAGTGCTGTGCTACCTGTCCTCCCCGGCTGGGTGATGGTTTTGCTGAAGTTACTGTTAGCCACGGTCTCGACCTCTGCAGGTGGGCCTCCTCAGTCTGCCACCTCTGCTGGCTTTCCACCTGGTGTCTCCTCGCGTGAGTACAAATCCTCTGCAGTCTTAATTTTGACTGATCTAGTGTAAGCGCTCGATCAACCTCCGCCCCCACCACCAACTCTCGACGAAATTGATGTCACTCGCCATCGCGAGATCAATTCCAAAGCGGTATCTGCAATACTACTGTTGACATTAAAATGGTTCAAAGTTTCTCGTGAGTACACATCACGGCGACTCATCATATATTACAATTCACTTGCCTCCTACACAGATGTCATGAAATTCCATCATTTAGGCCAACTGTTACTGGACACAAATTGTTTACTCTTGATTTTGAAAATGTTTGGACTGCAGGAAGTCTCAGTCACGATTGTGTCTAAGGCTGATTCACCTGAGAACAAGTAAGCTATATTATTACGTGTCGGGAATATGCTGTTCATGTTACCAGCTTCTTTCGGTATTGCCAGATGAATTTTGCAAAAAATCCTCAGTCCAACCGACCGGAAGACAATATGTTGAAGGCACCTCGTCAAACAATTACGCGGACTACAACACTTCCGAATGGAATGAAGCATGAAGAAGAAGTCGACCTTTTGACCGATTTCTCGTGGCGCAACTTCTTCGCTACTATCAATTTTGCAAAAATCATGCAAAAGTTGTCAAAGCATCGGTCACATCGTATTAGAATGCTAGTGCAATACAAGAGTTCGGTATGTCGGGAAAAGGGATTGAAGACGTCAGGTCCTAAGCTAACAACGTCGTCGTGGCAGGCCGTTCTTAAGCGGATCCTCAAAGTACAGCATCCCATGCTGCAATTGCATGTCTTGAAACTCATTAAGAGTCAAGTACCATTCTGCGGTAGGAAGTGGCGACAATGTGAGGGTTTTTACTCTTGATCCTGCAGGCACGTCTAAGCTTTCCACATAGCTAACATGCAGGTCATTACTGCAATCTATCTCAATTGCAGACCGGATCTGAGAGACGAATGGCTTACTGGCATTGAGGTAGATGATGTCGTCGATGCCCAGGTATGTTTTCCCCGCTAGTATAGGCTTCAGTCAGGCAACGTTCGTCGTAACAGGCCCAAGAAGAAGCTCTTCGACATTTGGTCAAATTTTGTGAGCCCGCATCCACTTTTCGAAAGTTCCTCCTACTGAGACTGCGCAGACAACAATAGGAGATACGGTGCAGCAGCAACTCATCAATCTGGTGCTCATAGACGCGCAACGAGCATATCTCACCACCTTGAGGGGCTACACCCTGGACCTGAATTATCTGGCATAATCAGGTCTACTGGAACGCCGAACAACGTCGACGCCGATGTGTTTCCACCATTACGGGCGCAGGCCCCTGAACCATCTATCTTTTTGCCATATGTCACAGAAGATATTGCTTTCGAGGAAGAATACGAGGAGTACCTCTCGGACCTTGGCTGGTCGGATGATCAATCTTCTCAAGGTCCTTCACTTGGTGGTACTTCAGCCTGGCATCGACTGCCTGAGTACGCCACAGAAATGGCGGACGGCATCAGTGACAGCGAGAGTATTGTCTCTATCGGGGAATTGGGGGATGAGGCTCGCCTGGAGGCTGGAAGGGATGACCGCGAAGTACCTGATGAGAATCTGAACAACTGGGAGGTGAGATGACCTTGTGCCTGAAAACTGTAGGTGCTCACTATTGTTTTCAGCACATGAGTCCCAAGACTATGGCCGCGCTCACGAAATCTCCGGCTCACGGTCGCCGTTCGAGCTCTGGAAGCGGACTTAGACCTGTTCTACCATTTGAACTTGATGAGAGCAGTGCAATAGACGATGAAGGCGATGATGAACCGGAACTAGGACCCATGCCAAGAGAGTCGTCGGGACCTTTTCATGCTGGCGCAGGGGTGGATGAAGTCGAATACGCTTATGGGTCAGTCACAGACAATCGTGCTCGTAAACTGAGACTCATTGCTATCAATTCAGGGTGTGATGCACGGAAGGCGCAATATTATACATGCTCTTCATCTGAAGAACGTTGACGCCAAGCGACGGTCAGTGACACCCAAAATGTGTATAAGAAGTCATCATGTTATTGTCTGTTTGGTAAGGCTTACGTTGTTCCCCTTGGATGCCATCTTCGTAATTACCACTGCTGGGATTTGAAGCAACGAGCTTGCAGATACATTTGGTCCTGTCTGCTCCTATGCACCTGCACCTGCCCCATGTCCGCGGCCGAGCTCATAGCCCACTGACTAGAATGCTCCATTACCTAACATACGGATTTAGTTCCTTCCAGACCCCACGTAATGTTCTCATCACTGTTCGACGTTGAACCATTCCTATCTTCCTGAATGGGACATAGATTGATGTTGCTGTCCTCTCATGTACTTACTTTGCCTTCAGAAATCTACACCATCCCGGGCAGTTCAGTCCTTGCCCTGTTTATTGCACTGTATTTCCTACTCCAGTTCTAATCAAGGCGACAAACTGCAACAGACTGGTAATACCATGCACCAGGCAGCACCACTGTACATCGCCACTTTTAAGGTAAATACAGTTTAGTATTAGTTGCAACTTACACCTTTAGAAAATGAAAGTTGTGTTACCCATTCATAGTCCTCTTGATCCACAAAGTGAAGCGAGGTATCCACTTGCGAAACACTTGTTTTACTTTTGATAGCGTGTCTGTCACTTGCGCTCTTGCGCTTGGTCCTTTGTTCGTCGGATATGGACATTCCGATACGTGAAGGTTGAAGTATGTAGTCTTCCTGGGGAGACTAATTTGTTCTCCACATGGCTGCTCTATCGCGCAAATGTCAATGCTTTCCGCCTCGCGATGATGGCTTTGGCGCAGGGCAGGGAGCAAGGGAAGTATATCCCGGCCTGAGTCCCATGCCTCAGGAACTCCGGCTTTCCATACCTATATGCATGGTAGGCTACAGTATTATACCAGCAGTATAGATGAGGCACTACTGCCACAAGAAGCACCTTCAATCCTTCCACCGGTACCAGGACGGTCTTGAGTACTGTCCCCAGCTACCAATCACCAACAGGAAAATGAGAAGGAGCTAGAGTTTGACATCAACTTCACTGGAAAGTGCTACCACCATATCAATGGCTTGCACTACTGTGGACTGCGTCGCTACTGAAACATTCTTGACCGTCACCTGGGGCCCGGGAACTTAAGAGGGCGGTTTCCCCGATGATGATAGCACGGTTAGGGTCAGTAAAGGTCCTGAGTCCAACTCCTGACTTGGCATTTTGCCAGCTGACAAGGTATTATGGTTGCTGTAGGGTACCTGAGCATCCTGGCAGGACTACGAGGCTTGTTATGGAGTGGAGCATCAGAAAACCCATATAGAGGAAAAGCCACCATCATGTACAACGACATACTACAAAATAAGCAAGTCTCAGATCATAGCAATTTGGAGAGCTACTGCATCGCATAAAAAGCACAACATTAGATAGTACGAAATATGCCTGTCACTAGGCCAAAAAGGGAGGTGCCCTCTCGCTGAATAGGATAGTATGCATTGACGATGACTACACTGGCAGTTTCTGCATTCTTGTGCCAAGCGTCAATAGCCTCGATGTGATAATCTGTCAGAAGATTAGAGTACAGTTACAATAGGACGTGGTGCTCTGTCTCCAACCAATTGTATTGCACTCTGGAGGCCTTGTCTTTCGAACCATCATTTGTCCGATGAGAGCAGTCACAGCAGTGAGGGCGGCACTGGACGCTCTCCAGGCTGTGCTCGAGCGTCGGCTAGCACTGCAGACTATTTCGCTCTGGCTTAGCTTATATGGTCCCCTCGTCGGGTGACCTGCTCCTTTTGAGTGGCCGGGGTGCCCAGTGTACCTCTTCCAGGGTGCACGAGAAGTGCACCGTCGCGCCCATGCAAAGTAGGCAACCGTCAGTAGATGTATGTAGGGTAGTCACAGCGGCGGCTACAGACACTCCGAGCTGCCAGTGTGCTCGGGTATTGACTAGCACCGTGAGCCATTTGTCTCCGGCCTAGCTCGCAGAGTCCCTTCACCGATCGGGTGATCTACTCCTTCGACCCTCATCCAGTCGCGAGGCGAGGAGTGCGGAGTGCGAGCAGAAGCTTCCGGAGACGGTCCGGGGATATGTTGACACCAGCGCGCTGCAACCTGTCCTGCACAGCAAGGCGTCCCCATCGATTATTGCGGGCCCGTTGATAGGATATGACTGTTTGAATTCACAACCGGGAACCTCGTGGACGCGGGTGGAGCATGCAGTCGAAGGGAAGGGAGCACAAATAAGAACGCGGTCAAAGCCATAAGAGGCAGTACTTTAGCCCTTGCCTTGCTGGACTCGGGGGAATGAGCATACAGACTTCAAAGGTCTTGAAAATGGATAGTATTATTGTCACAGGACCGTGGGTCAAACACACATAATAATTATAGTCGAGGAATGAGATACCTTACTAATGCAGGTCATGCTAGGTACTGCCTTTCTCCTGAGCCCTGGACCCGCCGAGCTGATCGTGATGGAATAAAACTTTTTGACGCCAGACCATACATATCAGTTCGAGCATAGTAGTGACGATCGTTATGCAAACCATTGTATTTGATGGCTGATAATGCTCCACGCTCGTAAAGATTGATTCACCATAGCTTTGGTCATTACATTAGCTTGTATAGCGGGGATCCGGCAAATCATACAATCGATGCTCTCGATGACCAGTACAGTTCAATATGCTGCCTTCGTTCGCGCGATAGCCCATGGGCTTCCGGCCTCATAGAAATCCATCGGATAACCTTGTTCTTTACCTGCCTCACCCGCATGTTTGTCCATCCAGCCAATCGCCTTGCCTATCGCAACAGCAGTCTCGTACGGCGTGAGCAGCGGCTTGTCAAACGCACTTCCCCAGTCGATCGAAAGCCTGGGACATGACGTCTGCACAAACGTGGAGATGTAGGGATTGAATAACGCGAGCTTTGCAGGGGAGAGTTCGGACAGAAGGATCGGCATGTACGGAATGGATGTGCGAGACGTGCGGAGCTGATGGGTGATGGCCTGTAGTTGTTTAAAACTACCTTGCCTCCCAAGGGTACCTAGAATGACACCCCATAAGGCGTGCTCGTCTTTTCCTCGACGAGTGATGGCTGCCTTGTCTTTGGCCGGCGCAGACGATGCAATGACATCAATGCTCCTTCTCGCAGCTTGCACAGCTTCATCGCGTAACATCTGCATTTCTGCATGGTTATATCGCTCTCTTGTCAATTTTTTGGAATAGGGGTCATAGCGGAAAGCCGGTACAGAGGGATTGGCTATCATAATAGATTCAAGGTGGAAACGACCATCACCTAGGTAGCTGTATAATCCGATGAAAACAATTTTAATCGAGTCGACCCAGTGATAAGTAGATATAGAACCCATACATGAGTGTATCGACGTCGCCAAGACGTGGTGCAGTGCATCCCAAAATCTCGCCTGGTGATAGCGGCTTCGAACGTGGTATTGTGGCTTCGTATTTTCCTGTCCACAATTTTGGGTGGCGAATTGCTGCCTGATCTGTCTCAGAAATTTGAGAGGGACCATCGATCATACCCGCAAGTTGCGGCGTTGTGTGAGAATCTGAGCATTCTGTCGTCAAATCATCTTTGAGCTGTGACAATGCTGACACGAATTGGATCGTCGACACTAAAGCTAGACGCGTCGGTTCGAAGGGTAGAGATGAACAGACACTAGCTGTCGAAGTGTCTGGCTCAGCATCTGTTCGACATGACGACGGTCCCTCTATTCGTAGATGATGGTCCTGTGTCAGGTGCCGGCCCGTTGGAATCTGGCTATCTGACTCTTCAGAATTTATGAGGGCTTCATAGAAGATCCTTCGATCGTTGGGAAAGTTGAGGCGAATAGTCTGGGCCAAATGCGACGAGTCAATGGCAATCTCGACAAACACATACAGTGTCTTGATCGTTGTTTGGTCAATCGGCACTGGTGTTCATCTTATTAAGAAAGAAGATTATTGACTTGTCAAAATACTCACCGAGACAACTATGTCCATAGTGAACCAACATGTCGCAACCTAGCGCTACGGCCGTGTAATCATCAATGCAACAAGCGCCATATGTGACATCGCCCATGATTACAGTCAATGCGCTTGTAAAGCTGGAAAATTTCATCCATAAGTTCAAAATATGGCTACGATGATTGATAGCCAGCACCTGCGCACCGTTCGATAATATCTGCTATAGTGCAAGCAAACATTTGCAGACCTTCTGGCATCTGCAATGCCACCATCTTCGCATCGTTCTTGCGAACATGGTGGATGGTCTTATGGATCTCAAATGCATAGTTCGAGGGTAACTGTTTTATTGCTGCATTCAGCTGCGCGTCGTTCAATATGTCTTGGGGAATTTGGTTTGTGACGGTCGAGAACACTCCTGGTTTCGAAGGAGTTGCCGACTTGCTGCCAATGAAACGCTTGCGTGGTTTTGTGGCATTCGAACAGCTGGATGACTTTTGCAGTCTGGCGCCCTCTCCCATGGCGATGTACTTTGATGACCAGAGGCAGACAAAAAGTAAGTACCGAACGTTGAACGCTGAGCGCTGAACCTCGATTACTCAGTTTTGGATCTCAAATTCGATCATGAGTGTGACAGTAATATTTGTGACTGACAAGCAGTCACGTGTGACATTGCCACTTTCACCGCGAACATTCACACTTCGTTTCACATTGCATTTCTCCCAATGTCGACCCGAGGCCGTTCAATTTCGCCGCACCCGCTTCGTGACGGCGACGTGGATATGGAGAACGGGAACGGTGTAGACAAGTTAGATGCAAAGGTGGTCATCGTCACCAACCTTACTCGAAATGTGGTCGAATCGCATCTCCGGACAATATTTGGCTTCTATGGCGAGATCACAAAAATTGACCTTCCAGTCTTCGGAAAATGTACGTTGGAACAGTAGTTCTGCTTTTGAGGTGGTCTTCTTGACATTACAACCAGCTGGCCAAAACAGGGGGAAAGCCGCCCTCGAGTACGTTGATTCGACATCTGCTCACAAGGCCGCTTCGCACATGAATGGAGGTCAACTCGATGGTGCCGTCCTTCATGTCGAACTATCTGAGCTGCCGGTCCGCTCACGATCGCGGTCACCTCGCCCTCCTCCGCGCCCGCGCTACGGTCGCGACAGGCCCCGCTCTCTTTCCCGTTCTCCGTCAAGGTCACGTTCACCTCCTCGGATCTATGGTCGACGAAACCGTTATAATGACAGCTACCGTGGCAGACCATTCGGTCGTAGAGGCCCACCACCAAGAGACACATATCGCCCTCATTCACGTTCGCGCTCTCGCTCGCCAATCCGGCGAGGAGATCGTTTACCTCCCAGAAGGAGGTCGCCGAGCTACGAGCGCGGCGGGACCGGCTATCGACGGCGTTCGCGGTCGAGGACCCACTCAGTACGTTCCAGCCGCTCGCGCACGAGATCTCTTACCCCTCGGAGCCGATCTCGCTCCTTGTCGTATTCCTCTTATTCGCGATACTCTCGGAGTAGAAGTCGTTCGCGAACTCTTAGTCGAGGAAGGAGAAGTTACAGCCGTGATGATATCAGGGACAGCAGGTCTAGATCACCCAGAGATTAGTTCTTGTGGTATTTCCTACTTCCGCTTCTTGCCACCCAGTTGTATGCTACGAAAACTAGCGTGTAAGGTGTCCAGTACATCCATCGGCACCTGCATAGTATACAGAGTATATATTCCATCGTATCAGAGAGGTCCGAATTCAGTCACTGATAGCTGAGTCATCATCGGCAAGGAATGGCCTGTATATAAACATGGTCAGTAGAGGTAGACGAGGCCAAGGCAAAGGTCTAACGTGTACTCATAATCATTTCGTATTGCATGAGACATCCATTCTTCATCGGCTTCCTGCATTGGGAATCCGGGCCCTCCAGCCAAACTAAGGACGACAGGTAGAAGCACCAAGCCATGTAGAGCACCAGATATAATCAAGGTCATCCACATACGAAAGTAATAGATCTAATCCATGCACATTTGTGTCAATAGGACATTAAATCGATTGAAGGATCGTGCTGACCTCCAAGAACTTTGAGCGAGTGAGGGCAAGAACACACATTCCAATGAGCTTAGTGAAAGTGATGCCTGACAAAACCTGCAGGGCTAATCAACAATCTCATTGTTTAGAAAGCTTTCAGAACTCACCGAGGGTCCAACATCGACTAAGGCTGTCCACATCCGCTCATCGCGTTCCTTCTGACCAGCAGGATGATCGGCCGGTAATCCAGAACCAGCACTCATGAACGCGCGCGCGACATGCGCACAGAATTCAACAGCGATCCCAAGCGAGATGACGAGGTTCACAAGACTGATCGCATTGAGCATGATACCCCAGACACCCATCACACCCATGACATTGACTACTGTCAGTGCAACGACGCCAGTCACGATCGTGCCGGTCCTCCAGGAACCGAGAAGCAGGGCGGTGACCAGCAGGACGGCTGCCAGACCGAGACCCAGAATCTGTTGCGTGATGGAGATGATATGGGCATACTGATCGAAGAAGACGTAGTGCAGTGAGTACGGGAACACTGATACGCCCATCTCTCGTGAAAGATCGTCTGCGATGCGATGGGCGGCCGCGAAAGAATTTATGAAGTCCGCCTGGGATTTGAGCGGCGTATGGAAGGTACGGAAGTGTGACGCAAGGACTGTATCGCCCTCTGAAGAGAGAGATAAGGCTGTGCCAAAGGAAGTCTTTCCAGCAAGAGAACAGTCCTCAGTTGTCGGTGATTCTAACCAGTGTCCTAAATACCGCATGAATTCCGTGCCTTCAGGTAGACCTTCCATGGTAATATTCCATACAGGCTCGTGATCAGCATAGCAGGTCTGACACACCCTTGGAGAAGCCCTATCATCGCAGAAAACGCCGTGGTCTCGCTTTCGCACGCGACAGCACTTCTCGTGAAGGGGATCCAACCAATTGAGGAAGTCGTCGATCCACGAAGCAGCCGGCTCCGCAATGAAGGATGCCTGAGGACGTTGCCGCTCTCCCTCTAACACATTAGCTACTGAGAAGTCCTCACAGGTGGTGAACCGTCCGCACAGCTGCTGTTGACCCAACCGTCGGGACACGTCGACGTCATGCACGACGAAATACACCGGCGGCCCAATTTCCAAATATGCATCCAGATTGTCGAAGTATTGAACTAAGTACGACTGCCCCGGCAGCGCTAGCCTTTGGTCTGTTACGATAATCAGTTATTTTAGGGAATAAGTGCAAAGTTGAAACAACCTTACCAAAGCCCAGTTCAATATGTTGGATGGAAATGATCGAACTGAACAAGATCCCAGTGAAGGTCAATAACACCATGCCTTTGACCATAGGCTGCAACAAGAAAGGTGCATAATGTCGCCGTATGAAACGCGCAATTGGGCCGAGACCACTGCTAGAAAGAGGTTCATCCAGTAACGCAATACGAGACGGTAGACGTATGCATGGGAAACAATCGACACGACTTGCCTAGTAGCCTCGTCAGTTTGCACGAGTGAATGTAACGTAGATGTCCCTACCTCGACGCGCTTCAAATCAATTACGAGCGCACTCACGAATACTGTGACTTGGAGAATCGCATTCAAGAGAACACTCCCTGCTGCGTATAATGCGAAGTTACGGACAGCAGGCATAGGCACTAGTGCCCCCAATGCAAACGCTACTGTCTCTGTGATGGAGCTGAGTAGAATGGAAGGGCCCATTTTCGCAAGCGTCCGTGCTACACGTTCCTCCGCTGATAGATACAGCGGTGTCGACGTTGCATCAACTGAGTCATCATGTGACTGCGCCGAGTCAAATTGCGAACGACTGCGAGACTGTGTTGGCGACATCGGGGTCGTGAAACCATGCCCATGGTCTTGTGTTGCCGCCGCGGCGTTCGGTCCATGCAGAAGATTCTGCCGATCGAGTTCGTGTACGAGGATGAACACATTGTCTACGCCTACCGCAAGTACAAGGAACGGGATGACCTCGGCGATGATGAGCGTGACTTTGACACCGACAAATGAGAAGAAACCGACAGATGATGAAATAGAGAGGATGACAAGAGCGATGCCAAACAGGCCAAGTGTGAACTTAGAGCCAACAAAGAGTTTGCGTGGGAGCCGGGGGAATACGCTGGGTGCATTGTATGAAGCTACGGACAGAGATGACGAAGAAAGACTCTGGCGCGTGAACAGCTTGGGGAGATTAGCTGCCCACTGTGTTAGGGAATTGAGAATGCCCTCCTCACGCCCGAGGGAAGAGCCATTGCCCAATGTTAGGGATACATAGAAGAACATGGCAAGATACGAGAGTACGACAATCTTGATATCTGTGTTCGTACTCTTGTTAATTTCCTCTTCGAGCGACACGCCAGTAGACCACGCAATCTCCAGCCCTGTCTCGAACGGCGCCTTCTCACTAAGTTGTTGGAGATATTCGCGCAGTGTCCGCTCCCACTCCATAGCGCGCTCCTGTTCTTGCGAATCGAGTGAGTCTGATACCACATAAGTCACAACAAGGGCTTCGGCATCCAGATATTTCTTGGACCCGTGCACCTCCGGGATACCTCCGAGTACATACTGCGGTCCAAGGGGCTGCTGAAAATCGGGTAAACACTCAACGGGAGAGTTCGCACAAGTCAGGAGGTGTGGGGCCCATGTATCGCGGTCATAATATTGAAGGTCATTCCCAAACCACGCAGCAACGGACTGCACGACACAAGCACCATCCGGGCCGGCAGGTTTGAAGCACACGTCATCTAATGTGTATCCGTTAGGCGACGATCGCAAATTGCGAATATCCGCTTCGACGTCGAACCAATATGCTAGATGCTCCCAGGACAATACTGGCGTCTTCTCCATATCCAGAACAGAAACATTTTCATGTAAAACGCTGTGTGATACGGTTGAAGACGAGACGAATATCTGTTCTGCACGATAGAATGGGCCGAAATGTTCGTCGAAAAAATCCTTTTGTATTTTGCTTTCAGAGTCAGGTGCAACCCAAAGGTGGATGGGTTCCGTCTCGATTTGGAATTTTGTCCATCCAAGGTTAAGCAATCCCACAGCAGTGAACACGAGGGCGATTGTCAACCATGGGCTCGACGCCGTCAACAGACCAAGCTGGTAGAATGCCCGACGCAGAAAATTATTAAGGCGATATTGACGGGGTTGAACAGTCTCTATGGGGTCGAGAAGTGAAGCGCCCCGGCCTAGGTTGCGCGATTCGGACTGTGTGCCCGTTGACTCTTCCCCATCGACATACTGTGCAAGCGAGGAAGCTCCGATAAGCCCTCGTACGTGTGTGCGTGGTGATACTAGATGTTCCGACGCAGCGTCGGCAGAGAGAGCGACACGTTCATATGATTTTTCTCTCCGCTTCCGAATGGTAAATTGCAAGACATACCCAAAAGTAAAGGACGCCACCGCAAGCGAATATACAAGGACAAGGACGAATGTCAAGCAGGAGATGGCGCCGACGTGACACGTCGGTTCTGAATTGGGCGGAGGAATGTATGATAGTGCTTGACAAACATCCGGGCAATCAACACAGGTGCACCGACTCCCCAGATCATTATCGGCGCAGTTACGGGGAGTAGCATCAAACGCGGACATTTCTGGGAATGCTTCTAGTGGGTAATTTATTTGGAACGGACTGCCGAGAGCCTTCTCGTCGCCCATGAATTTGAGGAATGCGGAATAGTTCTTCGCACCTCCACCAATGAGGTCCATCGCGTAGCCATTCGTGCTGCCCATTTTGATATCCTTGCAGCTATCATAAAACCCCAGTCCAAATTGTTCTGAGACATAAAAGTCAACAGATTTGACAGCTGTTTGGCCAGTGTAAGACTTCTGAGTTTCGGTGACATTCAGGAATACAGCTTGGTCGGGAGAGCACGTGAAGGAGCACCAAAACTTGCGGAAGTTATTGCGACACGCAGGACACGAAGAAATGATGTTTTCCGCAAGACCTATGTTGTCGCGCATGGTTTCTAGCTGGCTGGTCGTGCAACAAGCAGCACCCTCAGTGAAATCAGCACCACAGAGGGAGACCAAAAGGTCGCGGTCCAGATCTTCCTAATATCAAACATAAGACAGATAGACATGACTCAGTTCGGATGCTCACCTCTGAAGCAGGACCATCGTAGGGACACGGCAAGGGCTTTCCTGCGAATAATTTGGACCCGCAGGACCCGCGCATGGCACAGTATCCTTCCTTGCCAGCGTACATGGCGACGGTCTGATGAGCAATTTCGCGGTGCACAAGCTAAAACTCGTATAGGTGATGGACCTCAAACCACGGAAGGGTGAAGCCAGCCCGAGGACGGGAATAACAAGGAGACGCGCAACGGCGGGATGCATCACACAAGATTATGTAACATTCCCCGCAATCACGTCACACGTGATCGCTATATATCGGGCACAGGTTTCATGACTTCCACCACATGAAGTTTTGAAAGGCCATGTTATCTCCAACCAAGCGCTCATTAACAGAACAACTGCATTCTTCGCAGCTGGCTGCAAATAATCCTGTGAACAATGGGTACGTCCACCGCTTGTCCATCCATAGATTCAACTGTTCGACTCAACCCCTTACTCCTAGCGTTGATGCAGACCTCAGTATACGTCTCCGTAACATGGCCTCGAGAGTGAGAAAGAGTGAATTCATATCTAGTCATCTCCGTGCAATTGCACCACTGACGCGTCGACACACATCAAATCGCGTCAGGCGTCTCGGAGGGCTATACTGCCTCTGTCCCTGTCTCCCCAAATGCATCTCCCAGGAAAACACGGCTCCCTTTTACTGAGTCACTTCCGTTCCGCTCGGCTAACGATGCGTTAAGGGACGTATTTCTTTGGAGCAAAGACAACCCAACATCCCCATCCAAACCGTCCCAGAAGCGCAAACGGGCTATGTCGGAGTCCGAGGAAGATGTACTCTTGTCCGACGAAGACGTAGACATGCGCTTCGATCTCGATCAGGCTGCAGGCATACCTGAATCATGCGAAACAGCACCTCTCGACACCATGTTGAGGCCAATGAAGCCGCTTAGAAACCCCGGGCAGCGAGCGGCGGTCACTCGCTCCTTGCCTGCCAGCATATTTCGATTTTCCGGAAACACCGGTCCTCCCAACGTCATAACATCCGAACATGCTATTGAAGAAGACTGGAGTCAAGAAACATTTGCAGAGCCTCCTTCAGAACCCCTCACCTAAACACTACTCCATATTTATTGACCATATGTTATCTGGTAAGCGTGTATCTTATCATGTGAAACCACTGCGTCCGATGGTTCACTCATAGCGTGTTTTTAGCTTTCGTATTCTGATCGTTTGTTGTGTGTTTGTAATGACTACTCTTCGATGTGTATAGTAATAGTACTATTACACCACTCCTGCATTTAAGCTTGTACGTCCTCTTCTGTGATTTATTGAACTGCAAAGCCTTATGTCTAAGTCCCAAGCATTCTCACAAGGACATGGCAATCCAAATCCATGTCTATCTGACTCATTCTTAATCCGAATAATTTAGGGAAGTGATGTAAGCTCTTCGATGTTGAATGCTAGTCGTTGAGCACAGAAAGACGCTGGCGCCCTGACGACCAGCAAAGGTGGTATTACAGACGAATACCAGCATATTATTGCAGTAACCTAACCGTCCACCCTAAGGCCAGTAATTTTCCTCCATCATCGCCCTGGCCCGCTTTCGACGTTCCGCCGCAGACTCGGGCTGTACCCCATGGGTCACCCGCATATGCCTCTTAAGAAGATCTTGACGCACGAAGCTCCTGTCCTGGAAGGGTGCGCAGATTGGACACGAAAAAGGCTTGCGCCCAGCGTGGCTCGACTCGTGGCGCTTGCACTCGTTCTTGCGTAGGAACCGCATTCCGCTGTTCCGATATCGATGTAAGAGGAACGTGAGCTTAAACGCATCAGATGCAGATAGGAACCCACCAAAAGCCGCACTGAAAGGGTCGGTGCTCGACATGGGAGCCGACGTGTACAAGGATGTGATCCCGCCTTTTGTTCCTCTGGGAGCATCCAACAACGTAGCATCGATACTCCTCAATGAGCTCCCCACGCTGCGAGAGCCGTCCTGCATACGCCTGGAGCCACGTCTTATCGAGCTCAATGCCAGGATTGTTGCGCCGGAATTCTTCAGCACGCCTGCGTAGGTCTTCAAGTTCGACACCCAGATGTGCATTCAGTACAGGACTTTGTGGCTGAATGTAAGGCCCTGCTGTCTGTTCAGGGAACAAGTTGGCTGACACTTGCGGTAAATTCATGTCTACAAGCGGGGGACGTCCAGGAGTCTGCGATGCCGGAAGACCAGGCGAGACAAAGGGCACTGAAGCGAGAGCTGCATCGAAAGTGGAAGACCGAGTTGGCAGAGGGGGTTGCACATGGAGACAGGCAGCATGATAAAGATCGCTTGGTCTTACAGACACAGATGTAAAGGTGGGTGACTCGGACGTGTCTTCTTCACGCTTGGAGGTGGACAAAAGCGATACTATGGCACTGATAGCCTCATCTGAGAAATTAGTGCTGGCATCCAGTTCGCTTGCAGGGTCAATTTCATTATCGGGCGCCGGCGAGAGGTCGTGGTGCAGCCCCGCATTATCACCATCTTCTAGAGCAACAGACTCTTGGGTCCTAACGTAAAGACTGTCGCCCATGATCTCCGCAGGGTTAACGCCAGGGACAGGGACTTCCTGTTTCAACGCGAGCTCACGCATGTTAACGTCTGCGAACAATCCGACCAGTGGTTCGGACTTGGCGAGTGTATGATTGCCCTGATGTAGGGTAGGGGAATGCATGCCTAGAATATCGACTGGTTTCTTTGCCTGAGACAGGCTAAGATCATCCATTGAGCTACCCTCTGAGCCACTTCCAAAAGAGAGGGACGGCAATGAAGAAGGGGGAGGCGAGTGGGTTATGTAATCTGCAGTAGGACATTCAGAATACGCTGCACTGCTTCCTAGAATGTCATCGCTCCTGTACAAGTCCTCGCCATCATCAGTTCGCCGAAGATCGGGAGAATCAATATGAAAGATATCATGGAGTGATAGATTGTCAGATCCGAATTCTGCAAGAGCTCCCAGGTTGTCTGCGATGGGACAAGATACCGTAGAAACGAGAGCAGATGCCGACGCAGCAGCCGTGCCAAAGGGAGCTTCGTAGCAAATGCCCAGACCAGTAAGCTGGGAACGAGAATTATCACCTAGTACAGTCTCTTGAGCCGATAGGTTTCCAACCTGGATGTTAGCTTGCACCAAGCCTGCATTGGACTGAAGATCGGAAGTAAGGCTGATTGCACCAGCAAGGAGGGGTACTCGGAATTCGAGAACAGGGGCACCGTCTACACTGGGCGCATTTTCATTGACATATGCATTGAATGGAACGGTCGTGTAGATGCCAATAGATCGATGCGTCGCGGGCGTCGCGGTCTGTGGTGGTTGAAAAGAACGAGCGTCGACGGCGCTAGTGATGTTATCTGAGTCTTCTACAAAACTATAGTCGTAAGTCCGTTTCATGGTCGTAAATGTCGTAAAATGAAAGAAAAAATAGTATGTGGGCTTGTCAAGCAGACAGAGCACCGGATTAAAGTGAATGTTATGGTATGAAGAAAGGGGGAACGCGTTCAACCTGTTCCGCGTTCAATGCACGTGACGAGACAAAGTCTTCTCGTGATCCGTTTTAGGAACGGGTCATTTTCGATGCTCCCAATCCGCCACCGTGCTCTGTGCGTGGCATCCCGACTGGTTCGATGGCATGAACTCCGTGATCTCAGGCAAACCTTACAACGGCATGTCTCCATTCAAGCTTCCGCCCATGTTAAGAGGAAACAGCCCCTTTTACTCATCTACAGCGTGCTCAGCGGTACTGCTCTAGCGGCCGCGTATCTTTTTTGGCCAAATATCTCTCGGTCTGCGCCAGCGTATTCCAATGCAATTCTTTCACCGGCTTACTTCATCCCAGTCACGCTAACTGCCAGTGAAGCATGCTCTGACCCTGGCACTCGTTTGATAACCTTAACGGTTCCTCCACAATCTCTTCCTTCTCGTGAGGAATCTACATTCAACCCTGTATGGTCTGTCTATATCAAAGACGATGACATTCAAGTAGAAAGACCTTATACACCGCTTGAAGGGATTGATAGTGACGGACACATGAAGTTTTGGATCAAAAAGTATCCAAAGGGTGAAGTCGGGCGCTGGTTACATTCCAAAAAAGTCGGAGATAAAATTGAAATTAGAGGTCCACTAAAGACATGGCCATGGGAGGAAGGTGTATGGGATGAAGTAGTCATGGTGTGTCACAAGCTCCTATCACATCGTGTCTGTTTTACGTTTGCACTTTAATGATCATAAGATCTCAGGAGGTACTGGCATAACGCCTTTCTACCAACTTTTACACCACACGGTCTTGCATGGGTTAAAGGGAAATCCAAAGACACGTTTTACACTCCTCCATTCCTCCCACACGCCAGCTGAACTTCCCCCGCCCGACATGATAGATCCTCTCTTGAGGGCTGCTCAGGCAAACCCAGAACGCTTCAGCATGTCTCTTTTCGTTGATTCGTTAGATGGACCCCCACATCCATCTGTGGGTCCTTCCCATATTCAGGCAGGCAGAATCAATAAGACAGCCATTGAACGTATCGTGGGATTGGGTGCTGCCACTTGGTGGCATTCTCTTTTACACATAAGCCACAAAGAGAGGTCGAGACAAGAAAGCACTAAGAAGATCCTATTCCTCGTCTGTGGTCCAGATCCGTAAGTGATCTTTCATTGCATTCGTAATGTCAAATGACCCTTTTTCTATGCTAGTATGATTACTGCAGTTGCGGGCCCACTGGGGCGAAATTTCTCCCAAGGTGCTGTAGGAGGTGTATTGGGGATGATGGGCTATGGGAGTGATCAAGTGTGGAAGCTTTGATGGTCGCATACGAGCGTTCGAGGCGGATACCCCAGAATAACAGACGACGGTTACAGCCGAGTACCATTTCAAGTTTATGAGACCAGAGAATTGCACGACCGTTATCATACGATTGCACGTCGGCATATCAAGGAGACTCATCAGCTTGTAATGAGTATCAGTCTGCCAGACCTTTGCATGATAGAATTAGAGTCACGAAGGGATATTCACTATATATATGATGCCCGTCCAGTCACATCAAACCCAATGTGTCGGAGAGGGCGGAGCGCTGAGTGAACGTGACGAAGTGTGACATGGCGTGACATGGCGAAAAGATGATTGGGGATTTGCGGAATTTCTGAGTTGCCTCACTAAGCAGGCGGTCGCTTGTTTCTTCGTCTCAGGCCACTTTCATAAGAACCCCCGTCGTTGCCCCATTGCTGTCCTCATTGACTCACATTCATGTCAACGATGGCACCTACAGCAGTCTACGTTTCTCCGTTGGCGGCCCAGGATCAGCACAAGGTCGTAGTAGCCGTCCCTGCCAAGGGGCCTGCGCTCGCTATCGGCTCGCCAGCGACAGCGGAGGACGGGAAGTACCAGGCGCTGGTCACCGGCCTACAACAGACGAGATCGGTCGAGCGATACATGGTGGACCGGCTGCTGGATGGAGGTACACGCGCGTTCCTTGTTTGCTCATCGATTCCACGAGCTGACATATCAATGGTCCCTAATTGGCAGCCACGACCTTGACGCCTTCAAGCTTTTCATCCGTCCACGTTGCGCTCTCTCCGTTGGAATACGAAGCTCTTGAACCAAGATTATCGGAGCTCCTTAGCCAGGTCCTCTCAGGGCTCGAACCTCTTGGGACGCTGCACATTCTCCACGTCTCGACATCCCTGTCCAACCTTTCCTCTGACCTCGTTCTTGCTGGATTCAAAGTTCTCTCCTTTACTGACGGCACTGTCATCGCCCAAAAACCCGCTCACTCAACGAGCACGCCTTCCAAGTCTACCTCTGTGGCCTTGCCGCTCAGACGAAAGGCCGACCCAGATCGCAAGGCGTCCAAAAAAGCACTCTGGACTTTAAACGCACCAACAACGCCCTCCATCGATGCAGAGAGTCTACTTACTGATGCTGACCGTGAGCGACCCGCGGCGTGTGAGCCAGCAGTAGCAGGTGCTCCGCGGAGGAAGAAGGCGTGCAAGAATTGCACGTGTGGTCTTGCCGAGCTTGAGGCGGACGAATTGGCGAAGAGCAAGGTTGTTCTGCTCGACGGTGCGGAGAGTGGACAGACGATGGAGGTGCCACAGAGCGAGAAAGAGAGACTGGTCGCTGCCGCAGCTGCTGCACCGAAGGCGACCAGCAGTTGTGGGAATTGCTATCTTGGAGACGCTTTCCGGTGTTCGAGCTGCCCCTACCGCGGTAAGTCATGGTCTGCTCAGGGTATGTTACTGATGTTGATTCGTGCCCATAACAATTAGGCCTTCCTGCTTTTAAGCCGGGAGAGAAGGTCGAGATTGAGTTTGGCATGGATGACATTTAATATTGCATTGCATTGATGGATTATTATCCTCTTGCTCTTTGATCATTTGGTCTCAATAGATTTCTTATTCTACGTGTCTGTGTATACTGCCTTGTTTATTCAAGTAATAGGATCCTGCGCCGCTCAGATGGTCCACCGGAGGACCAAATGTGATCGAGGGCTCTTATCACGTGCCTTACATTTTCATCCGATTGGGGCTGGTGATACCTTTGAAGAATTGCTAGTAAAGACCTGAAAGCAAGCTCATGCGATGACCGACGCGGGCCTCTCGTCTGAAGAGCCTGAAGCGACATCCCGCCCATCGTCATCACCAGCTTCCTCATGTACGATATGCACCTTGAATCCAGCGATCTATACTTGCCCTCGCTGCCATATCCGCACATGTTCTTTGTCCTGCTCAACGAGGCACAAGATACTCGGCGAGGGCTGTACCGGCGTCCGCAACAAGGCCGCGTATATGGCAATGAATGAGTACGGCTACATGGCGCTCATGAGCGATTATGTCTTCCTTGAAGATATGGGCAGGAAGATCGGGGACTGGGGCCGTGAGATCGTGCAAGGCGGGTATATGGCCGGGGTGACCGTGGATGCCAGGCGCGGGAGGGGAGGAATGGATGCCAGAGGGAGAGGAAGAGGCAGGGGCCGAGGGAGAGGAGGCTTGCACGGGAACGGGAGGTCTAAGCGAGAAATATTGAAGATGCAGCTCGACTTCCGGGATATCGAAATGGAATTGCTGCCTAACGGTATGGAAAGACGAACACTGAACCAGTCAACATGGGATTTCAAGTACGCATTAAATTCCGCCTGCATTTACTTCTCAGATACCAATCATATTTCATTCTTGCACCCTGAGCAGAAACAAAACAGCCCTTCTCACCATTGAATTCAAGTTTCATCCACCCCCTAATCCATTAGCTCCTTCGAAACCCCGAGAACTAGTCTTCACACTTCTTACACACCGCAATGCCCTTGAGAAGACGATTCTTTCTGTTATGCAGACGTCTATCACCGAGCGCAGTAAATCGAAAAAGGGGGAACCTCTCCCCTCCTGGCTCCCTCCGCTTGTCTTCCCAGATCTAGATGTCCCAGACTCTTTCACCCCGCCAACCTGTGTTATGAGCACGCCTCTCGATCCTCTAGCATCCCTTCAATCCTACGCTGGCTCCACTAACCCCCGCCCAGGTCACATAATATGCGCAGGATACTATGAGCTCGACCCAAATCAACCACTAGCGACGGTATTCAAGCACAAGAACTTCGTCGAGTTTCCCACAGTGGAGGTATGGGAGGAGGGAGCATTTCATGGAACCATTGTCGATGACCAGGGCACGGTCATGCGTGAGGAAGAAGAGCGTTCGCCTAAGCGGAGAAAGCTGAATGTCAGAGCAGGTAGGAAGGCGATCAATGGCCTATTGGGCGGATATGGCAGTGAGGAGGAAGCGGAAAAGGCGGAAGAGCGAAATGTGATGAGTTTGTTAGGTGGGTACGCGGAGAGCGATGAGGAGGAGCAAAACATAGAGCCTGAGAGCAAACAAGAAAACTATGTGCATGGGGGGAATGCGGACGAACCGGACGAGGATGGTCTGAGCGATCAGGATGCCGAGGGCGAAACAGACGATGAGTGGGAGGAGAATCCGGAGGACTTGGTGGTGTTGCTGGAAAGATTGCGTCAAGTTGGTGCACTGCGTGATCCTGCCGTCAATGAGACTTTGGCCAGCTTCGGTGATGGCGACGATGAGCGGGTCGACTGGGGTGATTCTGGTGATGAAGACTAACTGGTTTGGACTTTCGTTATTTTTAATCACCACCTTCCTGCATGAGCACCATGTGTGGACGAGGCACTCGAAATCACGCATCCTGACGCCTCAGATCGAGCAAGCCCTTCATTAGTAACTGTACTTCAAGTACGGCTTCTACGTATCGGCTGAGGGGTGTCTCTTGGCTGTTCCTCACAGGTGCTGCCGTCCTGACCTCTACCTCCCAAAGGGTGTCCGTGTGCGCCGGGATGGGCTTTTGCGTCTTGGAATCTATCTTTCATAGTTCTTCAGAACACATATAGAACAAGGACTGTGTATGGCTTAATATACCTGTTCTTGTTGGAACATTTGGATAACGAGAATTCCTCGTCGGAAGACATACCCCCGCTTGTATATCTGTGACCGACGACTGCAGTAGGTCTCCGTCAAGAGTCAGATACATACAATGATCTTGGTAGCGACATACACATATCCCAAGGCAGATGCGAAGCTGAGAGCACCTCCGACAACTTGACAGGTAGCCCAAGGTCTTACTGTCGCTTCAGGATGCACGCGAGTGGACTCGGGTTTGAGATACGAGTACAGCATCCTGAGAGCAATGGGAAGGATGAGAGTGAGCTTTGTCTGCACTCTAGCCCCGGACGACGGCGATCACAAAATAATCCACCATTTAGCATCGGACTCGAGCATCTCCTTCCGCGCTCTGAGCAAGACGGGCTCGCTCCCAGAGTCATGCTGCTGCTGGGCATCAAATGGTTCAAAGACGAGCTCGCGGGTATGTATCTTGTAGGCGGATTCACTGTGGAGTGTGATCCTATTCAGGATGGCTAAAGAGTATGAGCCTCGCGATCAGTGCCAGACGATTTTAGTGCAAGAACCTTGAAGATCTTGAGAAAAGAATTCTCCAAACAAAGCAACTTCATAAAAGTGGGAGGACATAGCAGTGTTAGCGAGAATGTCCGAGCGAAGCGTGTGAAGGTCCAACTGTGCCGGCGGAAACTCGTGGACACAAGCTTGCCGCTCTTGAAAACGTATTCACTTGAGGCAAGGAGAGTTACCGAGATGAACTAAACATTAGAATGATATCTGTCCTAATGTACAGAGAAGCAACAACATATGCAGGAAGAAGGAAACTTGGAATAAAGTAACATCAACAAAGCACCCAGAGCAGACCCATAGATTGCGCGCATTACGAAGTCCGTCTATAAAGTCATCTCATCTACCCGCATAATATCACCACTACTCCTGTGAAACTTCACCAGAATTTGGAGGTTGCCCTGTGATACCATGAGGAGGACCAATATGCACGGCGGGTTCCCCAGGATTCATGGGCGGGGCTAACATAGCACTCCTCACGCGGAAAAGCATCATCCTGTACCATTCCTGGCCCGCACCCGCCTTCTGCTGTTCCTCGGTCAGTTGCTGAAGTTGTTGAAGCTCCTTAAGCCATGCAGAATGCCAGTTGACATTGCCATGCTCGTCAGCCTCAAACTGTTCGTCTGGTGGAAACAGCGCCGGCACAGGATAACCAGGTGGAGGCATCATAGGAAATGCAGGGTCAAATCTGGAAAAATGCGTCAGACGATGTATCAAAGGGAATCAAGACCAGGTTGGGAGAAACTCACGGAGGGTATGGCGGAGGGTACGCAGCAGGCTGTCTACTAGGGCCTGCGTCATCAGGACCCATAGGCGGCGGTACAAACTGGGCATTAGGGTCATGGAAGGCTTGATCCTGACCAGGCGGGTGATAATCTACGTCTTCCTCAATCTGAGCTGCCCGCTTCAATGAGCCACTCTTAGGCTTCTTCTTGCGCACACGGTGTACACCGGTACGAGGATCCACGTTATCGTTAACGGTCCAATACGAACCCTTCCCGCGATCTGTCAGAGGACGGGGCACCTTTTCGAAACATGGGTTGAGAGAGAGGTTGTGCCTCACAGAGTTCTACATAGTTGTAGTCAGTATGGAAATGCCAAAGAGAACACGCAAAGGGATGACAGTCGTCAAAGAAAAACTAGCATGTACATGGCGTTCGGCGACGACTTTGTCATAGGTCTACATGGATCCTTCTGGGCGGACATTTATGTATGCAGTCGATACTAACCTTCCAGCCTGGAGGTGCTGTTCTGAAGTACGGAAACTGTAAAGATGTATTAGTGTGATTCCCTCTCCTGGAGGTATCCTATGACTTACCCTCGATTCAATAGCATAGTAAATATCCTCCAATAACAATTTCTGATTCGGGGATCCCTTAATAGCGTACCTGTTCGGTACGCAAGGTGCGACGACAACCAGTAAATAAGTCATGCCCGTCGGACGACCTCCATCACATACCGAATCAACGTTGAATACGGATAAAACGGCTTGCTTCCCGGTGGGCCATCGCGAAGTGAATCGAGGTTGAGCGGTAGGCCGCCTGTAAGGTCGGCCGGGTTCTCCGGGTAGTATGAGTTGACAGGGTGGTGCATCGACTGCTGCTGCTGATGCATCATATCTGGTGGCATGACGGTCTGTGGCGGTTGCTGGGCCATTTTCAAAGCTGATTCTCAACTGAGGAAAAGAGAAAAGACCAGGTGCGCAGTGCCAGTGGATGAAGACAACAGTGGCCGAAAGAGCCAGAAAGAACAACGAACAGGCTTATGTCATCCGTGCGAACTGATTCCAGACACGCACGGACCAGCCCCGTTCCCTAGACTGGCCGCCGTCGCGAAAGGCATGCTCGCAGAGATGTCAAGCATCGTTCAAAGTCAAGATGAGGTGGAGGTGAGTGTTTGTGTACCGGCAGCCTCTGATTCAAACACCCTCACACAATGTCCAAATTGCAGAAAACCGAAGAAAACAAATTTACCTCCAAGCACAAGAATACACAAACAAACTCGGCCCAAACGATGCCATCGTCTGCCCTCTTTCATTTCGAACAACGTCTCATTTTTATGGCAATTTTGTATGAAGCCAGCGAGGTTTTGACACTCTTGGTCATCTTGTCAAGGTTGGCTTGTCCCTGAATGTTGTGCTTGCCGTCGTGGACAGCCACAATACGCCATGGAAGGGCTAACGAAGTGGCGGGTTTGACCGTTCCGCGCTGTGATTGTAGAAGACTGTTGCGCACACAAGCCCTTTATAAGCTCATTCGTAAAGGAGATGGGATTCGGCGTAATCTGCTCTCTTTACTTCATAGTGAGGGTGGACTATAGTCACTTTGTGCCTCGTCAAGACGTTGTGCGAAGCCATGCAGCAGACCGCTTCAAAAATTGTATCTGGCTGTCTCCGTCGCTTCACGGAAACCGGAATACTTTCTCTCCTGGATGGTCCATGAAGTAGACAATGGAGTATGCGTCATTTGCGTGTTGCTCTTGCTCATTTCATGACATGCACTTAATGCCAGTTTGAGGTCGTACTGCCATCGCTAACGCGGCACATATCGTCAATCTCTTTGATCAATGCCACAGATTCCCCTTGACAGACTTCAATTGATTGGGATGAAGAAGATTGTCCACAACATGACCTGTTGCGTAACGGTCCTGCGGCCGAATGTCTTTGGACCCGTCGGTACCCTGCCCTTGTATTGGTCGTCTCGTCAGTGACCATCGGCTCTCGAAGGCGCTTTCCATGTTTACCACCATGATGACCGGACGCGAAATATATCCAGCCTCGTCCGCAGTTGCATTCTGCCCGGGTTCTAAGGGTTCGATGCGCGAGAAGACGCCCAAACTGTGCCCTAGATTTTATCACCTCGGCGTCTGCACATTTGCTTCGTTATTTTCGATCCCCGGGTTTCCTCGGCACATTCGCCGCCTTTCAGGTAGCTGGGAAGAGAATGTGTTTATACCGCTAAGGCAAGTCATTTGTTATTCTTGAGACTGTTTACAGTGCCTATTGTAATGTTCCTACTCCATTGAACAATGAACGGCGAGTGTTTGTCAAATTACATGCCATAGGGTCATGCTGATTGTATCATGGTTCGCTAAGGCAAATCATTTGTACAAAACACCGGTTGTGAATCCGGTGAAGGAAACCTGCCACAGCTGACATCGAGACAATACCACAGGAAGAAAAGAACGAAGTCCCTCGATACGTTCAAGTGCAACATTTCGGGGAACTGCACCAGCCGCGGAACTAGAAGTGAAAAGTGCCAACTCGACAATTCACACCTTCTGATCGGTCCGACAAGGCGCGAGCGTTCTACGGACCCCGTTATTGTACATCTGTTTCGGACCACCTCCAGCAAGGACTAACCTAGACCTTACCGGTTACCTCCCAGACGCCTACGACTCTCGACGATCAGAAAGGCTGCTTGATGGCATGGTTTGCTCCACGACAACAGATCGACCGAAGACTGCTCAATGATGTTACCGTGCCGACCCCACCCATCGATTGTTTCTGTTCTCCACAAGATATAACTGCAGATCTTTGATCTTGCTGCCCTTGCAAGATCGGGGGCCAGCATCAGCGGCATCACGGGAGTACCAGCCGGGCCAAGGTGCCACAGATTTCCCCAGTCTCTCGCAAGAGAGCCTGCAAGACTGGCCTGGAACTTAGGGACATGTTCGGTCCTGGTTCCATATGACAGAAGAGGGCTCTAGGGGTAGACTGCGCAACATCAGCTTCCTAATTCATAAATGTGTTGCCCAGGACTGTACAGCTTGAATATTTCAACCAAAGCAGTGCGGTATGCCGATTGTGAGAACGGACAGAAATCTCCACCTGAGGCCTGAGCCCCCGACAGAAATTAACGCTTACGTCGCGGCTGATCTATGCCTCACCAAGTGAAATAATCCAGACAGATGTCTACACGTCACCAACAGAATCACTTGCAAAATTCTCGCTCTCTATGTCGAGAACGCCACGTGGGACTTCCACATTAGGAACCATAAGCGCGGGTGGCTGAAAGATGCAGATTCCAGCAGCCTCGGGCACGGCCTGCCAAATGTCATCGGACGCGGGATTCAGCCATGGCGACGAAACGAGCGGCGCGCCGCCGCAGCGCACGATCCGCCTGACGGTGCCCGAGCGGTACTACCTGCTGCCGGGTGCAGGGATCCTCGCGGGAACGACGATCGGGCTGCTGCGCGGCTCGCGGCTCGCGTCGCTGCGGTTCCTCGCGGAGAACGTGCACCGCCCGCCGACGACGGTGAAGGGGTGGTACTTTTACAACAAGACGAAGAACTACCGGGTGATGATGGGCGGGCTGCGCGAGGCGGGCGTGCAGGCGCTGAGGCTGGGCACGACGGCGGCGGGGTGGGTGTGCATCGAGGAGGCGTGCGCGCGGCTGGGGTGGGGCGACGTGAGCGAGGTCGCGGCGGGGCTGGGGACCGCGGGCGTGTTTGCGGCCGTGTGTGAGTCGCGTTCTTTGCGTTTGCGTTCTTTGTTTCGCGATTCGCCGGTTTTTTTTGTCTTTCGTTTCGCGCGTTTTTTCTTTTATGTGTCGTGTGCTGCTTTGTGCGATTGTGCTGACGGGGCGATGCAGACCGGCTACCGTGGAAGGCGGCGCGGCGGACGATGGTGTTGGGGGTCATGATCGGGGCGGCGGCGAGGGGACTACGGTGGGGCCAGGACAGCCTGAAGGAGCAGGCCCGGGCGCGGAAGCTGGAGGTGGAGGCGGGAGCATCGGAGGGGCGGAAAGAAGTGATGGAGGCGATAGGGGAGGGAACAGAGAAATGAAAAGGGGCGGGTCTGGGCCTCCGGGGTAGATAGCGGTAGCATTCGCAGCGACAATGGACGATTTGAGGGTAAAAAGATGGCGCCGGGTGCGATGTTCTAGATACGTATGAGCCGCCCGGGGAGGTGAAAGATTTTCGGGGTGGGCCGCGCGGGGGGGAGGTTCATAAAAAACGGTGGAGCGGAAGCAGGAACGGGGCACAAGCGAGGACGAGTCGGCACTGCAGCAGGAGGCGCAGCGGCAGCAAGGACAGAATTCATCATCAGGGAGCACGATGTCAGTGGGCTGTGGAGACCCGCCAGCGCCAAACACAGCCGAGGCGGAGGTTGAGCATCGAGCTTCGACACCGAGACCGGCCTGCACGTTGTTATCTTCACCACCTCCGTCGTCGTCGTCGTCGTCGTCGTCGTCGACGACGCAGCCCGCATCATCGCACACCCTTCCTGGACTAATACGCGCGTCCGCCGCAAAGATGCTCAAGCTCTGGCCGTCCTCCCCCGCCGATCTCACGCCGAAGGCAGGCCCAGACGGGAAGGAGCGCCAGAACCCCTTCGACGTCCCCCCCGAGCACCTCTCCCACCACCTCCTCCAGCACTCGCAGCAGCCACCGCAACAGCATCTGCACACCCACCACCAGCATCCCCCACCGTCGTCCTCCGTGCCGTCTTACCGCCACCAGCTCCTCAGCACGCCCCATCATTTACTGTCTCCTTCAATCTCCGCTCCCACCACCGGTCCCCAGGGTGCGCGTTCGCAGGACGCGCCTGAACCTTCCAGCCCCTTCACACACCCCCTCCCCGGCCCCCTCACGCCCACCGGCAGCGCTCTCCCCGCTGCTCCCCCCACCACCAGCCTCTCGCTTCATGCGCCCATCTTCAACATGCAGCAGCCGCCTCCGCCAAAGCAGTCTCCCGCTCCCAACCCATCGTCCACGCCATCGACTGCATCGGCCGAGCCCTCGCCCACGCCATCGACGCGCTCGTCGGGCTCTGTGACCGCCACGCCCTTTGTGCAAGTGTCCGCCGCGAACGGCACCCCCTCGTCCGGCCCATCCAAGGGCCAGATCCACGTCAAGCTCATCCAGGCGCGCGGCCTCAACGTGCGCTCGCCCAGCGCGCGGCCGTACGTCGTCGTGCAGTTCGAGCAGAACGAGTTCGTGAGCCGCGACCCGACAGACGAGACGGACAAGGAGGTCAAGGGCTTTGCGACGAATCTCTCGCGCAACTCGTCGTCGACGGCGCTCTCTGCGCTCGGTGCGATCAGCACCAAGGCCTCCGCGAGCAGAGGGGGGAGCGCTCGGAACAGCGGGGCGGCGACGCCCTCGTCGTCTACCTCGTCGGCGCGGTCGGCTACGGGTGCCCTCGCGAACGGGCTGTTCGGATCGCGATTATCTGCTCACAATCCGGTGTGGAAACACGAAGTGTCGTTGTGAGTGTCTCGCTCTGCCGCCTGACCAACATTGTGGCCTGATGACTGGCAGCGATGTGACGTCTGAGCAATCTGTGATTACATTCAATGTCTACGACCGGTCGGTGAGTGACCCCGGCTTCCTGGGGACTGTGCAAATCAAGCCTGTGCTTGTGCACGACCACACGGTGGACCAGTGGTACAGGTGAGTGTCCCCCGTCTGCGTGTGCGCGGCTGTGCGGCCACCACGCGCCCGGATCATAAAACATATGCTGACTGACATCCCGCTTGCCTACCCGTGCTTACTACCGCCACCTCGCCCACGATGCGCCGTCCGCTTCGTTGCCGCCGTCGACGCGCACTATAATATCCTCCGCCAGGCTGCAGCCGTTCGAGAACGAGCCTGTGAGCGGCGAAATGCGCGTGCAGATCACGTTCGAGGCGAACAAGGTGCGCGTGGTCACGTGCTCTGCCAGACGTCGTCCCGCTGATCTGGTCTCTCTCGTCATCGTCATCGTCCACCGCGCTTCTTTCGATCCCGCCCCCGAATAACGTCACGCGCCTGACCGCTCCCGTCACAGACTAAGCGCGCGCTAACGCCACGCGACTTCGAGTTCCTCAAGCTCATCGGCCGCGGCACGTTCGGCCGCGTCTTCCAGGTCCGCAAGAAGGACACCAAGCGCATCTACGCCATGAAGGTCCTCTCCAAGCGCGAGATCATCGCGAAGAAGGAGGTCGCCCACACCATCGGCGAGCGCAAGATCCTCCAGCGCTCCCTCGAGAGCCCCTTCCTCGTCGGCCTCAAGTTCTCCTTCCAGACCGACACCGACCTCTACCTCGTCACCGACTTCAAGAGCGGCGGCGAGCTCTTCTGGCACCTCCAGCGCGAGACCCGCTTCAGCGAAGAGCGCGCACGCTTCTACATCGCTGAGCTTGTCCTCGCGCTCGAGCACCTCCACAAGTACGACATCGTGTATCGGTAAGTAACACGTGCCCCCTCTCCGCCTTGGCAATGCCACTCATGTCGATTCTTCAGCGATCTCAAGCCAGAAAATATCCTCCTCGACGCGACAGGTCACGTCGCGCTCTGCGATTTTGGCTTGTCCAAGCCCGACCTCCGCTCCGACGAGCTCACCAACACCTTCTGCGGCACCACAGAATACCTTGCCCCGGAGGTGCTCCTCGACGAGCACGGCTACTCCAAACTCGTCGATTTTTGGAGCCTTGGCGTCCTGCTATTTGAAATGTGCTGCGGGTGGAGCCCGTTCTACGCCGAGGACACGCAGCAGATGTACAAGAACATCTGCTTTGGGAAGATCAGGTTCCCTAAGGGTGTCATCAACGAGGAGGGCAAGCAGTTCGTCAAGGGGGTGAGTCACTTCCCTTGCGTACTGCCGCGCACACACGTAATGCTTACTCCTGCGCGCGCCTAGCTGCTCAACCGCAATCCGAAGCACCGCCTCGGTGCGCAGCGCGACGCAGAGGAGCTCAAGGAGCACCCGTTCTTCAAGAGCATCGACTGGGTCGCGCTCTCACGCAAGCAGGTCACGCCGCCATTCAAGCCCTCGGTCGAGTCTGACGAGAGCGTCGCCAACTTCGACCCCGAGTTCACGAGCGCGGACGTGCGCGACGCGGGCGTCGACGAGCTCATGGACCTCGACGAGGAAGACCCCTCCGAGGACTGGGTCGCGCGCGCGGGGAGCGCTATCGCGGGCTCGCTGCACACGCCAAACGGCCCGCTCGGCTCAGACAGGCCGCCCACCGCGACCGCCGTCGCGACCGCCAACAACACCGCGGCGAACGGCGGGCAGCGGCACGGGATCGACATCGCGGGGCGGAAGAAGCGGCGCGAGGCGGCGGGGAGCCCGCTCACGAACAGCGTGCAGGAGAACTTCCGTGGGTTCACCTACCACGGCGAGAGCGTCGTCCCGCCCGCGGCGGGCGTGCTCGCGGAGGCGGAGCACGGCGTGGACGAGGACGCGGTGCCGGACGCGGAGGTGCCGGACGCGCTGACGGACGACGAGGTTGAGGACGACACGCCTGCGGGGCGCTATGCGCGGAGGCGGCATGACGACGATATCGACAGCTTTGACGAGGACCTGCGTATGTGAAGCGGCCGAGACTGAGGCCGAAGTCGAGTCTGTGCTCCTTCTATGAACGTTTTCCTCTCGGATTCTGCATCCTAGTTGCTCGACCCATGCATAGTCCCTCATTCCTATCTATCCGTCACGCACGCTCGCCTCCCTGGTACCCTTCCCTCCGACGTTACCCATCCCACCGGACTCACTTTATTCTATACTTTCCATCGGTGATGTTAGGTTCAAGATGCCCGAATGCACATGAAGACTGCGGCTGTCGTACAATACGGACCAGCATTTCACTCTACTATACTATCATCTATCACCTCATTCCATCATCGACTTTGCCACGTTCAAGTGCGGATCGCGCGACCGCGGACGTCGCTACGCAGTGTATTGGCTCACTTGCCGCTACAGACGTTAATATTGATATGGCTATGGGCACATGTATATTACCATCATGTAGTGTAACCACGGAGAATAACATTCCACAATTTTCAACTTCTAAGTGCATTGGGAAGGCTGTTTTATTCTGGGTGTTGAGGTAGTGTTTTGAGCAGTGCAAAGTTGTATGCATTTTGGTAAAGTACAGTGACAGACAGGCTACCAGTCATTTAGAGTTTTATGTCCCGTACGGAAAAGGTTGATCCCTCCACGCAGGAGGGGAGGGAGAATCTTGCCTCCAATGATAGTCTCGTTCACAATCGTGTCGACCTCATGAGGCGTGACGCGCCCGTACCATATGGCGGCACCCTGAGGAGTATTTATCTGCGCAACCACACAGCGTCAGCCCGGGATCAATGCAAAGCGGAGAAGAACAGCCTACGATGACGTTCCCGGCGAATTTGTGCCCGCCCATATGCGAGTTGTACAGGACCAGCGCGCGTTTCTGGTCCGCGTTCTCCACGGCGACGCTCTTGAGCTGCCGGAGCACCTCCGCCTCCTTCTCGTCCTCGCTGCCCTGGAACTCCTCGAGCGGGGCGCCGGAGAGGGCGGGGTCTTCGACCTGCGTGTGCACCTCCCAGCCTTCGCGTTCTAGAGAGGTTTGGAAAGCTAGAAGGGAATACATTGAGCTTGTGTCGTGGGAAATGCGATGAGCAGCGCACCCTGCCTGAGCTTTGGTGCAACGATTGCGCAGCGGTTATCTCGCCTCTTATGTGAGCCTGGATGGAGAATAAGTATCAGGACAATGTTTTATGGCTTATGGTTTTACTCACACAGTAGGATCACACACGAGTAAGGTAGAACCCATGTTTTGAGCTCGGCGTCCGCCTTCGAGTCACCCTTCCCCACCGATTTCCAGAATTTCTTCGCGCCCTCTGATGACCGCTCCACCTCAGTGACGATCTTATAATCAGGGAAGACAAGCACCGTCTCCCGCGTAGCCTCGTCACACACGGTATTATGGCTCCCATTCAAGATGGTGATCTTTGATACTTCTCGCGAGTTATAGACACCGGGCGTGCCAGTGGCCGCGCCATTCTGGAGTGGTGGTCTTGTAGGCTTCGATTTCGGTGCTTCATCTCGGGTAGAGTCTAGGTACGCTGCCAGGGTGCCTCGCGCGTCTGTCACCTCTTTCTGCCAGTCTGATTTTCCAGTCGATATGACCAGCTAGACGATAGAGTCATGAACTTGGAACAGATAGTCCTACTGTACTGGAAGTACCTGCCGAGAATATGGCTTCACAGAGCCGAGCATCTGCGTCTCCATGTCCACGTCAAGCCTAGATGGGTACTCCTCATGTCCTAAAGTCCATCAGTGAGAATTAGAGTCCACCAGAACAAGACTCACCTTCGTCGCAAGGGTTCGCACAACTCCTGCAGTCCCTCTCGGAAACAGGTATCGATGCCGTCTTCAAGTCATCGGTCGGGTCGTTGTTGCCGCCCATCATGTAGGCCTTGAGTCTACGGAGACTGCTCATCGTGGATGGAGATGGTTGGGAACAAAGGTCTAGTGCATGGTCGTCTATGGTGAGATATTATATTTGAGGGCGCTCAAGCTGCACAGTAAGGCAAGAATAGCGCATGACAAAACGTTTGCTCGGGTGAGGTCAAATGAGGTGGCACAGATACCATGAAGTGACCTATCATAACCTGCGTTATCTGATAAGATGATGTAGCCAGTCGGCACCGGCGCACCACCGCAATGTTCCGCGGACAGGCACAGCCCCACATGCGCCGCAGCTGCGTAAGTACATTCCGTCCATGGATTCTCATGTCAAGCAGCTCAGTTCACCGGCCACGTCGGAAATCATGACTCTTCGTGTTCAATACAAGACGTTGGTTCAATCATATCTTTCGGCAGTACAGGGATGCGGCTACGTAGTCCGTCATAAACAATAACTTACCAATACACATAGTCAAGGGATGAGATAGAATGGGAGGGACAGTCCGTAGCAGCTCTTCGATCCGCAGTCGGTTTACCATCGGAACAACGTAGGGCGCTCGCGGCTAACGACCAAAGTCGTCCGCAACGAATGGTGTGACGAGGTCATATGTCTCAGCATTCCTGTTCCTCGACGACTTGCCACCAAGCCCGACAAGGTGCTTCAGCTTCTCCCTCATACCAGACTTCTCCGCAGGATTGAGTGCTGGCCTGTCATTTGGATATATCGCGTCCAGTATCTTGGCTAGTCTCCGCAGTCCTATAACAGAAGTGTCGTGCCCAGCATTCCGTGAAACATCAAGCGTGGTTGCGAGGTACGCAGCAAGGTCTGGGAAGGTGATAGGTAATTTCGGGTAAGGCGTCTCAGGAGTGCTTGAGATTGTATAGAATTTTGACATTGGGGCATCTGCACCCTCCCTCAGGATTGCCAACGGGGACGCGAGAGAATAGGAATAAGGGAGTACACTCGTATCTTCGGTACGATACTTCCACATAAGAGGATTATCCCCAGGAGCAGGATGGTCAATCGTCAAAAAGAGAACGGTATGCCAATCATTTGATGTGTTGTGCACCTGTCCAATATGTCTCATCATCACCCTTGTTGTTGAAGTCCCTAGGTACACACCTTAACGAATGATACCACTACACGAAGCCGCATCTCCGTCTTGATCTTAGCTATGGCTTCAACGGCGGGTTCCACTCGAGTGCTGCTTAACCTTGCCATCAGCTTCAGTAAACCTCGCCAGCTTGGAGCTCGTATGTGGAAAGGCGGACACTGTTCTTGGTCCCATGAAAGCGGGATCACGTTGGGAATCACACCCTGCATCGGTGTCAACGCTGCGGTGATGGTCGGTACACCAAAATTCATAGCTGCCCGATAGATCATCCGAATAAGCGGTTGTCAGTACCAACGCTACAGATTAGACTTACACACTCCTCGCAGAAAGTCTTCTGGAACATGTTGGGCATTGCTGGCAGAACTTATTACAGGAGGTGAGCTATCACCATTGACCGTGGGATGTCTTGCCGGCACTCTGGGTGACGGTCTGGGAGAGGTGGGGTTACTTTGGGCAGCCGGTGTTGACGTGTCTACTCTACTAGGTCTTGCATAGGTTTCATTTTCTCCAATCCGCTCAAGAGACCCAGTTAGGTTCCCCTGAGGTCTTGGTGCACCTTCGCGTGAAGGAAGAGCAGCGTCAGCAGATATGCTTCGCAGCATTGAAGCTGGTGCCGCAGGGTTCGAATAGGGCTGAGGCGTGGCCTCAGCAAGAGGGATGGAATGAGAAACTGGTGCCGCAGGAGCAGACTTGGATGCAGGAGTGAATACAGCACTTGCAAGTTTGGGAAGCACAATTTTATGTACTTCAGGGCCAACCCGATCCTCATGATGCTCCAACGAGGAAGACCTTTTGTCCTCTTCCGCTTCTCTGCGAACAGCCTCATCTTGTATATGATGTAGTGAAGCCTTTGACCTAGCCGGTCGGACAGAGGATGACGTCCCATGGTTCGATGATTCATAAATGGTGTGAGTGGGATCATATGGCGGAGGTGATTGTATTTGAGTCGGCATTGAAAGCGGCGGCTGTGAGTACTGCATGAATGGAGAGTCGGCAGGTGATGCTGAAGTGGAAGCTGCTACAGAAGCACTAGGAAAGTACAGATTCGGTCCTGTAACAGGAGGACCTGGGGCCAGCTTGAGAGATTCCTGCAAAGCAAGCGCCAACTCCTCCTCTTCTAATTCCAGCGTCCTATTACGATGCTCCTCTGTCTCTCGCGCAGACAACTCCAGGGCACGCTTTAGAGCCTCTTCCTCATTATAAGTTTTAGGAGGCACCGCCGGGCTCGAAGATTTTGGTGAGGGTAGGTGCAACTCAAGATCTTCGGGATTATTAGCAAGATGTGTAGCGGTTGCCGTAATCAAGGAATATGGCTTCGGTGGGCGAGGTGGTTGGCTAAAATCTGGTTTCCTAGGCAGTGGAGGTACAGGCGCAGAACGTGTATAGCGTATCTGGCATCCGAGGTGAGGCTGAGGGAAACCAGCTCCTTGTGAAAAGTAATCGCCTGAAGCCGAACTGCCATGCGCAGGACTCAACATAGGTGGTGCGCTACCTGGTAACAGACTAACGGACGCATTTGATCCACTTGGAACCGGGGGTGAGGCCACCGACGGGTGAGACGGAGTGTAATAGGGCTGAGGCCTAGGCATAGACGGGCTAGGGTTATAAGATCCGGGAGCTCCTGGTTGGAGATGTTGTGCTTGCGGCATACCGTTGAAGCCGTGGTTCGTACTAAGTGAACGCGAGTGGCCAGGCCTCAGGAATCCAGGATATGGGGGGTATGGATTGGGATCGCCGGGCCATTGTGCTGCCATAAGTTACTGCTTGAGTGCAGATCAATTCCAATGACTAGAAGATGGGGAGCACAGGTGAATGATAGCACTGAACGTTGGGAACGCTGCAACGCCCGTGAGCGTCGACTTCGGTTGTGGATGAGACGCTCATTATCGAAGACAACCCGCGAGAGTTGTGCATGGACAAGTGGGCGCTGAGCGCTCAGTCTCATACTGCAAATTTGATCACCCGCATGCAGTGACGGACTTAGGGGCGCCATCCAGCTGGCCAATAATGTCACGAACTCCAGGATCTTACACTCACATCACGATGCGCAGGGAATGGGAGAGGTGTAAAGCGAGGCTAAGCCTGATATTTAAGTACACAAGTAGCTCTAGCTTACAATGCAAGGGAGATAGACATGCGGAGGGTGAGAAGTGTGATGTCGATGATAAGTGCATGATGATGGTAATGAGAGTAGAAGGCGACGTGCAACGAGAAACAAAAAAACGCAGCAGAACACAGGACTGTAATGCAGATATAACGAATGAGACGAAATCGTGAATCATGAGACATGAAATGAATGCTATCGCGCGGTGGTCAGTTTTGCGGTCTGCCCGCGCCCTTGTACAGTCGACGTTTTGAACCCAAGTTGCCGCATTGTGGCCAGCAGATCCGATTTCTGAACGGGTTTCGCAATGTGTGCCGCGAACAGATCATTGCCTTCTGGCGTGTCAGATCCACTGTAGGCACTAACAGCGATGATAGGAGTGTTCGCATTCTTATTGCTGGTGCTTTTGATGTACCGTGCCGCGCCTTCACCATCAACTAGATAGAGATATGAGTAACATGAAAATTTATCAAAGATCAAGGCACCCACGTATAGGCATATGTAGGTCCATCAGGATGCAATCGAATTCTACGAGTCGTATTCTCAGCTCTACGACCTGATCAAGATGAAGAGGTGAAACTTACTGATATCACCCATAGCCACGCTGATTGCCTCAGAGCCATCCGCGACGACAATGCATCGACAGCCGAGACGAATCAACAACGTCTCGATGATCTTAGCTGTGATTGGATTGTCCTCAGCCAGTAAACATGTGACAGCACGGTCGTTCGGATCGGGAGCTCTCTTTAGGTCTATTGAGGCGACTGATGATGGTGGAGTGTTTACGTCGAAGTGAGGTGGTGTAGATCCACCTGTCGCAGGCCATGAATCTACAGAACCTTCTCCTGTGGTAGACACTGAAGCAGTTCGCAATCGACTCGGCATCGAGTTCCGGCGTATGCCGTCACCTTCCAGAAGGTTAAGTTTGAATCGCTCTACAGCACCGTAGTCTGAAGGTTTACGAGCATGACTGCCTGCACTGCCAGGCGTTGGGGGTCCGCGAGATGCAGATGATGCAATTGACGATGTCGAAGTTGCAGGCGAAGGAGGGTTAGGAGATGCAACTTTAACGCTACTGTCGATTACCACACTAGAAGGCTTCCTGACTCGAGTCGAGATGCTCTTCCGCCGACCATGAAGATTCGCAGGCTCTGATAAAGTCTGAGAGATTGCCGTCATCTGATCATTCTTCAGCTTCCTGATCACATCATCATTGGCCTGTTTCAAGACAGGGAGATTCTTGAAGCTGAATGAACCAAAGTCATCGTCCGACGGAGATGCGCCCGCAGGAAGTGCAGGAGGTGCAGAGTTGGCGATGTGAGTGGCATCGCCACCGATAGAGGGACTATCCGACACATATTGTCCATTGGAAGTAGATTGTTCTCCGTCATGGAATAGCTGAAGAACTGCACCCCGAGGATCAAAGTAATCGGTTGATTCAGGATCAGTGACCTGCGGAATAAAGGCCGCTTCAGTCGTCGTGATCTTGTCCCAATCAATACCTGCGAAGAAAGAGTGGCTCTTGACCTCCTCAGCGCCATTGGCTCCCAGACGCTTCAGTGAGTCTACTGTCATAAGCCTTTGCATAAAATCCAGAGCGTCTGCTGAGGCTTCTACGTAGTCCTCGTGCCAATCAATGTGTCCAGAAAGGATCTTCTCGAAAACCTTCTCCGGTGTTTCAGCATGGAATGGAGGAAGTCCATATAAGAACTCATATGTTATAACACCAAGAGCCCACTGAAAGAAAAGGTCAGGCCTCCAAAACTGATGAGGGAGGGGAAGTACTAACCCAGTCGACTGCAGCATCATCACCTCTAAGGCCGAGAATAGTCTCAGGTGCGAGATAATCCGGCGTGCCTACCACCTTCTGTTCGCCAGGAGGTGTTACACCAGGGGCCGGATGTGAACGGAGATCGGTCGTAAGCTCTGTGGCGAACGACTGCATAGGGCTATCATTGAGTTGTTGGGATTTGCTACCATTCCTCCGAAGAGGGAAAACAGATTCAGAGCCAGAGCCTTCGCTGTAGTCATCTGAAAGCGGCAGATAAGGTGACGATCCTGGTCGAGGAATCGATTGTGTCCTCTGGGTAAAATACGAACCTCCCAGGAGCATGTCTGACGTGAACACTGGCGAAGCCGACATGTAGGCCGAATCGATCGAGGGCGGCCGCGAGCTAGGGCTATATCTTGCACGTGCACGAAGGCCGCGATCGGACCCAAGCTGAGATTCGCGTGTTTGACGGCCAAGGAGACCAATCCTGCTCAGGCCGAAGTCAGTGAGTTTGAGATGACCATGCTGGTCAATGAGTAAATTATCAGGCTTTAAGTCACTGTGAATACCAGTCAGCTGACGTCAGGGATATGCATTCTACATTATGATCACATACCGATGTACAATACCACGTTGATGAAGATATTCCAAACCAAGAACAACCTCAGCAATATAATTCCGCGTCCATTCTTCAGGCAAAGAGCCAAGAGACTTGATGAGGGCAGCACAATCACCACCATTGAGGTACTCCATTACCAGATACAGATTCTCCTTGCTTTGAAAAGTGAAGTAAAGTTTTGCGACAAATGGAGACTCCGCCTGCTTCATGAGAATCATGCGCTCAGCCTTGACATTGGTGATTTGATTTTTTGCAATCATGTCGGCCTTCTTCAGCACCTTGATTGCAAAGTAGTCACCAGTCACTTTCTTCTTCGCAAGGAAAACTGAGCCGAAGGCGCCTTTGCTAATGGGCTTGATGATCTCAAAGTCTTTGATGGACGTGGGAGTTGTCCGCGATAATGGTGCAACAGACGGTAGGCGAGGTGACAGTGGCACGCCCGATACTGAAGTTGTTGGACTGAGAATAGGCTGCGCTGTAGAATGCCGGCGATGATTGCGACGTGACATGGTCGCGTCTTGAGGTGAAACCATTGGGGAGAGGGGCGGCGTGACGAGAAGTTTGGGTTCCAGGTTCTGAGGAGACGGTCGTGGTCTGATAGTGGCCATACTGGGGCCCTCATCCAAGTTCATTGGAGGTGGCATCTCTTCCGATGACATCGATGCCACAATGGGGGCTGCCAAAGCCAAGGGGGATGATACTGAGGACGGCGTTGAAGACCGTGTTTGGAAGGTATTGGGATAAGCGGGAACAGGAGCTGCTGGAACCAATGGTAAGCTAGGAGTCGACGAAAAAGGACCATTGTCACTGCGCTCTCGGCCCCGACTGAAGGGGACTGGCGAAGTAGAAGCCAAAGGGGTAGGATCCAAGGAAGGAGGATCTGATGGGCCGGCGGCTTGACCGTTGAAGGCGTACTCAGAAGTGTTGCTCGAGTGATCATCACCTTGCTCCTCACCCTCTTCATCACCCTCCTCGTCTTCCGTATCTTCCATACACGCTAACGCTTGCTCGACTCTTTCTTCCCACTCCTGTCGGATCTTCTCCGAATACCTGATTGTGTTTTGCATGCGCACAACATTGTCGATTTTCTGCCGCATGACCCGCTCGGTGTCCTCCACCAGCTGGGTCAGTGCCGCGTCCTCGATGACGGGCTTGCACCACCGCCGCACCTGACTCATTTTTCGCTCTGAGGCAGGAGACAATAGCCTTTGTCGTTCAATTGGCTCGGCCGATTCCTCCTCCTTCAAAGTGGGCACCGACACCTCGCTCGCCAGCTGCAGAATATCCTCCAGGTGCTCCAGGACCTGTCGCTGGACCCTCTTCACACTCATGCGCTTCATTTTCAACGGTGCACGGAGGAGCTGCAGGGGCGAGGAGGACCCTGGTGACGACGCGGGAGTGAATATGGGCATCCCGCGGTACTCGGATACAGTCAGGGGCGACGCGCGATCCATCGCGATCTGCAAGTCGCGGATCGTGTTGCGCAGCTCCCCAATCGACTCGTTGCACTCCCCGATCTCTGCCTCGAGCCGGTGCGTCTCTGCGCACGTCTCGTTGTGCTTCTCGAAGTACCACTGCGGGACCGTGCATTCGCAGATGCGGCACAGGATCGGCGCGGTGCTGATCGGGCGCGCGAACGAAAAAGGGGTGACAGGCTCGGTGGACACGCGATCGCCGAAGCCCACCTGTGTGGCATCCGCAGTCGCAGGCTCGTCGCCCACGTCACCAGACTCGAGCAAGATGGATGGCGGCGCTTGCAGGTACTCCGGGGATCCAACTGGTTTGACAACCCACATCGAGTGCGTCGCCTCACCGTATTCGCGGTCGATCATCAACATCCCGTTGCCTTCCATTTGCTGGTACAGATGTGTATGAGAAATTGAATCGGCTTCAGGATCGTAGACCTGGAGCTTGAACCTGACTTCTATCGTACGAGAATCATCTTCCTTCAGACGTCGTGTAGCGTCACGTAGAACGTGCCAATCTGAAGGCGCGAGCAGCCTTGATATTCGTGTGCCAACCAGGCCCTCTGGGTCAGACCTGAATATAGAAAAAAAATTGCAGCTATCAGCGTAAACACAAAGCACATGAAAACCGCCAAATACCCGATGATGTTGCGCCACGCATAGTTGATCCAAATGAAGTGGTCCCCATCCATGCTCAGCTCCATAACAATGTTCTGATTCTGGGCCGTCTCGGCCTGCAGCCGCAAGCGCTCAGTAGCCAGCACCCGGGCGGACTCCGTGTTGTCCGTGAACTTAGATGGAACTCGAGGATGCTCAGACTCCCTGTTATGCGCAGGTGCCATGGACAAATCCTTCGTCACTTCATCCCTTGACCTCCGGCCCTGGCTTGTCGTCCTCGTTACACGTAGTTTGTTCTCATCGTCTTGCGAGAGCTTCACTGCACCACTCTCTGACTGCAGCAACGGCGCCGGCAGCTGCTCCTCCTCGGCCGGCTTCAGCACAAACATGAGCGGTTCTTCCTGCTCGTCATCATTATCGTCAAAATTCCAGAACTGCTTCTCCGCCTCCCACCACTCGACGACGCGGCTGAGGCTCGCGACGGCGAGGAGCACCTGCACGTACCAGTTGCGGCCGTGCCAGTCCGGATGCTCGTCCCAGGCACGTCCGATGTTCTGCACGCGCTGCACGATCAGCTCGCACACCTTCGGCTGCGCGGTGAGCTGGTTCAGCGACATCTCTGTCACGTCCGTCGCGACAGAGATGATCTCGTAGAGCGTTGTCATGATCGGGTCAACGGGGTCGTCCACGAGGATGCGCGACGAGCGCCGGTTCGCGCCAGCGTCGGCGTAGCCAGAGCGAGGGAGCGGCGAGCGTGAGCGGGACGTCGAGCGTGAGCTGGCACCAGAGCGCGCCGGGCGCGTCGGGATGTGGATGGTACGTGAGAGGCGGCGGTTAGCGAGGTTCTGCTGGCTCCATTGGTTCGATTGGGTGGCGTTACTTTGCTTGCGTGGACTGATTATTTCGGGAGGCGGAGTCGGGCTCATAACCGCGCTGGCGGCCGGGCTTGATGTGCCAGTGCTAGAGGCGGGGAAATTATTGACAGGCCTGTCTCGAGGTAAAGTAGAGTGCCTGCGTAGCGATGCGGGGCTAGTTGAGGACACGGAAGCTGTAAGAAGGCCAGGAGAGGAAGACCACTGGGTCAGCGCCTGCTGTGGTGGACGATCTTCATCGAGAGACGCACGTTGCCGGCTGTGATAACTGCCCTCTGGCTCTGCCTCGTAGCCACCGTCAGAGCTTACCTCGTCAAACTGGAGAGCAGAGCGAAGCTCGGCGGGCTGGAGGACGAAAGCCTCGCGAAGTGGCTCGGGGTCGCCCAGCTGGGAGTCTCGCTCACGCCCGAGCTCCCGCTGCTCGCGCTCGGATTCCTGTTCGTGCTCGCCCTCTCTGAGGCGCTCCTCGAAGAAGATGGTGAGGGAGTTGGTGACACGCTGGAGTTCCTTGTCGCATTCTGCCTTGGCAGCCTTGAGACGTCTTGTGACATGGCGCCTCACGAAGGGCATTGAGACGGTGTTGGAACCGGATCCATGGCTGGCGCTGGCGTTGGCATTGCTGGTGCCGCTGCTGGAGTGAGAATGGGAATGAGATTGAATGGGAGCTAGCACTGTCTCTGGAGAGAAAACGAGAGGACTGGGTGGCTGGCGACGATGCAGGCTCGACTCGGACATAGAGGTCTTGGGAACAGTCAGACCAGAGAGTCGCAAGACACTGGACGGAGCAAGCGTCAGGCCAGGTGGCGAGAGTGATGAGATTGGGGAGGAAGTGGAATTAGACGGTGGACAGGGAGAAGTCAAGGCTTCATGAGGGGTTGATAGCGCGATAGGCGACGTGGATACGATATGAGAAGGGAGAGTGCACTTGGAGACCAAGTAAGTACTGAACGGACCAAGGTCAAATCCAAAGCCTCGGCATCCGCTTTTTGCCACACCCCCATTATGACATTCTTTTCCTATTTTGGCAATTCTACTTATCCTCCCTTCGGAGCCGTCCACACCGAAACAATTGGCTCTATTTTTTGCTCCCTCCGTGCTCCCGGCACTGTTGTCCGCGCGACGCTCACGTTCCAATAGATCTTTGAAGCACAGCGTGCCCATTGGAGAGTTGCCCACTGGCAGGCCAGACTCAAACTGCAGTCTGCATTGATCACCTAATTAGGCAATCCTTTAATTGGCTATCCGCATCCGGTACCGCTCGCCGGGGTCCCGGTGTGTGCTCTTTTCTCTTTGCTATCGCCATTTCGAATATCATCGAACCCGGCGAGCATCCTCTCGACGGTCCCCAGCTTCAGACCAGTGTGTAAGTTGGACATCAATTCCATTCAGTCGTCCTCTGACATGCGACAAGCTGCTCCTTGGCCCTTGTCGCACGCCCGGTCACCTGCCCATTTCTTTGGCCCCTTCTGTACGTAGTTCTCCATTTCTATGGAGTCCCGTCTCACTTTCCATCAAAGTTTGGCCTCGCAGCTGTTCACCTTCCCATCAGCTGCCCGCAAGATAACACGGATGTTTTCCCTCGCAAACTCCTTCCGCGCAGCGGCCCGCCCCTCAACATGGCGTAGCTCGCTGTCAGCTTCAGCCGCCGCCGTCACGCGACGCGCTAATTCAACAGCTTCCACTCCTCAAACCGCAGGTGCACTAGACGAGGTGTCCGGCCTGCTCAACGAAGCAGGCGATGCACCTGCTCCGCTTGCGGGGCCACGAACACCAGAGTATAATTACGGTACGCAGAGCAACCCGACGCTTTGCCCTTGGCTTCTCGCTCACTGCTCATGCTGCCAGACGAAATCAACTATGTATCCAAGTCAGTCACCGGCATAAGGGGCTTCTACCCTGACAATGTATGTACCGTTCGCTCCCCAGTGTCGCGAACCGGCCCTGCTGACACCACCTCAGTTCATCCAGCCCCTCAGCCTCTCGCGCAAAGCGCGCATCTCCCAACAGCGCCACCGCAGGGCGTACCCGCTCCTTGGGCCCGACGCCAAGGATGCGCGCGCGCAAGACGTCTTCCACCAGCTCGAGATCGACCCGCTGGACGAGTGCGACAACTCCGCGCTCATGTCCCACTTCGTCTCGCAAATGGGCAAGATCAACAAGCGCGCTTCCACGAAGCTGACGTGGCGCAGCCAGCGGCGCCTGGGCAAGGCGATCCGCCGCGCGAAGATGATGGGCATCATTCCCGTGCTGAGCAAGCGGCCGCTCAGCCTCTTGAACGACTAATATACTCATACTTGCGTAGTCTCCCTACGCACCCGGTCCGAGTGCATGTGCAGTGTACAGCTGGTACGTATTGCCGGGAATGTTGTCTCGCATCCTTCTTGCACTCGTGCAGTCAATTTTCGCTGCAACCGTCACGGGATGCTGGCTATATATATACGTTAGGCAGGTTGGGCCCTCGGGTCCCCCAGTCCAAATGCAGGCTATCTCCGTCCGAATTGGCACCAAAGTACCTGCTGCTATATTACCGTCTTCGGCGTGTTCGAGGCAGCCAGACTTGTGGCGAGACGCCAACGGAAGTGAGAACACAGAAGATGGGGATAGGGGTATGTCATGCCTGCGTGCGCTGATACCCTGTGATCACCCTCGGACCTTCTTTATGTCGCGGTTCACCGCGACGCTTCGAATGACCGCAGCATCATCAGAATCCAGATTCACGGCTGCCCGTCAGAAGACAACCACACCCCGTGCGCTGATAGTGTCTATTGAACGCGTGAGCGAGGCAGCGTGCTTGCTGTGTACGCGCTGGAGGTACCCTAGCAGGTGTGCGTAAGAAGTTCAGTATAAGAAGTCTGCCAGTTAGGAGCGTCATATCCTTTGCCCATTGCGGCATCCCAATATCAAATTCCATGATGCAGACTGAGAGCAAGGAATTTGCAAACGGGCTCTTGGGAAAGAGACTAGCCTGGACTGAGCGCTGAGGGTAAATCAGTGCAACCAGGGTGATAGAGGCGTTGACACGCCGCCGTTCCGGATCACCCCTCAGGGACAGGGTAGCAGGGATGTGTGAGAAGTGGTATAAAGCGGCCTGTGGTGGGAACGACCCTCAATCACCAGCCCCTGGCAATGCTGCATCAGCTTAGTGACGGCGAGCGCTGCAGATACCCCTTGTCAGCGCTATTAACAGGTTATTGACTGACTTGGGCATATGTAGTGAAGGACGGCAGGATGGACCAATGAATTTATCTAGCTACATGAACACCTCCAAGAAGAACATGCACGATATTACTGCAGTGTAAGGGCAGGGCGGTCTGGTACGAGATCCGATAGAAGTGATAGTGCTGTCGGGTAGGGGAAACTTTCCTGTTGCAGCCTCAGGGGCTCAGAAGCAAATTTTCAGACTGTCACCAGTGACCCTCTGTAAAAAAGGATAGTCAACCTAGTCACAAACCTAGTCCCCAATTTGCGCCAATGGACTAACTAGTCATTTTTCTTGAATGCCGCTGTCCAAATTTGGAGAGAATAGTCACGCATCAGTCAAGGTGTACTATGGTTTTACTAGCTTTGTAAAATGAACAGGCTTTGCAAAAGTCTCCTGAGCACGACAACCCTCACCAAACCTAAAGGAACTCGTTGGATATATGTATCTAGTAATGCTCTATTGTACTATCAACTTAAAGTATAAAACCATTCACTGTAGCCATCTTACGAGACACAAATGCATCATTGTGAGTCTCAGATAAGGCCATGTATGAACCATGATGAGCAGATCTAGTCCGATCCTGCCCATGGTTCTTCCTAAAAATTTCAGTGCATCAGGGCTTCATTCTTTTCATTCAGGCCCTCCACTGAGTGAAATATTAAATTAGCTCTTTTTTGTGTAGAAAGCAGGACATTGTGCAAGAGTGACAAATGACAGCCACATTGCTCAGAAAGGGAATCACGCTAGATAACTCCGATTCGGCCAGTGGCGGCAGCAGCAAGCTAGTGCAAAGGTTGAACTGCCGAAGCCGAGAATTGGCCGTGCACCGGCATACCGTGACACAGTAAGACAAAATTTTGCAATATGTGTTAGACATTCACTTTTTTTATCGGCACTACTCTGCCTCCTCCCTATCCTCATTTTTTCAACATGTTAGTAGATAGAATCGTAGTGAGGACCTTCGGCCATGCATTGCTGAAACTCCGAGACCAGCGCATGATGTTGTTGTGAAGTTATTCAAAAATTCGCTGAAAATTTTTCAAAGCTAGTAAAACCATAGTAGTCGATTCAAGCGACTAATGCGTGACTATGCTCCCTGATTTAGTCTACATAATAGTCACCTGGCGCAATTTGGGGACTACGGTTGACTATCCTTTTTTACAGAGAGTGACCAGTTCTTTGTATGGTAGTGTCTGCTGACTTCCAATAGAACCGGAGAGCAACTCCAGCCTCGAGGATCCGGTGTATAGCATACATTCAAATATACAACAAGGGAGCGAAGACGTGCGTTCCGGGAAACGGGCTGTGTTGGCGGTGTCATTGAAATCGGCAAGATGAGCCCGAAGTATATCTGTTGAAAGTCACTCACCATATCGTCGGTCAGGACTCAAGTGGACAATACACAGTCTCCCGAAGGTGAGTAGCAGGTCTAGTTCAATCTTTGTTGCAGGCCCAAGTGCTAGTAGACACGCTCTGTTGAATAGTAATCTAAAATTCAGCGAGTCAATCTCATCACATACACTGCATTCTGCTGTACGCATGGAAATGACACTCAAGTCGGAGAAACAGCTTTTCCATCTCTGTGACACGGGACCATTCACGTTGGTAGTGCAGAATCAAGCTAGACAGAGCCTACCATAGTATGAACGACCTAGTCAATGATCACCGGAAGGCGCGACTGACACCTCAGAACCGCGACCCATTCATCATCTGCCCAGTCATGTAAAAACGAGAACCAGAAGGCAGTTTGACAGATGTTCCTCAAAGGAATCTTGCACCATGATTTCACGGGTTCAGTCTGAAGAGCTCAACCTGAGTCGAAATGTGGGGAACCTGTCCGGACATGTGCACTAGATCAGTCTATGTCAAGAGGAAAATGAGTGACACTGTTGTATAAACCTCAGTGAATCTTGCGACATTACCCACCTGCACTTAAAGCGTGAAAGAGTTCATTTGGATCCCACGTAGAAAAAACCACAGCACTCCTACAGCATATACATAAACGACCGCTGATCATGGAAATTTTAGACCAGTTGATGCTTCTACGGTCTGTAGTAACAACCCTACAAGTAAGCCTTAGGCGACGCATGTGAGAAAGGATACATAAATCAGCCATGAATGTGTCAATTCCTTTGGCAGGCTGAGACTAGACCAATTGAGTAAATCAAACTCGTATATCCCCAAAATCTTGGGCTTGGCCTACGAAGCCACAGCTGCTTAGGCATGACACCAGAGCTTGTGCGTACTATATCAAACCTCGGCGAGAATAGAGCGTATTCGCACCCAATTCGAACTCGAGCAACAAGGAAAAAAAAGGCAAATAACGGTCTCTGATTGGCTTGGGGCCCAATTCGAACTTGGCTGCGAATACGCTCTTAAATCGGGAACGCATAGCAACCACTTATTTCAATCGAATCACTCACGAAACCGAGATTGTCCACGCGGACTCGTGTTATGCCACCCAGTCGACCAACTGTTTTCACTTCGGGTATTGCAAAATTGAGCTGTTTCACCGGTCAATGTTAGCACGGCAGACATGGCCCAATAAGTGAGGGTAAAAGAGCCGTAAAATATTGATTATGGTCAGTATGTCGAAGAATTTGTAAGGGTTACCGAATTTGCCTTTCGTGTTCCAATCTCGTGCTCTGATTGGCCTAGAAGCCAATTTTTGAATGGATTTGTGAGCCTTCCAAATTGATCTACACATTAGAACATATTCGCACCCGATTTGAACTCGAGCAAAAGGGAAAAAAAAACGCAAACAACGGTCTCTGATTGGTGTGTTGAAAACGAGCAAGATGTGTGGCGTCGCCGTGCGTGCCAGCTTTATTGCAAATGGCAATAAATCATATTCAGTTGTTTATAGCAAACGAGTCGTACCAGGCCCCTGGAAACTTCACTAGAGATTTTCAAACTTAGTACATAAATTGTCGAGGGGCGGTAGATTAACATACATAGGTACCACAGTGCACCGTAGGCGCTTGAGAGCCTGAAGCACGTAAATTGACTTCATCATCGCCATCATCATAGAGGTTTATCCGCCGAAGCCCCAGATTTCGGCCTCAAATATGCAATAGAGTGTATCTAGGTCACGGCCAAAAAAAGAAATTTTCTTACGTTTCCGCCGCCTAATTGGCCGATAACCGAGGTCTCTGCAGGGTTGTCACAGCGTCACCCTATGTCACCCTATGTCACAGGTACTGTCACACTATTTTTGAACGTTCAATGGAAGAGCATACGCAGCGAAAAATGTTCCCTACTAATAGCAACTGGGTATGTCGGCGAAATCGGCGCTGAAATACGCCATGTTCACTTCGGGTCCGAAATATGCAATGTTGGACAGGGAAAGTGTGGGTTTCGGTCCTCAAATATGCTATAAACGGATAGTGAAATTTCCGGGGCCTGTCGTGCTGTTCACAAACTACATCTGTACCGCTTGCATCCTGGCGTCAGTCCAACTGATATACCTAGTCATTGCGCCTCATTTCAGCTATGGATATAATCCCGCGACCCTCCCATATCTGCGTTAATTTCAACCCTGCTCGATCTGCAAGCTCAAGCAGCTGTTCAGGTGTGCGCTCCTTGCCATTATGAATCGCCATCATGGTAAGATCGTGCACATTCCCGAAAGAACTGGCATAACCATAATTTGGCGGCAGAGGACTTGGAGCTGCTTTGATGTAGACAGATCCTACTGTCGTGTTAATGATTTGGTCGGCTATAAGGATGCGCGAATTAGTCCCCATGGCCTGACGCAGGCCCGTCAAGATTGTGACGCATTCGTCATCTGGCCAATCGTGGCTATGCATATCAGTAAACGAGTGGCAAGTCAGCAACACGAAGGTATGTGAAGAGGACATCGACAAACAGAATGTAACGCAAGAGGTAGACATCGGCCCCTTTGACGGGTTGTTCCGCGAAAAAATTATGAGCCACGAATTTTATGCGTCCTGCCTCAACAGCGTCTGGAAGCTCGCGTAACCAGATTGCTTCACCTTGCTGGATTGTAGACGCACGATCCTGAACAATGAACTGCAACCTGGGAAACCTTTTTGCAAGATCAAGGCTCGTACCACCTGTCAACGAACAGGTGATCGTATACGACAATGATAAGGTAGAGTTGTGTAAACGTACCGACTCCACCTCCAACATCAATGACTATACCCGAACCGAGAGACTCCCACGGGAAATCTAAGCAAGTACTGAGTTGCCGTTTCACCGTGAAAACATGAGTGGATGGTTGGAACGATACTAACCAGCGTACAGGGAAGGTGCCAGTGCACGTCCCCCACCTACCATACCGAGTGCCCAGATAGCAAGTTGAGGGCGGGATTGCATTCTACCGTCTGGCTGCTGTATCCTCTCCTCGAGGTACTCCCATACATTCTGTTTTGTCCCTGTTACTTCCTGCCAGGCACTTCCACGATTGGCGTTTGAGTGAGTCTTGGTAGGGTCAAACAATAAAGGCATAAGTTTGTCCGAAGCGGTATAAAGTTCTTCTCCGCTGCACATTATAATGAGCTGGCATCATTAGTCTATCATTGTCAGAATAAACTGACTGTAAAAGAATCCAGCATCGTAAGGGTTCATTATTGACAAGACTTTGGCTGGTTGGACTATTGACGAAGTTCTTATTCTTGACTTCATTGAAGATTTGGATTGTGCATAGACAACGGAGCACTCGGGCTTGGAAGAAATGTTAAGTCAATTCAAGAATCTGACATGGCACAATTACTCACTTAATTTATCCTCGTCGACTCCTGCTTGTTGACTGATCTCTTGTACAGGGAGACCCTCCTTTGGATCCGCGTTGGCCAGAATGTCGGGAATCCGAGCTCGGACAGCAATGTGCAGAGCTCGTGCAGGAAAAAATGAACATGCTACGTCCGTCAGGCGACTTGCGGGTGCTTGTACGAGGTCTACACACATGCCGGAAGCACCAAGGATGATCCGGCGAGCATCTTTGAGCTCTGCAGAGGGGAGAAGAGATTCGGACTGTGCGGAAGACGTCGTCTCTTCTGCTTCCCATTCATTGATGACTACCTCTGAAGCATCAGAGAGTAGGCGTATCAGTGAACGTAGTTTCTGCGCTTTCTCGGCCGCAGTCATAGTGCCTATTGCGTAGACTGAGAACATGAGAGGCCGTATTCAAAATTTGAGAATCCAAAAGTTCCTTGTCGTACGCACGGAGGGATCACCAGTCAGATGCCGAGTTTCTCTTGCTTGAATACGTTGCAAGACCTCCAACATTGAACCACCGTTGCTCAGATACTTATAGATACGAAGAGAATGTCCTCATCTGAAAATAACGGCCCGGTGCATGAGATTGGAACGGCTGACGGGACTCCGAGTGTGATTCAGATAGATCCTACACATGCTCTCAGAATTGACAAGGCATTGCGATTCTTCGATGGCTTCGGAAGCTATAGTACACGCTCCATAGAAGCCCCGAAGTGTTTGGATATACAGGATAGTAGGAACGCGCGATGCGAACCTTGAACGTTCACGCTGTTGCATCCATTAGTCCGTTCAAGAGGCTTACTCCGAACATGTACAAACCTGAAGTAGAAGCTAGCTTAAGGGCTGAATGCTATCATCGTGTACCTGTTCATAGACTTTGGCGTGAGCGTCAATGAAGGAAGCAGGTATGTTGTGATGCCTTTTTGCATTCTGCGTATCTCACGCTTTTATGTTCCCTTCCCACCATGGTTGGCTAAAAGTGTTGCCTCGGCTCCGCATGCAAAACACTAGCCTGAAAGTACACAAGTCTTTAAGATCTTTTTTCATCTAATTCCAATGCTTGTCGCTTCACCAAAAGAATTCAAAGAATTCAAGACCACAAATCAATGTGCTGACCTCGTAGAAAGAATAAATCATGTCAGGCTGTAAGCCATTCGAAGTATGACCACGATGACTCGGCACGCAAGCGAAATTCATGGACATTATAGGTTGCCCGTTCATTTGACCGCTGGCTGGAGTCCGGGATCGCTAAACATTCAACCAAGATAGACTTCTAGGTAACTTAGTGACGATTGGGGCGAGCCTTTGAGACAGAATTTTGGAGCATAGGTCCTTTTGATACCCCATTTCGTTGAAGCCGGGGATTACGTCATGGTTGCCTCTTTGATTTTGTTGAGACCTCGAAGAGTTTCACCATCGCTATAGAAAAGGACGAGCGCATCCCCGTGGTCATCACGTCATTGGAGAATTCACTATTCGAATGCTTGCAACCTGCTGAGTACGACGTTGGCCTTGGAGATAGGGTCAGTGAAGAGGCGCCCTCAAAGATAAGAGTCATAACATAAATGGGAAAACTGCCGTAGACAAAGGTCCTAAAGTTCCGCGAGGAGCATAGTGCCTAGATTCTGCACCACCTGATCTCCCATGGCTTTCTCTACCTGTTCCTCCAAGTGTCGTTTGGGATCCTGCTTTCCAACATGGCGCGTCTTCAGTTGTTCGGGAGTAAGTGTCGATTCTTCCTGTACAGACTTGTTGTATGCTTCCGAGAGTGTGAGCATGGACTGAAAGGAATGGCACAGAATGGCATTAGTACTCCCGATTGATACGACACTGTAGATATCGATACTGACCTTGATAGCTTTTTCGTTCGCCTCCTTATGCGACTTGAAATCACGTAGTGTGAGACCTTCTGTCCAATTACGCTTGTGCAGATTCATGAGCATCGCTTGTTCAAGTTCTGTCTTGCGGTAATTTACAAAAATAGAATAGTAGTGACGGTTAAGGCCATGAATGAGAGCCTGTATTGAGGGCTTGTTGATGTGCCCAATATTCGAGGTCGTTTGTCGCGGCTCCTGACCCTGCAGCACGGAGGTAGGGTTGATTAGGCGAAAAGCGTCAATGACAACCTTTCCTTTCACGGATTGTATGGGATCAATTACGACAGCGACTGATCGCGAGTCTAGTGATTCGAAGGACTAGGCTCGATCACGTCAAAACTCTGACACTGGCAAGGGGGATAAGGAGGAGTCACCTGTTGTGTATTGATATCGACACTCGATAACCAGCAGCCAAACCCTGGGTGTGAATGGTACCAGCCAACAACCATCTCCGATCTGTACTTCCTCAGTATCAATGCAAAGGTGGAAGTCTGTTCCCACTAACCTGCCTGTTTGCTTCAACATATCCACCATCTTGGTTTGGAAGACATGGTCGACAGATTCAACGGACACTGACGTCCCTGACTGCGGCATGGCGAAGACGTCAATGACTTGCACTGTATACTCGTCTACAAATTCTCCAAGCATGAGACCCATGACTTCCATCGGCACTCCTGCACGGCCATGCTTGAGCATCTTTCCAGTGCCAAATAAGCAATGAGTTAAGCATGGAGCGCCAAAATCGCGCAGTAACTCACTTTGAGGAGAGCAAGTGAAGATATATGGATGACTTCTCCGCTGCATGACGGCTTTATTGAGACTGTAGAGCAAGAAGTTTGTGCAGACTCACTTATCCGGCACAGTAGATTCGTGGGCTCCCGCACGTCCACCCGCTTGCGCTAGCATGCGATCAATGTCTGTCTCCATGTCGAGCTGAACCAGCTTTCAGTGAGATACTTTAGTATGAATGGGGACTCGGAAGAGTGTCGCGTCCCGCTGACGCGTCCTAAGTGGCCACGTGATCTTATCTGTTTGCGGGTGTTGTGCAACAGCTTTAACTTAGAATTAAGCGCTCGTCCGATCATATGTACTGGCTAGTGTTACAACGCTGATGGCGGTGTCATGACTAGCGAGCTATCCAATGCACTCAACCCCCACATTGTCGCTGCACGTAGACAGCGACCTGTATACATACCAAATGTTGTCGAGAACAATACGACTCCGGTCATCGAACAGCCTCAGCCCTATGTCCCGCATCGCAGCGAACTAGAACTTGCCATTGCGGAGCCCCCACCGCCCCCGCCACCTCCTCAGTGAGACTGGTCATCTTTCATTTCTACTCAATGCCTTATACATTTTTAGAGCCTGCACACAATCACCACGGCAAAGTCTCAATCATGTGAATGCAGTACGCGAGCTATTACGAATCTTGTCGACTACAAAAGAGGCCGCAGAAATTGAGCGCAGACGCCGGCTTGCATGGGAGAAAGAACAAGAAGCAAAATATGCGCAGAGGCAGGCAGAGATGGAGCGACAAATGCTCGACATGCGTCAGGAGATTTCACTGCTCAAGGCATACATCAGTCTAAATCCACACCCGAACTCTGCGAACCCTGTCCTACCAGCCAGCGCTATTTCCTCCATTGCACATATCGAAGCTTCGCCTGGTGCTGTACAAGAGTCTGCCTCGGCACACCAACTGCATGCTCCTAACGAGTCTACCGCACAATTTCCGATGTCGCCTCTGACGCCTGTGTCGGAGAGTCCTCAGTACCAGGCTCCCACGTTCGTTGAAGGCTCATCCTCACCATTTGTTCCAAATACTGGGGCGTTCACACCAAACACCACCGAAAACGAAACGAACCACCAGTCGAATACTCCGCTAGCGAATCCTCTTGGATCAGTGACTCCTTCCTCGACATCACAGCTAAACGAACCGACGCCTCAGCCCTCAACTTCGTCACCAAATTTGCGCAAAAGACCGACTCCGGCGGTTCAGAGCGATGAAGATGAAGAAGGGAGCAGCGGTGATGAGAGCTCAGATTTTCCGGCTCCCGATCGTCCCTTGAGACGGGCAAATGGACATGATGCACGTTGTCTGACTATTCAGGCATGTTAAACATGGTTTATTCTACCCGTTGGCGAGGCGCTGACCCCTTTATCAGCACGCCATGCGTGCACATCTCATACGAGTCATGAAACTCAAAGATGACAAAAGTTTGCCTGACAGCCACATTGAAGGACAGGAGTTGTCTAACGACCAGCCTGTCCGTTTCGTCTGGGATAAGACGCCAAGGCAATCTCTGCACAACGCCGCTATGAGGAAGCGCGTTGTAGCAGATCTCAAGGTCAACCGTCGCTTGTATAAATATGTACCGGACAGGGAGTTCAACAAAAAGAGCCTGGAGTCGGTCTTTGATCAGGCATTTACGACGCTGAGGCAGAAGTACAGAGCGCAAAGGGACACAGCAGCTGCACTGAAACACAAGCGTAGGGAGGACCATAAATCGATGAAAGCAAGGCGACTTGGTAGAAAAAAATTAGTATGTCTTCGTGGGAAGCGATATTTTACTGATACTTATGCCCTATCCCTGTCAAGAAATTATCAAACCGGTCTGAAACGCGCAAAAAGCTGGAAGCATTCGGCCATCCCACATTCGACGGCGCTTTACAGCAAGACTGCATGTCATCAGAGGAGTCTTGTGATGAATATGTTGACCCATCGACGAGTGCTGGTGGCCGTGACAAGGTGCAGGTCCTACGCGTTCGCGGGCTCGCGTGGCGCAGTACGCGTCTGCAGAGATTCTACACTATTCTTGATGAAGAACAGCGAGTGGATGTCAGCCAGAAGCCGAAGCGCGGCGTTGGCCGCAGGGAGCGTTCCCAGGGCCCGGACAAAGACGGGCTCGTCATGCCACCGAAGGGAATCTCGAGCTGGATGATAAGCCAGCGATGGATCCGGGAGACACAGCCCATGCGTCCAGATCTTCTAGCATTATTGAAGGAGCTCGTCACTGACCCGCCTGGATTCGACTGGGACCAATTTTTTGCATTGGGCACGGAGAGTGACGACGAACTTGACAATATTCCAGAAGAGCACATCCCTCGTTCGGACACCAGTTATTCATTACAATATGCTCTCACACCAATGCCATAGGACTTTCTACTTATTGGTACATTTTCTTGAATGCAACAATTCATACATGGACATTTCGGTAACGTCACAATCACCATCTTCATCTTCTTCTGTGTTTGCGCGGTCTCGTCATTGAATCAATTGTCCGATATAGCAATGTAGATTTTGTATCTTGTAGCAACTTACGCGTATCTCTTTTTCCGACGGTAGGTAGGTAGGTAAAAATACTTAGACATGTGAGACCCACCTTGACCACGCAACACTTGGAATGCCGCCGTTTGCGGCGCTATCCCTGCACGCATATTCAGCCACATGTGGGCTTCCGCGACCAGAGCATCAACCTGAATTATTTTGTTCTCGATGGTATTCCGCATCGGACTACGGACTGCCATACTTGGCAATCATACACAACCCACGTGGCGCTTTCGCCAACTCTTGAAACTTAGAAGTTACCTGGTAGATAAAGCCTAGCTCAAGCTCAAGTCTTCAGTTCTTCCCCCATGAGCCATGGTAACCAACATTGGAGGTGAAGACTTGCCCGGCTCTGCACCGTTTCCTGAAATACACAACCGGAATGCAGCATTGATGGGCACTGTGACGCCGCTAAACTCGGAATATGGCCATCGAATGACATGTACGTGCAAGTCACCGGTGCATCACCGTTTCACCCGAATGTTTTCTCTAAACGCGGATACTAGAAGGTCGTGACCATGCGCAGGAGTTTGTTGAGCTTCACGACCAAGTTCAAGTACACAGTATGCATCCTCGACTATATGTCTAGACTCACATTACCTGCAGACAAGTGTGAACCTGCTCAGCTCGTTAGAGGCTTTCCTCTCAACTTTCCAGAAAGACTTGTCTGCAGTTTCCGGCCAGATATCAAATCTTCAGGAACGAAGTAAAGATATCGAAAACAGGCTCAAGAGCCGACGGGTCAGTGCATCTGTCGATGTCATTTACCAAAGCGTTTGCTAATACGCAGGAAACAGAAAATCGAGAAGCCGCTGTCGAGTCTGCTGGCTGATCTTTGCATCCCGCCGCCACTAGCCAAATTGATACTAGACACTAATGTTGGCGAGCCTTGGATTTCAGCCATTAGTGAGTTCGAGGGGAGGCTAAATGCCCTGAAAGTAAGAGCAAGGGTGAAAGCGGCCAGAGACCTAGCCGAAGTGGCGGAAGGTCTGCGTATCGTCGTGAGTCAACTTGATGTCGCCATTGAGGATCTGTTGTGACGAGCGTGATAGGCAGCCACAAAACTACGAGCATTCTTCCTTGCCCTGCTACAGCCAATACGTACCAGCATGACAACGAACATGCAAGTAGTGCAGACTTCCGTCTTCCTCAAGTACAGACCGCTCTTCATGTTCCTTCAGCACCATGCCCCGACCGTAGCGAATGAGGTGCAAAGAGCTTATGTAGGTGCTGCGCGTACATACTTTGAGACTGGATTTCGGCGATACATTCGGAGTCTTGGCTGGCTCAAGGTACTCCAATTTCATTTCCGTTATAACATTCAGTCCTACATTATCATACCTTAGGCGCGGACGGTTGAAAAGGCAGAAACGATCGTCTCAGGGGCAGGAGAAACAAATCAAGACATGGAGGTGAACATCGATAGACTTGCTCACGCACGAATCGATGGCCCCGGAGTCACTCTTGCGTATATGGTCGACGATAAATCTCATGTAAGCGATTCTAGATATAACTCAGAAGAAAGTTACCAATTTTATCCGTTCAGAGAGAGCCTATCGAGGCACTCTTTCGTTCGGTGTTACTAGTCCTAATGGACAATGCCACCGCGGAGTACACCTTCATCACCACGTTTTTCGCGAATGACCCACACCCAACTATGCATTCGAAAGAGTCCAGTGGCTCAATACGAACACCTCCATCTCTCTTGTCCCCAATTAACGGTGATTTTGATGACATCCGTTCAAATCCAGGGTCAGACTATAACGGATTTCCTCCAAGACAACGAGTCGACAGTATCAACAGTGTCATGGCATCGTTTCCTGGAATGTCGGGGAAAGAGGAACAGACTGCGCTGCATATGATCTGGAAGCAAATCATGGACCCTGTGCTGCAGTACTGTCAGGTAATTCTAATGCTAATACACTGTTACTTTGATACTTAAGCCGATATGTTTTGAGACCTTTGTGCAATCCCTGCTTGATCCGCCGCCTACGGTGATACCGCTTTTGACCATGATTCGCCTGACAGAAGATGTAATGGCGGAGGTGCAGAAACGCAACTGTAGTCCGCTGGAGACATTCATATTCGGGATCAGGTTGCAAATGTGGCCGATCTTCCAAAAGTCCATGGCGGGTTACATCGATGCTCTGAAGAAGTTGGCCGAAGGTGCGACCTCGGGGTACTTCCGCAGAGGAATTGCAACCACTGACGCTGCAGTCTTGAGTGTGAGGCAGTCGGCTGTCGGATGTCAGAATGTTTGAACTCATTTTACCAACATTGCAGATTTGTCGTCGATATGTCGTGATCTTCAATTCGTTCATAGTATTGACTGACCAACCGGAAGAAACTATGATCTTCTCCAAGTAAGTCAATATGCTGCATAGTGGCATCGTGGTATCAATCATCATTTTGCAGCTTACTTCGCTTGCGCCAAGAGCTGTCGAAACTGATCACTACACATACGGATAAGATCGGAGACACTGTTGCAAAGGCATCGGCCCAGTCTTCGCTATATGAAGCATTACTTCAGGGCTTGAGTGTGAGCAGCAAATTCTCGTCTTTTTAACACAACTAATATTCCGGCCCACCTCAGAAGGGGCCTCGCCCAACCAGTCACCCCAAAGCCCAAAGTGAGATTGCTCACTGGCGCGAAAGGGAGGAGGAAGCTAGGAGACGGATTGTTTCTACACATCGACAGCGCTAACGGGTCAATAGTAATACAGCATCTTTATACAGAGTTGGTATCCTTCCATAACTGGTAGAACGTGAGGTCGATTGAAACGGGTGGTTATTTACATGCAGACAGTGATAACAAAGCAGAGAAACGAAGGCAAGGCGGATCATGCGACGGATAGTATACTAACCAAGAACGTCACACCGTTGAATGCAGAGGCATATAAACGGTCATGCTTTATATGGTGGAGTAAGTGCAGTTGGTCTAATCATGAGGCGTTTCAATCAGATTGAATCCCGCTGTTTGATGGACTAACACTCACCGTGTTTCGGCCTTCTGAAGTGCAGGGTAAGATGACTTTAGATGTGGTGAACCACTTTGCTTGCCGATACCAAGCTTGTTCAGTACGTCTCGTACTTCCCCGGGACCAGCTAACTTGCTCTGCCGCGGCCTGGACCTCGTTGGGGTAAGTTTCGTGAAGACATCGCGCGGCATCATAGATGAAGTATGGTCCAAGGTCGATATTGACGGCGCCTTATTTGTCAAGTTTGGATTGGAAGTGCTACTGCGACCTTCTAAAGCATCCCTCAGCTCCGTCACTCCGACACCCTTGGCAGAACGGGCGAGGCTTTGCAGTGACAGATTTTCGATATGCATCAGCGTTGGAGCAATCTTCACGAGAGGCGAGAGGCCGTCGCGACGGAGAGAATCATAGCTGGTATTTGTTTCCATGGCTTGAAAGCTCCCTCAGTAGCTGTATCGTCGGTGTAACAGGATATCGACACTCACATTCCTTGAAAGCAGAGGCTGCTGTCCAATGAGCTGTCAGTCTACGGACAAGAGCTTGCTCATCTAAACCAGTAGCCTCCTGCACGGTTTGACTGGATGCAACAGACGTGAGTAAGGCTTGAGTATCTACGTTAGGAAGCGGACCAGTCGGCGAAGCCTCAGAAGTAAAAGGAATCGGTTCTTGCGGCGATGCCAAGTTCCTCGGATGTGGATCTGGAAGACTGGGCAAGGTTAATTCTTGGGGAATTGCAGATATTGTCTATACGGAACGTCGGAAGCCTGCACCATGAGGAAAATTATCGCAAGACAAACCTCTTCAGCTAATTGAGCCACATCCTGGCAATTCCAGACCTTTCCAATTGTCATCCATACTCTCGCCACAATTTGATTACAAGCTTGCAGCAGAGGCGAGATCGCTGTGTCGGAGTCACCGGCCTGTGTCGCACTGTCCAGCGCCAGCAACATTGGAACGCCCGTCAACAGCCCACGGACGGGTAGATTTTCATGTACTGCTTTAAGCACTGCCAAAATATTGCAGTAGTCTGATAGGGATACAGCGGTAGAAGCAGGGGATATTCTCGAGGGTACATTTTGGAGCGCTGCCAGGATGATCGAATTCTTGCGCACATGTGAAGGCAAGGTCATCGAACGTCGACTGTGGGCTTCGTGGAAGGAAGAATTTCCATTCAGCGACCGCTCAGGTGACGAGGAGAACGAAGAAGAATGAAGGTCTATTGTCGTGGATGCAGATAAGGCGTATATGTACGCATGCAAGGCATTGAGGAACTTTGTTGTAGCATCTCCATAGATCATGGCTGTCATTGTGCTTGCTTGTTCCGTAGGTCCTTCCACAAGCGGCCGGAGGTGTTTGACTCCATCCGAATAGGTGTGGTCTCCGAACTTGGGGATCTCTTTTTGCAAATATGAGACCAGTGCGATAGCGTAATCCGCTCGAACAGCATAGTCGCGGTCACAAAGCAAGATCAACGTGTCATGCCATATCTCAGGAGCTATCTTCGTGCGTCGAGAAGGTCTGACATGCACGTCACAGAGAGCAGGGTAAGATGAAGAGGGCAGTTCTGGGCTCGTCCCGGCTGAGTGTGGTTCTTTGTTATCTTTACCATCATCTGCTTTTGTCGTTTCGTGCATGTCCGCAGCGTGTATGAGACCAAGCAAGCCTGCCAAGAGACATCTGATAGCCTGTGTTCGACCCTTCTCAGAATTTGCTCTCCCATTTCCAGGAATCCCATTTGTCTCGATCAATACAAGGCGACTGATCAGCTCACTTGCGAGGTCCTGTATCTGATCGGCATAGTAAACGTGTGTGCCCAACGAGGCGATGCATTCTACGAGCTTCGGAAGTAAAACGTCTTCTGGCTCAATGGAGACTCGCCGGAAGATAAGAGAAATGAGACTTGATATGATATCTGAAGTAGACAAGTTCACCAATGGCGTGGGAGAAGTGAAGACGGTGGTTATCATAGCCGCTAGGGTGCTATGCCGAGATGAAGGGCGTGACGCATCTTGGGCTTCCACGAGGCATTCCACTAGTCGAGTCGGAACAGCATGACGATACTGATATTGAGTCCACTCTGCAGCCTTTGCTGCAAACCAGCGACAATGATCGACTTTGTCCCACCCTCCAGAATCTTCGAAGTAACCAAAAGCAGCTGTCATGATAATGGCTGCTTGGTTCCCGTGCGAGTGCCCCAATAGGGACGATAGTGCATGCAGCGACGCATTGGCCACGTCTCCACAAGACGGCCCCTTGTCCCCATCGACATGTAGATGAATAGACGCAGCACGTCTCTCCAGGGCAGGCCTCGTACGAAAATCGTCAAGGAAAGCAAATTTGGGTTGCTCCTTGATCTCCACAGCTCTTGATAAAAGAAGTTGATAACGTGTGTCATGCTCAAGATTCCGATAGACTTACTGATGGTCTAACTCAGGAATCTCGACGTCTTGTAATGGCGTCAGAAGTGCCGGCATTATTGTAGATACTTGCAGCTTGAAATACGTCGAGGCATGGTAAAGAGCTTCTGAGTGCACGGAAGCTGTCAGGGCAGCTAGCGCCACCAGCCGCGTACTGGCACGAATTTCAACACCGCGCGTACGAGATTGCAGGGATAGGTATTCACCGATTTCGCACTTCATGGTCCTCGGAGTTCATTTTTCCCATGCTAGCGAAAGTTTGAAGACATGATATGTAGTTTTGGGTGACATCTTTGTCTACACCGATAAGGTGACCGTCAGTGTACGTAGTCCAAGCAGTAAACTGCCTTTGAATGAATAATCGAGGTTTAAGTATACACGCAGTCACTTACCACGGAAGCTGCTCTTGCTGCGACCTCTAGATCCGATGACAGGGTTGACAACGTAGCATTAACAGCTGATAGAAGAGAGAGCGTCAATAGAGAAATATCACGACGGCATTCTGCGGCCAGTGCCTTGAAGATATACAAAGTTATCAGAAGGGACCTGTGGTTTGTTTGTCACGATGAAAATCGCTTTCGATAGGACGTAAACGTACGCTCGGGCACGAGTATTGCCAGCCTGAGCTTTGCGGCAGTCTGTCTTAACTCTCTTCTCCAGCTCATTGCTCAGTTTGTTAATTTTTCCAGGGCGATTGGAGGCATAGTATGTCAGACGCGATAACTCCTGAGAATTGGGAAGGTACTCCGGGCCAGAGGTCACGAGAGCAGCAGAAGGTGGGTAGCAGGCAGAGATGAGGTGTATGTGATTTGGAGTGAACGGAAGATGCATTTGCGCTTTTGGAATTGATGCAATTATGAATAAATGAGAGTTGCGGTGACTAGACAGATAAATGGTATCATACGAGTGCAAGCTGTGGAATTGTGCAAAGTAGGAGTTCAATTCTAAGAGCATGACCTACCGCCACGTGCAGCACCGATCGCAACCCGTCACGCGTCACCCTGCGGGGTCCCAGGCCAAAGAAGGCAAGCGTGTTTGTACACCATCAACTTTCACTCAGTGACTGAGGCAAGCAACTTGATTCATATTGATGGCTACTAGAAGTTCAAAATCATCCCAGGATGCGAAACATAACAGTGCCCTGTGTCGTTTGAGAATAATTCTGGAGTCGCGGCTATCATCAAGCTGACTGGGTTCCCCTTTTCTCGGATGGACCTTGATATCTATTACAGCTAAGTTTGGCCCAAATGTATGTCCACTTCACTTCTTTATGCTCCAGGAGGACATGATGAGTGTAGAGTAATGAATCAACTCTATCTCGAGACCGAGACTCAAATGCTTGATTCGCTTTCATGGCAATCCCGCATTTTGAGTTCGGGAACTGACCAAGCAAGATAAAACATGCCTGTAATGATGTTTTCATACAGCGAATCATTGGCAAGACACGGAATTTTTATGCGGCGCCGAGATTTTACTGGCTCGCCGAGGTGATCATCTTGAAATGACCTCGCCAGTACAGCACATCCGCACTGCACTACGATCCTTATCTTTATCCACAAGAAAAGAGCTTCCTAGATCAAGACATCATCTTTTCAGGGTGAATGCCGCCGGGAGATTAATGTTCTCAACCCGTTTCCCCTCTTCACGAGATAGATATTTGCGTAGCCAATTCAGTAATCTTTCAATCGAGGGTTACAATGCTGCAAAAATTTGTCTTCACTGTTTATTTAGAGTCTTGTGGCGTGCGGTATTTACTATGCTGAAATTTGAGCTAAGGTAAATTTCTAGTCATACTCAAGGTACGTTACTTCCTCGATTCGCCAAGGTATGTTATTTTATACCTCATCGGACCCTCTGCAACACGGCGACCCTGTGACCAATGAAGAAGATAGATTCAACTTGGTATGTGTGGTTAGGCTACAAACGTCCAATGGTATTCAGAAGACATGTCCTCATATCGACCATTTGTCTAATGTATCAGTTCGGGTCTTTCGCCATACTACGCGAAGTACCAGTCACAAGCATATCAGCCAAGTTTGAAGTCGTCGTGTCTTTGATGACCGAGTACTCTCTCTCCGGCAGCCGCTTTCCAGCCTTGATACTATCCATTATCCATTCAGGCTTAACAACGTGCACCCTTATCTTGGAACGTGTGGTGAGAAGCTTCTGGGTCTTTGACGCACTCAATTGTTGCGATGTCAAAACATGAGTAGCGCCTGATGCAGTGTGCCTAGAAATTACTCGCATATTAGCCAATGCACTCGCGAGGGGAAGAGAGGAATGTATTTGTAACACTTGCCTAACTTGCCCGCCAGCCAGCGTGACAATTCGCTTCATCTCGATATCGGTCGTGCCATCCAAATAGCCGTTGATGTATACGCGAACGTTGTGCAAGACTGCAGCTTCGGGCCCCGATGGCTTGTCTGGCAACTGCTGGACGAGCTTCTCACTGCGCGACTCCCAGTAAGATTTTTGGTTCACGCGACGATCAGAACGTTGATGACCTGTTGCTGAGGAAGAAATATGATCTAAAGACAATAGGTATTTATCGTACACGGTCCTTTCCAGGTAGGTCTAGAAGATGGACAAAATAGCAAACCTGAGCGGTGATATATGTCCGAGTGTGTGATAGGATTTGATTCATCGGACAAGGTGCTGAGTAACCGTTTAGTTATAGCTGAAGAAGAGGACTTGGAGCCATCTTTTAGTAAGGGTGCGAGAATTCTGCAACGAGGGTCTTCGGTTGCAAGAAGGGTGATTCAAGAGCCCAGAAAGTCTTACTTCTCGGTCCTCTTCTTGTCTTTCCAGTCGTCAAATTTCCGTTCATTTGCTCTGCTCACGCCATATGGGTTGTACCTGAATTTTAGTCGTTCTTTCTGTTTGTCACTGGTTGCGGCGCGACTGAGAGAAGGTTTGGTAACAGTGACGAATTTGTCCATGATGAAGAGTCGAATATCCTATGTACAGAAGTTGCAGGGAAGCCATAGACTCAGAACGAGAGAGAGTACATGAAAATCATGGCATAGGTTCAAGCGGTCCAAGCAATGGCGACCGTCATTGTTCAACTGTCAGTAATGGCATCTTGAACCTTTTACCGACAATGAGTCACGTCCCCTCGCCACAGGCGTGTTATTTGACGATATTTTCGCAAAGCAAATGGCTGTGAGTCTCAGGCCTGGGACTAGTATGTATGTACAGTTTCAAAACCTGAACGCGTTGGTACTCGATGACACACGGCTGGAACTTGCCTCTAATAAGAGAAATCAAGGATGCAGAAAATAAGAAGCACCATTTTCAATTTGCGTCAGGGCTGGTAAATGATAGAGCGCCATTGATCGCTCCTCCGACCTCTTGCAGGGGCCCGAATTACTCGGACTACGATCGTGACGCATATCAAGGATTTCCACAAGCACATTGATGTGAAAATCCCATCCCAGAATCTTCATCGTAGATCTCACTATGCCAACTTGCTGTTTTGACCACCCCGGCCAGTTGCCCGAGGTAGCTAGTCTGAGCATTCAACGTTGTTGGTATCTTTCACTATACCAGTTTCCATCAATCCGCCGACTCACATCACTATGATAAAGCATGATTACAAATCCCTGTAATGACCGGTCATACCGAAGACCTGGTAGGGTTCGTTGTGCGCATCATTTAGTTCTGGGTCGAAGTGTATCTCCTTTTATTTTCGTGTCAAGATAACCATCGTTTCCTCTGACAACTCCAAGTGGTACGGGCCACTGCCTGACTGCATTACTAGGACATCAGGTGTCAATTCTACGCAGCCGAAACCCGCCCCCTAAAGCATTGGGTGGTCAGCGGTAAGTGCAATTTATCGGAAACATGAAGTTGACATTGATTCTAAGTTTATCGGCAAAGAGCCCTTACCACCATTTCGTAGGTTGCTTGTTTTTTCGTCAAATCTCCCGCTTTGATTTGCGCTTAACACTTTTGACTGCCAACCTACGCGTTTTCGGCGGCTTTCTGGGTTTGAGGATGGGTTTCACGGCGAGATCAGGTCATGAGCTTCTCGGCTTCTCCATCATGATGGTCATGAGCGTGCCAGATGCCGTTCAATGTATAGGCTCTTCTTCGCAACTTTCGCGGAAGAACAGAGATGCGAAGCAAAGTTCAGGCGATGCCGAGAAGAGCAACGTTGTCTATTAAACCGAACGCAGTGTACATTGCATCAAGGAGCATGTCAAAGACCTGCATGCCGACGTGTCCTTCCTTTTTGTCATGAGGCTTTCTTATCGATCAGCGCTAGTGAATTTGTCAACTTCCCATGTTCGCCGCTGTGTGACAGTGTTGCTTTCCTCCATGTAGTCCTTGTCCAGAACCGGGGATTGCAAGCATTCTGATAGCCCGTCCATGAGAAATGGATAAGACCTGTGACATAATCTAGGAGCTTACCTGAAGTAATAATTTCGGGCACGGTAGATTTTGGACAAAATACATGGAACAATTATTGGATTCTTCGGATGGCCGCGTGTCAGCACAACAGCATCGGACACCATGAAATTTATCTCCTTGTTTTTCTCGTTTATGCTTCTCCTGACCTCAATCACAAACAACGGACTTGCCAGCGGTGTTAATGTTGCAGAAAGAGGGTCTCTCTTCGCTCCAACAGTAGCGATAGTGCGAACGTTTACTTCCTATGTTTCGGCCGGCAAGGCGATGAGTGGACAATGCCTACAATGTATTAGAACTGACGCAAGAATTCCTCATTTCGGGACAGGCTTTGTGACGTGCAATCAATGCGATTCTTACATACCTCAACGGGTGATGTGCATTATCGGCCGTATATAGCGGTCCATGTGGATATTGTATTTCCAACGTTAACCGCAATGGAAATCAGGAATATATAACATTCAGCACATTTGCTGTTACAAAAAAATCACTTCTTTTGGATCCGGACATTGATCCGCTTTGAGGCAAATCCAATTGCAAAGAGACCCATGAAAGCGGTCGCGACAGCCAACGGCTTTTTGAGGTGCGCCGAGAACGGAACTTCGTACGTCACCTGATAATGAAATCGAAACATTGAGTCTCATGGGTCGAAAAGAATTCTCTAGACTCACATAGACAGTACCCGAGTGTTTGTGAGTCAGCTGTTTGTAGTATAGTACAACGGTTGGGCGGCCGACGGTATCGAGATAAGTGACATGCGTGATGGATTCGCTCTTGACAGGGGAGAACGGAGGTGAAAAGTCAACATCCCTGCAACGAAAGAATAAGTTTAGCTACTAGTTGTGTTTGATAAATCGGCTCACGTAGCACCCTCCGGTAGTATGATCTTGATTTCTGCCTCATTGACCACAGCACCAGGGATCATTGTCATAAGCGGTACTGCGGCAATATACTTTCCACTCTGCCTGTCGAAACCCACATAATCGCTCAACGGTGAGTCCCATCCGAGGGTGAAGCTGTAGTTCCAACCACCCATCAGCGGATACCGTGGCCGCAACTCAAGGACACTGAATTGGTTATTCTGGATCCCATTCCTTGTGGACTGAGCGGTGCGCAAGTGTGACGTGGAGACGTTTCCAATAAGATCATAATAATAAGCGGAATGAATGCCAGCAGGCAGGTGAAGTGTCAGCGAAGGAAGCATGTGCGGAGTAGGACGGCCATAGAAGCTCTGTTGTTGATGTTCCAGGCGAGAGAAGTGTCCTTTGAGTCTGGAGTCAGAACGTGTATCAGTGAAGCAGTCATATGAGCTCTATCTGAAGAGATACACTTACGCGGGGCCGGCGTTATGCAGGTGTATGTTATCTTCAATGTTAAGGTTGGCGCCCCAATGGCTGATTTCGGCCGCCCGCTTCAACTTCGTAATTTCGATCATTGGATGGTCATAACTATAATGTACCACGATGTGTTTTTGCTTGTCATGGACGAACTCTTGCGTAGAGGAAGGAGGAACGTTATGATAAGGACCATAAGTTATCGTCGCACCCGATTTTGTCACCGGCGCTTCCATGGTGAATTCATCGAGGTTCTCTGGAATGGTGTAAGAGTGGACTTGGGGTGAGGGTGACCTGGTGACAGATACAGCGCTTCCTTGCTCAAGAAACACGCAAGAACGCACCTAAATTTGATTCTCTGAACCGCAGTCCGGTATGGACTGAGGACAAATAAGTCCGATTCAAATTTGAGGGACTGGCCATCTTTCTGTGATGCCTGCTCCGGCCAAGGATATGTGGCGTGCGTCTCGACGGTCTCAACGACCAGATTGGTAGTAGCATTAATTTTTAGAGGATTGGGAAGGTCGACATTGTATAGGTGCACGCCGCTGGCTCCTTGTTAATATCAGGCTCTCACACAATGTCTTCGACCACTGGACATACCTCTCTGAGTCGTACCCAGCATCTTCCAGAGGTAAAAGCGTGGCCTGCCCCTTAAGCTTGGCCTCTAGCCAACTTGTTCTCTTGTGCTCGCGTTCTCCTAGAGCAATTGTATATACTTGAGCCCCATTGTCCAATGCCTTCACCGCGTAAGTAGTTGTGACGTGCACAAGTGATCCGCCGAGCTCGACCGTTCGCACAATGGCAGTATTTTCAAAGGAGTGATCTGCTAGTACGAGAGAAGAAAATAACAAGCCCAGAACGACAAAACGAAGGCAGCACGACCAGAGTTGGGCCATGGTGTCGTAGGTTGCTAGTATGCGCAGCTGAATACGTGGTGCTAATACTTAGTATTAGATGAGCTAAAAATAGCAGCTAACTAAGCCGGCGGCAACTTACTGCCTACATACTTGCTCATATTCTCATTCAAAAAAACAGAGATAAAAGTCATTGAATTAGACCAGTATTAACACTCCCAATTTTATGGTTTACCACGCCCAAGCAGGGCCAGGATTTCGTATAGGTATGTCCTCCCTAACAAGGCCCGCTGACACAATCCTGTTCAACTTCCGGGCGCGCCCTTCGTCAAGCAGCTCCGCCCTTGTCTTTCCCTCCTTGAGGACAACATGCAGTCGAGAATCGGGGTGCTGACGAACGCCGTACCTGCCCCGCCCCTTCGGTTCGATGCGTTTGATGACCTTCGGACCTTTGGTTACCCACGCCTCCGCTGAAATAGTGTCAAACGAATTATAACCCAACCACTCAGGTGAAGTAAGCAACAGTGGTAGACGCACCAACAACCAACTTCTTCTCTTCAAGGTCCTTCAGCCTCGTCGCATGATTCTTAGCGACTGCCAGCATGCTCTTTATCCGCTTACTCGCCCGCTTCTCGCTGAACATCATTTGCAGAATCGCCATATCAATTGGCTTTCCTGATATTTGTCGACCAAGAAGATTCAGCTTTCTATGAGAGATCTTGAAATTCGCGGTAGAGTATTTGTGCTGTATAATTATATAACCAAAATGAAATATGCCCTTAGCACAGAGCAATAAAACAACAGACCTCTGTATACTTCTTCCGCGCCACAGTTGTAGAGGTGGACTCCTCCGTCACTGCAGCAGGTAACGACTCGAAGACGCTGAGCTGGCCCTTTTCCGCTTGTTCCTTCTTAGCGGCAGCGACTTCTTCCTCAGTGTTCTTCTTGCGCATGGACGGGGCAAGGCTCTCTCGAAGCCAGCTCAGGGGATTTCGAGACGCACTAAATGAAGTTTCAGCTCTGATATTATCCAAAACTTATATCTCTTGCGAAGGCGTACTGTCGACGAGCCTGCCATAGCACGACACGCGAGGTGGACGCGACTTGGTGAGGCTGCAATGCCGTCCTGATGACGGTCGACCTAGCACCTACTGGAAGAAGTTGACATCGACCTCAATATGACATAAAATCATGTCCATACCATATCGCAGACCCGTTCCAATCGACTGCATGGTCTGCTTGAAGTGGTGTATCGACCTGAGACTTGCCAAAATGCGAGAATTCACGACTAAATATGTTTCCCACGGCCATGTCAGCGTCACATACGGGTATACGATGATCGTGTCCAGCGCTCACAAGTATAGACACATCTCTACCTCATCCTTTCCCCAAACACGACCGCGACGAACAGCCTGAGAGTGTCGTGACAAAATGGCCCTCACGTTGGGTACGATCCTATACGTCGTTATTCTCCTCATCAACTCCATGGCAGTCCTCAATGAGGATCGCTTCCTAGCACGCAGTATGCCCTTTGCTCTGTTATAGGTACAAAGACCGCTAAACACACTATCGCTTTTTTAATCTAGTTGGCTGGTCATCAGCACAGGCACAACCTACGAATTCTGGTTTTGCTCAACAATATGGACCCGCCTATGATCAAGCTGGACTTGTGGGACCACAGGATGTTGGAATGAAAACACGGATGATAAACCTTATTAGCGCAGTACGGACATTAATGCGAAGTAGGTGCACTGCTCTGACATCTAAAACTGGCCCTTACAACTCAGCCTCAGTACCCCTCATTGGACTGAACCTCGTCATTATTGTATACGAATTAATTCTTGGACATTGAAGCATAGTAATACAATGGGTAGGATCTGGTATATGATCATCGTTCAATCCTCAAGGTCATCGCTGTCGTCGTTGATTCTCTTGTATTCTTCATTGATCTGTCTTATAAAGTCGTGCGGAGCATGGCCATTCTAGGTTACATTTAGTTAACTGAGGTTGGGAAGAAAACTAGTGATATACCTCGCATTCCTTCCATGTTTCATCATGGATGCAGACCTGCTTGCCGTTGATAAGGATTGTGCAGCTTTTCCTGTAATTGGAGTTCACGATGGGCTGTTCTGTTGAATGTAGTTTGACTGCTTACTGAATGCCCATTTCCTTGCTCTTTCTTACACTCTTCTGCAACAACTTCACACCTTCCGCTGCTTTCCCGCTCCCATCCAAACCTGCACATGCTCCTGCTCCACTAGGTTCCCAGTCAATCTTCGCAGTATTTGCACACTGTAAAGCAGTTTCTGGGAGTCCGATTTTTTCGCTTCCTTGGTAGTTCTGGCATTGTACAAATTCCCAGAACTGGAACATAGGCGCATACTTCATCACACATAACTCGTGCACGTTCCCTGCACATTCCTCTGGGCCATGCTTGCAAGTTACTCCGAAATCTGGCTCGGTCGAGTTGATGCTGTCGACAAAGCATCAACAGAAGTCCTGCGAGATGAAGAGGTGAGGAGCCCGCTGTGTCCATACTTACGCTCCAATAAACGATAGGGAGAGGTCGACCTTATCTCCTACTCGTTTCAAGACATGATCAAACACAGACTCGCATAAGAGGGCGTCGGGGCAGCGACTCATCACTCCTAGAGTGACCGGCACTTTCGTGTCTGTAAATGCAAATTCAGAGGGATTTTGTACCGTTAGGGGTTGGTGAAGAGCTGAAGTAACTCCAGCGGTGAGCAAGGACAAGATCAACATGAGCTTGGATCGAACGTTCATGGTGGACAATTGTCTGCGAGAGGATGTCGTGCGAATGGTTCAGATACAATGCCTAATTACATAAGGCAGCATGCTGGCCCAAATGTCTCACGCAGTGTCGTTCGACTCGTTGCAATGTCATGCATGGTATCATGCTGTCCAAATGTGAATTTGCAGGACCTAGGTTCAGTGGCTTCAATTACTGCAGTTCTACGTTCAACGTTGGGCTTCTCTGTCGAATACTGAACACAGTTATTGAATATGCATGGCGAACCGTGAATCGTTTCTTCTCAATTCCGTTCCTTGCCATGCAAGTCAATTACTCTCGATGATCGACCATCTACTCAATCTTATCTAATCTACAATATCCTCACGAGATTGACTACCCTTTCAACTGACAAGTCTGCTATTCTGAAGTGATAGGATTGTTATCACTGTCCGTAATTACTGAAGAATTGGGACTCTAAGAACGTCTGCCACTATAGGACTCCACCCCCCTCCCCCCCAACACTGAAGATTAACGGCTGTGACCCGCGAGGAAAATCGACATTGGGAAGCCTGACCGCTCAATGACAGATGATTTCGGGCGCACGACTAATACCAGATCTACATTGACCGTTGTATTTCATCAATGGATCGTTGACCACATCTGGTATGGCGAAATGAATTATTTTCTCCATATCTGGGTCATGTTTTGGCATTCTTTGGAAGGACACTGTTTGCATGATGCTGCGTAACAATTTGTTACACCATTGTCACCTGGTTGTACGTCAGACATTAGCGTTCTGATGTTTGGTAGTTGAAACAGACGGACCGGGTCAGTTCGACTGATCGGAGTGAATTGGAGTTACAATAGATAATACATAGATTTGATTGCCACGACCCCGACCAACTTACCACAGACATATCGCTCTGAGATACCAGTCCAGGTCCATTTTTCTGGAAAAGGGTGGCTGGTTTGATGTCATCGACCTACTCGTGTGGTATCCCACCATTGGCGAGCTTCCACCTCAGAGGACGATGGCTCAAAATATTTACAGCGTGATCGGAAAGCTGCAAAGTTCAAATTACCTGTTACATTGTGAGGCAAACTCGCTCTGAATGCATACCATCCATTGATCTTTGCCGTATGATCCGTTCTACTGCCAGTTCATTGTGCACTTGATTGCTCTACAAAAATCTCAGAAAAATAATCTTGAAGCACGTCGAAGGACGTACCTTCACCTCCTCTGCGAACAGAGCACCTTGATTTCGGCGTCGTGATTCCGAGTCATCACCTTGGTCATTCAACGACTTCCGTTTTTCTTCCATGGATCGGTCCACTACACCAGTACAGTAGTTTACAATCTCTGTTCGACGTTTCCAGTTTGCTAGACAATCATCAGTGGGCCTAATAAAGCCATTTGCTGCCCAATGTCTTCAATTCGGAAGCACACATACCAATGAGCTCCCGCCAGATCTGCGCACACGCCTGGTCTTCCACGTTTCCTCTGCCACCTTGCCCAAGCCGATTTCTGTCTCGAAATTGTGCAGTTGTGCGATTTAATCGCATGGTGATGGTGTCATCGAGCCTTCTGTACTCTTTCAGGAGATCTATAATGAGTAAGAGCCACCGAGGACGAAAGACTAGAACCTCAGAACATGTTTGCAAGTAAATTGGAAAGGTAAGACCTTTGAACAGTGAAAGCTCGTGGCATGTTGCAGGAGAGACATGCACAGTCTTTGGCGCCAATGAAGGTGCCTGAATAGCGAGGCTACCGAGTGGTGGTTGTTGGGATGGCATCGGAGATGATATAGAGACTAGACACGGGTTAGACGGGCAAACTCGAATGTTCCGCCGAACGCACTCAGCGTTTCGTGAGGCAGATCATAACCAGAGTAGGGTGTCTGTCGGGTCACGTACAGTAGAAGCGCCCGTAATTACTTACGAGCGCTAACTTGCCTCACCCATCAAATTTTAAATGCAAGTACATCATGGACCATGATATATACAAAGAGCATTACAATACAGGCAGCTGAAATACAGTTGCAATACAGTCAAAGATGTAGCAGGCCGGCCCGCACGCCGAACCCCATCGCAAGATCACTCGGATGAGACAAGCCAGAGAAACGCCCGGAATGCGATGCAACGCCGGTTGGATTCAAAGACAAGAGACGAACAAAGTCCGTGATGCCCGATGCTACAAAGATAGAAGCTCTCTAGAGTCAGATGGGGTCTTTGTCGTGACGCCCACTTGCTGGATTTCATTGCATTGCGCTGTCGTCGTCCTAATCGAAATCAATCAATGGGGTATCGGCTAAGACCTTCTTCAGGATCCGATACTTCCGGAGAGGTGCCGTCGACTTCTTTCCTATTTTTCTTTGTCCTGGACGAGACGTGCTGGTGGACAGCTTTCATGTGTCGATGCCGTCTGGCTGGGTCCTTGAAATACTCCCCACAATTGGGGTAAGGACACTTATGAGGGGCGTCTCCAGTGCTGTAATCGCGAGGGCAAATCAGGCTCAGTCATGTCAGGAACTATAGTTACCTACTGCGTATTCAGGTGGGTCTCAAGATTACTTTTCTGAGAGAACCCCTTGCCGCAGATGTGGCATACGCATGGTCTAAACTGCCCATCAGCATGCGCCCCCGACTCCCTGTGATCGACTTACCTGAGCTGTAGGTGCTTTGACTCGATGTGTCGCTTCACCAAATGTCGTTTTGATGAATATCCACAAGGGGTGATTTGACCAGCCTTATCTTTAATTGGCCAGGAACAACTGTATAGCGAAGAATTGCTGGATGTATCAGGTGGTTGCGCATATCTCATCCATTCCTCCCCGCCCGCCAGTTGGGCTGTAACATCACCAGCGGCCATACGGGAAACACCATGAGAACTATGCGATGCAGGAGCTATTGTCCGCTGATCGTGATGAAGGGCAGGAGAGCGTGTATGTTGAGACAAGGACTCCTGAAACGGCTCCTCGTCACTTTGTTCTGACTCGATATCTAACCTTCCAAAGGTGGCGTGTAAATCTTTGTCTGGCGGCCGTGTTGCCGGTCGGCTGAAGTCTGCTGGAGAAAACGCCGATCCGCGAGGACTAGTGTCTGCATCGTGCAACGACCGTTGTGCATGTGACCTTCTATACAATCAGAACGAATGAAACAAACCGATCATCTTTGATGACTTTGCAACGTACCTTGCATGTTTGAAAAATCTGTCCGATGGACTGCTGGGTGATGATCTACGTAACGGATGCCCGTCAGACCCGACATTCACTCGTCGGTGAAAAACGACATTACTCTGTTTCTATGGAAGAACTTCGTTTCCTAGGATAAGGCGTAGAGCCTTGGATCTGAGCAGGACGGACTCTGTCAGAATGGCTGTCATGATCATGTTATCAAATCCCTCTAGGTAACAATGAGACCATTACTAAGTGCTCACTTCAGTTTTTGCCCATCTAACGTTGGCATGGAGTTGGACCGCAAATTCTCAGGACTCCCTGTCGAATGTGATTTATATGTGACATATATGACCGGGCCATCGTCTTGGGGAGCATGCACTTCTGGATCAAAGCGCGGCCACATGTAGGTAGCTGTAGGCGACTCGTAGACAGACAACGGTGTGTAAGGCTTCGGTTCATGAGACTGGCCTGAGCTGCAAGACGCAGGCACTGTTCCCTCTGCGTGTTGAGGCCTGTCATGCGGGACGGTATGAGCACGTAGAGACAGCGTTGCGATAACCGGCTAACCTATCGCGTCCGCTTGGAGGAGTATCTTCGGAAGCGGGGTTTCTGGACGAGCTGCAAGCATGAAAGGAATATTCGCGGAAGTTGGAATGCGTCCTTGAGTCCACCTGGTGATCTGACACGCACGTAGGACATTGTCTGGCATCCAAGTGCTGTTTTCGCTCCCGACCTTGGCGTACGGTAGAGAATTCCTGTGCGTGTGGCGCTGAGATGTGGCGTAGTGAGGGACCTGAACTATGAGAGCCAGCGAAAGCAGCTCTCAAAGAACCTTCTTGAGGTACACCATAATTCTCAGTATGAAGTGCAGAGGAAGAAGAGAAACTGTGCATTGAGTTGTGGCGTGAGCAAAGAAACGCAATAAAGTGGGAACACAAAGAAATGAAGTGGACTACGGTAGCAGATTGGATCCCCGTACAGTTCCTGAAGGAAGTTCAGAATGAACTGACGATGGGGTGCTTTGAGGAATTTTCAAAGAAAAAGCGCCACACTAACGTTCCTGTATTGAACGTGTGCCTTGCGTAGGCAGAAGAGGATGCCATCTTGAGGAGGCGAACGCGTGTTCTCGCGTGGGTGGCTTCGGTCTCGGCACAAAGACTTGCAGACGATCCTGAGGAGAGGAGGGTGTATTTGACAAAAACAAGTTATTCAAGTTCTTATAAATTGGCCAGTGGGTCCACGGTCAATTAGCGAAACTGATTTGTGGGCGCTCTGACGAGATCTAGTACGGAGCTTCAAATTGTATAAGAGCGGAGAACATTGCAACAGGGACTTACGTTCGCGGGAGAGTATAGGTGAAAGACATACCAGCGCTACGTGACATAACGCGTGTTTGCAGGGCATCGATTATTATTGGGGGGATTAAGGGTCGCATGCCGGACAAGATCCTACGGACCCACAAGTCCATCCAATGGGTGACCTTTCCTAATCAGGGGTGTAGATCAAGACGCTGGCTCAGGTTCGAGGCTACAGAAAGAAATACATCCGGCCGCCCATGAGCGCCTTGCGTGGCGGCAAGGGGTGTTGCTGCTCGAAGACAAGACACTGAACTCATCATGATCTGGAATCAGTCTGACAACAGATTGAGCCTAAACTTGTTTTGAGTATAAGGGTTTTCTTCCGTCGTTTTACCATCAATTGCTAAATCACAAGCGCAACTACACCCCTACGAAAAGCAACTTGATTGAAGCGCTTCCAACTCTGACAGGCTACAGCCTGTCCGCCCGACCCATGCTACGTCTCGACTGTTCACCAATGGCCCGTTTTCGGCACACAGACGAAGGCCATGTAGGAATCGGATTTAGAAAGACAGGCGATGGGGGACAATCCGACCATCTCACGTGCTTTATAGCCGGTTTGCGTGCAAAGTCAAGTCCGCTTTGACGCGCCGCCGTCAATTCCTTGTGATTCGGGCTGGCAGCGAAACCCAGGCGATCGGAGTCAGAGAATGCTGTGACACCAGTGGCGGATTCATCCGTAACGCGTCGAATTTGTCACTCCCATGTCCAGAACACCTGAGAACACCGTGAAACCCTCCAGGCCCTCACAGCGCCCGTCCTCTCGGTCGGCGGGCTCCGTCGGAATATTTCATGATGATGAGCCCGTGCGCACTTCTCCGACATCTGATTTTGACACAGTATTCAGAACTGCATAGATCGCGGGGGAAACATCGTTGCAGTGCAGCCATGCTTCAGAGATAAGCCATGTCCTGGCTCAACTTTTGGTTGATAAAGGATCCGAGTCCATTACAGTCTGTTCAAACCAAGTCCAAGTCAACACACGGCATCCCTTGACGTCTTGTAACACCAAGTTTGTGAACTTCGCTTCCAATTGACACTCACGATAGAATCAGAAATCGAGCAGGGCTTTCGACAGTCCTCCTTGATCACATGGAAGCCTCGTTGAGTTCGATGTCTTTTGTATCACTAACGAAGTCCTCAATAGAGATTCGAAGCCCGGCCCTTGCACTGGGGTTCTCGCTTTCCGCCATACCGTTAGCCAGCCACTGAACTGCCATTTCAGGTACTTAGAACGCGTCCAATCGTACTTCGTTCTGTTGCTTGGCGCTACTTCTCGGATGCCATGTAAACATGGCATCACCGTGCGTTACAATCCCATTCATTACCAGTTTTCAAGCCGGCTTGGATTCTTCGATAATTACCGACTGACCATAGTATACCCGGTCTTACCTACAAACCCTCGCCTGCGCATGCACTTTGTCTGCGTAATGTGTCTTCTGATTCCGGCGACTTCCGCGCTTCCCAGTGTCCGCATGATGAAGTACGACGAACAGCGTGTAAACTGACACAACGAGAACGAATATTGCGGCATACCAACCATTTACATGCAAAGTAGCATGCATCACATCGGAACTACGAGGGAAATAGTCCATCTCGACATTTATTTGTCCACACTGAGTTACATTATAGTGTTTATAGGTGGAAATACGGTGAAGGGACAATCGTCCACAAGGGTCCATTATTAGTTTGCTATATGTATGAGATGATTATGATCTAGTAATGAGTTCGGCAATTGATGGTCCTTGGTGTAGTCAAGTGTCTGTGGTCAGTTCGTTGTGTAAATCTTGGTGGGTCATCATGCGTTGGGTACGTAGCCATGCTGTTGAACCAAGTGTTGGTACTTTTTGGCAGGGTCAGCGAATGTCTGACCGCAATGGGGACAGAGCCCCGTGACGACGGATGAACTGCGTGGTTGTCAATTCATTTCTGACCGTCTCGGAGTGTGCATAATTAATCTTGTCTACGTACTGCGTACTGATGTGCGCCTCCAGAAGACTCCTCTGAGCAAAAGTCCAGCCGCAAACATGGCAAACAAAGGCGCTGTGAACGGTTCCATCCATGAGTCTGCCTGATGTCATGATGTATGGCAACATACCGATTTTGCAGATGCGTCGTGTCTACGTGCCGTTTTACTGTCGTCCTATCACCGGAAAAACCGCACACGCCAGACTGATTCTCTTTCACTTGCCAGAGGCATATATATTGACTCTGTAATGGATTACTCGCTTGTTGTAATAGCCTTACATATCGAAGCCATTCTTCATATTGCTGCGACGAGCCTCTGCCATGGGTTACCGATCAGACACGTATGGCAAGAATGTTGAACAAAGAAGAAACTCATGCATGAGAGGAACCGGATCCTTTATTCGATGCCATGGATCCCTACGATGCGTTGACGTGCTTCGTGCTCTGAGCATATCGGTGCAGCAGGAATTTATAGTCCTCATCGTTCTGGGCGTCCCCTAACGGTCGAATGCTGGCGCTGCGATGACTCTAGCAAAACCAGATACCCTGGCGGTGGCAGATATTGCCTTTGCTGAATTCGGCGTGAAAATCGATGACGACCGCGTGGCCGATTACATCTGGCTCCAGCTTGAGGGCGAAGTTCGAGCGAAGCTTATTGCCTCGCATATGGTTGAGCGTGAAACAGATTATCTGGCCTGGTGGGTAAGACAGACATGCTGTTCAGCAACCAAGAAAATGAGAGCGCGGTGGTGGGGGAAAGCGCTCACGCGACGTTGGCGTACCTATATATTGTGTGTCCCTGAGGGTCCTATCCGCGTGGTATGAACAGTACGCCACACTACGTTTCCTCCAATAAAGAGCTTTTATCCTCTACCTATGCTCGTAATTTCAGTCCTAGTCTCACTATGAAAAGATAACAGCCGGATCTTCAAACTGTCCAGAAATCGAGCATAAGTCCTACAGCCCAAGTATTTGTGAATATAGATAGATTGAGGGATTTGACATCTTTCGGAACAGCTGATGTCTAACGACTGTCTCTCGGGAGTAAAATTCACAAGCTCAATTGCAATACAGCATAGATTACAGCGTAGGGGGTAGCCGACTCGTCGACGCCACAGTTGGCTGGGGATTTTACTTATTCACTGAGTTAGTATGTTCTAAGTCTTCAGTAAACTATGTCTCACCAAGATAAGGATCATTATATCAAAATGCAACCCAGGAGTTCCCATAGGATCTCGTTGGACTGCGGTGCCGGCTGACCTTCGGATGACCCCATAGGGACATATGTTCCCTGAGTTTGAGGAAAGCTTTTCCGCTACTTCGTGATATCCTGGTAGAGGAAGAAATCTTTCAAGGGTCTGAAGCGCACTGCGAGGAAGCTCCACTGCCTTTGCCCGAGCTGTCTGAGATGCGCGCCGACGCGGCCTCAATAATACCTTCGATACGGTCAGATGTGTAGAACGAAAATCCTTGCCCATCCTCCGAAAACTCCGTGCACTTCTTATTCTCGATCCATGCCTCGAGGCAATCGTGGATGGTCGGCGCGAGATGACTATTAGCCATTCATGTATATGTGATGCTCTAGGGGGGAGGACGGTTCCTGGAATGTGCTGTGTAAATTATGTGCGTTAGAGAACGGGTACCCCACTCCTCGCCGCGGGTCCTGGGACATCTAGTACGTAAGCCAAGAACCGTGTATACGCCACAATCTACCGGATAAGAGGGTCAGCGGCATGACACTGGTGGTTGTCAGTATCTCTTCACATTCGACGATGCGATGACATGAGAGATGCGTCTGAGCCTTACCGCCGTTACGCGCAGACAAATCAGCACCGGATGATTACAGACTCTTGACGGCGCTGTCACTTTGAGGGAGAGGACGTATTCGCGCAAGGCGCGCCCGGTGATTTCACCCACAATCTCTCTTCGGATACTGAAGCACTATCGATACGATAGAGCCGCAATCCTCAAGTTGCACTAAGTAAGTGCAAAAGTTTGACATTCGATGGATCTCGGGACATATCAAATCAGGTGAGGCGTGGGTTCTCACGCCACACAACGACGCCGCGGGAGTCGGGATAGGTCAAAAATCATGCTGGCGGTAATTCTTGTCGTCGAATACCACTCCTTGCAGATGTCATGGCATATGACCTGGTCGTCTTTTAATCGCGGCTATCAACACAGGTTTTTAGGGGGACGTCGTGAAAATCACTCTAGAAACCTAACCAACTTCGCGGAGGTCCCAGTTAGCGTTACACCTCGAGCTCATAACATCGAGAAACAAAGCCCGAGAATGTCGGGCCACAAGTTCTCCTTGCAGGAGAACGCGACGATACAAGAGACATACTTCAAACAGCAGCTCGGTCGTCGGCATATTTCAGTTACCATCGGCGCGCCCGACGCTAACCGCCGACGTCAGTGCCTCGCTGGTCATTCCTTGTGGAGAACCGTTATGTTTTACTCTCCATGGCGATACCAAAATCCGTGATGCTTCTGCGCCTGCATTCGGTGCAATCAAGATTGAGCTTATGTTACATGCGTTGGTCTTCGGAAGCCCGTGATCACTCTGGGACGCTCTGTACAAGCGCTATCATATTATCTTGGGTGAGAGCCTACACTACTACACACATGCAAAAACATACTCACATATGTTCCCCAGCTGCCTGCATTTCTCTCGGGTCTGTCTCACTAACACTCAAGACGAACTCAATCGAAAAGAGGATGAGTACAATTCTACCTGGGAAAAATAGCAAGACATGATGTATGGTTCAAAAACTTACCTCGAGGTTTCAAGTAGCCAAGTTTCGCATGCACGATTGCCCTGTGGCGCATCTGGCGTGTGATGATCACAGAAATGAGCCTTGTTCTCTGACCAGAGCGGGCGGCTGATCACAGAGACCATTCTTGAATCGTCTGCAAAGACTCACAGTTGTTTACTTGAAGATAATCATGATAGGTTTAGTCGACAATAACACGCTCGGTTTGCAGCAGGCTCTTCCTATGTGCAATTGCCTCGTCTGGGCGACTACATCACACATGGTCATTGTGGATGGTTGATTGAGCTGCTTGAATGGCTTCATTTTGTATCGCAGCAGAGATCGATTTTAAAACCGAGCAAACCAATGCTGTCACTAGAATATGCCGAACTGTCACCTACAGTGGAAACAAATTTTTAAAGAATAGATTCGCACCTATATCAGACGGACTCACATTTACACATGCTATGGTATGTTATTGCTCCACTGTCGAGACTATGACATAGTCCAGCGTGCTAAGTGGCGCACTCTAAATGCTCATTGTACATGCCGGGAAACACCGCGTCTTATCAGCGTGTTGTAGCGGTACAGAAATGCTAAATTTATCACCATCCAGCATGCGGAAGCAAGTCCGCCTGACCGTCATAAGTTCGCAGGGTTTGAAGCTATATTTCCGAATCCAATCCATACAGAGAAACTCTGGGTGCCTGTCCGTTTTCTGAGTCTGCAGAAAATGGCAGCTAGGAGTAAGAATCCACTGCATAGTGCTGCAAGCTGGAGGGTGTCGACTACTTTGAGACACCTCAGGAAAAGAAACCGCTCGCACGGGCAGGGCTTCTAGAGCTTCCGAAGGCGCATAGAGGATAATATTCGGACACGGAATGGTATAGAATGTTAACGTCGAGTAAATATGGTCGTGCTGCGCATGGAGAGTGCCGTTCGGAAGAGGCGTGGTCAAAGGCGTGTGGTAACAAGCGCTCGATGTGCAACGACCGGTGTGAACGGCTCAAGCTCGTCGACGCGTCCGGACAAAAGATCGACTTCAACGTTGGATCCAACGGCCACCACTCCCAGCTCATTGCGAGCGCGGGCGCAGCAACCTTATCAGCCCTATTTCTATTCCGAAGATGATTTGTGAACGACATTGCAACGCTCTAATATCTTGGACACTGTTCTCGCTTATCTTATGTTCTCCTACTCATGCTCAATCCATTTCTACGAACACCCCAGTCCCCCCTCTGCAATGGATAAACATAACCGGATTAATAAAAGGCTCGACTGCAGCGCCGCCTCTAGTAGATGCATCGATTGGGTACTATGCCGGTACCCGGACTCTTTTGGTCTTCGGCGGGGAGTCAGCGCAGGGACTTCCCTCGTCACAGACTTTCCTGTACGTCGTCGTCCAAACAGACACAATTTCATTCTTCTCTAATTCTCTGGTCTGCTTATTCAGTCTAGATCTTGATAGTTTGACATGGTCGTCTCCACCCTCAGGGAACACGCCGCCAGCCAGAAGCGCTGCCATAAGCGGTGATGACATTGCCGCCAGCTAGTAAGTATGTGCCCATCTTATGTTACTACGTTACTCATGGAGAAAAATAGTCGTACTGCACATATCGTTATAGGTGGCAAGGATTCCAGTGGCAACGCCCTGTCGGACGTTTGGGTGAGTGCATCACACCAGAGACTACCCAAAATGACTGTATTGATTCTCTTCATCTAGGAATTTGACTATATCAGCCAAATCTGGCAACAGGTTTCCCTGTCTGAAGGAGGTCCGTCTGGGCGTTATGGTGCAGTCGGCGGTTATGATTCTCGTACCGCTGCCGCAACAGTCCCAAATTCGCCGTACCCCAACAACACATTCTACCTTGCGGGAGGAATTGATGGCTCCAGTGTTTCACCCCTTTCAGATGTCTGGCAGCTCAATGTTACGGGTACCCTATCATCGAACAATCTCAACGATGTATACGGGAGTTGGGAGCAAATCCCCATGAGTGGTTCCAGTGCCCCATCGAAGGTTGGTGCAGCGGGGGCAGTCGTTTCGCAGTCAACAGATCAGATCATTGCCGCTATCGGTGGATGTACTACATCATCAGCCTCGAATGCGTCTTGCGCTCAGGCAGACTCCTATATCATTAACACCCAGATGGACTCGGTGGAGGCTCTTAAGCCTTGTCCAGCACCTCGTTTTGGCGCCACCGTGGTACAGAATCACAATGAATTCAATGGGGCGTTCAATACTCAAGTGTTTTTGCTCCTGGGAACAGTCAATGCTTCATTATGGTCGGATGGCGGTGGCCTCGACAGGGGAGAAGTGGTGGGTATCAATCGAGTAACCTGTATTTACATCAAGCTGACTTTCCGTTACCGAATGTAGGATGTCTTTGATATCACAACAGGTGAGTGAAATTCTTGTCTGGAAGCTCTGGCAGTAATCATCATACTTTCGAACAGGGTCCTGGACTCGAATACTACCTGCGGGAGATCCCGGATCTTCTGGCGGTGAGCCTGCTTTTCCATCACCGCGTCAGGGCGCCGTCGCCCTCTCATCTTCTCAGACGCTTGTTGGGGAGTCACGAAATACAGCCTCCGACACAATCGTGTTTGGTGGTCGAGATGCTGCAGGAAATTATCTTTCAGAAGTATGGATTTTGCGAGCATATAATGCTACCCTTACACAGTCCAATGCGTCTTGGTCTGGCTTCGGAAACGGTCAACTAACAGGGGGTCCCGATGCAAACGGACAAGGAGTGACCATTCAATATATGACGCAATGCGCCTCTCCACTGAGCCCTCAGGCGACCCAAACTAGTTCATACCCATCGTCCACACCTTCGGGGATTGGGCCAGGATCCCCGACCACGACCTCACCATCATCATCGTCACCGACAGCTCGATATAACACTTCTGTGACTCATAAATCGCTCTCTCCAATATCAATCGCTCTAGTGTTACCTGCTGTCATCATCTTTCGTTTATCGTCTCCGCCCGTCAGTCCTGTCAATTCACCTCAACCTTTGGGACGTCGAATGGCTCTGTTTTATTTGGCGGCAGTTGTGGGGCTTGCTGCTTATGGCATTGGCATCGCTGGACTAGCCACATCTTTCACCACCATTACTTCCACGTCGTCGTTAATCAAGCGTTCGTCGTCGAACGTTCTGAAGACGGTTCACGGCAAAGCAGGACTCGCCTTATTTGCGGGGTTCTACGGACTTGTTCCCTTACTCTACCTATATTCGATTTACCATAGGCGGCGCCTGGCAAAAAGGACCAATAAAGACGTGAATGGCATCGGGGATGGGAGGTCTCGAGTAAACTCTAGTGAGACTGCAGAAAAGATGGGATTTCTAAATGGACGTGCTGGTAGCCCTCTTCGACAGTCCATGGATGGTCCATCTCAGGAAACGCACGTTACGGAACCTCGCCCGCGTGTCAGATCCTGGGGTGGACTAGGTCCACTTACGGTCTTTCCAGGGCGGCGCTCCAGCGAGAGTGGGTTGGAGAGCACCGGTGCTTCTGCCCCGTCTCATCGTTCATTCGAGGTCACCAATCGGCCCGTCCGTACCCGTCGGGCTAGTGGTAACAGTTTGGCTGCATTCTCAGACCCTCGAGCTACAGGGACACCGAGGAATCTCAGTGACATGAGCTGGTTTGACCGACGGCGTAGCTTGGGCACAGTTGTAAGGGCCACATGTTTCTTTGACGAATCCCAATTTTGACAAGTCATTTCTAGGGGGAACTAGACTACGCTCTTGGCAATCTCAGTCGTCGCGGCCCTGATCCTGGCACACCGGGTACGACCGCCTTGGACATGACGAGCACTAGCGGGCTGATGACTCCCAACGGTCGCTCTGTTACTTTACCAGAGATGCCAGAGCCTTTCGACATTCTCCTGCACCTTCTCTTCCATGCACTACTGCTTGGACTTTGCATTCTCATCCTTGTCGCGCTTTGGACCCGCGCGCCGAAGGCAGCGTTTATCGTCTTCCTTATTGGAACCGTCTTATTTTACATATCCCTGGTGGTCCTCGCATGGTACGGCAAACCACGACGATCAGTTCTCACAGTTGTCATAAGCCGACTACGTGGAAAGACACCGCACACCGGTCCTCCTACAGGGACTCCGAGCCCGTCTCGTCCATTGTCGACTACCGGCTCCGAGGTCCCCTTCCCGACAGATCAACGTGGCCCTTATCAACACCACCATCCGCCATTCAGGACGACTTTGTCGGTCGGGCTTGATCATGAGTATCCGACTTCAATATCCCATGGACACGGCACCGCTGAAGTTGACGACGATGACGGGGAGGATGAGGATACCAGGCAGCGCAGGATTGAGGAGGAAATGAGCCGACGAGATGTGTCGATCGTAACTGTTCCAAGACGAAAGCTATTCTTGACCAACCCAGAGGAGGATCGTAGTTAATTATGTCACTTGAAGTTCGTTTGCTACCCCTACCTCTCATTCCCACAACGTTAGGTTGCATGCTCGCTTTCGTTTATGGATACCATAGCATATCAGGAGGATCTCATGCTTGTACTTTCGCAGGTAGATATAGCCGGACAGTCTACACGTCGTTGTATTTTTGTTATTGGATGATTATGATATTGTTGATGTAGTAAGTGTGAACACTTGAAAATGCAAGAAAAGCTGGAAACTGCTTGATAATGAAACGACAATGCAAACAGGAAAACAATGACATGCAAATGGTACTACTGGTCCCCTTCCACAGCAACGTCGCGCCGCCATTTGTCAACACGCCCGAACTTTGCTGCATCGTGCATGGAAGGCGTTGTGGCGGGTATTTGTGGGTGTATCATCATAGGCGGACCCATGGGCGGACCGAAGAAACCTGAGCTCATCATGGATGGAGCTCCAAAGATCATGGACTGATGAAGCTGCGCGGCCTGAGCCTGCATCATCACCTGCTGCTGCTGAGCCATCATATATTGTGTTCGGCGCATTTGCTCTGGGTGGAAGGCAAGAGGCCTGTCGTCTTCTACATTTTGCTCGTTGGAACTTGGTGCTTGAGAAGAATTGACTATCCTGGAAACACGAAGGCCAAGAGGCTTGTCGTCGTCTTCGTCCTCGTCACCATTCTTAACACTGCCTTCAGCAAACAGGCTGCCACCTAGAGAGCCGACAGACGGGAGCTTCAACTTCGTCTTGTCCAAAAGGACAGAGAGTGGCTTTTCCTCATCTGAGCTGTCCTCGGGATACTCAGCTCGGGTCATGCGCTGAGCGGCACGACTGATAGTCGCAACAAGAGGGAGGTCCTCTTCACTGCTGTCATCGTCCTGACGTACAAGCCTCGGAGCTCCTGGAGAACTGTTCGGATACCTTGGTCCAGAGCCTGTGGTCCGGCGAGGACCTTTGGTCTCTTCATCAGACGATCCTGCAACCCATTCCTCGATCTCCGCATCCTGCCTGCTAGCGCGTCCCACATTGACGTGCGCCTCGCTGGAGTCACTTTCGTCTTCTACATCATCGTCACCCGCGGGAGGAAGCGGACGTCTCCTAGCAGTGGTCTTGTGAATCATCGGAAGCTGATAGGGAGGCGATGGTGCGCGTTGTTCTGGGGCAATGTCCGAAGTTGACACTGAGATGGGAACCTGCGACTCGGGTTCCTCGCCTCTGTCCTTGTGCTTCCCCTTCTTTCTACCCTTCCCCTTCTTCTTTGCGTGTTTGGACTCCTGTTCCACCTGTTTCCTCCGTTCCTCTTCTTCTTCGAGCCGTTCACGCTCCTCGATTTGGCGCAACTTGGCGAGTTCCCTCTCCCACAACGTGTCCACACCGAATACGGATTTCTTGTTCCCAGGGGTGGTGGGATCAACCCCTAAGCGCGTTTGTTGGCGTTGTGGCACTCCTGGGATTTCATCCTCAAAATTGATCAAGGTTTTTCTATTGGCTGAGTTCCGGCGTGCAAGTTCGGGCTGAGAGCGGAAGGAGTCCATGCGTTGAGATACAGGGCGTTGCTTCAAGGACTCTGGGTCGATGAGGGTGCTTGAACGTTTCATCGACGTCCGTGCCATCATGGTAGGTCTGTCGTCCCCTCTGAAAACTCTGTAAAAGTCCCAATGTCAGTAAAGAAAGACAACTACTTGGTATTTGACCCGCCTTTGTTTGCTCCGCATCTCAGCCTTACGAGCTTCGATATCGTCAATAAGACTTTTTCCGTAAAGTTTACCAGCTGGATGCTTCGATCTGTCAGCAGGGTCGATGACAATAGCAGGCATGGGCGTGGGGGCATGCGGCTCTTCTTCCTGCTCAGGCTCAATCTGTTCGCCATCTTCTGTTGCCCGACGTATACCAGTTTCTATATCTGCGTATGCCGGATCCCGTTGACCGTCAACGACGAGCGTATTGCGGAACGTCAGCTGCGACAGTGTTAGGCTCGCGCGCGGGTTAGGTGTGAACGAGTTGGACGCGATTAGGCCAGAGGTCGACGGTTCGATCATAGACAAAGTAGTAGACGAGCGACGTGCAGCACGCGCGCCCGGTGGCAGTGGTCGACCATCGTCGTGTAACTCGAAACCCTCACGAATCACTGTGGTTGGCGGTGGCGGTGCAGCGGGTGCAGCGGATTGTAAGGGGCTGGGCATAATGAGCAGTTTCGGCCGCATGAGCTCCAGCCTCGAGTAATGACGCGGGCGGGGCGGTCTCTCGCCATCGCTGGAGAGCCCGTCGTTATCGAGAAGCATCTGCGTGCCTAGTGTTCCGTTGGACATAGTACGTGCACGTACTTTGGGGTCGAACCGAGACGATCGGCTTGGAGACGGCGGACGTAGTGCGAATGGATTGTGTTCCTCCTCCATCAGCGGCGGCGACATCATGGTGCCCATACTAGCACCAGACATCGTACGGGCACGGGCGGCTTTGGGATCGAACCGTGAAGCGCGATCAGGGGAAGGTGGTCTCACCGCGAACGGATTGGACTCCTTCTCATCGAGAAGCATACGCGATCCCATACTTGCTGTGGAGTATGTACGGCCGTGAGCCGAAGGATTCAGGAAGGACCCGCGAGAGGATGGTCTTGCCGATGGGCCTTCGTTGGGCATTGGTGATACAGAACGAACGGATTCACTTGTGGGGAAAGGAATGGAATGAAGAGGTGGTGTGACAGGTAGGTTTTCAATAAGAGCATGAGCGGAGGATGTGCGGCGGCGCTGCAGACGCTCCTCCGACAACTGCATTCCGGGGAAGTCGAGAGGGGATCCAATAGAATGGCGACGGACACCCATAGAATCTACAGTAGACTGAGCGTCCAGGAATGCGCCACCTTCTCCGAACATGTCAAGGTTACCCAAGCTCATTGTTCTCATGCCACTCGTTCCTCGACGGCCAGCTTCTGCTCGGGGACGGAGACCGGAAGGAAACTGAGGATGAGGGTTGGGAAAAACTTCAGACTTGGTCTTCCTGCGAGTATGTTTCGACTCCTTATCTTTGGGCATGAAAGCGTCAAGGCCCCAAGATGTTAAATCGACCTCCAATTGATCCTCTTCCTCTTCAGGAACGCCTTCATATGTCGAATCGCGACCGAAAGGATTCCGGAGAGCATCAATAGAGGCCCTGGAGCGTCTCTCGTCCATCATAGAGTCTCGACCGCCGATACTTCCTGTCTCGCTTGGAAGAGACACACCCAAGTAATCGGTACTCCTTCGTGAAGCTGCCGCATGATGGGGGCCAGGATTGCGACGTAAATGAGCAAAAATGGCACTCTCTTTCGCAGAGCGACGCGGTACTGTGGGGTCTGGGTTGTCGTTGTCATACTCTTTATTGTACGAGTGACACGATGCCACGGTGTGGAATGTCACTGCAATGGCTCTGCGGATGAAAACAGGTGCGCTCACCTATCAATGCTGCTGCCAGTTGGAGACGAGAGAATGATGCTGCCATGTGCCGTCGGCCTTCGTACAGAGGACAGAAAGTCCTGAATATATAGGCAAGGAGAGACTGTCGACAAACGGTGACGAAGACCGAGGACGTGAGTTCGCCGGCGCCTCAAGTAGATCGAAGTACCATAGACGGAAATGGAATATAGACGCACGTGACATAGGGGCGTAGTAAAATTCAGGAGAAACCGACCTCCGTCCTACCAACGTCCTCACTCTCCGCTCTAACCAGTCTTGACTGTCTACCAGCTCGGAACCTTGAGACTCACTCATGCCAATCGAATGTTCCAAGGCGCAGCTTGAGCTCGTCGAGGCCTTTCTTTGTGTCCTTCGTCCGCTGCTCGGAATCTTGATAAGATGGTGGCCATTAAACAATTTCTATGACTTGCATCTGATTGACCTCAGTTCCGCGTTATGGACTGTGTGCTAGTACCTATCTACGAAGGTACCGACTTCGGGTCCGTCAAGACTCAAGACCTGGTTCTGCCGCTCTGCACTTTCGGGACCCAGCATGGAATGTACCATTATCTTGCTGTCGTTTTAATTAGGCAAAGAGGATTTAAAGTGTCTCATTGAATGAGTTCTGCTCGAGAATGAGGGACTCCTCGATCAAACTCGGGTATACGAAGTCTGGGAGTTGCTTTACTCGAGGCAGAAGCAAAGCTTAAGGACGACCTGTTGCATGTTGTTACTGAGCTCACCATCGTTCTATGATGGTTGAGACATATACGCTCGTTCACCGGTGCTCGGGAGGTCAACAGCATCTGCCAGCCTGAGGGTACTGCCCAGCGCGATGCACATAATGAAACGCGTGCTCAATGTGTCACGAGACCGAGATTGTGCAAGTCCGTGATCGCGTAGCGCTGTAGACGTAGTGACACGTCAGTCGAAACCAATCCATACGGTTTCATAAGCCTCCGCCCGTTCTCAATCTTCTGGCAATAAAATCCTGCTGCAGGTCACACCTCCGTCAGCACCCTTTCGCCTGGTCTACTTAGCTCATTATGCGGCTCTTCCGCCCGCTGCTGCTAACTGTCACGGTACTTGCTTCTCAGGTATTTGCTCAGGATGCAGCGCAAGTCCCAAAGCAGAAGCACAATTATCAGGTGTGTCTGCCACCGGAGTATCAAGAAGGCTTGTACTCAAGCTGCTCTTTCCTCAGAGCGATGTTGCTCGCCTCCGCAAGATTGTTATAAACAGGTATATTATGCTATGCACCGCTCGAAATACTGTCAACTGACGCTGACGATCTCGTCAGTCTCTACTCTCACAGGTCTGTGATCTCGACCTACAGGAGTTGACAAACTGATCTCTGAGCTCCAATGTCTGTAGAGATATCTTCCTTCGCGAACTGATCTCAAATGCGAACGATGCCCTTGAAAAGCTTCGTCTTACCTCGCTCACAGAAAAAGAGGTACTGTCAGGCACTGAAGAGATGAACATTACCATCAAGGCCTACAAAGACGAAGATGGTACTGGTCGCGTGGTGATCACCGGTATGTGGGCGTTTCATAGCCACGTAAGCCAGCTCTCTCATGAGACTACAGACACTGGTATCGGAATGACGCCCGAGGAATTGACAAGCAATCTTGTACGTACTTTATAAATTTGATCATATTTGATGCCATACGGACCTTGCTGCTAGGGCACGTTGGCGAAGTCCGGAACGTCAGAGTTCCTCGCGAAGGCCGAGAGTACGGACACCACTGGTACGGGCAATTTGATCGGGGCGTTCGGTCTGGGATTCTATAGCAGGTATGAGACAAGATTGTCCATATTCCCGTCTTTGGCGACTGATTCACTGCAGCTTCTTGGTTGCTGACCGTGTCTACGTTGCGTCTCTCGCTGCAAAGTCGTCCAACAATCCGGTCCCATCTCAATATGTCTTCAGCTCATCTGCGGATGAGAGCTCTTTTGAGATTTACCCGGATCCGCGCGGGAACTTCCTCGGAAGGGGTACAGAGATCACTCTTGTTCTGAAAGATGACGCCCTTGAGTACACCGACACACATAAGATCACCGAGCTAGTGTATGTTGTCTTTGTCTCAAGAAAGAAAGTCGAATATTGATTGTTATATACCCCCCTCTAGTGACAAGCACTCAGCGTTCTCTTCAGCATTCCCCATCTACCTTTTCACTCAAAGGACCGAACAAGTCCCTGATGAAGACCCTGGAGAAGCCGCACCCGAGACTACTTCCGTAGAGGAGGAAACGGAAGAGGGGACCAAGGAGGTCGATGAGGATGAAGCTGTCGTCGAAGAAGTCAAGGACGAAAAGGAAGGGGAACAAGAGGTAGACAAGACTCCCAAGATGAAGTCTGTCACTGTCGACGAATGGATCCGTATGAATCCTCGGCCTCCCATCTGGATGCGTGACCCGAAGGACGTCACCGACGAAGAGTATGAGAACTTTTACCAGGCGACCTTCCACGATTTCGAGAAGCCGCTTGCATGGCATCACTTCTCTGGCGACTCTGGCTCGGGCGTGTCGTTCAAGGCCATCGTCTACATCCCCTCCAAATTGGACGATGCGTACTGGCAGAACCCGCTTCAGAGCAGCTCAAAGGATTTCCGCCTCATGGTCAAGCGTGTCTTCATTACCAACGACTTGGGTGAGGACGCCTTGCCGAAGTGGGCGAATTGGGTGAAGGCCGTCGTCGACGGTAGGTTTGTTTATGTGCTCCCTCCTTCTCACCTTCCTGACCGCTTCCCAAGCCGAGGACCTCCCTTTGAACGTTTCGCGCGAGACCCTTCAGTCTACGAAGTTCCTTAAACAGCTCAGACAGATCATTCTCAAACATATCCTTCAACTACTCGGAAAGATCCAGGAGGAGAACCCTGAGAAATTTGCGCAGGTGCAGAAGGTGTATGCCAATGTGTTCAAGATCGGCGCCGTCGAAGACACACGAAACCGTGAGAAGCTCACAAGCCTTGTGAGATTCGCCACCAATCAAAGGAACAGCACGTCGCTCGACGAGGTAGGTTTGAGCATCCAGATCACTTATGTGGAAAGATGATTAACAACTTCTCAGTACCTTGAGAACAAGAAGAAAGGACAGAAACAGGTAGGAAAGCAACTCCGAAACTGTGAAAATGTGTAGCTGATTGTTGCCTGCCTAGATCTTCTACCTTGCTGATATGGGCAGCACCCCAGAAATCCTATCTAAGAGCGTGTTCATTGAGAAACTCCATGCTCGTGGGTACGAAGTCCTCCTTCTGACCGAGCCATTGGACGAGATCTTCGTTCAAAACATGCGTGTCTTCAAGTACGTGGCTCTAAGTTGTGGTTGCTGACGTGACTCATGTACGACCGTGATTAGGAGGGTGCCCTATCAGGACGTCGCCAAGGCCGGTCTGAGATTCGGTGACGAAGGTGTGTGGACGTTGTCTCCTGTGCATGATTAACAGATGGCTGAGCAGTTGCGCAGAAATGAGTGCCGATGAAGAGAAGGCAGAACAAAAGGCACTGACCGAGGAATTCAAGCCACTTATCGATTGGCTAAGGAATGAGGCTCAGGACGTTATTCGGGACGGTGCGTCGCTCCTCGTGTTCTGCTTTCTCATATATCTGACCGTACTTGTTGCTAGTGGTCATTTCCAACCGCTTAGTCGCTAGCTCCTGCGCCGTAGTCGCCGACTTGATGGGCTACACTGCCAATGTCGAGAAGATGATGAGTCAGTGCCCCAGAACACTAGCTTCTGTCCCTTCCCTGATCATCGTGCCACAGACACGAACCAAAACGCCGCAAAGGGTGCCATGTATGACTTCGCGAAGAAGCAGAAAATTCTGGAGATCAACCCACGCTCGCCGCTGATCCAAGGCCTGCTTCATCAAGTGGAGCAGCTTCCTCCTGAGGACGAGAGGGAACCGGATGCTGAGGGTGAATTAAAAGAGGTTGCATCTGTCCTCATCGACGGTGCTCTCGTCCGTTCCGGCTTCGGTGTTCCGGACTCCAACGAGTAAGTAATGGTTGTATTCACACGGAGCAAGTCATACATGAAGCCGAATTACGCAGATTCTTCACGAGGGTCGATCGCATCCTACGGAGATCTCTGGGCGTGTCCGAAACAGCACCTACAGATACCACAGTCAAGCCTGCGCCTCCCGTTGATTCGGAACCTGTGGAAATCGACGACTTTGAAGATGTAGAATGGCCAGAGTACGTCCCCGGTCAGTTCAGCGAAGAAAACCAAGTGTTTTGGGATGTCGAGGAGATTGACGAGGAGGGCAACCCCGTGAAGAAGCCTGAGAAGCATGACGAGTTGTGACTGGGTATTGGCGGAACGTAATTGTATAGTTATAATCATAAATTTATCTCTGGGTTACATGGGCGGATAAGTGTAATAGGTGTACGTGTGAAAGGCTGGAAGACGTTGCTTAGCGGTTAGGTTATGGTCAAGTGACATCAGCGTTCAGTAGCACGCGTGATTTCGATCGCGGGGCTTGCTTCCAGTTGGCAGTGACCACTACCATTCAATGTTTAGTGCTTGACTATTCGACGTTTCAACGGTCTTTCGTTTTATTACTCAAAATTGATTCCTTTGCCTTTGTCTCACCGCTACTCATTACCTCTCCTAGACGCTTGCGACTATGTCTGCTCCATTCGTGCCGACGGGCCCACCGCCTCTTCCTGTAGGATGGACTGAGCATGTCAGTGAGTATCCTTCATTATACTTCATGAAGTTTCATCTGATTATGTATGACACAGGCCCTACAGGTCAGCCATACTACTACAACACGCTGACGAAGGAGTCTACCTATGTCCGGCCACTGCCGTCATTCCCCATCCTTCCTCAGGCCGCTGCTGTCGTTCCTGCGGTATCGCGAAAGAAAAAGGAGAAGCCTCTTGTGAAGACTCCTATACCTGGTACAGAGTGGTTGCGTGTGAAGACTACGGAAGGCAATATTTTCTATACGCACAAGGTGAAAAAGCAAAGCGTGTGGACTGTACCAGAAGAGATAAAAGATGCTGTAGAGGCATTAGACAGGCAGGGAGAAGAGAAACGATTAAAAGAAGAGCAAGAGACCAGACAGAATGCAGAGCAGAATGCTAGACGGGCTGAAGAGGAGAGACTGAAGGAAGTTGAGAGGATCAAGTCAGAGGTGCAAGATTTAGTCGGGAAGCGGAAGGCCGAAGAGGCCGTTCCCATGGATGAATTCGTCATTACGAAGAAGATGAAGGTCGATGAGGACGAGGAAGAAGACGAAGAGGATGAGAGCGAGGACGAGGAAGAAGAGTGGCAGCGAGAAGCGGCAGCTCAGCTCGCTGCTGAGGCAGAGGAAGAAAAGCAGAAACATGAAGAGGAGAAGAAACGGCAAGAAGAGGAAGCCAAAAAGGTGAAAGAGGCGGAGACAGTGAAAGGTACGCCGCAGCTCAACATGCCTGACCGAGTGGACCTCTCCATCGAAGAAGCAAAGGCATTATTTAAAGTAAGCTTATCTCTGCATTGATTACAATGAGAGTCTGAAACATGGAATGGCGCTTGTAGACACTCCTTCGAGAAAAGGACATTAACCCCCTCCATCCTTGGGATACATCCTTACCACTCTTCATATCCGACCCACGCTACGTTCTCCTCCCCTCAGTCTCTGCACGGAAAGAAGCTTTCGATGAATACTGCCGTGACCGTGCCCGCGAGCTTAGACAGTCTCAAGTTAAGAAGGACAAAGAGGCTGCAAATCCGAAAGAGGAGTTTAATCGTCTTCTCAGAGATGAAGTGAAGAGCACGAGAACAAGCTGGACGGAGTGGAGGCGGCAATGGAAGAAGGACCGAAGATTCTATGGATGGGGCCGAGATGATAAAGAACGAGAGAAGAGGTTTAGGGAATATCTCAAAGAGGTGGGAGAAAGTGAGTTGGACAATTTTGATAAATCCCACTCTGATCTAGTGCGCTAATTACTTTTCTTCAACAGAAAAACGAGTGGCGGCGCAGAAAGCAGAAGTAGACTTCTTCGCGCTACTCAAGGAAAGCGAGATCGCGAAACCTGGGGTTGTCTGGAGGGATGTGCGTTGTCCTCCATTGTCCGACCTTATATCTTTATAAGAGCTGGCTCCATTAGGTAAAGGGCCAAATATCCAATGATCCACGGTATGACGCGGTTGGGTCTTCGTCGCTACGTGAAGAGCTATTCAACACGTTTTTGAAAGCTCGTGGGTCTTCGGAAATATTAGACTCTGAATCGAAAGGCAAAGGTAATGGTACCCACGACGAGAACCTTAATGGGGAAGCCGGTCAAAGTGGCGAGGAGGAGCGAGAACACAAACGACGAGAGAGGAAGGAGCGAGCAGTGAAAGAGCGGGAAGAAAGGGTCAAGGCCGAGCGTAGCAAAGTCGAAGCCGATATCGATCGCTCAAGGATAGGTCTGAACAAGGAAGAGGGCGAGTTGGAGTTCAGGTGCGCCGCATCTCTCCCGTTAGACGCATCTGGTTACTGGGCGCCACTCATTTTCTGTCGCCTTGTTCAACGCTACAGGACAATGTTAACAGATGCAATACGAGATCCACAGGTACGGCTTTAATTTCGCTGCGAACAGTCGACTGACCGCATTGTCGTGCACTTGCGTATCATAGGACACTTGGGATAGCGTCCTTCCGCAGCTTGAAACCGATCCTCGCTTTACTCGCTCGCCTCTCCCGCTTAATCAGCAACTGAATCTCTTTCATACTCATGTCACAGCGCTCCGTTCTAAGCACATTGCAGGTCTTCATGCGTTGTTTGCGTCACATTCCCCCTCATTAGCTACACCACTCACGGAGTTGCCTGTATCCTCCTTGGTATCCTCGCTGCCAGCAACTAAGCTTGGGTTCAATGTCGAACGGCTGGAACAAGAGTACGAGAAGTGGCAGAGGGAAAGAACGAACGAAGCGCGACTGGCATTTGATCAGATGCTCAGAGAGAACGCTTTCGTGGAATTCTGGGGACGGCTGGGAAAAATTGGCGGAAGAGGAGTGGATGACGGAATCAAAGCAGATGATCTAGGAGAGGACGCAGACGGAGATCGAGTTGATATGAAGGAGCTGGCGAAGCACGTAGATCTGAAAGAAATGGTGAAGGTGTTAAAGGTGAGACCGTTCTTCTCGGGATAGCATCTAGTCATCCTGACTCCGGTACTGCCAGGGTGACAGACGTTATCTCATGTTTGATCACGTTCCGGAACAACGGGAAAGATGGCTTAGGGTGAGTACAGTTGTGCATTTCAGTACGCGTCCTTGTGTTCTCACCAATGCCCGCAGGACTATTTATCACAGTTATCTGCGCCCAAGCTCTCCGTACACGTGTCGTAGTTGTGATGGATATCCAACGGACAGGGTAGCCTCAAGGGCGCGATTTCAGGCCGGCGTTGAGTCATGTGTTCATGCCAAAGTCGCACCGAGACTCTGTAATTCGTTCATTAGTCGGGATAGATAGACTTGTGACAACGAGATTGGCGTGTTCCGTCTAATTGGCTTAGTTTCCTATTTTAATGGCTCCACAATAGTATTCTCATGATTCTTGTGGTGCACGAAGGCAAGCTGTCAGCTGATCGGCGGTTCCCGATTTGAACTTTCAAACGGTTGCATGGGACACTGCAATTTTGCCTCTGATTGACGTCTGAATATCCAGTCTCCAGGCGACTTTCAAATAAGACTAGCCCCTGTTGTCAATGCACAGCGTCCTGGGGGGGGGGGGGGGGGGAGAATCTGACTCTACCCACGGGATTGTGACAGGGATGCTATACCATGACTCAGGATGATCAGACTGGCTCCTGTACATGTTCCTTGTGTTTTTCCACAAGTGTGATAAGTTGAATCATCTTCTTTTTGTCATGTATGCATTCCGTTCACAGCTCTTAGGCTAGTCGATAATGCAATACTGGTTCTTGTGATCGAGCCGCAATATCCGCTCACGGATGGCTCGGATTCGGTCGGCGGAAATGCCCCAATTCACAGTATGTCGCGTACCCCTTTCAACCGGCTACCTCTGGTAGGAGCTGAAATCCAGTATACTGTCCACATTCCGGTACAGTGACTCAACTCTCGGTTGTCAAATCCCCGGAGCTGTCAGAGGCGCAGATATTTGACATTCACGGCACTATCTCTTCTCGTTATAAATGCTGAGGAAGATAGACATGGATTGCGGTCATCGACGTCAATCATGCCTTCTGAACCATCACAATCTACTTTGCTTGCTGACGACCACACGTACCGTCCGCCCACGTTAGGGGCCAGCCGCTCTCCGTGCCCAGCTTTAAACGCGCTAGCAAATCATGGCTATCTGTGAGTGCTACCTAATCTACGATGTGGCGTTGCCCCTAGCTCACGAACTCCTATAGACCACGCGATGGTCGCAATCTCACAGTGCGGCAACTGGTCCAGGCTGTCACACAAGCCTATAATATCTCCACGCCGCTGGCTTCCCTCCTAGCTGTATTTGGTGTCGCGATGTGTGGCAACGGATGGACGGTCGACCTACATGATCTGGCCAAGCACAACGTCATCGAACACGATGGCTCCCTGGTGCATGACGATGCGTGCGCTGGCTGCTCCTTTGCCCCAACCTCGGTTGATCGCTCGCTCCTTGAACGGATACTCTCCATATCCCCTAACGCATTCCTTACTTTTCAAGATCTCGCTAAGGCGAGGGCACTTCGAGATGTCGAGACGCGACAACCACTCAACCGCCTCCACGCGGAGATCGCACGAGGAGAGCTGGCTCTCATCTTTGAAGTCCTCGGAGTGTGTGCACCGCCTGACGAGATAAGGCGTAGAAAAGGTGGCTGTACGCACGATGCGGAGATGACTGTGCCGAAGAAGTATATGGAACAGTGGTTTGTGGAAGAAAGACTTCCTGATGGTTGGCAGAGGCCGATCAAGGTGGTGGGCTTGATTGAGATCTTTACGAAGTCGAGGAAGATTGCGAGGATGGTTCTTGATTTACAGAAGGCACCCTTGCATTGATTTGGCGAGTGATTGCGGGTCGGAATGTAGGAATATTATGTGACATTACTAAGTATCATCCATAACCTGTGTTTCTTTTTCATTCTCAATCGAGAGTTGATACCACAACGCCCCACATATTGTTATCGGGCTATTTTTTCAATATATTTCAGTCAATTTATGTGATCTATGTCCGACTTTCAATTGGGCTTTCCTTGTTAACTATTTTGTGAGCACTTTGATTCGTTTGCATTCCTTTGCACGTGTTAGTGAATGGACGCTCAGTGGAAGCTGGAGCAAAAGCTTCATTGAGCATTGAATTTTGAAATATTGTCGATTCAAATTTCTTATCATAACCTACAGGAAAGGTCTCACACACTTCTACTAAGAGCATTTAGTAATATCGAGTCAGCGTGTGTGACAAAGACGCGACGTGGTCGATCGTGAGACGCGTTTATATCACGTGCACGTAACTCACTTCCAAAGGCTTGTTCAGATGTTCACAGTCGCCACGATTACGATGATTGCAGGTGATTGTTTTTGTGTGAGAGCTTATTCGAACTGCGAATTTTTATTCATACGCTAGATCACTATTTTGCTTCCAAGCTTGTTTGGCGGAGAATGTCGACCAACTAGTAAGCACAGGCACATCATTGAAACTTGAGGGAATCTATCCACCAAACGAAATTTCAGGCTGTTTTTAGTACACCCTGTCAGTATGCAGAGTGCAATGTTCTCGTATCAGGTGTGTGTTTGGTTCGAGTCTTGCTAACGTGCTGCAGATAGATTGAATTCAGTAACTTACATTAGCTATAAAGAGTAATCGGTCTTCTCTTTAAGGGTAACACTCTTCTCAACAAGTTTATTGCGGTCAAAAGCCTGTGCCGATAGAAGTCAGCCTCTACGGCTTCCCAAGCTAGACGTCTACGAAGTGTTGTTGTGACTTGTCCGGTGTGATCCCGCGAGCCTGAAATAGCGCGCGAATACTCTACGTGCACATCGAATTGGTCCTCAAATAGAGACTCGGCAGTAACATGCAGCAAGAAGGACATCTTCTGTCTTCGTGCTCCTCTCCACGACTTCCCCATGGCAGACACAGAGAATGGACCTCAAACTTTGGCGACGCTGACCGATGAAGCGACCAAGGCTATCACGCGCAGGGTTCTGTGGAAATTAGATATCCATGTTCTTCCCCCGTTAGCATTAGTATGTCAGGACTTCCTCTATTCATAGGATTTCAAGCTTATCACAAGCAGTAGTTATGGCTTGCGAACTTCCTTGACAGGACCAACATTGGGAATGCGAAGTATGAATTGCTGACATGGTGTTGACAGGAAGCTTGACCTTATATTAGTATCGCAGGTCTTCCGCAGGATCTGCATCTTCATGGAACGCAGTTCAACACCGCATTATCTGGTGAGCAATTGTCAGGTTTTCGTCATGATGGAGATTACCGACTATACCACCCTTAGTTTTCTATGTCTCGTAAGTGCTGAGCAGGCTCAGAAGTGGCCGAGCTGATTTTAATCACACTTTCTGACAGTTACATTCTTGTAGAATTACGTGAGAAACTAACCAGCATTCTCTATGTCCACGCTTAGAATCCCACTTTGCTCTAGCATCGAACTGGATTCTCAAGAAGATGAAAGCGAGCCGGTGGTTACCCATTCTTGTCGCCGTTTGGGGAATAGTCACCACGCTGAGCGGCCTTGTGGAAGGTTTTAGTGGTCTCATCGCAATTCGTTTCTTTCTTGGCTTTTGCGAGGGCGGACTACTGCCGGGAATTGTAAGCTTTAGGGTTTGTTCTCTTCAGGTACAACAGCTGACATACGTTTAGACATTATATTTGAGCACACTTTACAAACGCCATGAACTTCAACAAAGGTGAGGGACAGTCTATTTTAACGATAGTCCCCAAAGTGTCACATCGCCACTAGGATAGGAATTTTCTATGCTTCAGCCTCGCTTTCAGGTGCTTTTGGAGGTTCGTCATCTACATATCAGAATGAATCTGTAGTACGCGATGGATATAACCAAACAGGTCTTCTCGCATCGGCGATTTTGAAGATGCAAGGTATTGCTGGTCTAGCTGGGTGGCGATGGATCTTCATCTTGGAGGGCATCGCCACTATTATCATTGCCATTATCTCAGCCATTTTCTTACCCGCGGATATCAAATCGGCTTCTTTTTTCACAAGCGAAGAAAGAGAATTTGCCTGTAAGTGATTCATACCCAGTCTCAATTTTATATATCATGAGTAACTCGAATCTGCTCGCATGCAGTACATCGCTACCGCTCCGATGCTGCGGGAACTACCACACCTCTACCTGTTGCCTCCCAACTGATTACTGGAAGCATCGACGTGCTCGGAAAGGACACGAAACTCAAAGCGGAGACTTCAGTAACTCAGGATGTCCCACAGATCGCATTCCAGGAGGATGAGGAATTCGAATGGGGGGAGGTTGTACGAGGCAGGTACTTTCTTCTGCTGCATTGATACTTACGACCGGTAACACCGAGTACTAGGGATTCGAGATCCTCAAGTATGGATGACCTCTATCTCATATCTTGGTTATGACTCGTGCCTGTATTCCTTCTCTTTATTCCTGTGAGTAGGCTTCATGTTGACAATACGGAATGATCTGATCGTATCCAATTCGGGAGTCCTACCATCGTAGCGGGCCTGGGCTACTCAGGAGAGGAGGCACAACTCCACACTGGTTCGTTCATGGGTAACCTCTCTTCACCATGTCTCACATATCATGTTCCATGCCAGTCCCGCCTTACGTTCCCGCAACATTCCTTACAGTGGTGGTCGCGGTCGCTAGTGATAGACTTAAGTGGCGAGGTCCTTTCATTCTTATATGTCTTCCCCTTGCTGCCATCGGTGAGACTCAAACAAACTTCACAGGGTCGTTGTCTAGCCTAGTACCCTGACATACTTACCCTTAGGTTACATAATCGCGATCGCGGCGCAGGTGCTTCTTGTTGATCAGGTGCAAGCGATGGATCACTGACATTGATCACTTGTAGAACAATACGCAGCGATATGTAGCAGGTATGGTCCGATAATGAAGTGATATCTTTTTTCCACCTGATTTATCAACGTCAACCCAGTCTTCTTGATAGCAACGGGGATGTAGGTACTTTGACCAGAAAGATGTTAGACGCCATTTCTCATTCTCTCATCACAGCTATCCATGCGGGCCCTGCATTTTATCAATCCTTCCTAATAACAACGCTGGTCATTATAAGAAAGCTACGACAGTGGCACTTCAGCTAGCCATTGCGAACACGGGGTAAGTGGATCCAGTTAAAACCGATCGCTTGTACCATACCGTCATGATCATTGCGCACATAATCTATTCCTCGGGTTCACTGCACCAGCGTTCTGCTGAGTTATGGCTGCTTCAATTGGACAGGCAAGGCTGACGCGAGTGACTGTCAGAGGGTTTATCGCCACATTTGCCTACGAGGCTTCCGACGCCCCGAAATATATCCGAGGGCACTGTATCATGCTGGCTCTCGTCGCTGTAGCCTGGGTTGCCATGTTATGCAACGTGTAAGTTGATGAACATGCTTGCTCTCTAATCGATCTCATATCATGTCCTCAGGCTGTATTGTTTATGGGAGAATCAAGCTCGTGCAGCAGGTCATCGTCAGAATAACCTGAAGGAATATCAGGAGCTTTGGGACGCTGGTAGAACTCGAGCACCGATTGGTGATCGCCATCCTGCATTCCGATTCACTTTGTGAGATGAGATGATTTCCAGCTGGATGGCCATATTCTTGCTTCAGTCTTTTGGCGATCAGTTAGAGTAAAGACGGCATCCACGGGATATAGAATGACAGTATTGGGATAGACAATCACGATTTCCAAGTAACGATGTCATTAACAAAGTACAGAACAAAAATACATTTGGACTGTTAACTGGCTGTAACGGTACATGTAAGCAATGTAACTATCATGCATGCAGTCAATAATAAGTGTGATGTGGTCATTGCAAGTCGTGACGAAAATGCCAAAGAAATGGGGAAATAAGATATGACTATCATACATAAAACCTGAAAAAGAGTCAGTACAATTTGTGGGTAATTCATAAAAATCTCACTTTTTATTTATCTGCCACAAAAGTAGATTGAGATTGAACTTCGCGAGTCCGTTGAACAACGAGTATGAAGCACGATTCTCGAATTGAGCTTGTAAAAGATCCTCCATTTTCACATCTTGAAACGCGACGCGATTGGTGATTCCTAGTGCATGATTGAAGACTTCGATAGTAAAGACACCGACATTATTGGAAGACATCACGATGTCGATCTTATCAAATTGACGTGGGGAGTATTGATCAATGGACAGAAGGATGCCCTTCTTATAGAAATGCGCCGCGCTATATTTAAAAGAGCCGAACTGGGGTGCTTTTCCGGCCTTTTGAAGTTCGCGCAAGTGGAAGTACTGCTGCGTGAAAGGTAAAACAAAGCGCCTTTTTCTATCATAGCTTATGTCAGTAAGCTTAAACCTGCAGGAGAGGTACACACTGACCCCTTCCCTCGCTGCATTGTGCTCATGGAGGTCTCTACGTAGCTATGGTAGCTGTTGATCTGCTCCTCAAAATACTTTTTACGCTCTGCCAAATATTTCAAAGCTTCTTCCATGCTCTCTTTTTCGTGTTGACGCTGTACACGTCTGCGGTTCTTGCTCCGGACGTCGCCGGCGATGGCGTTGAGTATACCTTGATAGCCGTCCATTCTAGAGATTTTGCCCATCTTCTCAAGTTCGAGGAGGAAATAGATTGCATGTGCTTTGACTTCACGAAAAGTCATCCTGAAACAAAGCAATCAACAGATATCGTTAGAATACAATTGGGAAGTTCTTACGATCGTATATCTTCAAGACGATACGCAGACTCCGCTCCCGCGGTCGACGGCATCCGTCTTTGCTGACGCATCTGGTCTCTCTCCATCTCCTCGAGAATCCCTTCCCAAATAGTTTCATGTTCATCCGTGACAGGTTGCATCAGAGATTCGACGAGATCTTGAGCGGGCTGTACCCGAAGGATTGCAAGCACTGCTCTCTTTGCTTGCACCCATAGGGCTTTCTCATCTGCGTGAGGATCTATAGAAGCAGTGATTACAGGTTCAGCGTAGAGGTAGTTAAGATTTACCCTTGACATGTGCAAATCTATTTGTTAATTGAAGTTCAATGGCGGTGTCTCGGGCGTCATTAAGTTCATCGTTGCCGATGTGGGGAACACCATCCAGCTCCAGCAAAATAACTCTCAATGTATCGTCGCGAGTCGGCGACTGAAAAGCCGTGATCAGCAGGGATAGAAATAAATGCAGGAACAACTCGTACAATATAGTCCAGGTGCTGGGATAGCAAACCATGCATAGAATAGACTTCGTTGGGTGATATAAAGATTGCTTTGGGCTGGACAGTCGCATCAAGGAATTCGTGGGCGTGATACTCGGTCTCGGCATCCTGGACGTCCGCGACTGCATTGGTCGCTTTCAGTGATTTCATAAGGAGCGTACTTTAGCCAAATCTAACCTGAAAGAAGCCAGGACGTGATCTGTTTGATAGTCTTCCGAATATAATCATTGACTGGAATGTAGCTCGGTGTACTGTCATCAAATTCTCGACCGTTCATAATTTGCGTGAGCATCTTTGATATCTGAGCTAAGTTCCGACGGGATGTAATATCAATGGTGCTGGACACGATCTCGAAGGTTTCCGGAGTGCTGAAAGACGGAAGGTCAGACCGGGTGGTCGGCGAGTATCATCAAATGACCGTACATAATCGCAGGGTTGATGTATCTGTAAAAAATCAATCTTGCAATACAGGCAGCGCAAATCCCCACGGGAGCATCAGGGAATTTATTCTAACGGTGAATTGTAAAGTGATGAGGTACTGGTGCGGAAAATGGAATCGAAGGTAGCTCACTCGTACAGCACTCAGTGTTTCTCTTGCCATAAATCTCATACCATATGGCATGCGCTGAAGCGATTGTGTGATTGCCTTCACAAACTCCTCCGTCCACCACTGTAGAACCTGGAGATCTGTTGATTCATGAGAAATTTGATCTGCTATCAGAATTACTGCACATACGTCGAATGTATTCCGCCCGAGTATCTGGATCGTTTAAGGCAGTATGGAACGGAACCTCCTTAGGCTCCGTGCTGGGTACTCCAGACCTCATCTCCTCAAGTTCGATTTTGCCACGGTAAATCTGGGCAGAGTTTAATAATTGACCTACCGTCGGTTGATGAGACTTACCACACAAGGATCAGTCTCCAAGTCGAGGTCGTCCGAGTCTATCACCCCACGTATAACAGTATGAAGCGTCTCGCGAATATATATGGTATGTCTCGGTCGTAAATAGAGTACCGCAATATTCATGAATATGGGATGTGCACGGAGAATTTGATCGACGGACGAAGAAACTATGAATTCGTCATGTATAGCAGTCTTGATATAACCGTGAGCGTGTTGTCATGCTAGCGTATATGACAACTTACCTGGAAGAACTTCAGAAGTAGATATTCTTCGCGACGATCCTGGCCATACCCAAACAATGTCAAGACCACCCTTTCAATGAGTCGACGATTCTTCTCGAAGTCCTTCTCCTTCTCCAGCACTGTAAAAAGTCGAGTCAAATATTCGCCCTTAGTTTGCAATAGGTAGAAAAGCTGTTGATATAGTTCCAGCTTTCGCTTCGCTGAACGATCCAGCGTACTAGGTCCAGCAAAAGGATCACCATGGGCCGCCAAAACGGACGCCCGAGCAGCGTGTAAGGCAGCGCTATCAGCCCCGTGCCTACGGCGAACTTTAGTGAGTTCTTCAAAACTCTTGACATTCTGCACCACAAGAGCAATTTTGACATCCAGCTCATTGACATCATTATCCAAAGCCTGGTTCTCTCGGATTCGCTTCACGACCTCTTGCCTCAGTCGTTCAACTTTGATCTCCTCTTGGAAATCCGTTTCAGAGTCATCTAGCAAGTGCACAAAGTTTTTAATTGTGCCAACACTAACATTGGTCCCCAATGTAAGTTGTCGATATTGTTCACGAGTCTCCTTCGCACGGAACAACGATTGAATTTGGACAATTTTGTCGAGATTCGAGCGATAATACTGCATCTTAGCGCGGAATTTTCTGCGATGCAGAACGCCTCGCAGCATGGCCTGCAAAATCGTTGCCTGCGGATGACTTCTTCGCAAGTAATCTCTCCAAGCATAATAATCACGCCGAACAAGAGATCCACGGGCAGTCGACTGGAAACCTAAAATATCAGGTTGAACGAATTCGAGACGCTTCGCTTGTTCTTGATGCCGATTACGAGCCAAAGCGGCGCGCGCCAATGCTTGTAATCCACCAACAGATGATATGATCTTTACCTCAGACAGGGCTTTGTGCATTGCTCTGTGCCGCTGCTTAGCAAGACTTGCGCGTGCACGGGCCTGGAGACTGACGAGCGCAGGTGTTGCCTTGCGGAGCCCCCTGATGAGACTAAGTAGCCGTCTGCGAGCGAGAAACGTTCGGACCGCTGCCTGTATCCTGACGACTACATCTGTCACATCCTCGAGTTTCGCCAGTTGCGTGCGAACACGTCGGCGTATAAGGACGCCCCTCGCCTGCGCCTGGACTCGAATCACATGTGGCTCCGCCCGATTCAATAACAATTGCTGGCGCGCAAGCTGTGACCGTCGCAATGCGCCTCGGACGTGTGCTTGCACAGCAACAACATTGTGCATGACTAGCGGTGTGGCAAAGGCTTTAGCCAGCTCTTTGTGAGTCCTCTGAACCACGCGTGCGCGAGCCATAGATTGGAGCTTGACAACAGAGAACTTGGAGCGGCGTAATGCGTCCTTCAATTTGGAAAATTTGCGACGTTGAAGAACGCCTCGCGCTTGGGCCTGGATCTTTGTGAAGTGTTTAATTGAAGCTCGGACTCCTCGAAGACGTGACTGCCACTGCGTACGCAACAGGCCTCCTCTAGCATGAGCTTGTATAGCGATGACCCAAGGCTGAAGGTCAGCTTGCTGCCGACGGCCATGCTCTAGACGTCTACGAACGAGAACAGCCCGACACAGAGCTTGAACCTTTGGAATGTAACGTTCCGCTAGACGCATCCGAACACGTTGTGTCGCTTGGGCTTTCCTCACCAAGAAGGCACGTGAAACCGTCTGTGCTGCAATGATATAGTCCTCATTCTCGAGTAAAAGACGATCCCGACCTGACATCAAGAGTCAATTCCCGAGTGAATGAGAGAACACAGATCTGAGAACTGACGTTCATCCTCGGTCTCGACCTCCTCTTCCGGCTCTTCATTGATCTCCTTCGCTAACTCTCTTCCAATATTTCCAAAGTTGGGCATTGGCACGCCCGCGTCTTTCAGTCCTTTCTGGGTCTTTTGTAATTGATCATCGGAGAAATGCAGATGGCCGATTAAGTTCCCAATCCGTTCCGCTAATCCTCGACGAGCGAGTAAGTGACTGGATAATCAACATGAGTATTGAAGACTGTTCCATCAATCACTGCCATACCTCAAGGCATGGATACAATATATAACCTTCGGGAAATTCTTTTTCTCGTACAAATCAGTCAGCTCAAAAATGAAACCCTGTAAGGAATTCTTTAAGCACTGCACTTCAAGAGAATTGACAGACCACCTACCTCCGGAAGACCGACGTGCCGAACGAACGTGAAGAAGTGGTTGATGTTGTCTGAATGGCGGAAGTCTAATTTGGGCGCCTTTGTATTATTGTTAGTCGTTAATAAGGCTTATTTCACAGTATTACTTACATCATAGATTTTCCGCACAGCCGCTTCACCTTGAAAGACCCTTACCAACTTAGCCAGCACAACCCCATTGCGTAGACCCTCCTCCATCTCCACGACTCCGATGCCCAATTCCTCACCTAGGCAACCCTCGATCCATTGCTGCGCTTCCCCTACATGACAGAGATACTCATACGCCTGAATAAGATTTCGCTGCACGTCAGCCCATAAACCTCGGGTTAATCTAGCAGATGGCAACGGAGAGGTAGGTGCGCTTGGTGTCTTGTCGCGAGTCAGCCTTTTCCGGCGGGGCATACCGGCTACATCGTCGGCATTTGTGACACCGGGGATGACCAGTTCGTGTTCTCGAAGCTTGTCCGGAGATGGAGGCTCCCAGTCTTTACTGAATAGCTCCTGCGTTTCTCTGCCGCTTCGGCGTACCTCTGGCGGTGGCTCTTGTGGTGGTTCATCGACGGCTTTGGTCTCGTCCACCCAGTCTTCAGGAGCGTCTCCACTGGCAATGCGGGGAAGGTGTCGACCGAGCCTGCGTCCAGTGACAAGAGTGTCTCCATATGCCGCCGCCTTCTTATTGGCCATGTATGAGCTCCTATAAGGGGATGGAGACATAGCAGAGGACGTTGATGCAGATGAAGGTTGGAGGGAGTTGCCAGAAAACTTGTCGGGGGAGATGGACGGTGCACGAGAAGTACTTGCACTGGAGAGTGTCCTAGTTCTGTATTTATCAGGAGGAATCTGGGTTGAGTATTGCCCTCCATAAAGAGAAGTTGGACGTCGATGGATAGTGCTAGTTGACGAAGTGTCCGGAGGCCAGACACGGGACATCTGGGACGGGCCTGACGACGATGACTTGTCTGACGATACTGACGAACCTGTTGAAGCAGGATCGATGCTATCCAATGTGTTGGCGCGACGGACTCGAGATGGTGTTGTGTAGTTTGGAGTGTCAGTTGCTGGCGCGGGTACAGCATAGTTGCTAAGGCGCTTGACGGCTGAGATAGAAGACGATTGTAGTGGGGTAGAGACGGGTAAGTGAATGCGTTGAGATGTTGGTGTCGAGAAAGAGTACGTGGGTGAGTCAGGGCTCTCCACAGTTACGCCCGTAGTGTTCGGTGATAGAGGGGAAGCAATGATCGGCGCAGGCATCGTGTGCCTCTTGAGCAAGGGAGAGGTTGTAGGGTGGCGATCAACGATATCATTGTGTTTCGAAGGAGAGGCAGGAGAATCATTGTCAATAGATCTCGACCTGGATGTGACATCCGGGAATGGATGAGTAGACACGGCTGGAGTCGTACCGTTCGCACCAGGAAGTTGTCCTGCTTGGCTGGTAGCATTGGTGATGCCTAGTCCGATTTCTCCTCTCGAGCGTTCCTCCCATTTGCCTCGAATGGTGTCTAAGCTCCCGCTGACACGATGTGAAGGTGTCCACCTCCTAGTAGCATTCGGGGTTGTACTGTCTCCTGTCGGAGAGGCTAATATCCCGTTCCTAGACACGGAGGCAGCGCGAGAAAGAGATCCGCTACCACGAGATGAAGTACGCTCAAGAAGGCGTTTCTGATACGCGAATGGCTCAGCTGCAGAAGATGGACTGGATTTTGACCCAGTTGACGAGACAGAATCCGAACGCTCCATACTTAGCTGCTCAGGTGGTGAACTCGAAGTCGCCAAGTTAGTCTAGGCAATATCCAAGACAGGGAGCACCGTTACAAGGAATGTATGCAGTAAAAAGACACTGGGATGACATTAGCTGGACGATCCCAGGAGTGTTGGCAAGTCCAAAGAAGAGAGGACTCGGGTCGGAATTCAGTAGACTCGGGGAGAAGGCGTACGGTCTCCATTTCAGGAAGCGCGGCGCGCGCTAAATAGACGCGTATGCCCTTCACTCTTTCCCGTTCGAATTCGAAAACAGCTTGTTTCTTACACAAGTAGCCCTCACTGGATGCTTCGAAGCTCGAAATTATGATTCTCAAAAAATGTTTCCCTACAAATGTGCTGGCTTTGCTGCCAATGCCTGAGAGAGTTCCGGACGAAGATCATCACAGCACACTCAATTGGAGATACCGTGGGCCTGTATTTTCGCATTTGAATCCTATATCATCACCTCCAAGCTCCGGTGCATGCCCATTCTCAGCAGCGAATCTCGCAATTCCGTTCGCTTCCTAGCTCGTCGCAGTCACTCATTCCATGCAGGCTTAACTCATTCAGCCCCTGTGCAGCTCGCAGCGTCCCTAAGCACTTCCTCAGTGCTGTTCATCAGACATGTCATAGTCCGGTACGACGCGCAGCAAGCCGGGGCTCAACCACTCGAAGCATTTCCAACGTTTCATCCCGTATGTCTAAAGGGAGATATATGTGATATGATGATGTGCACGGGGTTAGTGGACGTGCGATAAGAAGTCCAACGAACTGGATGTGTGCTGGTGCAAAGCCTACAAGACAAAAAGAAGCAGGAGAGAATTAGGGCAGAGAGCTTGCGGCTTCAAGCTTCCAGCAGTATTCTAAGAAAGCAGGGAGGGCACTGAGTGCGATCATATGTCGTATTAAGAAGCTTGCTGAGTGAAGAAAGGGGCCAGTCGTTGGCGGTCATGACCATTCTCTGGTGTCTTCCGATACAATATTGATGTTCATTGATGCGGCGTGCACAAGAGTTGTAGGCCAGTCATTCCTGGCCAGAGCCGTCTCCATTCGAAAGCAGAAAATTGAACGTTCATTGGGCATGGGACCAACACGATCGACGACGCGTCCAGGTCGACGCGTACACGACGCGTGCAAGTGTATTGACTCTTGCCTTGTGCACTCATGTTTTCCTCTCTTGAATCCTTAGTGTGTTCCCTTGTTCCTCGAGCTAGGCAAGATCACGCTCTCAAGGAGGAGCTCATAGCACACTGTCAAGAAATTCTGAGCAGGTAGCGCTTTTCATTTGGCCGAAAAGCTCCGGACTAGGATGCTCCTCATTCAATAATGAGTGCGTCTTCTAGTGCTCTAAGCTTGCACAATGTTGTTTTGTACTTCAATCAGTGTAACTCATTATGGCTATAAGTCACATAGGGCAGACTGGAGACGCGGATATTGGCCACTTAGCGAATTTGATAAAGCGGCACCGTGAGTTGCCATCTTGCTGATTGTTTGACCACATCCGAACTTGCATGCTTCAGTTCTGCAATCAGCTCCTAATGGCGTCACAGCCTTGAAGTTCACAAATATGTTATCTCGACTACTTGACCAGGTGCATTCCCTTCGTTTTGGTTGTTCTTTTCAGACCTTGACAACTATGGAAGCCTGTACTATCGAGAAAATACGCATCACTCCAGTTTCTGCACTCTCTAGCAATATCGCCAAAATCATCGTCCATCTCTCCTATATTCCTACCCTCACTTGCCCCGCCTCCCCCCTCACGGGCATCTTCCATTGCGAATACTCCCGCCGAACCATCACCTCCGGTTGCATTACCGAGAGGCAAGTCGAAGGCCCAGATTCTCAGGGAGTACCGCAATAAAATTGGTAAGGAGTGCACGTCGTGATCCCTGCTTCCTTGCTCATGATGGCACAGGACGGCCCCATCTTCCTGAACACCTCATCCTGCGAGATACCCTCTACCTGTTGCAAGGGATCTCCGGAAAATACGTGCACTTATCTCCAAGTACAAATGCAGATGGAAACAATGACCTTGTATTCGAAGATGACCCTGTAAGTGATTGCGACGATGTTCTATTTATCACCTCAATTCGCCTCCAGAGATACGTGATCTCAACGCCAACGAAGACATTAGTACACAGACTCGCGGAAGTTGGCCATCTCTACATGCGAGTGGATGCCTTTGTTCGCGAGCGAGAAGGGCAGGTCGGAGTGGGGATGATCGAACAAAGCCTCTGTCATCATTTGCAGACACAACTTACTGAGTACTACAGACTCATAGCCATTCTTGAGTCGCAGATGTCTGTCAGCACAAGCACAGATGGTTCCCAACGACAGTCTGCCATGGAAGAAGGAAGCATTCGTGAGGAAGAAAGTGGGCTGACTCTGAAGAGGCTCGATGTCTGGATCGAGGACTGGAGACTAAGAATGCGTATGATGAGCGTCTGTGTAGAGGGAGCCAAAGGTAGTGGTCTTTCCAGCGTCACGGTTTGCGGCTACTCACAATACCACGTAGGTGCGCATGGAGGAGCTCTTGTAAATCTCATCCACGGCTATACAGATAACGGGGATCCATTCGTACGCAAGTTCACAGACCAGCTGCTGGAGGAGGTCAGTCCTTTGTTACATATATCTCCCGTTTGTCTGACGATGATCTCTGCAGGTGTCAAAACCGTTCTTCGCCATACTACACAAGTGGCTTTTCTCCGGTGAATTAATCGATCCATTTTCAGAGTTCTTTGTGGCTGTAGACCCAGAGCTCGCACATTTACAATATGTGCAACCATCATCACATGATGGCGTAGGGCATCTCTCGGCGGACGGAGGTTTCGGAGGATTGGGCGGAGATGTGGAAGACATGTCTCGCGAACGTGAAGCCGGCCTCAAGCTTTGGGAATCGAAGTACCAATTCCAGAAGGATATGCTCCCCGCTTTTGTTGGAGAAACGTTCGGAAGAAAGGTTTGCTATAGACTATTGCGCAGAGAATAAGTTTATGCATCTAGGCACTCTTCGCAGATTTTTTCCACAGGCAAAAGCTTAAACTTCATCCGGTACACATGTCAGGACAGCGACTGGGTAGCAACACGAGAGAAATTGAGCAATACTGGTGGCAGTAAGTCGAGAATAAAGCATTCACTCTGCAAATACAATGCGCTAATAGCATCCAGCTCTTCAATACAGCGACATTGGGGGATTAGAACGATCAATCGACACTGCCTACCAGATCGCTAGCCAACGTCTCTTCGAAGTCTTCTTCGAGAAGTATAGACTATTGGATCATCTGCAGGCTTTGAAGCATTACCTTTTGCTCGGCCATGGTGATTTCGCTGATCAGCTCATGGAGACATTGACGTATGTACAAGCGGTCACGTATCTAGCAGATAATTTACTCATTTTACTATATGTGCAGGCCCAGCTTGGCTCGCCCGGCCAACGCGCTATTTCGCCACAATCTTACCGCCACTCTGGAAACAGCCATCCGTTCCTCAAATGCTCAGAATGATCCACCTGATGTACTCCGGCGGCTTGATGCTCGTATGCTGGAGTATTCACATGGCGAGATCGGTTGGGATGTATTCACATTGGAGTACAAGGTCGATTCTCCTATCGATACTGTCCTTGACCCTGACAATATGATCAAATATCTCAAGCTCTTCAATCACTTGTGGAAGATCAAGCGCATTGAAAGTACCTTGAGTAAAGGGTGGATGAGGATGGCGGGAGGTGCACGAACCTTCTTGCGAGTACCAGGTAATACCTTTCGTTCATATGGTCGGCTGTGGCTCATCTCATCACAGAATTGGATTATGATTGGCATCAAATCCGAATTGTCATAGCGGAAATGATCCACTTCATTCGCCAGGTGGAAGCCTACTGCCAGCTTGAGGTTATCGAGTGTTCTTGGAAGGTCCTTCTGGAATTTGTACAGAAGAAAGAGGGCGATTTGGATGCTCTCATTGAGGCGCACAGTGCATATCTTGATCGCATGGTGAAGAAGGTCCTTCTACTAAGTCCAAAGGCTGGAAGGGAAGAAAATCTTCTCAATCAAGTTCGCGATGTGTTTTCGATTATTCTCCAATTTCGCGAAGCGACGGTAAGTTTGACTTACTCGACATGATACTAGTGCTCACATCCTGTAGGACGATTTCTATAATTATTGCCTGTCTGAATCTGCGCGAAGAGACACCGAAAGGGACGCGGATAGGGTGTGTGTCATATACGTATCTGACTGCAAGATGCTCACTGAAGTGCCGCTCTCAGGGAGTTGTTACCATCGTGGGACAAGGAGTACGGAGACACGATCCTGCTGCAGTGCATGATATCCTCAACCGGGTCAGAGAATATGGAACCTCGTTTTCGGAACGGGTTCAATCAATTGTTCAAGGACTACAGATCCATCCTGATCTTGACTGTCGCTTCTTAGGCATTAGACTATCGTTTTCCGATTTCTATAAGACCAAAAAAGAGCAGCAACAAAAATCATGATTCTATTCATCCTCCGTCATGAACGTCGTGATCGTATGCGGCATCTAGACATCATTGAACCGGGTATATCCTACGATCTGCGCAGCTGGTGGTGATATACGGACGGGATTATACAGTATGGTAATTAATAAGAGGAAGACATGTAAAGCTACAATGTTGTGTTAGTGTTACAGAATAAGACACTTTATTGCTTGCCAATCGATGGTTGCTTGTATAGCTTCAGCAAGAGAGAACTACAGACAACAGACACCGATCTGTGTGCAGAAGGGACGACGAATTAGCCTACACCTTGAATGAAACTCATGGGCACTTACGATAATGCCATGGCTAATGAAGCCCAGACTGGCGGAAGCCTTGCATTGCCGGCTGGATAAATGACCCCAGCTGCTATAGGAACAGCGATGGCATTATAAATGATTGCCCAAAGCTGGGTAGTCAGACCTGTCTGTCAGTACTTGCGCGGGTCGGGAGGACCGCTGAGCTGCACTCACGAAGTTGAACTTGACGCGGCTAAAGACCTTCCGCGATAGGTCGGTCAAGGTTAACAGGGTTTGAAGATTTGAAGATACGAGAATGAATGCGGCGGTTGAAATGGCAACGTCGCCTGTGTAACTGGTGAGCGATCTCATGCGTAAGAAGTAACGTTCAATACTCACTTCCTGACCCAATAGCAATTCCAACATCGGCAGCAGTCAGAGCCTGCAAAAGCATCGTTCAAGATGAATCCATGATGACAACCAAAATTAACATACAGGAGCATCATTGATGCCATCACCAACCATAGCCACAACACATCGCTCATTCAACCGTGCCTTCCCAAAGAATCGACGCCAACTTCTCTGTGTGCGTTTCATGCCAACCTGCTGCAACCACTGAATCTTCGCAGCCTAAAGAAGACTGTTAAAACGATGCCATCCATCGACTAACAATCGGACTCACTTTCTCATGAGGAAGAACTCCAGCAATCACATTTGTTTCGGGTATACCGACCAATCGAGCGACTGCCTTGGCTGTTGTTTCATTATCTCCAGAGATCATCCAGGTCCCGATGCCCTGTGAATGCAGATGCGAGATCACAGCACTCGCCTCTGTTCTTAACGGATCCGCTACAGCGAACATAGCGGCGACGAAGAAGGACGGCGTTTCGGATTCATCACAGAAGGCCAGAAGGATGACACTCTTGCCCTCCGACTTCCATGTATCTAGCTTACTCGCAAGTCTGCCGTCAATCGGGCAATTGTGAGCCACCATCCAAGCCTCATTGCCAATGATCGCAGTACAGTGAAGGTTTTCGAAAGTCGCCTTCAATCCTCTACCAGGAGTCTCCTCGAATGCAGTGCCAGTCTGAGGCGATGCAGAGTTATCTGCGCAATACTGGCGTATAGCAGTGGCCAATGGATGGGAGCTGGCAGACTCAATTTCATTAGCGATACCAAGTACAACTTCGCGCGTCCACCGGGCATTCGCATCGGGTACGACAATCTCCGCGTCGGTCACGCGCGGCTCGCCACCTTCCGTCAGAGTGCCTGTCTTGTCAAACACGATGATGTCCAGTTGTGCGGTTTCCTGGAAGGCCTCTCCACCACCACGAGCTAGAATACCGTATTTCGCCGCAAGCCCTGATCCGACGAGTAAGGCGGTGGGTGCCGCAAGGCCGATCCCACAAGGGCATGCGACAACAAAGACAGCTATGGCAAATTCTAGAGACCACACAGCTAGAACGCGAATCTAGATCAGTGTGCGGTCCCAAAGCGGAAAGTGACGTAGAAACGTACTCCATCCACCGACATCAATATCCAGATAGCTCTGCGGAAGCACACCACCCAATCCCAAGCCAAGCCAGATAACCCATGTAGTGACTGCAAGCAGTGTAACCACAGGAACAAAGTAGCCGGTGAGCAGGTCAGCCATGCGCTCAATGGGCGCGCGGCGCGTTTGGCCTTCGCGAACAACCTTGACGACGTGGTCCAGCATGGTCTCGCCGCCAATCGCATCGACTCTCACGTCGACCATACCTGCCTTATTGATTGTTCCGAGGAAGACCTGATCGCCCACCTGCTTCTTGACAAGCTTCGATTCGCCCGTGAGCGAGCTCTCGTCAAACGCGCCACCGTCGCCCGTGACCACGGTCCCGTCTGCGGGCGGGCTTGCTCCGTGCTGCACGCGGACAACGTCCCCTACCTCCAACAGCTCAGCATCTACTCTTTCGACCTTCATGCCCGGCTTCACTGAAAGCGCGGGGTTCTCGCGGTTCAGATCACCTTTCTCGAGATCATGATCAAAATTGGTGGTTTGAGTCTCGATGGGGGATAGTGGAACGTCCATGCCATTTGGCTCACAAACAGGGACGACCAGGAGGGCGGACGTTGGACGCAACTTTCCGAGTGCTGTGATAGCATCGGCGGTGCGGCCTTTGCTATATGCTTCCAGGAACCGACCTAAGAATTTGCGCTCGACACCTGTTTGACAAATTGGGCATAAATAATGGGCTCACCAACTAGAAGGAACATGGTAAGGAAAACGACAGAGTCGAAGTACGTCGTTGTATCTCCACGTCCGGAAGTTGCGGCCGGTTGCGACGCAGCCAGTGCCAACAAGGCTATAGAGGCAAAGTACGCCACAGAGACACCGGTAGAGACCTACAATTGAAATATATCAGTAAAATCGCCAACATAGGGAAGATGCTCAGGATACCCACCAGTAAATTCATGCTCCCAAACCTGACGAACCGCCGCAACACAGGAGTCCTGCTCCCCGGCCGCCACAGAGCCCATATCTCCTTGAGGCTCCTGCGGTGGAACGTGCCTGCGCTGTAGAACATCACGGGCGTCGCAAGGAAGAATAGGGCCCATTCCGCCCTCGACGCATTGCCTGACCACATCGGGCGTTCGAACCACATGCGCCGAGGGTTCGACGAGGGCAGGAGGTCCATGTACACGATGCCGATGATGAACGTTGGGATGGCGACGACAACGGAAAAGAGCAGGCGCTCGAGGAGGTGCCACTGTTCGCGCTGCTGCATGTGCCGCGCGCGGGCCTCGAGCGAGGGAGGGTGGTGCACGGAGACGGTGAACGGGGTAGATGGGGAAGGAGACTGAGCGATGACATCAATGATATGACGCAGAGTGAAGGAGGGTGGCGAAGGCAAATAGGAGAGGCTGAGTATGGGGTCGGTGTGGGTGATGGGTTTGACGATGGTGATAGCCGGTTGGAAAGACGAGAGAGCCGACATGACTTTCTCCGGACAATGACTATCAGAAGATTATCAGTGGAATGTATCATTGTTGATGGTATCAAACTACGTACGGGCAGAACATCCCCTCGACTCGTAGCGAGACGGTGCGTGGACCGCCAGTCTCTTGCGCTTCGTCTTCCTCACAGGGCGTCTTGATAGGTTCTGTACTGATGACTTCAGCCTCATAACCCGCGTCCTGAATGGCCTCGACGACTTGTGCTGCGAGCTCTTTCCGATGGATAATTGCGGTTGCGGATCCGCCGAGTAAGTTGACCACCACGTCGGATACTCCAGATATTCCCGAAGTCACATCTGTCACTGTGTTCGAGCATGACGCGCAAGTCATGCCCCCAACGGAGAGTGTGAGCCGTTGAGGCCCGTCGGACTCTGCACGAGATGCATGCCGGGGAGGACGGGGAGTCCGTATCGGCTCGACGGTAATGACCTCTGCCTCGTAGCCAATGTCTTCGATGGTGTCAACCACGGTCTTCACGAGGTCAGGGCTTTCCACCTTCAGTGTGGCGGAATGCCCGAGAAGATTCACGACAACATCCCGCACGCCCGGCAGCTCAGAGACGGCTTCGGTAACTGTGTTGGAACAGGACGCGCAGGTCATGCCTCCCACGGAAAGCGTGACGTGCTGAGGAACCCTGTCATGTGCAGGATCGATGCTGACATCAGGACGATGGGGAGGTGAGTCAGACAACTTCTCATCCCGATCTCCTTGTGCTGCATCGAGGTCAGGTAATTTCTGAGGGTCGAGGTCCGCAGTTAGAGTGTCTTCGCCGAATTTCTCCCGTTCATGGGCAGAGAAAGATCTGGGATCAAGCTCGGTCTTGGCGTGATGCTCGGCTTGGCACTGGGCACATTGTTCGAAATGTCGCCGTGACTTTCCAGTCAGCAGAGCCGGCAGGAGCGAGAAGCTGTGGGACAATGAGCTCGAAAGCGGCGGCCGCTCATCAGTGTCAATGGGGGTTGCGACGATGTCGAAGCCGGCCTCATCTATGGCGGTCTTGATGGAGACGGGAGAGAGGTCTACAGGATGGTTCACAGTAACCGTCTGTGTGACAACGGAGACGTCGGTGGAAATGGGCGCTGGAGACAGCAAGGAAAGCGCGTCCTGAATGGTAGAGACACAACTGTGGACGACAGAACGGGTTAGTGAGAGAAAGAGCCAAGCAATGGCAAGGGCGTACCTGCTGCAGTGGAGATTGGAAACAAAGACAGTCGTGGTGACCGGGCTACCGTCGCGTTGAAAGTTGGAGATGCGATCCATCCTGAGATGGGGAGGGGGACGGGCAGACGACCTGCGGGCATAAATAGAGGGCTTCATGACAGGCGAATACAAGACGTAATAACGTTGCAGAGAAAGTCTGATGTTTTCCCATATGTTGCGACGGTGATGTGATATAAGTCTATTTATCCCCAGGATTCCTCCACAAATTGCCTCGCACGCGCGTAAACTGCCCGCAAAATTGCCTCGCCTTTTCAGGAAGCTCACGTAATTCACCCGCAGAAATGTCTCACTGGGCCAATCTGCCGGATCAGCCACATTTCAAGGACCCAGAACACCTCGCATTGGTGAATAAGCATGGGACATGCCTGATACGGCAGGCGGGGTCCTGGCTGTGGCAGACTGGAGTCCTTGCAAGACTTTCTGCACGCTCAGGGAGCAGGCTGGCCCGTGTTCCTCTTGCTTTCTTGCGTTCACGTCTGCTCTTCTCAGGTCTCTCGTCTCGGCGACTTGGGAAGCAAATATCACGGCTTTCTCATGACTGACAATTCAGTGATGCTCCAGGACCGAAAGTCTCGCATGCACTTCTTCTATTCGCCGGAGAGTTCCTCGCCTCGCTCCCATTCTATCGTTACTAGATCATCTACCCCGTCTCCAAATGGCTCACATTCGGACATTTCGGCTGTCACAGACTCGAGCAAACCGCCCATCATCCTTGGCATATGTGCTATGGATGTCAAGGCTAGGTCCAAAGCAATGCGGGAGATTCTCACACGCCTGGTCGAGCGCGCTCGCGGAGCAATCGAAGTAAAGGTCTTTGGGGACAAGGTCATTCTTGACGAAGGTGCGCCGCATGTTGTCCACTTGTGCTGCAGAATTCTGTGCTCAGCCGCTTATGCTTTAACCTTTACCCACAGACGTCGAGAACTGGCCTCGGTGTGATGTTCTCATCTCTTTTTTCTCAACCGACTTTCCGCTTGACAAGGCTATCTCGTATGTCAAACTCCGAAACCCATTTTGTATCAACGATCTTCACCCGCAAGCTCTACTGTGGGACCGTCGCCTGGTTGGTTCGGTACTTGACCATCTTAACGTGCCTACCCCAAAGCGTTTAGAGGTATCACGGGATGGGGGTCCCAAAGTCGACGACGAATTGCGAGACATCATGAAACAAAATATTGGTATCGAGCTTGGCGGTTTCCAAGTTACCCCCGAAGTTAGTATGCGTGAGGATGGGAACGCCATCATCATTGACGGACAGGCAATGGAAAAGCCGTTTGTGGAGAAGCCGGTCAGTGGTGAGGACCACAACGTGTACATCTACTACCGAGGTGGTGGAGGACGTCGCTTGTTCAGGAAGGTTGGAAACAAGTCGAGTGAACTGGATCCCAATCTGAACCTCCCACGGACAGATGGATCGTACATCTATGAGAAATTTGTGGACGTCGACAACTCAGAGGACATCAAAGTGTACACGGTAGGCAAAGACTATACCCACGCGGAGACGCGCAAGTCACCCTTCGTAGACGGCGTAGTCAGACGGAACACAGAAGGGAAGGAGATTAGGTGAATTATTCAGCCTCCTCGTGACCTCCCATTCATTCAGCAAACCCTATCATCACTGACGATGCCTCGTTCACTTCGTACTAATATCGGCACAATGCACAGGTTCATAACGCATTTGAGCGAAGAGGAGAAATTATGGGCTGCGCGTATAAGTGAGGGCTTTGGGCAGCTAGTATGCGGCTTCGACATGCTGCGCTGCGATAACGGCCGCATGAGCCAGGTGATTGACGTTAATGGCTGGAGCTTCGTTAAGGGTAATGAGTCGTACTATGGTATGACTTCCCCGGTCGCATGACCTCCTTGATCATCTACTGATACCGCGCCTACAGACAAGGCCGCTGAGATACTCGCCTCCATCTGTGTGCAAGCGTCTGCCTCGGCCGAGCGTCCCCTCCCAGCGGCTGAGTCCACGGCGGAGGAATCACCCACCTGGCTGCTCAAGGCGAACGTCACCGTGTTCCGACACGCCGACCGCACACCAAAGCAGAAGCTCAAGTTCAACTTTCCCATCGGCGAAACGTGGACGCAGCCGTTCGTGCGCTTGCTCAATGGCGAGAAAGAGGAGATCATTTTGCGCGAGCGCGCGCAGCTCAGCCGTATCGCGACTGCTGTCGAGGAGGCCAAGGGTCTCGGCGCGGATGGTGAGGACCTGGCAAAGCTTACGCAGCTGAGCAACGCGCTATTCAGCAAGATTGAATTGCCTGGCACGAAGGCACAGTTGAAGCCGGTCTATTCGAAGAAGCAGGCAGGCCAGGTCAGGAAGCTGACGAAGCTGACACTTGTTTTCAAGTGGGGCGGAGAGGTGCTTAGTCGTCTTCTCATTTATTGCTTACGGTGCTTACCCTCGTACCTAGTTTACTCATTCAGCACGGTACCAGTCTCGCGATCTTGGCGAGAACATGAAGAAGGATATCTCCATCATGAGTGCGTGGTCTATTTTCCTCAGCTGGTGGAGATACTGATCCAATCCGAACCCCAATAGACAAGGACGTTCTCAAGAATGTCAAGGTAGGCTTATTATACTGTCTCCCTCAGTACAACACCGTTCCTGATTACCGCCTCCTGTCATAGATTTATACCTCGTCCGAGCGTCGCGTTGTCGCCACTGCCGAGATCTTCGCTATCGCCCTGTTTGACACGCATAACAACAACTATTTGCCTGCCCCGGCCGCCGCACCGAATAGCGCTGGGGGTTCTTCTCGCTCGTCACAAGACGGCAATCAAGGCACAAATGGCACGAATAACAATCCCAGCAGCGGCCCCCGTCCCGCGACGCCCTCTCGGCGTGAGCAGTCGCAGCCGTCCCAGCAGAGGGTGCCGAAGCTCATCGTGCGGAAGGATTTGCTGGATGACTCGAACGCAGCAAAAGACTTGATGGACGACGTGAAGAAGCGGCTCAAGATCTTGCTTCGGCCGGGCGAGCCTGAGAAGCGGCCAGAGCTGACATGGCCCAAGAGCATGAAGAAAGAGCCGGTCGAGGTAGTTAAGGTTGGTTTTACTGATTTGATGCTCGATGCTCGATGCCCGAACCCGACCCGATGCTCATTAGATTGGTCTTGCAGGAGGTCATTGAACTATTGAAGATGTTCAGGGACATAATGCGCCGTAACTGGGAGACGCTCGACGTCGATAAGATTCAGGAGCGATGGTAAGCGCTACATGATATTTTACGCGCCTTATAATTAACGCGATCAAACGGATCTGATAGGTGTTGCGGAGACGAGCCTTGGCTGTTCCGTGAACGGTGGGAGAAGCTCTTCGAAGATTTCTGCGATGTGAAGCAGGAAAAATTTGACCCATCGCGCGTGTCGGAGCTCTATGACACGATTAAGTATTGTGCATTACACCATCGCACGTTCCTCTTCTCCATTTTCAGTGAGAATGGACAGGTAGGGCCGCAGCCGCCCCAAGACCGGCGGTTGCATGAGTTATATGGGCGCGCGAAAGCATTGTTCGACCTCGTTGCGCCCCAGGAGTATGGTATTGAACCCGAAGAAAAGTATGTGCTGTATCTTGGCCTTCGTTACCATTTTGTCGCCGTTTCTGATTGCTCGGCCACTATTTAGAGAGGAAATTGGCGTGCTTACATCACTCCCCCTCCTGCGTAATGTTGTGGAGGACCTCGAGAATGCCCGGAACAACGAAGAGTGCTCACTAACCCTGTACTTCACGAAAGAGAGTCACATCCATACGCTTGTAAATCTTGTTCTCTTGTCAGGCGTTCCCATTGCAAACCGCCGGATACCTGAACTTGATTATTGTGTACGTTCCCTTTCTTCCGCATCTTTACGTATGCTGACCGATTTTTGGGGACTTCTTAAGTCACATATCACGTATGTGTAACAGTCTGACAATTCAAGTTTATTGTGTTGATGATGTTATGTAGGTTCGAACTCTACGAGCGCAACCATGGCCGCGGCAAGTCCGACAAGGAGTACTCTATCAAGCTTTCCCTGAGTGAGGGCGCGCACTCATCCAATGTGCTCGATTCGGCTCTCGATGCGCGCCACTCCCTCAACGTCCAACCTCGCAGGTGTGCCCCTTTTTCTCCTTCGCCCACTTGCGGCAGAGTCCTCATGGTATACTCCCGCCAGAAAATTAACACATCATCTCCCGTACAGCCTCGTGATCGAGAAGCTCTCAAAACACTTCGGACGCGTGACGGGCGACGACGACACGGGCCCGGACGAGCCGTTTGAGACGATCGAGGCGCTGAGCGCACCAATTGCGAACCAAAGTCCGCAGGATGACCCCTAGCAATTACAGTCACCTCTCCCCACGCACCCTCTGCCCTCACCCAAGCCATCCTCCACATTTCTTACGTCGACCAGCTCGCCCTCTATATCATTGCCGGCTGACATACCGCCAGGGTGCTCACCCGGCAGCTGCTTCTCGCGCCTGCTGTGCACGCGTGCCGTCACTCACATCTAGACACCACACACACTAGACACTGGACTTTCATGATGCAATATTGTTATATCTCCGGACTTCTAGTGCATTGACACTGCCTCGGGCTTGTGACATAGATGAGGGTATCATAATAGTTATCTAGGAATAGCGTAAATCAGCACGTAGCGTAGCGTACAGTATCGCCATCGATCGCGAACATCTGTCCATACCGTCGCCAGACATAATCTCATTACATACGCTCGTCGTAATGTTGCAGACGCGTGCACCACCACGGGTATGTTTTCATAGAGGGACACCTTCGACACTGTGGGAAGTGCACTGGACATGTGCATCGCGAAAGTTCCTAAACGTACAGAGGTAGCAAGTACCCCAGACTCCCTTGGAATAAGGGACATCAATCACGACAAATCAACGTCATCCCACTCCTGCAAGCCGACCTTGGCGCGGAGCGCGCTGAGTTGGTCAGGCTTGAGCTCGCGGAAGTGCATACCATGCGGGCCCTTGCCGGCCATGGAAGGATGGTCGCGATCGAAGAGGGCCGAGGCAGACTGTGACAACATGGAAGACTGCGCGGCAAGCGCGGCGAAGGAGGACGTCGTGTCGTGGTATCTGCAAGTCACATCATGTCGAGTGAACGGCTAGCTCGGATATGTAAGAGAAATAGAAAATTCACAATCTGTATGCCTCCTTGTTGAGGCAATCAGTCTCCTTTATCTCGTCTAGCGCATGCTTCTTGAACGCCGCCTTGACCCAATGCAGCACATCAAATACATGATGTTCCTTTGGTCTTTCAAGAGACGTCAATTCACCCAAGTATTGAAGCAGAATCGTTTGATTACCAACCTCCATGGGCGGAAGCGCGGGGCAAGGTTAAAAGAACCATCCTGCTGGGAGATAAGGGGATGGAAGACGTCTGTGAGGAATTGCACGGCCGGCTGGCGCTCCGGGTATTTTGGGGGAAAAATAAGACGAAACTTGAGTATTGAATCCGCATAATAACCTTATGTGCCGCGGTGTTAGCACCTCTAGGCCACTCACTCTTTCTGTGAAGACACCCTACCTTGGTGCACGAAGAAGACCGCATCCCAGATAAGCAAATTCTCGGTAGAGGGCGTCACGTACATGCCCAGCGGACAATGTCCGGCATGTCGGAGAGATGCGTACTCGAGGGAGATAGCGGTACGAGTGAGCGCTGAACTTGTTGCATCCGCATTGGCAGCAGCTGTGTTGGAAGCCGGAAGACGGGACGGCCGAGACTTGTTTTTTGTGGGAGTGGTAAGATCAATGGTAGGCGACGGAACAAGACTCGCGAGCATCGTTGCTTTTCGCTGCAATACACGGTGATGAACGGGAAAATCTCTGGACTTGTCTATTCGCAGTCAGGAGTGATCGCTACTTTGCAAATGGGGAAAAAGTCACGTGATATGAGGATGAGCGCGACCGGGGGACGACGCGCCGTCTCGCCCTCGTGCCTCCGATCCTGCCCGATATCCGTGCAGTGCCTCTCACTTTGCTCCGTGCTGCTCCCGTAAAATTCGGAATTCCTTCAACTAGAGTCGTATTTATAAGGCCGTTCTCCGTGAGTCCTGGGCCGTCATACAACTTGACTTTTGGTCTTGTTTACATCTGCAACCCAAACTCCCAAGGCTCCAGATAAATTGCCATCTTAGACTCGTATAGCTATGAAGGTCAGTGACGCCTTACCACCGGTCACCTACTATCTACTCACCCCGCCCACAGTTCGCCACTCAGGAGCAGCTCGAAGAGCACCGAGCCGCTACCTTCCGTGGCGCTGTTGAAGGTGTTCTCGGCGGTCTTGCGATCTCCCTCCCTGCGTCTTTCTATGCGCATCGTCGCTTTGCCAACTACCGCGCCCTCCCCATCCACCTTAAGGCTCTCGGCGTGATTATGGTCGTCGGGCCCTGCTACGCCATCCAAGCCGAGCGCCGTGGTGTTGAGTACGACAAGTCTACTTGGACTGGTGCCGGCAAAGCCGAGCTTGAGCGCGAGGAGCAAATGGAGCAGAAGCGGTGGAATTCGCTCGAGTACAAGGAGAAGCTCAAGGATTGGGCGATCAGGAACCAGTACAAGATCATTCTGGGCTCATGGGTGCTCAGTATGGGTGTTGCCGGTGCTATGGTGATGGGCAACAGGTTCGTCCAATCAGTCTATCAGTCGATATGCACCAGTGTTAACTTGGTTACTTGTAGACATCAGACAGTACCACAGAAAGTCGTCCAAGCCCGTATGTGGGCTCAAGGTCTGACGATCGGTGTATTGATCGGTGCTGGTATCCTCACACACGCACAACGAAGAGAGGCGGTTCTACATCATGTGCGTACCGATCTTATCTGACCGAGACCCTTTTACTGACACACATTATCATCTACAGGGCACTCCTGATCACTCATGGGCCAACATGGTGGAAGAGTTCCAGGAAGAGGAGAAGCTGCAACAAGCAAAGCTTGGTGTTCTCCCCGCCGCTACATCCTCATTATAGACCAGCTGGTCCGCCGTCCGCTTGCCTAATCACGACGTTCACGCCGTATAACGCCATTGCTGGATATCGGTACAAAACACCTGTAATACTTGGGCCCTCTGAAAGGCTGTAGAATTGACTGGCGGGACTCACGCATGCCTAGACTACAGTATATCACAGATTGTGCATTCTATTTATCCTTGTCATCTATACCGCTCATTCACCCATCGTATGCGATATTATATCCTTGATTGGTTTCGGATTGGCATTATGTTTGCCAATACAAAGGTGGCGCAACCTTTGTAGAAGCCTGTTGCAGCGGGATGCGTGTGTTCCATTTTGTTCATGGGAGGATGCAATTGTGCGCTAGAGGTCTTTTCCGCAAGACGTATGCTCGATAAGATTAGATGAATCGAGCGATCCAGTTGATCGTCAAATATCAAGTTTACTTCCTTTTCCGGAAATTTTCTGGTCTCAAGTGCCCCGTCAAGCTCCGTCCTTTACAAATTACAATGGCCTCAAGTTCATCCACTAGCTCGTCCAGCGACGCATCCGACTCGGAGGGAATCTCTACTTCATCAGGACAGAAACCGAGGTTGAAGAAGCAGGAGGACGTCGACAGCAGTAACACCGACTCTGAATCCGACAAGGACAGCAGCGAAGACGAGACCAGCAGCGAGTCCAACAACGAGGATGCTTCCAACACAGATGCTCCTGTTCTCTCGCACGCGGCTCAGCGCAGGCAGAAGAAAAAGGAACTAAAGGCCGCCTCAAACCCCTCGCCGTCGGAAGAGCCACCGAAGAAAAAACAGAAAGTCAAGAACACCGCCGAGCTCGCGCCTTCGAAGATCCCGAAACGGCAGAACTCCGTGTGGGTGGGCAATCTCGCGTTCAAGACGACTCCAGAAGCCCTGAGACAGTTCTTCGACGGCGTGGGGGAGATAACGCGCATTCATATGCCCATGAAGATGGTGAGCGGGCCACCGGGCGCTGGCGCGCGGAAGGAGAATCGTGGGTCAGTCTATATCATGCCAAAATTTGGGTCGTGCTTACTTCCCGTCTCATCTTTATGTATGAATGAACCAGGTTTGCATACGTCGACTTTGCGACACCTGACGCGAAAACCGTGGCGATCACGCTCTCTGAGAATCCGCTAGACGGGCGGCGGCTGTTGATAAAAGACGGCGAGTCTGGCCCCAACTATATTGATGAATACGCACTCATGCGCTCCAGAGCAGGCGACAACTTTGATGGGCGCCCCACCACTGGCGCCTCAGCCGCTGCCGACGAGGGATCCTCCTCAAGCCCAAAGGCCAACCTCACTGGGCACACCAAGACCGCGCAGAAAATTCTGCGTGCGCAGAAGCAGCCTCCTGGGCCGACGCTCTTCCTGGGGAACCTCGGCTTCGAGACGACGGAGCAGTCTATCCGTGCGATGCTCGACTTCCACCGAGGGAAGGCTGGGGCACATGGCAACAGCGACGAGGCCGAGGCGGGACCCTGGATACGCAAGGTGCGGCTGGGCACGTTCGAAGATAGTGGGAAGTGCAAGGGGTGCGTGGCGGTCATGCGCCGACGATCCGGCCCAGTCCGCTCCAGACGTTTTTATGTATCTGATTGCTGATATGCCTCTTGTCTGACAGATGGGCCTTCGTTGATTTCACCAGCACGGATCACGCCATGTCTGCGCTTGTGGACCCGAAAACTCACTTTCTGGACGGCAGGAAGCTCGTCGTAGAATACGCTTCTCCGGATGCTGTGCGCCGAGGAGGCGGCATGGCGAATGCCAAGGGGAAGAGCGAGCGAAATGGTAGCACGCGACCAGAACGGCCCAGGGCCAAGGCCGCCTCTGACGCTGTCAAACCATCAAAACGCAAGGCAAGGACAGATGAGACCGATGCCGACGCAGTCGAGCAGATACAAGATTCCCCCCCTAAGAAGCGGAGAGTCGAGATGAAGCAGCAGACGTTCAGCAAGGGGCGCAGGGACGGAAAGCCGCCCCGGGCTCGAGCCAAGCCCGGGGCAGCTCTAGCTCTAGCAAAACGAGAGGCTCCAGTAATTGTGCCGAGCCAAGGGCGAAAGATCGTCTTTTAATTTTTGGTGTACTACTGAGGAGCCGACAGAGCAATCCTGGACATGTACAGAGGACTATAGGATTACTTACGCATACGTATGAGACGGTAGTAAGAGGGTACATATGTACATGATATAGGCATATCTACAGTAAACGTGTGATGCGCGCACAAGGATGAGTAGTAGGCGGCTGTACTGCAGAAACAATGTAAGAAATAGCACGATATGGGCACATTCAGGCCTCCTCCTCCTGCTGAACCAGCCCGATCTCAAACTCCCCGCAGACGTCCCACCGTGAGCCCTCAGCGGCGGCGGAGACATACTTGACGAAGCGCATGACACCCTCGTCCCGTAGGACGAGCAGCAGCCGATTGAAGCCCGGCTGGACCGTGAGCAGCGTCCCATCGTCCTCGTCATCCGACATGTCATAGTCGGAGCCGTCGCTCGCATGCCCGTGCCCGTTCTGCGCATGCCCATTGGTCGCGCCGCCGTTTTCGTGTCCGTTCGCAGGTTGCCCAGCCTGGGTTTTTTGCGATCCGGACCTGTACACGGCCGGATCATCTTCCTCGTCGTGGGGGGCCATGTAGCACTGCAAAGCGACAGGCACAGGACGTCATTCGGACATGTTCGCACAAAGGAGTCGTATATGAGCCTACCTCCCATCCTCCCCACTCGCCGGTCTGCCATCCTTGCAGCTGCACCTCCTCGGCAGCACCCCCCTCACTCTCGCGCTTGCCCACCTGCGGCGTCAGCCCAAGCACAACATCGAGCCGCGTCTCCTTCGCCTCGCTCGTCGCAAGCGTATAGTCCAGACCAGGCCGAAATCGCCGCGCCTCCACCGCGTACCGCAATGGGAGGAGCCGCGACACGGCCGCGAGCCACGCGCGGAACGGCGCGCTCGGGAACAGCGTGTCCTGCAGCGCGCGCACGGCCTCGTCCGGCGCCGCGTGCGCCCACGGCGGGTCCGCGCGGCTGCGCGCGCCCTGCTCCTGCGGCGCGCGGAGCGTGCAGTACCGCCACTTGTGCGGGGGGCCCTTCGGCCCCCACGCACCGTCCGCGCCCGCGGTGTGCGACGGGATGCGGGCCGGGCGCCCGGGGCCGAGGCCGTCGGCGGCGTCGGTGTCGCGCAGGCCGGCGTCGAGCGCCGCGGCGAGTGGGCCGCAGAGGAAGTCGTGCAGCTCGAGCGAGGACTCCTCGAGGAAGCGCGAGGCGAGCGCCTTCATCGTGCGCGGCTGGAGGTACACGGGGTTGAGGTACTCGGAGAGGAAGGCGACGTCGCTCTCGGAGAGCGCGTCGTCGGGCAGCGACGGGTCGACGGAGTCAGGGTAGGAACTGAACTCGGTCGATGTCGATGTCTGTAACGGTGGTCAGTGGCGCCTATAGAGCATCGGGCGGCGACTTACGAGTTGCTCGCGTGAGCTCCTGAGCTCGGGCTCGGGCTCGGGCACGTAGCCCTCCTCGCCTGGCTGCGCAGCGTGGAACCACCCGCTGATGCTCAGCCTCTCCCTCCCGTCCTCTCCCTCACCCACAACGACCTCTTCAACAGAATGGAAACTTCGCCCAGGCTGCACCTCAAAGAAGATAAATTGGTTCCAACTTGGCGATACGCTCTTGCTCGGAACGGGCTCTGGCTCTGGGACACCATCTGGGCCGTCGCGCGTGGGGTAGAGCTCGAGCGCGCCGCCCCACTCGCGCTGCCAGCCCATGTAGTGCGGGAGAGGCATGTAGAGAATGTACGAGACGCGGCGCGAGCCGATGACGTCGTCGTGGTTGAGCAGGTGGCACGACTTGGAGTACGAGGTGACGGACATGTCCTGCTTGGTGCCCGAGAGCGGCCCGCAGCCGGTGACGGCGCGGAGGAACGCGCGGAAGCGCGCGCTGTAGAGCGCGTTGCGCAGCGTGAGGAGGTGCGGGAGGAGGGCGCGCTGTGCGTCGGTAAGGAACGAGAGCGAGGCGAGGTCGCCCGTCTGCTTGACCTACGTTCCGCGCCGGGATCGATATTCACGAGTCAGATCGCCTGCAATCGGACGGAGAACGGACGGGGCACACCTTGTAAATGTCCGTCTCCTTCTCGGAGAAGCTGAGCTCAGCGAGGGCCTCGTCCTTGACGGCATGGAGGAGCTCGTCCTGGAAGAGCTTGTCGACGAGGGCATGCTTGAAGGGGGCGCTCTGCTCGTACTCGGTGTGCAGGCGGTGGATGGTGGCGGGGGCGAGGACCTCGGGAGCAAAGTGCGCGTCGACGTCCTGCTCGTCCGTGTCTGCGGGGTGGGATAGCTTCATGCGCTTGAGGAGGGCGGGCTGCCCGTCGGCGGGGGCGGGGCTCGGGGAGCGTTCGTGGCTCCGGACCATCGGACACGACGGCTGGGTGAGGGCGCAGGTGCTAGTAGGTCCAATCCGGCTGGGGCGGGTCGTGTCTGGCGCAGTCCAAAGTCAGTGGAGGCGGCGCCGGTGCGGCCAGGCCAAGAGGAGCTAGTGCAGTGCGGGAACAGAAGCAGGAGACAGAAGAAAATAATAAAAAACCGGTGGACAGAGAGAGAGTATAAATCTCGCGGGAAAGCCTCGACCAGACTAGAGGCGAGCCAGACTGGCCGCTCGGGGAGGAAAGGCAGGTAGGGAGGCCCGAGGGGGAGCAGCGCAGGCAGACGCCGGCATCAGTCGTTGCGCAGTGGCACATGCACACAGAACCCGTCTGGGCCTCCTTCGCCGTAAAATTTCTCACTCAAATTTGTATTGTGCGTTGTGTCGTGGACGGCCTAGTTTCTTTCCATGGCCAGCAATTGGTAGTCGGTGCGTGTTGGCGGCTGGACCTGCTCGTGCCCGCCGACATCTTATTTCACGTCGCATGCCCCGTTACCGCCGTCGGGCGCCAGTGCTCGTCCTGTGTACTCCAGAATATTCCCTGCCATTCGAGGCGCCAACGCACGCTGGGATGTCGTATTTTCCTTCCATGACAAGGGGCGGATGCTCTGCCAGTCCCACGCCATGCGACCTTCATTCTATCCGTCCACGCCGACACCCATCGCCTCTGCAAAGTCCTGGTTGATCTTTTATATAGTCAACTTGCACAGACTTGAGTGCATCTCTGCGAACCAAAAAGCGTGTGGAACGATACATATGTCATGCAAGTCAAGGGTAATCGTGAGTGTCAATACCCCTATGTAAGAGAATCCCACCGCCGCAGGAACGAACTTAGGTTACGCGATGCATCTCTGGGTCCCAGTGTTGTTACTGACCTCGCTACACTCCGGTTTTGAGCGGTCGATAGATCTCCAGCCAGCCAAACACCGCTGAGCCCCTTTCTCCAGTGCTTCCATATCCTCACGAAATTGCGCATCATCATCCTTCAGCGACAACCGTTGTATGTCGGGCACGTAGTCAACGCCAGCGTCAGCCAGCAGCTTCGCCACCGTCACCTCCCCCTTCCGACACCGCTCGAGGAACGACTTGAACGTCCAGTCTATCACAAATTGCGGCGTGTTCATCGTCTTGTACCGCGCTGGCTCCGGTCCGTCCGTCGACGCCATGATCATCGGCTCGTCGCCCAGGCCCATGATCTCCTTGAATTTCTCTAGCCGCTGGGCGTCTTCAGGGGTACGGTACGGCTTCATCATCTTTGTGGGAAAGGTAAAGCACGGGCCCTTGCGCCCGTGCCCAACCCACGCGATCCCACCGCTCAACCCCGGAAGCGGTATTGTGCGCCGAAGCCACCGCACAGCGCCACTCAATAGTACGTCCGCCCACTTCTCAATCCCGTCCCGTTCAGCCCTTGCAAGTAAGGTCGGGTTATGGATCAGTGTAAGCTGCGTAGCGCGTTCGGCGTTGATAATATAACCGTAGTGGACGGGATTAGGGTCCCAATACTTCGCCATGACGAGCCTGAGGTCAAAGGATCAGTTGACCGAAAGAGGATTGCAACAATTGAACAGCTCAATACAAGTACAACTTGAAAGAGAGAGGCTCTATCGGAAGTTACCTAATATTTAGAAAAAATTGGACGGGTGGGGTACTGGGGCTTACAAAAAGACAATTCTCAAGCGAGCGAAAGTTCAGCTTCTAAGCGAGCGCGAGCGCGGCCGTAGAATATAGTCTACGTACGGATTAGGCAGTGCGGCGCGCGCTCTCTTGTCTAGCGTCGCATACTGCCTAAAAACATTATTCCAAGTTGACAGTGTTGCCTTCACATTTTCACCCACTCACCTCTCCCCTTTTCAGCAACTTGCATCTTCGTTGAATCCATACGTTCTCATTCCTCTGACTCGGCGCACCTCCCCGTGACCTACCTGGGGCCAGAGTTGCTGAGGCTCACCCGCCCTCACAGCTGATGTTAGACCTTCTCCCCTTGCTAGGTTCGGGCTCATGTTTTGGGTCAAAAAACCTCAGGTTTTTGCCCACATCGCCACAGTCACTAGTTCCTTATATTAGCGGCCCTGCTGCAATACTTAATCACAAACTATTGTAAGTACACTCTCTTTCGAATGCAAGTACTAGACGTACATAGACTCTTGCTTGGATATTTGGAAAAGAAGAGATGCCTACCGAGAACCATCATACGACACAAATCCTCGCAACTTCAGCTCAGCTTCCTTCATCTGCTTTTAAGCTCTAGTTGCTTCGATCATTCAAACTCGTTGCTCAACGTCGATCTTACGACAACAGATTCGTGATGTCCAAATATTGGATCGGCAACCCCGCTTACTACGGCTATGTTATTAACATCGAACGCGCCGTGCAACTCACGCTGATCCACTGCCTAGTCATACATACAAGGGCGGAACGGAATGGAATGGAGAGCTATACGGCCGCGCTGGTGAGTGCCGCGGCGCAGCGGCTATCGTGGAAAGTACCGTTGCTCGAGCTAAGCGGTGCGGATGCGTGGATCGGGCGGGGCGCGAGAGCCCGCTGGACGTTGCAGCGGTGAATGATGAAGTCATACCGCATGCCAGAGGCGGCGCAGAGGCTGGAGAATTCGAGGACATCATGGAGCTTGGTGGCGGGCCGCTGCTCAAGGCATCGACGACGGCCCTTTCACGTAGGTCCGGGTTGTGGATAAGCGCAAGCTGCACGGCGCATTCGATGTCGATGATGTGGCCATACATGACAGGGTTGGGGTCCAATGTTTAGACATTGCTTCCTGTTCTCAAAAAAATCAAATTTGAGCAAGAAATCCAGTAACAGGAGCGTACAATTTCACAGGTTCCAGTATTATGATCTGTCACATTCTATCCGTCCACGCCGACACCCATCGCCTCTGCAGAGTCCTAGCTGATCTCTCACATAGAGTCAACTTGCACAGACTTCAGCGCATCTCTGCGAACCAAAAAGCGTGTGGAACGATACATATGTCATGCAAGTCATAATGAAAGTGGAAGGTAATCGTGAGTACCCCTATGTGAAGGAATCCTGTCGCTGCAAGAACGATCTCAGGCTTCCGCAATGCTTTGGCTCTGGGGCTTAGTGTTGTTACTGACCTCGCTACACTCCGGTTTTGAGCGGTCGATAGATCTCCAGCCAGCCAAACACCGCTGGGCCCCTTTCTCCAGTGCTTCCATATCCTCACGAAATTGCGCATCATCATCCTTCAGCGACAACCGTTGTATGTCGGGCACGTAGTCAACGCCAGCGTCAGCCAGCAGCTTCGCCACCGTCACCTCCCCCTTCCGACACCGCTCGAGGAACGACTTGAACGTCCAGTCTATCACAAATTGCGGCGTGTTCATCGTCTTGTACCGCGCTGGCTCCGGTCCGTCCGTTGACGCCATGATCATCGGCTCGTCGCCCAGGCCCATGATCTCCTTGAATTTCTCTAGCCGCTGGGCGTCTTCAGGGGTACGGTACGGTTTCATCATCTTTGTGGGAAAGGTAAAGCACGGGCCCTTGCGCCCGTGCCCAACCCACGCGATCCCACCGCTCAACCCCGGAAGCGGTATTGTGCGCCGAAGCCACCGCACAGCGCCACTCAATAGTACGTCCGCCCACTTCTCAATCCCGTCCCGTTCAGCCCTTGCAAGTAAGGTCGGGTTATGGATCAGTGTAAGCTGCGTAGCGCGTTCGGCGTTGATAATATAACCGTAGTGGACGGGATTAGGGTCCCAATACCTCGCCATGACGAGCCTGAGGTCAAAGGATCAGTTGACCGAAAGAGGATTGCAACAATTGAACAGCTCAATACAAGTACAACTTGAAAGAGAGAGGCTCTATCGGAAGTTACCTAATATTTAGAAAAAATTGGACGGGTGGGGTACTGGGGCTTACAAAAAGACAATTCTAAAGCGAGCGAAAGTCCAATGGTTGATGCACTCCAATCGGTTATTATACGCGCAGTTTGCGTCACG